>JBAIZL010000010.1:33353049-33413049 GCA_036971475.1 Prosapia bicincta | reverse complement strand
AACAAACAGTCTGAAACAGTTATAAGATTTTATTTTATTTATATACTTTTACAAATTCATACAAGTAAAAGAAAGCTAGAGAGGTTAGACTCGAGTATAAACATGTTTTATATGACCTCCGTTCAATTTGAGGCAACACTCCACCGTTCTTGAAGGTTTTCCATCATTTTGGTGAAGAATCGTTGTTTCATGCTCGTTATAGACATGGTTATATTTGTTATGTAGTTGTACGATGGGGGTTGGTGAGTCATCATGAAAATGTTTTACTTCGTCATGCCCCAGACGTTGGCGTCAGGTGGTGTAAGGTTAGGGGAGTGGACTGAGTAAGGAGAGTTTGATCTAAGGGAAAAGAAGCGGCTCTCAAAGTTTCTTGAAGGTATGCAATCTTGTTTAAGGCAGTGAGGCTGGTTGCGTCAACTTGCTGGAACCATTGTGAACGAATAGGCAGGTTTCGAGCACAGCCAAATATCCTGAGGTCTCTTACAAAACGACCACATTCTACTACAGCTGATTTAGTTTCAGTACTTTGTTTTGGAGCAAAAGGTACTTGACAGAATTTTAATGCAGTATAAAAACACTCTGGTAGTTTGTGACGTAACAAGTAACGCTGGATTCCTGTTGAAAGACTTTAACCTACTCAAGACTTCAACTTACTCAAGTTTAATCTTCGAGAAAATTTTAAAATGGCCTAAAGGATCATTTAGTGTGCCTGTAACAGGTAAATTGTTAAATCAAAATGCTCAAACAATCCACTCTGTCGCGCTCTTTGTTTACAATAAATTTTTGTTTTAATATAATTTGTCTCGTGAAGAATTTTTTCTCCAGAAATTTATTTCGTTGCAGCGTTTTCTTCAGCAGTCAGCACCGTTTTCTGTCAAGAGTTTTCGCTTTCTTGATGTATGTTAGCTTCGTTTATTCCAGACTCGTCCACTCCGTTACACCCCATTCGTTGCTTTGTATATCCTTTCTTCTACAAATCCACAACTAACTATTCTCACAATTCCTTCTCAGCACTCGCCACGTTCAAATGTCACAGCTCCGCACAGTGCTTATCTTTCTCTCTGCATCGTAACATTTTCACTCACGTCTTTATGCAAAAATCTATTGAAAACATTACTTGTCGCAGTAAAACTTTTTACTTTACAACGCTCTGAGAATTTGCACCGTTAGAGCTATTAAATCTGTCAATTTGCTCCCTAATTTTACACAATTTTCTTCTTTCGTCTTTTTTGTGCTTTATTTTCTGTGTTCGATCTCCGGTAGCGCTAAAGGTTTTCTAGTTACTATTCCAGTCTCAAGTCAAATGTATGGTAATATTGAACTTTTGCATCATAGGTTTGGCCTCATTACCATACGACACCATGGTAAGTTTCTACCTTGTCCGTCCTAGCCCATGTCGATGATATAAATCGAGTCTATTATATTATTTGTTAACGGCCCGTAACTTTCAGACGCTTGGTGATATTAAACGCCACTTCGCGTGTCGCGTAGCAACGAAGGGTTTTCTTATAACCTCCAAATATTCATGCCTATTGGTGTCAGATATTATATGATTATTAATACACTTAAAGGGGTATCAATCATTAGTATCTGGATCCAGTTACTGACTCGTGTTTGGGTAAGAGAGATGTACCGATGATATTTTTATATAATTAATGTTAGTATTATCATGATTACAGGTAACCGATTGATGTGGGCAATTCATGTTAAAATGTGTACAAAAAGGCCATAAGAAATGTTTTTACTAGGAAATCCTACACGCTGGAGGATTCTGAATGTTAGGATTGATCTGCTATCTTAGGTTGTTCATGTAAACTGTATTCTGTTGTAGATTTGTATAAGTAGATTTACGTTATTGTACATTTAAAATTAGAAAGATGTTTTTCTAACGAAGTTTGCAGACGACGCTCGTCTATTGTTTCATTGAGATTAAATATGCCTCCCTTTTATTCCTAAGTTGTGTGTTTTGTAAAACTATTTCAGTCCTAAAAAGGTAGTCAGCTGCTCATCAAATAATGGATTACTCCCTTATAGAATGTATACTGAGTGAGGGATACAGACAGTTTGTCGGCGAAGTGACACTAACCTATAAACATACTGTGCTTGTATGATATTGTGAACCAACGAGTAATGTTCTGTACTTAAATGACTGGTCGTCAACCGTAGGTACAGTCCACGCATTGGGAATCACCTCTGATTTTACTTTCAACAGCTGACTGACATTTCCACCGTATATATAATAAACGTAATTACTCCATAACCCTCACCTGCGTTTTATGGAAAAAGAGGTTCTAAATGCCAAGGCTGGTTCTGTGATTTCTTCCATTGTTTTCCCGATGGTCGCTTATTTCCATTACAAATTCCTAACGGTATGAGCTAGTGTAAGAATATAGTTTTTTTCCGTTATGTTAACAAAGAAACATTTGTAGCAAAGGCACGCTGCAGCACACTGTAGCCTGGTACGTGTGATCCGCAGAGCCTGAGGCTTAGCCCGCAAATTCAGGAAGGTGTTGCGTGTGTCTTGCTATCCGCTGCAAACATCACATGCATCAGATGGTTAAATGCATTAGTTAACATAGCCTAAATTCCTAGCTGATTTCATTCACTCCTGTAGAGACCAGGTCTACCAGTAAGCTTGTCTTCCCGCGAGGGTCTCTTATCCAGTACAAAGGGTCTTTTTGTTTCTCCGTCCTTTCTTTCCTTTCGTCCTACGCCTTGGAATAACGGGAAAACATCTCCCTACGTTGCTACTACAGAGTGTATCTACTTCTGGTATGCGTGGGCCATTAGGTTTTCTCTGTATCCCTACTGTATTTATGTCAGTCCGGTTGTTTGCAATAATAGTCCAACCAACCGATAGTCGTAATATACAATGGCACCTAATATGACAACAAGCCTGTATCTCTGCACATTCCAAGGATTATGCACACATTCGGAACAATATACATAGTTTCTCCGTGTCCCTACCGTATTTATGTCAGTCCGGTTGTTTGCAATAATAGTCCAACCAACCGATAGTCGTAATATACAATGGCACCTAATATGGCAACAAGCCTGTATCTCTGCACATTCCAAGGATTATGCACACATTCGGAACAATATACATAGTTTCTCCGTGTCCCTACCGTATTTATGTCAGTCCGGTTGTTTGCAATAATAGTCCAACCAACCGATAGTCGTAATATACAATGGCACCTAATATGACAACAAGCCTGCATCTCTGCACATTGCAAGGATTATGCCAACATTCGGAACAATATACATAGTTTCTCTGTGTCCCTACCATATTTATGTCAGTCCGGTTGTTTGCAATAATAGTCCAACCAACCGATAGTCGTAATATACAATGGCACCTAATATGACAAGCCTGCATCTCTGCACATTGCAAGGATGATGCCAACATTCGGATTAATATACATAGTTTCTCCGTTTCCCTACCGTATTTATGCCAGTCCGGTTGTTTGCAATAATAATCCAATCAACCGATCGTCGTAATATACAATGGCACCTAATATGACAACAAGCCTGCATCTCTGCACATTGCAAGGATGATGCCAACATTCGGAATAATATACATAGTTTCTCCGTGTTTCTACCGTATTTATGTCAGTCCGGTTGTTTGCAATAATAATCAAACAATGGCACCTAATATGGCAACAAGCCTGCATCTCTGCACATTGCAAGGATTATGCCAACATTTGGAAAAATATACATAGTTTCTCTGTGTCCCTACCATATTTATGTCAGCCCGGTTGTTTGCTATAATATTCCAATCAACCGATCGTCGTAATATACAATGGCACCTAATATGACAACAAGCCTGCATCTCTGCACATTGCAAGGATTATGCCATCATTCGGAACAATATACGTAGTTTCTCCGCGTCCCTACCGTATTTATGTCAGTCCGGTTGTTTGCAATAATAATCCAATCAACCGATCGTCGTAATATACAATGGCACCTAATATGACAACAAGCCTGCATCTCTGCACATTGCAAGGATGATGCCAACATTCGGAATAATATACATAGTTTCTCCGTTTCCCTACCGTATTTATGCCAGTCCGGTTGTTTGCAATAATAATCCAATCAACCGATAGTCGTAATATACAATGGCACCTAATATGACAACAAGCCTGCATCTCTGCACATTGCAAGGATTATGCCAACATTCGGAACAATATACATAGTTTCTCCGTGTTTCTACCGTATTTATGTCAGTCCGGTTGTTTGCAATAATAATCAAACAATGGCACCTAATATGGCAACAAGCCTGCATCTCTGCACATTACAAGGATTATGCCAACATTTGGAACAATATACATAGTTTCTCCGTGTTTCTACCGTATTTATGTCAGTCCGGTTGTTTGCAATAATAATCAAACAATGGCACCTAATATGGCAACAAGCCTGCATCTCTGCACATTACAAGGATTATGCCAACATTTGGAACAATATACATAGTTTCTCTGTGTCCCTACCATATTTATGTCAGCCCGGTTGTTTGCTATAATATTCCAATCAACCGATCGTCGTAATATACAATGGTACCTAATATGACAACAAGCCTGCATCTCTACACATTGGAGGGATTATGATAATATTTGGAACAATATACATAGTTTCTCTGTATCCCTACCGTATTTATGTTAGCTCAGTTGTTTGCAATAATAATCAAACAATGGCACCTAATATGGCAACAAGCCTGCATCTCTGCACATTGCAAGGATTATGCCAACATTTGGAACAATATACGTAGTTTCTCCGCGTCCCTACCGTATTTATGTCAGTCCGGTTGTTTGCAATAATAATCCAATCAACCGATAGTCGTAATATACAATGGCACCTAATATGACAACAAGCCTGCATCTCTGCACATTGCAAGGATTATGCCATCATTCGGAACAATATACGTAGTTTCTCCGCGTCCCTACCGTATTTATGTCAGTCCGGTTGTTTGCAATAATAATCCAATCAACCGATAGTCGTAATATACAATGGCACCTAATATGACAACAAGCCTGCATCTCTACACATTGGAGGGATTATGGTAATATTTGGAACAATACACATAGTTTCTCTTATTCCCTACCGTATTTATGTTAGCTCAGTTGTTTGCAATAATAATCCAATCAACCGATAGTCGTAATATACAATGGCACCTAATATGACAACAAGCCTGCATCTCTACACATTGGAGGGATTATGGTAATATTTGGAACAATACACATAGTTTCTCTTATTCCCTACCGTATTTATGTTAGCTCAGTTGTTTGCAATAATAATCCAATCAACCGATAGTCGTAATATACAATGGCACCTAATATGACAACAAGCCTGCATCTCTACACATTGGAGGGATTATGGTAATATTTGGAACAATACACATAGTTTCTCTGTATCCCTACCGTATTTATGTTAGCTCAGTTGTTTGCAATAATAATCAAACAATGGCACCTAATAAGGCAACAAGCCTGCATCTCTGCACATTGCAAGTATTATGCCAACATTCGGAACAATATATATAGTTTCACGACCATCCCTTTAAAGAGGTTACCTAAAACCCTTTATATAATTTTTTTCTCATGGTTACGGCTGTAAAGAAAGACTACAATAACTAAGTTCTTAAAAATCTTTGGAAACTACAATATAAATTAAAGAGCTAACATTTAAGAAAGAAGAAGTACCTCCAGCGTTAGTAACTATAATCTTTAAAAAAAATAACTAAAACCCATCAGTAACTAAAATGTAAAAGAAAGATTTAATAAGCAAAGTTTAGAACTGTAATTTAAAAAAGCACTTATACTTTGTCAAATAAAAAAGAAGAACTAAGACATCCAGCGTCAGTAAGTAAAAGAACTAAGACTCCAGAGTTAGTAACTAAGTAAAAGAACTAAAACCACCAGTTACCGCTATGATTTAATGTGTTACAATAAACTTTGGTACAAGATTCTCCCAATCACAGCTTTGTTATTTTCAACTTTGCAGGTTTTGTAGTTCCTCGATTTTAAATGTTATCAAACATTCTACAGTGAGTGAAATTCTTAATATAATCATCTTTGTTACTTTTAGATATGTTGGTATATATTTGAGTACAATCTTCTACCTTTTCGAACATCAAAACGTTGTTCTCTGATGACGCGTTTCGGATTAACTCCATTATCAAAACTTTAAACCGTACTCTTACATTGTCAAAACTGTAAACATAATACGGTTTAAAGTGTTTATAATTTAAGGGTAGGGTTTAAGGTTTTGATGATGGAGTTAATCCGAAACGTGTCAATAATAACAATGTTTTCATATTAAAAAAGGCAGAAGAATATACTCAAATCTATACTATAGTATGGTAGTTCATTTTGAAAGTGGAGGTTTTTAAAAATCAGCACCAAAGCTGCATACATGATCCAGATCATATCGTTCTCAACATTTAAAAATAGGCCAAATTAAAATATGGTTTGTCCCCAAACAATTTTTTTATTTTTAAAATATGTTTTCAAAGTATCCAAGCAGTTTGTAAGGAATAATTATGGTATAAGTAGGTCACCAAACATCATCGGTGAGGTGTTTTTCAATTTCTATCTGAATCTTCTTGTGAGTATTGCCGTTTCCTTTCAAAGCACATTTCTCGTTTCTAGGAGCTTACTGGTTTCCGGTAATCAATTTGCAACAACAGTTTGTGAAGAACAATGACTACGTGACAAAGGCTGCGACCAAACAGTGCGGAAACGCGTCAGAGCGGATCGTGATCAATCAGCTACAGGTGAGTTCTTGGCTCAATCAGCCGTACCTCCTTCCCTTCGTTCTCCGCTCTCCGGCATAATTTGCAGTCGTAATACCTCCTCCAAAACTCGTCACTACTCATTTTTAACTCGGCTGATCTACTTTTCCAAAACGGTTTATGTCCTAGTGGAGTGCTTAAAGATAGTTCTTAGTGATAAGTATTTTGTATCTGTGAACTATACTCTTCAATTTGTGTATTGCTCTACCACTTTTACGAACTATCGAGACTTATGCAATTTGCTGGTTCTCGACTGTCCTCGATGATTCGATGGTTCTCGATTAATTTGCACGCCAAAATTAACAATGTTTAAATATTTACAAAACAAAAGAGTCTAATGATTTTATAAAAACTGAGTTTATAGCAAACATAAATTCAGCGTCGTTATAGTTACATCATGCACACTGAATAGGGCTTGCCATTCATGGTAAACATGGTGAAAAAATAAGATTGATGACAAGAAATAATGGTATTCTTGTCAAAGAAAAGAAAGAGAGATCCTTTTAAACCGCTACCCTCACGAATCCATACTCAAACTAGTGACTCTCGGCGGAGACGAGTGCGTCACGCTCGAGACGTATAGGACCAGTGGTACCAATATAGAAGAGCCTGACGACCTTGCTGTAAGGCCTGGACTAATGACCAGCTCACCCCTAGGACGAGATGAACTCCAACCGGACTTCGGCAGCTTTTCCAGAACTACTACGTAGCAATAGAACCATCCGAACGCCCAAGTTTTCGTACCTCAATACCCTGTCTGGTTATTTTGATCCAGGTAGTGCAATCGGACTTTATCCGCTCTAAGTTGGCCTTACCTAAGGGCCGTACTTTCAGACTTGGAGCTTGGTTGTAGGCTTAAAGCAGTTGGGACAGGCAGATGTAAATACACAGTTTTTGTAAATATGACATTGAACTTCCGGCTTAAAGACACTTCCTATAACCCCAACAGGAGGAAGTCAATACAAGGTAAGGGACTGCCAACGCGAGTCCTAATTCTCCTCTTCTCACGATATCAGGGACTATTAGGGTCCTCCTTAGTCTTATCTGGTCTGGAATATTAGGAGGGGCATGTAGTAGCGTACAATAGAAGTCGCATACTTGAAGCAACTTAGCCTCCACTTCTGTATCGAGATCGTATTCAGGGTTGTTCCAGTTACTACCCTCTTAGTAAAAAGAACAGGAATTTGAAGACAGTCAGAAAAGCAAAAATAAAAACCCTGGACTGTGAATTTTTTCCCTACAATATTGTTTACTAAAATTTTTTCTTCGTAATAACTTGAACAAGCAGGGGCGTGGCCAAAGGGGAGCACAGGGGGCACGTGCCTACTCCAAAACCAATTATCTTTAGGAGAAAAATATTACCCTATAAAACAGCGCTAGGTTTTTAGCGAAAAAGCTTCTTGACGACTCAACAATTGTAATTTTAAGTGCGAAATAGTACAGTATGATTTCTAGAGATAAAAATGTCGAACAATTTCCGCAGGAGGGATCCTCCCTGACCCCCCCGAGTCGAGCCCCCACCCCAAACATCGTCCTGGCTACGCCACTGCAAACAAGTAATATAAAAAACATATCTTTAGTGTCAATTCCTACTCAGGCCAGCAAAGAGAATTTTATTTTAGTTAATTTTTATTTTATAATTACAGTTCATATAAATATGTACATACATATGTCATTGCCAAAATTTAAAGATAATTTCCTTGCAATTTTCCATTTCCTCTCTAAACAGTAGCCGATATCGTGTTGGATTATTATTTCTGTTTGTTACTTTCTATTTGTTTTTTCGTTTCTCACTTATGAAGCTGATGGCGGCCTATAATTTTTCATTCTATCCATCTCTTATATTTCTTCATTACTGCAAGGAACCTTTTTATTATAATTTCATAGTCTTTATCTTTAGGTAAATGATTTCTATCTATAGGAAATTTGGTTCAGTGCCAAAATTCTAGATTTCAAACATGTAGTCATTCATTTCATCTGGCCAGGACGTGAATCTTTTTAAATTTAATTAGTGAATAAATATTCGAAAAAACTATTAACATCAAGTGTCCTCCACTTCATGATGAAAAAATATATTTGAACTTGATTGGATGTATAAAAACGTATTTTATTAAAGATTGAAAATCTGTACAGTTTGTATAAATTTGTATATATATGAGGAGTGTGTGAGCCTATAGACGACGTTAATAAGACAACGTTGAATCCAGAGATACACCCAAAAGAAAATGTAGGCCACGAACTTATGTTTCGAACTAAATCAAATTAACTTCTTCTAAAAGAATTTCCTTCTGTAATCCTAAATGGGTCTAAAACTTCGTATATTAAAATCCTAGTCGTCTCTATAGCTTTAAATTTATATTCCGGTGTCGTTGTCTCCAAAGGTCACATATTTGATGTCATATAACGGCTGATGTCACCGGGGTCTAGTTAGTCGGTGATTCACAGCCTCCTCCTAGTTTGTATGGTTTAGCATTGTTTCAGACTTTACAAATTACAGGTTGCCTCTTTGTCATGACATAATCAGCCGATTGTTAGACTGTCACAGGGCGCATGCTCAATTAGTAACTTGACAGGTAGGACTGTTTTTTGTAGGTCTATAATAAATGTTTTACATGTTTCAAG
Organism: Prosapia bicincta; assembly: GCA_036971475.1. Classification (NCBI taxonomy): domain Eukaryota; kingdom Metazoa; phylum Arthropoda; class Insecta; order Hemiptera; family Cercopidae; genus Prosapia; species Prosapia bicincta. The sequence goes on along the minus strand of JBAIZL010000010.1, from coordinate 33,403,649 downwards.
AAATAAATACACACAGCTGACTGATTTCTAATTCAACAAGCCAAACGGAATCTTTATTATCTCGTTTTAATTTGTATTTGTTGTTTGTCTACCTTACGGTGGGACTTCCTTACGGTTTGTTTACGTCAGGGACAGAAACATGTCTCGGTAGAGAGCGTTCTATATGAGGGTACTTAAGAAAAAAACAGAAGAAACACTCACGGGCGCGTACGGATATATATAATAGTGTCAATGTGTGTTTGTGTGTGTGTGTGTGTGTGGTTATATTTTTCTTGCCTATGAGGATTATTATATTTTACAACTGAAATGTAAATAGCGTTAATAAAAATTATTGTGGTTAGGTGGTATTTTAGTGTTTTATTATAAATACACTTTATAAAGACTTCATAAACAAATTTATACAAAATGTAAATTCTCTCGCACGAGCGTTTGCGTACGTGTGTGCTTGTGTGCGTACGTGTTGACTGTGTGCACGTTCTCGCGCGCACGTGCATGGGTTTGTGTGGCTCCTGTGTGTGTGTGTGTGTGTATGTCTGTGTGTGTGTGTGTGTGTGTGTGTGTGAACTTTAAAAACACTTCATAAAGAAAAAACCTTTTACAAGTGTATGGATAGTTATATCGGCCAAGAATTAACGATAAAAAATTATAACTCGCCAAATGATACATTTTTTCGTTATATTTTTAATCTAATAACAATCATTTTGCTTTATAGTTGTTGGGGGCAAGATTATATAAGAAATAAACTTTCAGCATCTGAAGAAGCTTTCAGTTTGTAACCTAAATGTTAAGCAGGTTTCAAATTTTATTGTCTATAATTAGTCAAATCAACCTAACATTGGTATTCAGTATTTGCCTAATGAAGGTATGACATGTGACATATGCCATTAGTAGCCCTTACTTTCCGGGAGATGTATCGGATTCAGCGATGCAAGTCTTAGTTGACAACAGCATCGATCCCAAGAAACGCCCGTTCTCATTAAACAAAGAAAGTAAGTGCTACTATAGGCAAGTGTTAATATACCTCCAAGTGTTTAAGTAAACTAGAAGCCCACGTTGCAGATGGAATCAAATAATATTAACCCTCTTATTATTGTAGCACTATATCTAATAAAAAACTTTTAACCTATCGATATCTTCTACTCAGCAAAAATATGGCTACTTTTAAAAATCGTATCACCAAAATTTGACCATGTTTCCCATTACAGGCAGTAATTTCAAATTTCTACGACGTACAGTTTTTTTTACAATTACTTAATGTCAATAAGATGAAATCGTTTTGGCAAGAGGCAAAGACTTAATCAAACGCATCATACTCCGCATTGACGAAATGGATGGGGTAGTACAAAGGCCTCCCCTCCCCTAAAATAAGCTAACTTAACAAGCGGTGAGCGGTGAGGGAGCTTCAAACACACTAATTAATTACGCGCATGCTGATTGTTTGCCCTTAGATGATAAGGTCCTACAGAGGCCGTATCGTCGTTTGTATGTTGCATTCGCTTGGCCGTGACATATAATTAACATTATCTCGAAGGGCTAGAGATTTTGTTTACTTATATTAATCGAGCTCTGTCTCTTGTTTATAGGATATGGAAAATCCCATTTCTTTCCCGTCCACAGGCACGGATTCTACCGTGGGAGGAGATAAAGAACATGGTGCGGCTGCTTTCGTGACCCGGCTCGTGACGAAACTGGGAGAAGCGGTAAGTCTGTAAAAATATATTACTGTAAATCTTGAAGTTTTACTAAAAATCTTAAAATTTATCAATATCCTGACTTTTACAACAACACACACACACACACACACACACACACACACACACACACACACACACACACACACACACACAACACACACACACACACACACACACACACACAAACACACACACACAAACACACACAGACACACACACACACACACACACACACACACACACACGCATACACGCACACACACACAACACACACACACACACACACAAACACACACACACACAACACACACACACACACACACACACACACACACACACACACACATCGTAGATTTGGTTCAAACTTTCAAAAGTTTCGCTTTTAAATTCATAAAGACTTTGTTTCTTGTTTTTACTGAAGGGGAGTGATAATTGATTACTATGAAGATTAGGGGTTGTTCCTTTAAAACGAGTATACAACGTAAAGAGATCAAGAAATCTTATCTTCAGAAGCATATTTGGAATAGCCACAAAACGGAACAGATATTTTAGGAAAATACCATTGTAAATAAGCCACAGTTACTGGCGAAGGGAATCAAAAACGGTAGACAGGTGAAGGAATGCCGAGGGTAGAGTAAAAAGATTAGGGAGAGTTGTCGAGAACATATAGGCACTAATAAGGGAAGGTGAGCGAAAACATTAGGAAAGATACTAAGATTTTTGAAGGTTGCCGAGAAAGGGTATTAAAAAAAAGGGAATGCCATAGAGAAGATCAAGGAAGGTACCAAGATTAGACAAGTTTGACTACAAGATTAGAGAAGACTCTAAGATTAGGTTACATTGGCGAAAACTTTAAGGAAGGTTGCCGAGAAGATTAGGGAACGTCATTGAAAAAATTAGGGAAGATACTGAGATTTTTGAAGGTGGCCGAGAAAGGGTATTGACAAAAGGGAATGGCATAGAGAAGATCAAGGAAGGTACCTAGATTAGAAAAGTTTAACTAGAAGATTAGCGAAGACTCTAAGATTAGGGTACATTGGCGAAAACTTTAGGGAAGGTTGCCGAGAAGATTAGGGAACGTCATTGAAAAAAAATAGGGAAGATACTGAGATTAGGGTAGCTTACATAGAATATTAGGGAAGGTTGCCGCGTAGATTAGGGAACGTCATTGAGAAAATTAGGGAAGATACTAAGATTAGGGTACGTTACCGGTAGTAGTCGAAGCCAAAGGGGGTTGTTATCTGGCGGAATAGCTTTGGGCATTCTGGGGAGACTATGATAACCCATAATGCAAAGCAAAATTTAAAAAGCTAAACGCCTTTATATACCACTGAAACGCTTAAAATTAGACACAAATTGACAAAGTGAACGAATTAAATTTGTTCCTAATATAAACAGACCTTACAAAACAATTTTAAAAAATACGCGAAGAACACTAGGCCTCAATTTAACTACATATACAGGATGGTATTTTTTCACGAAATCATACTAAGGTTGGCAATGAATAACAAGGTCTTAGAAGCCAAGTCTACAGTTTAATTTTTACGAACTACAATTTTATAAAGAAATACTGTAGGCTATTGAGTTTCCTAGATAAAACTTCATGTCTTGAATTCATGTTCGTTATATTAAAATGTCTCTCATGCAACAGCTCAACAGTGACTATGAATGAAGTCTTTATTAGTGGGCTGCCTTCGTGAGTGGCTATTAGGCCTTTAGTAACTTTAACTTCAATGTATGATTCAATTTTATGAACTATCAATGATATGAACTATTTATTACATTGAATTTTATGATTTTTAATTTTCTTTTATGAGATAAAATCATTGTTTTTGTTTTATAATATGATGTTTTTTTGAATGTCTGAGTTTGTGTATTTGTTGGATAAGATTATAGTATACTTTTATCTACTTAAGAAGAGTTTTATTTAGAATCGAATCTTATGACAGAGTTTTAAAAATAAATATAGGTCGTTTCACTTTTTGGTCTGTAATAGGCTAAATTAATCACGTAAAATTATAAGAGTAACGTAGTAATACTGTTTGAGACATTGAAAGGTTGAAGTTCAAAGTTAGTAATGATTCTATTCCAAAACAACTCTTCCATTATATCCTAATCAATCTTTGCTTTCTGATAAACGTGAAACAGAAGTATAATAAAAAAAAGAAAAATTGTTTTATGTTGACAATGGCCAGAAAAATAACAGTGTTCTAATAACGTTTATTTAAATTAGATATTTGTTTATGTTCGATAATTAAAGTTAATTAAAATTAAAAAGGTATTTAAAGACAGCACATAGGGAAAGGTCCAGTGTTACGTTGCTAAATCGTCATTAAATGGCTGTATAGCCCACTTTAGCTTCCATAACTTTACTTCACACAGCAGACAGACACCCATTAAACAAAAGCAGCAAACGAGGAACATGGAAACATTTTTAAGTTCTGTTATCATTGAAAGCACGAGCCGCTGATCGGATGCAAGCGTTGATGAACCTCTTTTGTAAACCAAAGTGTTTGCAAAATACCCTTCTAACTTTAATATTACTTTAGTGTCGTTATATTTGTTCTTCGCCCGCACTTCTAATACAGATTTATTTGTCTCTTATCCTTCATAAACGTCTTATATTTGTGTTTAAAAAAACTTATTTACATTGTTCTTTTTTACAAGTTTTCCACGAACTAGACAATCCAAAACCATCTATAATTGTTTTTCTACTGAAGTTTTCAAGCGTTGTTTATTTAGCTATGCACGTTTGGCTTTTCAAGTGGTCTGGTGCTCAGTTGTAGCCAATCGCTAAGCAGCGTTCCCAAGTGCACATCAGCGGTTGCGTTCAAAATAGAACCTTCCTCCTTTGGAAGCTTTGCCTACCTGCGCCGACGATTGCTTCATCGATCTGCGGGTAAATAACATTCCGGAGTCGAGTCTTTGAGCATATCTGGAAACAGACCCGCTGCAAACATCAAAACTTGGCTACAGACTGTTATTTACACCTCCCAGCCATCATGGGCCCGCTTTAAATAACCCAAAGTTAACAGTGAGGCAAATGGGAGGAGCTAAATTTACATGAAGCATGCTATTGTTGTTGGCCACGGGCTTGTGGTAACCGATTCATCGCGGCGAGGCCGTAAATCTCGGATATTACGACATTCTAATGCCCGGCCTCTCGATTAGTGTAATTTTGTCACACGCTCAACAAGAGAATGTATATAGTAAATAAATCGTTCAGAAATGTGACTCTACTAAAAACATAATTTCTCGTGTGAAATATTAAAAGAAAATATTTACCATCGCTTTCCAGAACATTGTTTCCTAACTAAATTTTGTTTACAAGAAGATATGGATGTAGCTTCAGGACAGCCAATAGCCAAGTTGTCAAGGAGTATGGTCGACCTACAAGTTTGCACTAGGGTCTACCAAACTGGGCTCAGAGCCTCAAGTGATCTATAAAACGCAATTAGATTTTAAAATTGATCACAATATTTTAAAACATTCACGGATTTCTAACCAAGGACAAATTCTATCCTGCAAACCCACATTTTCCACACCAGTTTTACCTCTGCAGGACAATTGTCCATTAACGACATATATGGACTTTGCCTTCTTCCGTTTGATATAGCCATGTCTCCCTCTTCAGTATGCTTAAACAATACCATACGAATAGTTTATCCTCTTATTTCACAATTATTCAATTCCTTCTGTTCACATTTTCAATCGTTAATAAAATACTGTTTATCCATATACTCAAGTTCAAATACATTTCATTTAACTTGTAGTGGATGACACTTGATGTTAATACGATATTTCAAATATTAATTTATTATTTAAATTTTAAAATAAATTAATTTTAGTTATATATGAGAAAAAAACTTTTCTCAAAAGGGTTAAAGTATGAAGTATAGCTATTTCGCCCCATTTGGCTTAAAATAAATGATAGCATTTGATTTCCTAATACAGCTGATTCTATGTGATATGTTATGTGGTAAAACAGCTGTTTTAACGCATTCGTTATGTTACTTTATTTATATTAATTGTAATTATTTAATAAGAAATAACTAAAACAAAATTTTTCTTTATTGACTTGAGGAGGAATTTACTTTAAAAATGTTTTAAAGTTTTTGTTTAATAAGTTTTGTTTAATAAATGCTCTTATTATTATTGGTGTTTTCAGTTGAGTTTCCGGAATTAGATTTTGTTACTTCTAACAGAAAATTCCATTCCTTGGTGTTTAAAAGGTTAAATATCTCTTCTTTAAATAAACATTATGGATTGGCCTGCGCTAGCCAATACATGTTTGATTTTAAGAATAGATTTCTCCTCCTTTCTCTTCAGTAATGCTTGGTGGTATATTGGCAGTGCAAACTGCATGAGCTCCTCGTGGTACTAACAGATTTCTCCTCCTTGGTGGTTCAATAATGTTTGATGGTATATTCGCTGTGCAAACTGCATGAGCTCCTCGTGGTACTAAGAGATTTCTCCTCCTTGGTGGTTCAATAATGTTTGATGGTATATTCGCTGTGCAAACTGCATGAGCTCCTCGTGGTACTAACAGATTTCTCCTCCTTGGTGGTTCAATAATGTTTGATGGTATATTCGCTGTGCAAACTGCATGAGCTTCTCGTGGTACTAACAGATTTCTCCTCCTTGGTGGTTCAGTAATGCTTGATGGTATATTCGCAGTGCAAACTGCATGAGCTCCTCGTGGTACTAACAGTTACCAACTGAAACTGCACAACACATCAATGCCTAGCTACTCACTAAAGATGGTTTCATCGGAAGGTCGAAACAAGCGAAACCATTTTAACTGATAGATTGTTAAGCCAATAAGTACAGATTGCTAAAGTTACCTACAGTAGCTACAATTATTAGCTATATTAATGTTTAAGAAATACATCATGGTAATATATCTATAACGCGAAATAATGTATTTGTGGCGGCTAAAACCGTTTTCCAAAGACCTAAATATTTTTTTTCGATTGTATAATTATAATTATTCGTTTTTGTTGATTTTGCTGTGTTTGTGTTTGTATTTAGTAGTAGCTGATTGTATTTTAATTTTTCCAAACGTATTTTTATATTTTAATTCGTTTTTATTTTAAATATAAGGGCAGGCTATTAATTTTACATATTATTTTAAAAATTGTACCGTATATTTATATATTTTGCGGAGAGTAACTTTGATTTGAAACATATTTTATAACAAACGATAAAACACATTTTTTACAATTCGTTTTATCAGAAAAATAATAAATATAAATAAACGAGTAGATAAATATTAACAATCAATAAACGACTAGTGTTTATAATTGAATTATAAAATAATAGTTACTTATTTATTGTTTATTATTTAAATATGCAATACATATATAAGAACAACAACAATTACTATAAACGACAATACAGAGAAAACATTAATAAATATAAAATGAGGAACACAAATATGGCCTTTTATGTAATCTGTTAAAGTATATGCAAAATGCTATGATAAACATAAGAGGATGAGCGAAAAGTGCAAATGAAAAAAATAAACAAAACCAGGACCAGATTATTGACTAACAAATAAAGGATGAGGAAAAATACAAAAATGTCCATATGAACAAAAGCAGGACAAAATTATTGACAATCAAATAAAGGATGAAGGAAAATTACATAAATAACCAAATAAACAAAAGCAGGATCAAATTATTGACAATCAAATAAAGGATGAAGGAAAATTACAAAAATGTCCAAACGAACAAAAGCAGGATCAAATTATTGACAATCAAATAAAGGATGAAGGAAAATTACAAAAATGTCCAAATGAACAAAAGGAGGATCAAATTATTGACAATCAAATAAAGGATGAAGGAAAATTACAAAAATGTCCAAATAAACAAAAGCAGGATCAAATTATTGACAATCAAATAAAGGATGAAGGAAAATTACAAAAATGTCCAAACGAACAAAATCAGGATCAAATTATTGACAATCAAATAAAGGTTGAAGGAAAATTACAAAAATGTCAAAATGAACAAAAGGAGGGCCAAATTATTGACAAACAAATAAAGTATTAAGGAAAATTACAAAAATAACCAAATAAACGAAACAGGATCAAATTACTTTGGTGAGGAAAATAGCAAAAACTCTAAAATAAAAAGTAATTAATAATATATGTGAAATAGTAACGTATAAAGGTGAAATGACATTCAAAGTTCTATGACACAAAAAAAAAATTAAATATAGTTTACTAAATGAAATAAAATTATAAAATTACAGAGACAAATTAATAATAATTTGAAAATCATACTCAAAATAATAGTTCACGTTTTAAAAATTACGTAATTTAAAATAAATATTTGCACACATTCTACAATTTAAAAAAAACTGTACAACTAAAGTTTCTTTACAAAAATGTTAACATAACATAGTAAATCTATAAAAATATATAATTTATTAAACTTTTATAGACTAAGTTCTAAGCTTTAAAATAAAACTCTTCCAAAACGATATACTCACAAAAATTGCTGAATACATAGACATATTTAAATCCAGCTTCAGTCGACTGCACATCGCTATCCCTATTGCAATAATTGATTGTCGCACGGAGTGGGCACAAGAGTTGTAATTAGTACAAAAAGGGTGGTTGATACTTCATCCCCCACCCTGTGTAATATCTCTTTGTCGGAATATCAACCCGCGCCCCGCTCCCCCCTCCATCTCTATCTCCCACCTTTGCCCATAGAGGTCGCCGTGCGCCATCCTCCACTAGGATAACAAGTGCGGCGATGGATGGATATGGATAGTGGTGACACAGACATGCCCTCTGGTTTTCTTATCATATTATCAGCTACTTTTCAACTCCTGTCACAAGGGTAAGCAGTTAATTTATGTCGCAAGATGTCTGACGTTTGTAGATGTGTTTGACGAGTGATTTGAATAATGAATGAGAAATTGTTTTCGTGTCTAATACCTGTGCAAGATTTTTAAATATTTCTAAATAAATTTTAATTTTAACTGTTCGAGTTTAACCTGATTGTCGAGTTAAATATGTTTTTAAATTAAATTTTTCGTTATTTTTAATTTAGCTTCGAAGACATTTAGTTTTAAATAAAATGAATAATAATTTAATTTCCATAGTAAATATAGTAAAATACACAGTAAACTTATTTTTTATATTTATAGATAATTTAAAAAATGAGAAAGGAAAAGTTCATATAATAAATAACATAACACTTTTATAATAAAATGTAATATTTTCGTATAGATTTAAACAAAATTAATTGAATAAAGCTTTTCAGAAAAATTATTTAAATACACAATAATAAAATAAATTATTCTAATAACAATAATAACATCTTAACATATACAATTTTAAATCAATGTACATTTAACTACAATAAACTCTTTAGATGATAAATATTTATTTAAAACTCTAAATTGAATATTAAATTATTTCTTTAATAATGAAATGATAATAATAACAATAATAATGATGCAAACCCAAAATATTCCAAGATAACTATGGTTGTAAAAATTACGTAGCAATATCTATGTCTCCTCTCCCAGAAAGGCTTTAGACAATTTCACGGTCGACCTATATTTACGTTAGTAAACTATCAAATAAAAAAAAATAATAGAAAAACAAAATAATAGAAATAATATTACTACCTATTATATATTATAAAATGTCTTCTGCTAAGTCAGAAATTTTACAGGTAACTTACATGGAAACTCTAAACAGTAATCGATGATTACTTATTTACTTTTTTTTAGTGATATAAGTACCCTATAACATTTTCTCTTCTAACAAAGAATAAAGTTTACTTTTTTTAGAAAAAAATGTTTAAATGCCATCATGCTGATAATGTTCATTTCTCTGATAATACAATCGTCGGTTTCCTTCAAGTAAAAGTGAATTTTGTAAAACGTCCGAATCCCTTTTTTTTATTTACTATGTCTCTAGTATCCAACTAACTTAAAATAATTTTAAATTATTGTTTCTGACGAAAATAACATCAAAAACATTTTAAAATATAAGTGTAACTTTTTAAATAAAATTTTCTGCTTTTAAAATAATTAATGTTCAGTTAGACTTTTTGTGGAAATCGTTACCAAAAATCTGTTATTTTTCTTTTTATCTCCTCGGATGAAAAAGAAAAAAATATGTAAATAAGAAACTACAAACTTCAAAAAAACTTTGGAAAACAAAAAAGGTTCTATAATTTTTTTAAAATTTCCCAATACCTAAAAATTGCGTTGGTAAGCCTTGAATATCATATATACTGTAATTATTATAAAGAATAACTCAAAACCAGGGGCAAATGTTTTTTAACATTGCTTTAGTTTAAAAAAAAAAACGATTTAGGTTTAAAAAAAATTATAGTATAACAGCTTCAAATTTGTCAGTAAAAACACAGAATTTATTTGAATAACGGGCACAAATCTATCTAAAACATTTAACAATTTTAATCACTCGTCATTAAGATTGCATTTATTTAAATGTCTGACAACCTAACGCAGCCTAATATACTCTCGACATGTCCCCTGGACTACTGACATTTCGTTACGTTGTTTTTATTTTCATTATGACAACTTAATGCTAGATATGTTATTAATCAACTGTCCTTGACTTCAATACGTTTGTATATATGACGCTAACCTTATGAGTGACACTGCCTATAATATGTTGTCTCGACTTCTCCGGCATATGCTGTATTCTGTGTTGTCTATTACATTATTTATTGCGTAATTGCTAGTGTCGGGTTTAAAGTTCGCTTCTTGATTTACGTTGTGGTGTGGTTTATTATTACTTAAGGTAACAAATACATGGTTTTTACCATTTTACGTTTTTTAAAAGCCTTTTTAAACACTTGATGTGGACAAAGGTTTATAATTTTTGGTTTATACTAACTAGCGTTTATATATTGTAATATTGGAAATGTTCTACTTGTGTTTTCAAATTATTATTTATCTTCTTACTTAAGCATTACTGTTTCATCTATTAATTTTCTACAGCTGTTTTATACCTTATATATATATATATATATATATATATATATATATATATATATATATATATATATGTATATATATATATATATATATATATATATATATATATATATATATATATGAATTTAGTTCTTACTAGTGGTTCCATGAGGTGTTGAAAATTTTTGGAAATATTATATTTTTAACATAAAAAACGAAAAATATAAAAACACACTTTTCAAAGTCAATTCCTACTTCGGTACAAGAAAATGTATTTTACTTTTATTAAACAATTGCAATTAATATAAATAAAGTAACATAACCCAAGCTTTAAAACAGCTGTTCTACCACATAAAGTCAACTGTTTTATGAAATCATATAGGCTATTAGGCCTATAACTTATTTTAAGTCCAATGGGACGAAATAACTATATTGCATACTTTGCCCCTTTTGTGAAAGGTCTTTCTTCCATATAAAACTAAAATTGCTTCATTAAACTTAATGAATGAATTAATATTTGAAAAACTGTATTAACATCAAGTGTCATCCACTACAAGTTTAAAAAAATATATTTTAACTTGAGTAGATAAACAAAACGTATTTGAATAACCATTGAAAACTTGAACAAGATATGTATAGAGTGAGTGTGAACTAATAGAAGGAATTGAAAAAGGTAAACAAAAATTTTTGCTACACCTAATATAAGGCTACATTTTCATGTTATATTTAACATCAACCTAGTCGCTGGTGTTGCCTAAATGAGATTTTCCCGGGTTTCGTCGGGCATATACTTTATTTATGTTCATTAATCGGTTGAGTATCACACACTTGGCCCGTCTCTAGCATTGTCTAAAAGCTGTAGAAACTTACGGTACAAGAGGGACGTACGCAGAACGTTGCAGATATTATAGAAACTTTATTTCCGTGTTTCATGTAATTGATAAATGTGTATGGTTTTCTAGTTCACCGCTTGATTTGCGACGTAACGTGGCGCAGTATTAACTTAAACACCTAATATCCCTTGGATTTTTATGTTTACTTTCCTTACAAAATTTGATTTTATTATATATATACTGTTTATTTTTATGACGTTTACCATAACGCATCTTTTGTCGTACTGTTAGATAGGTTCATAATTTTGTAAGAAATAATTGTGTATTAAATTCCAAAGTAACATAAGATAATTAAATAACTAACGTAATGTTACAGTGCTTAATGTTTACAAATTTATTTAAATAAATAAATACGCTGTAATGTGAGTAGTTGCACTACACATTTTGATAAGAGCGGGTTACAAACACCGAAATTCCGCGACAGCCCTGAAGCACCGATTTCAGTTTCACAAGTTAAGAATTTGTGTTAAAAAGTGTATCAATTATAAATAATATTTATTTAGTATGTTATATATATATATATATATATATATATATATATATATATATACTAGCGCCCGGTGGCGGCTTCGCCTGCATTCGTTTACAATTGTCGCTTTATATGTTATTTCAATAATAATAAAACCACTAATAATTTATAATGATTATGGAATGGGAATACAAAGTTAAAATAGTGTATTATTTAACCAAAAACAATTGTTAATGGCAATTGTAACAAATTATTGAAGAAATCATGTACAATATTACAATTTTGTAATATTTAGCTTTTAAAATCAACATTTTGTAAAATCCTTTCTTAGCGTGTGTCTATGCTATGAACGTACCCTGATTTCAAGTATCTACCTTTTATAGTTTCAACTCTACGTTGATTCTCAGTCAGTCACTCAGGACAATGATTCTTATATGTATAGATTTAAACACAATATTTCCCTGATGCAGAATAACACGGGTTAACACAATAATAAAAAATTAACAGTAAAAAAATTAATAAACAATAATACATAATCGTTGAAAAATAAATAACCTTTTACTGCGTTAAAAAAATTACACGGTTACATAAATTTTTATATCGGTTTTTTTTAAAGTAAATTACTCTAAAACGTAATTAACTTAAAAGGTTTAGACTTGATCCCGGGTATCGTCAAAGAATGTTTTTTTTTAGTTCTAACATCAAACTATTGACGCCTGTGAAAATAAGTTTTAAAATAACAAGCAAAAACCTGACTATATTACGTTACACGAATACCGTATGGGCCAAATTAGGTCCGCTCTAATAATTATATAATATATAATAATAACATAATAGGTAATAATAATATCACGATTACTCCTGCAGTATATACAAAATATAAATGAAGGTCATATATTATTTTAAACATGTAACATAAACAAAAATTTACTAAGTTAATTCCTTCTTAGGTCAATTAAAATTTTTTTTATTTATTTACTTTTTATTAAATAATTACACTTAATGAAAATAAAGTAACATAACCTACGCGTTGCATTAGCTGTTCTACCATATAACATGTAACACAAAAACAGCTGTTATATGAAATCATGTTAGACCTATCACTTACTTCAATCCAAATGGGCTGAAATAACTATATTCCATACCTTGCCCTTTTGTGAAACGTTTCTTCACCATTTAATTCTAAAATTAATTAAATAAATTTAATTAATTAAAAAGACTATAACTACAAGTGTTTTATCCACTACAAGTTTGAAAACAAAATGTGTTTAAACTTGAGTGGATGAATAAAGAGTATTTTATTAACGATTGAAAAGTTGGATATATATATATATATATATATATATATATATATATATATATATATATTTAAGGAGAGTGTGAACTAAATGAGCATAACTTATACTATTTTTCTACGCAAATTACAAAAACACTGATTTTATTTCAAATTAGTCACATATAAAAAAAATTACCTTTATCCAGGAATATTATCTCTTGCCCAACCCAAAGCTTCAAGGCTGTTATAGGTGGCCTATGGATCGTGTTTAGTTTAAAATGTGTGCAACCTTTACTTACTTTGGCTAATTCTAAATTCAGAAGGGAAATTGCATGAGTCTGGACTTACCTATACCACAGACTTGAATAGTTTTTAAAATATGAAACAAAAATTATCTGTGACGGAAATATTTCAATATCGTTTAAAATGTTCAATGAGCTTTTTTTTTAATTACTTATTATTATTAATTATTAGTTCATACTCTCTCTCTTTCTCTTTCTCTCCCTCTTTCTCTCTCTCTTTCTCTCTATCTATCTATCTATATATATATATATATATATATTAAATATGGTGATATGTTTTCTTGTAATATAGTTAATGAATTAAAAATATTTCAAAAAGAAGAATACTTTTAATGAATATTTGTATTCAAAGCTTCTCGCCGATAAAATGAAAAGCTTTGAATAAATATATTCATTAAAAGTATTCTTGTTTTTGAAATATTTTTAATTCATTATATATATATATATATTTATTTATATATCTCGTTATAATTTTCTCTCGTTAGTAAAATACCATTTATTATTCACCCACTCAAAACATTATTTAAATACATTTGTTAAACTTATAGTGGATGACACTAGTCAATAAAGTTTTTTCAAACAATAATTAAATTGAAATTAACTAAATAAAGTTTTTCATTGATACAAGGAATTGACCTAAACATATTTTTTTGTATTACTTCATATTATGTAACTATCTTACCCGATGATCGTTGCTGTAATATCAGAACATAATAATATCAGCAAAAGAGCTATATTGGAAAAATTCCAATTTAAATGTGTCCTTTTTATTGAAAAATATAATCATTTACACTATTTTAAAGTGTCTATTTAATTCATTATATTTAATCGAGCGCTTTTACATCTCCATTTACGATTCTTATAATTTATGGGTTATAACGATGGCTACTGAAAAAGGACTATAGCCACCTCTCCCAGTATATAAAAAATCATACGGCATCATAGTTACCACACTATAACTATATATAATCATAGTGTAGTTATATATCAATAATAATAAAATAATACGTTACCACACAAACAAAATTATTTTATTACAATATTATACAAGATTATATATATATATATATATATATATATATATATATATATATATAAATATATATATATATATATATATATCTTGCTATCTCTTAATATACCAAGATTTATTTTATAAATTTATAGCCTATATTTAATAACTAATAAATTAAAGTAGTTTTAAATTCAATAGCATTTTAACTTATAATAATAGGACATTTGAAAAATTGGAATAAAAGCAACCACTGATTGATAAAAAGTTGTATTACTTAAATGGTTTTTTTTATTTCAAAATCTAAAACCGATTTTGGAGAAAACAGTGTTTTGGACTTATAATAAATAGAAAAACAATGAAGTTTCAAAATTCATAGACATACTATATATTCAACGGAAACATTCATAAGGATCAAGGAAAGTTATTCCTATTGATTGTTCTCGGATTATTATAATCCAAAATATGTGAACAATAGACATTTTACTTGTGAATTCTAAACTTATCATCGTAAAATACAATAATTTGTATTAAGATGAAAAACTACGCGAAAATTACTTTATAACCTAGGGGTTTATAATATGTTTACGCCCTTAAATAACATTTGCAAGAATATTAAATTTTAAATTATACAAACTTAAACCATTACCACATTAAACCATAATTACAACTTATTACAAATGACTACTACTAAAATAATTTAAAAATTATTTTCTAAAGACTCGTGATTCTTTAAAACGCGCCCCTGAAAATCCCTCTATGCAGACGAAACACGTTTTAAAATGGACAAAATAGGTTTTATACAATAATCTACACATAAAGTGCAAAGAAATTGCATTTTCTACATTTATTAATTTTATTTGTATTTTTTTAAAATATAAGATAATGAAAATTTACAAAAAAGGTCATTGAACAAATTATAAAGATTTAGTCTATAACACTATAGGTTGTGTCCACGCATGTCTTTTTCCGTAACCTTTAAAAGGCCCTTCTTTTTAAATTTTGTTAAGGATACCGCATTTGTAACAACCTTTTTTTTATAGAATAACATTTTGATTAATAATTATTAAGTAATTTATGAAATGACACGTTTTACTTTATGAATTATACATAAACAGTATTTTTTATCTGCCCTTTTTCTTTACTTAAAAAAATGTATCTAATGTTCATTAAATGAACAGTAGGATCCACAACGTAGAGTCTAAAATACCTAATAGCAAACTATCTAAAATCGTCATTTGCAAAGCAAAATATTCATGAATAGTTCTTTTTCAATTCGTACTATTACTTCAGATTCTCTCTCTCTCTCTCTCTCTCTCTCTCTATGTATATATATATATATATATATATATATATATATATATATATATATATATATATGTAAAGAAATAAAACAATTTACAAATACAAGAATAATTTTTAAATTATTCTAGTATTTGTAAATTGTTTTATTTCTTTTTACTACACAAGAATACACATTATAGTATATATATATATATATATATATATATATATATATATATATATATATATATATATAATTATCGCAATATGTATTCTTGTGTATTAATAAAGAACTAAGTCCAAATATAAATACAAGAATTATAATTGAATTTACAATTGTAAATTCAATTATAATTCTTGTATTTGTATTTTGACTTAGTTCTTTATATATATATATATATATATATATATATATATATATATATATATATATATATATATATATATTTATATATATATATATATATATATATATATATATATATATATATGTATATATTTCAAAGTTTCAATCTTTAATAGAATTCTTTTTTTTTAACTTACAGGGGATGACAATTGACGTTAATACAGTTTTCTTTTAAATATTAATTCATTAATTAAATTTAGTGAATTAATTTTAGTTTTATATGGGAGGATAAGTTTCCAAAAAAGGGGCAAGGTATGCAATGTAGTTATTTCCTCCCATTTGGCCTAAAATAACTGGTAACATATGATTTCACAATACAGCAGACTTTATGTTATAGGTTATTTGGTAGAACAGCTGTTTGAACGCATAGGTTAGGTTACTTTATTATTTTTTTATTGTAACTATTTAATAAAAAATAACTAAAATAAAATTTTTTTTAGTTGGCCTAAATAGGAATTACCTTAGTATTTTTGTATGTTACTTGTTTGTTACAGTTTTCCTTAGTAAGATGTGTGATAATGCCTCCGGTTAGTGGTGTAGACACTTCCAAGCTGTGCTATTTAAGGGAAATTGTCTTGTTCACGTAATGGCATTTATTTCCCCGCTCCCAATACTAAGGAATCATGTCCTTTCTATAATATTCGTTAACTTTCTACAAAGCCTTTCCTTAACAAGGAGATGTAATGGCTAGATAGATGTTTATGGCTCCGATAAAAAGCAGATATAATATGATGGCATAACGTCCCCTTATATCCTGTACAAGGAGTTCTTCTCTCTGCCTTAATCCTACCTATATTCACAGACGTTCTTTTCCTTTGTCGTGGTTAACAGTCATTCCAGCCGATCTACTTAAAACTACAAACATTACATTATACTCTCAACTTTGAGGATGTTTCCAATTCCTTCTAGCTGTTAACACTTGATATAAATGCAGTTTCTTTCAAATATTAATACATTAGTTACATTTAATGAATTAATTTCAGTTTTATATGCGAGAATACTTTTTCACAAAAGGGGCAAGGTATGCAACATAGTTATTTCGTCCCATTTTGCTTAAAATAACTGGTAACACATGATTTAAAAAAAACAGCTGATTTTATGTTATAAGATATGTGGTAGAACAGATGTATTAGCGCTTAGGTTATGTTACTTTATTTACATTAATTGTAATTATTTAATAAAAAGTAACTAAAATAAAATTGTTTCTCCGTTGACCTAACTAAGAACTTACTTTAAAAAATTGTATGTTTATAATACTTGTTTAACTCGACGAATAATGTTATTTGACAGGGTGAATATTGTATCAGCTGTTGGTGAATGGCTTGCACAAAATTCAATTTATTTACAAAATTAACATCGTCTAGTTTCCAAAATAGATCAAGTTATTGGACACACACGCGCGTACGTTACTTTTGCGTTACACAAAACTTTGGCTCACGAGGAGCAGAATTCCTCCAGCACAAAAACCAGTCCGTTTTTTTTTTGGCATAAAAGTCATTATAATTTTTAAAAACCGGCTGCTGTGGTTTACGGGTTTCTTCATTGTAAAATGCATCCACAGAGGCTGGCTAGGAATGCGGGAGATACGGATCTGGTATAAAAACGAAGTCTTTAGAGAACGACAAACTTCAAGTCCTGCTTGACGGTGGTGGCCAGCGAACTGAAGCAGATAACTAACTCTTTCCTGCTTTTGTTCTGATTAACCTACCCAGTTGGTATAGTTCTTCTCATTCTTTGAGATCTTTAGAAACATTCTTTAAAGTACAACATTGTGTCTCGCTTCGGCATTCATAAGTTAAATCCTCAAGATGCTCTAATATGAGAACTGACTCGAAAACTATTTTCCTTTATTCTGATTAAGCTTTCTACTTGGTATAGTTCCTCCTTGAACACCCATTACCGTACAACAATGTATCACGTTTCTGTATATATTAGTTACATCTTCAGGTCACCATAATGAAAATAGCTCAACTCAAAACTTGATACTTGACTCCATGGAAAACGAAGCATCGCTTCTATGTTCACATTTATCCGTTCCTCAAGAATCCCTGCTCCCTGTATTAAATTTATGCTGTTACCTAATCTTTCATAATATATTTTTTTACATTCTAATTTGTGTCTAGGCTTTCCTATTTATTCTTTGCTGTTAATCTCTACGTTAAGCCAGCAAAAACCAAATTTATTTTTGGTTGTTTCCTTCTTAGTTATTTTCTAGATGTTCTTAATCTTATTTAACTTCTACCGGAAATGACCACCCTTCACCACTGAATACTCTTCGATAATTCAAGCCCGTAAACTCAGTTTTTTTTAACTTGTTGAATATATAAAATATTTTTTTTGATGTAAGGTTTTTGACCGCATTAAGATATTGTTGTAGTACCTAGGTAAGCCACTAGATAGAGTGATCCAAACGGCAGCGGATTTTTGTGAGACGGAGGCACTTCACTAGATGTTGGCTTCCACGAGGAATGAGCGGGTTCTGGGGGTCAGACCAGGGTGAAAAATAACATTATAGCGCATGTCCTGAATCGTGGTAAAATAGTGCACGTGATTGTATCGGGTTAGTTTATTTAATATGTTTCTATTATTTTTTGTTTCTTGTTTGTTTGTAGATTTCATATTCCTATATTGTTTTGAGATGTCCAATTTTATTGCAGAATTTCTGGGATGTGTTATGTCTGTGAGTGTATAAGTCTCTATATACTTAGGGCCATATTTTTCTGCTTTTGATTAATAAGCAAAGACAACGGTCTTCTAATTCTGCAATGAAATTTCACCTTAATATTCTATCATCGCTTGATCTATAAAGGCGCAGGTTTGTTAAGGCAACCGTTAATGGTAGGAGAGACTACAATCGAGTCATCCTACGCAGTCTTAGATCAAAGGCTTTAAGGTGGGCGCTAAACGAGCTAAGCGAAATCTCACATAAAACAAGTAATATAAACAAACATTTTTAACGTCAATTCCTACTTAGGTTAACAAAGGAAATTTTATTTTAGTCACTTTTTATTAAATATTTAAAATTAATAAAATAAAGTAACATAACCTATGCTTTAAAACAGCTGTTCTGCCACTTATCCTAAAAGATAAAAATCAGCTGTTTCATGAAATCATATGTTATCACTTATGTTAAACAAAAAGGAACGAAATACTTATTTTGCATACCTAGCCACTTTTGTAAAAAGTGTTTCTCCCATATAAAACTAAAATTAATTCATTATTACATTTAATTAATGACTTTTAATATATGAAAAAACTTTATTAATATCAAATGTTTTTCACTACAGCTTTAAAAAAATGTATTTGAACTTGAATGAGTAAGCCAAAAGGTGTTTTGGAAAATGTGTAGAAGATAATATAAAGAGGTTGTGAGCTGAAGGAATTGAATTAAAAAAGAGCTCCAAATCGGGCCGATTATTTGGGTCCAACAATAGTTCTGATGAAAGTATTTCTATTAAAGACAGGATTTTAAGTCAGATATTGAATTATTATTTAGTAATGATGGTATGATTTAACAAAATGTTAGAGTCCAACATTATTTTGTTTCGTACAAAAGCGATGCTTCCACAAAGCAGAAGAATCGCCGCGCCATAGCTTAGCAGGCCGCCAGCCCAAAATATTTCGCATAAAATTCATCCAGCACCCTCGCTCTATTAACTCAACTTAACCGTGTCCGAAATGTTTCTGTTTTACCAAATTACTAAAAGTCTAATCGTTGCCCATCCGTGCGGGTAATATGATTAGGCTAGACAACTCTTGTTTCAAATATCCATTAATAGGCCATAAAAAACCGGTCCGACCGGGTCTGATTTCATTGAATTAAACACATTAACATAAAATATAAAGCGTTTCAGATAATATTGAACGGCTTTCGCGCGCGCTCACACTCTATAAACACACTTACTGTTTTATGGATCTGTTCATTAGCATTTTTCTATTTCTTCGATTACCTATTCAGCGTTATGTGTTTCTTTAAAACAATTTTAACATAATAATTTTTGTCTCTGATATTTTTGTAATGAAAACAAAAGTTCTTTTTTGAAGTCAATAAAATTTTTCTCTCTCTCTGTGTGTGTGTGTGTGTGTGTGTGTGTGTGTGTGACAGATTGGAAGGAGAATATGTACATATGAGAAAGAGGAGAGTGCGTGCAAATTTAGGCCCTATATTGTGTGAATGTGTGAGTGTTTTATTAACCTATTAACTATGTCACTCTAAGATTTTCTATTACATACATTGTCAGTATTATCAAGTGATAGTTACCTATTCAATCACAACATAACTCCGTATAAAAGAATGCAAGAGAACTGGAGTGATTTGTTTATGTCAGTTATTATTTAATAAATTTTACGTGTTGTGAAATTTGAATTGCGTAAATTTTACAATACTCTATTTTTATACTTTTCTTTTGCTATGTATGTTTGGATACCTGTTACAATAATTGTTGTTTACAATATTGTTCATATAAATGTTTTTTTTTGTTGTTTTTCCGGGACAACCTATGTCATTTTATGATTTGTATCATGTAAAGTTTTTGCAACTATATAAATTTTCGTCATTCCTTGCCATTTAGTATTTACGTTTTGTTTTAGGTGTATGTTTGTCTAATTCGTTTTCTGGATAGTACGTCATTGTTATTGACTCCCTGACTAAAATGTCGTTTCTGGCCCTGTCTCTTTCTCTTCTCATCCTATTATCCGTATGTGTAGTCATTCTGTTCTTATTCCTTCCACATAGCGGTACCAGCAGTCATTTCATCTTCTTGCACCGCGTTCCAGCTGTAGTTTTGCTGTTTACCAGAACCTAGACATAACAACCATGTGCCCCTTCCCACCACACATTCGTATTCCCTTTACGGTTGAACAATAGGAATCTGATTTTTTTTCTTTCTATATGTTCTATCCCTCCGAAACGTATATGTTGTCGTTTCGTTCTTAGCTCATTCTGTTTTTTTTTTTTTTTTTATTTCTCGTGCATTTTTCTCTTGTCTTTATTACTGCTTTCACGTATTAATACTCTTTACACTGAACGTCTGCTCGCCATTGTCTAGTTCTTGGTTATTGTTAGAGCCGCTAAAGCAGAAGAAAACATTTTAACCTTTCGGCGTTGACCGATCCTTTTGATACTCTTCTTGCAGGCTCCTCGTCATTTATTTCAAATCATACTTATGATAAAAACAAAAATATTCAAATTAAAAGACAAACACTCTCGCTCCCTCTTTTTCTCTATCTCAAAAACATTCTTTCTCTTTCCTTTCCCTCTCTCATACATGGTCTTTCTCTTTCTTACACACACAAATTATTTTTCTCTCTTTAGACAAATGCGCATACTATTTCTCTTTCTCGCTCTCTTTCTCACATACACACTCTCTTTCTGTATCTCTCTCTCTCACACACACAAACACACACACACACACACACACACACACTATTTCAGTCACAATTTTTAGGGTAGTCTCTATATTAAACTGTATTATTTGGTCTGTTTTAATCGCCCTTTATCGTAGCTGACCTTTATAGGTAATTGATAAAATCGATGTGTGGTTAACCACGTTTCTTATATTAAGACTTTTTCCTTCATAAGTTACTATAAAAATTTTAAAAAAAACCACACGCACTCCCGCAAGGAACTTATAATTGTCCGTGGTCCCCATGGAAACTGTGTAGGCCTATCTAGTACTGAAGTAAGTCAGCTTCAGCAATAGACTTCGAACTGGCCGTGGGTCCCAAGGAAACGGTGTAGGCCTATCCAGTACTGAAGTAAGTCAGCTTCAGCAATAGACTTCGAACTGGCCGTGGGTCCCAAGGAAACTGTGTAGGCCTATCTAGTACTGAAGTAAGTCAGCTTCAGCAATAGACTTCGAACTGGCCGTGGGTCCCAAGGAAACTGTGTAGGCCTATCTAGTACTGAAGTAAGTCAGCTTCAGCTATAGATTTCGAACTGGCCGTGGGTCCCAAGGAAACTGTGTAGGCCTATCTAGTACTGAAGTAAGTCAGCTTCAGCAATAGACTTTTTCGAACTGGCCGTGGGTCCCAAGGAAACTGTGTAGGCCTATCTAGTACTGAAGTAAGTCAGCTTCAGCAATAGACTTCGAACTGGCCGTGGGTCCCAAGGAAACTGTGTAGGCCTATCTAGTACTGAAGTAAGTCAGCTTCAGCAATAGACTTCGAACTGGCCGTGGGTCCCAAGGAAACTGTGTAGGCCTATCTAGTACTGAAGTAAGTCAGCTTCAGCAATAGACTTCGAACTGGCCGTGGGTCCCAAGGAAACTGTGTAGGCCTATCTAGTACTGAAGTAAGTCAGCTTCAGCAATAGACTTCGAACTGGCCGTGGGTCCCAAGGAAACTGTGTAGGCCTATCTAGTACTGAAGTAAGTCAGCTTCAGCAATAGACTTCGAACTGGCCGTGGGTCCCAAGGAAACTGTGTAGGCCTATCTAGTACTGAAGTAAGTCAGCTTCAGCAATAGACTTCGAACTGGCCGTGGGTCCCAAGGAAACTGTGTAGGCCTATCTAGTACTGAAGTAAGTCAGCTTCAGCAATAGACTTCGAACTGGCCGTGGGTCCCAAGGAAACTGTGTAGGCCTATCTAGTACTGAAGTAAGTCAGCTTCAGCAATAGACTTCGAACTGGCCGTGGGTCCCAAGGAAACTGTGTAGGCCTATCTAGTACTGAAGTAAGTCAGCTTCAGCAATAGACTTCGAACTGGCCGTGGGTCCCAAGGAAACTGTGTAGGCCTATCTAGTACTGAAGTAAGTCAGCTTCAGCAATAGACTTCGAACTGGCCGTGGGTCCCAAGGAAACTGTGTAGGCCTATCTAGTACTGAAGTAAGTCAGCTTCAGCAATAGACTTCGAACTGGCCGTGGGTCCCAAGGAAACTGTGTAGGCCTATCTAGTACTGAAGTAAGTCAGCTTCAGCAATAGACTTCGAACTGGCCGTGGGTCCCAAGGAAACTGTGTAGGCCTATCTAGTACTGAAGTAAGTCAGCTTCAGCAATAGACTTCGAACTGGCCGTGGGTCCCAAGGAAACTGTGTAGGCCTATCTAGTACTGAAGTAAGTCAGCTTCAGCAATAGACTTCGAACTGGCCGTGGGTCCCAAGGAAACTGTGTAGGCCTACCCAGTACTGATCTGGGAGAGCTAAATCAAAGGCCTAAGAACTTTCCGTAGTAAGCAGGAATTGATTAAAAAGAAAATGTTACAAAGCGCCTAAAATCGAATTGATGTTTCTTGAGTAAAATAAAAGAGTGAATACTTTGATTGAAATCAAAGACGTAAAAAAGTATAAAGTAATAGGTCAAATTACGGTTTTCTGGTTTTTTTTCTGGTTCAGAAAGAAGTAAACATAGTGTGACAACGTAACAAAACCTTGCGCATGTTTTTGTACGTTCACTTTCAAAGAATCAAAAGTTGTATTTTTGCAAGTGTTTTTAATAGCTTGCCGGATTTTATTTCTTTTGCAGAAATGCCATCACGTTGCACAGAAATCCAACACGATTTCGCGCGTTCGTAAGATGTAACGAAAACTGATGCGTGCCCTGGTGATCACACTCTTATATTGCCTACGTCTTTGAGAACCGTTTCACCGAACAACAAGTATTCTACGGGATCATTTCACAAAATCTTGGATTTAATCGGTAAATTTATTTTGACAAACTTGACCATTCTGAATGTCGGTTATTCTACTCCTACATATTAAGTTACATAGAAATGCTAATAGCAACAAAGATTTCTAATATATAGGGTTACATTCGCAACTATATGAATGTATGTAAACATTTTAATATTGTACATTTATCGTTAAAGTAGGATGTTAAATTGCTACCCTGCTTTCCTTTTCTTTTTAATTAGTATATTTCATTACTTTATTATTTAATTAATTTATTATTAGTTTTATTAATCTTATCAATCAAATAATGCTCGTAATAAATATTTGTATTTATTATATGTTTAATTTTTTTTTTGGTGCAATTTATTTTTAATGAGCGTTTTTTATTTAGTAACAATTTGTTTAAAAATTTCATATAAAATATAATTCTCCATTGTATACTAAGTCTGAAGATGCAAACTGTTTAGCATTCGAAACGTCGTTTTAATATTTTTAGTAAATATATTTGCTTGACTCGTAGATCCACCGTCTTTTTTCGTGTTCAATGGTTATAACATGTAAATTTATATTAACCGTTTCCATGCAACCGATTGGCAGTCTAGTTTATACGGTAGCTTCTAGGTATGTGGGAGAAGAATAAGATCGAGTATGGCATTTCGGTATCGTGCTAAAGACGTTATAACATGTAAATTTATATTAACCGTTTCCATGCAACCGATTGGCAGTCTAGTTTATACGGTAGCTTCTAGGTATGTGGGAGAAGAATAAGATCGAGTATGGCATTTCGGTATCGTGCTAAAGACGTTATAACATGTAAATTTATATTAACCGTTTCCATGGCAACCGATTGGCAGTCTAGTTTATACGGTAGCTTCTAGGTATGTGGGAGAAGAATAAGATCGAGTATGGCATTTCGGTATCGTGCTAAAGACGTTATAACATGTAAATTTATATTAACCGTTTCCATGGCAACCGATTGGCAGTCTAGTTTATACGGTAGCTTCTAGGTATGTGGGAGAAGAATAAGATCGAGTATGGCATTTCGGTATCGTGCTAAAGACGTTATAACATGTAAATTTATATTAACCGTTTCCATGGCAACCGATTGGCAGTCTAGTTTATACGGTAGCTTCCAGGTATGTGGGAGAAGAATAAGATCGAGTATGGCATTTCGGTATCGTGCTAAAGACGTTATAACATGTAAATTTATATTAACCGTTTCCATGGCAACCGATTGGCAGTCTAGTTTATACGGTAGCTTCCAGGTATGTGGGAGAAGAATAAGATCGAGTATGGCATTTCGGTATCGTGCTAAAGACGTTATAACATGTAAATTTATATTAACCGTTTCCATGGCAACCGATTGGCAGTCTAGTTTATACGGTAGCTTCCAGGTATGTGGGAGAAGAATAAGATCGAGTATGGCATTTCGGTATCGTGCTAAAGACGTTATAACATGTAAATTTATATTAACCGTTTCCATGGCAACCGATTGGCAGTCTAGTTTATACGGTAGCTTCCAGGTATGTGGGAGAAGAATAAGATCGAGTATGGCATTTCGGTATCGTGCTAAAGACGTTATAACATGTAAATTTATATTAACCGTTTCCATGGCAACCGATTGGCAGTCTAGTTTATACGGTAGCTTCCAGGTATGTGGGAGAAGAATAAGATCGAGTATGGCATTTCGGTATCGTGCTAAAGACGTTATAACATGTAAATTTATATTAACCGTTTCCATGGCAACCGATTGGCAGTCTAGTTTATACGGTAGCTTCCAGGTATGTGGGAGAAGAATAAGATCGAGTATGGCATTTCGGTATCGTGCTAAAGACGTTATAACATGTAAATTTATATTAACCGTTTCCATGGCAACCGATTGGCAGTCTAGTTTATACGGTAGCTTCCAGGTATGTGGGAGAAGAATAAGATCGAGTATGGCATTTCGGTATCGTGCTAAAGACGTTATAACATGTAAATTTATATTAACCGTTTCCATGGCAACCGATTGGCAGTCTAGTTTATACGGTAGCTTCCAGGTATGTGGGAGAAGAATAAGATCGAGTATGGCATTTCGGTATCGTGCTAAAGACGTTATAACATGTAAATTTATATTAACCGTTTCCATGGCAACCGATTGGCAGTCTAGTTTATACGGTAGCTTCCAGGTATGTGGGAGAAGAATAAGATCGAGTATGGCATTTCGGTATCGTGCTAAAGACGTTATAACATGTAAATTTATATTAACCGTTTCCATGGCAACCGATTGGCAGTCTAGTTTATACGGTAGCTTCCAGGTATGTGGGAGAAGAATAAGATCGAGTATGGCATTTCGGTATCGTGCTAAAGACGTTATAACATGTAAATTTATATTAACCGTTTCCATGCAACCGATTGGCAGTCTAGTTTATACGGTAGCTTCCAGGTATGTGGGAGAAGAATAAGATCGAGTATGGCATTTCGGTATCGTGCTAAAGACGTTATAACATGTAAATTTATATTAACCGTTTCCATGGCAACCGATTGACAGTCTAGTTTATACGGTAGCTTCCAGGTATGTGGGAGAAGAATAAGATCGAGTATGGCATTTCGGTATCGTGCTAAAGACGTTATAACATGTAAATTTATATTAACCGTTTCCATGCAACCGATTGGCAGTCTAGTTTATACGGTAGCTTCCAGGTATGTGGGAGAAGAATAAGATCGAGTATGGCATTTCGGTATCGTGCTAAAGACGTTATAACATGTAAATTTATATTAACCGTTTCCATGCAACCGATTGGCAGTCTAGTTTATACGGTAGCTTCCAGGTATGTGGGAGAAGAATAAGATCGAGTATGGCATTTCGGTATCGTGCTAAAGACGTTATAACATGTAAATTTATATTAACCGTTTCCATGCAACCGATTGGCAGTCTAGTTTATACGGTAGCTTCCAGGTATGTGGGAGAAGAATAAGATCGAGTATGGCATTTCGGTATCGTGCTAAAGAAGTTATAACATGTAAATTTATATTAACCGTTTCCATGGCAACCGATTGGCAGTCTAGTTTATACGGTAGCTTCCAGGTATGTGGGAGAAGAATAAGATCGAGTATGGCATTTCGGTATCGTGCTAAAGAAGTTATAACATGTAAATTTATATTAACCGTTTCCATGGCAACCGATTGACAGTCTAGTTTATACGGTAGCTTCTAGGTATGTGGGAGAAGAATAAGATCAAGTATGGCATTTCGGTATCTTGCTAAAGAAGTTATAACATGTAAATTTATATTAACCGTTTCCATGGCAACCTAGTTTATACGGTAGCTTCCAGGTATGTGGGAGAAGAATAAGATCGAGTATGGCATTTCGGTATCGTGCTAAAGAAGTTATAACATGTAAATTTATATTAACCGTTTCCATGGCAACCGATTGGCAGTCTAGTTTATACGGTAGCTTCCAGGTATGTGGGAGAAGAATAAGATCGAGTATGGCATTTCGGTATCGTGCTAAAGACGTTATAACATGTAAATTTATATTAACCGTTTCCATGGCAACCGATTGGCAGTCTAGTTTATACGGTAGCTTCTAGGTATGTGGGAGAAGAATAAGATCGAGTATGGCATTTCGGTATCGTGCTAAAGAAGTTATAACATGTAAATTTATATTAACCGTTTCCATGGCAACCGATTGGCAGTCTAGTTTATACGGTAGCTTCCAGGTATGTGGGAGAAGAATAAGATCGAGTATGGCATTTCGGTATCGTGCTAAAGACGTTATAACATGTAAATTTATATTAACCGTTTCCATGGCAACCGATTGGCAGTCTAGTTTATACGGTAGCTTCTAGGTATGTGGGAGAAGAATAAGATCGAGTATGGCATTTCGGTATCGTGCTAAAGACGTTATAACATGTAAATTTATATTAACCGTTTCCATGGCAACCGATTGGCAGTCTAGTTTATACGGTAGCTTCCAGGTATGTGGGAGAAGAATAAGATCGAGTATGGCATTTCGGTATCGTGCTAAAGACGTTATAACATGTAAATTTATATTAACCGTTTCCATGGCAACCGATTGGCAGTCTAGTTTATACGGTAGCTTCTAGGTATGTGGGAGAAGAATAAGATCGAGTATGGCATTTCGGTATCGTGCTAAAGAAGTTATAACATGTAAATTTATATTAACCGTTTCCATGGCAACCGATTGGCAGTCTAGTTTATACGGTAGCTTCCAGGTATGTGGGAGAAGAATAAGATCGAGTATGGCATTTCGGTATCGTGCTAAAGACGTTATAACATGTAAATTTATATTAACCGTTTCCATGGCAACCGATTGGCAGTCTAGTTTATACGGTAGCTTCTAGGTATGTGGGAGAAGAATAAGATCGAGTATGGCATTTCGGTATCGTGCTAAAGACGTTATAACATGTAAATTTATATTAACCGTTTCCATGGCAACCGATTGGCAGTCTAGTTTATACGGTAGCTTCTAGGTATGTGGGAGAAGAATAAGATCGAGTATGGCATTTCGGTATCGTGCTAAAGAAGTTATAACATGTAAATTTATATTAACCGTTTCCATGGCAACCGATTGGCAGTCTAGTTTATACGGTAGCTTCCAGGTATGTGGGAGAAGAATAAGATCGAGTATGGCATTTCGGTATCGTGCTAAAGACGTTATAACATGTAAATTTATATTAACCGTTTCCATGGCAACCGATTGGCAGTCTAGTTTATACGGTAGCTTCCAGGTATGTGGGAGAAGAATAAGATCGAGTATGGCATTTCGGTATCGTGCTAAAGAAGTTATAACATGTAAATTTATATTAACCGTTTCCATGGCAACCGATTGGCAGTCTAGTTTATACGGTAGCTTCCAGGTATGTGGGAGAAGAATAAGATCGAGTATGGCATTTCGGTATCGTGCTAAAGAAGTTATAACATGTAAATTTATATTAACCGTTTCCATGGCAACCGATTGACAGTCTAGTTTATACGGTAGCTTCTAGGTATGTGGGAGAAGAATAAGATCAAGTATGGCATTTCGGTATCGTGCTAAAGACGTTATAACATGTAAATTTATATTAACCGTTTCCATGGCAACCGATTGACAGTCTAGTTTATACGGTAGCTTCTAGGTATGTGGGAGAAGAATAAGATCAAGTATGGCATTTCGGTATCGTGCTAAAGACGTTATAACATGTAAATTTATATTAACCGTTTCCATGGCAACCGATTGACAGTCTAGTTTATACGGTAGCTTCTAGGTATGTGGGAGAAGAATAAGATCGAGTATGGCATTTCGGTATCGTGCTAAAGAAGATATAACATGTAAATTTATATTAACCGTTTCCATGGCAACCGATTGGCAGTCTAGTTTATACGGTAGCTTCCAGGTATGTGGGAGAAGAATAAGATCGAGTATGGCATTTCGGTATCGTGCTAAAGAAGTTATAACATGTAAATTTATATTAACCGTTTCCATGGCAACCGATTGGCAGTCTAGTTTATACGGTAGCTTCCAGGTATGTGGGAGAAGAATAAGATCGAGTATGGCATTTCGGTATCGTGCTAAAGACGTTATAACATGTAAATTTATATTAACCGTTTCCATGGCAACCGATTGGCAGTCTAGTTTATACGGTAGCTTCCAGGTATGTGGGAGAAGAATAAGATCGAGTATGGCATTTCGGTATCGTGCTAAAGAAGTTATAACATGTAAATTTATATTAACCGTTTCCATGGCAACCGATTGGCAGTCTAGTTTATACGGTAGCTTCCAGGTATGTGGGAGAAGAATAAGATCGAGTATGGCATTTCGGTATCGTGCTAAAGACGTTATAACATGTAAATTTATATTAACCGTTTCCATGGCAACCGATTGGCAGTCTAGTTTATACGGTAGCTTCCAGGTATGTGGGAGAAGAATAAGATCGAGTATGGCATTTCGGTATCGTGCTAAAGAAGTTATAACATGTAAATTTATATTAACCGTTTCCATGGCAACCGATTGGCAGTCTAGTTTATACGGTAGCTTCCAGGTATGTGGGAGAAGAATAAGATCGAGTATGGCATTTCGGTATCGTGCTAAAGAAGTTATAACATGTAAATTTATATTAACCGTTTCCATGGCAACCGATTGACAGTCTAGTTTATACGGTAGCTTCTAGGTATGTGGGAGAAGAATAAGATCAAGTATGGCATTTCGGTATCGTGCTAAAGACGTTATAACATGTAAATTTATATTAACCGTTTCCATGGCAACCGATTGACAGTCTAGTTTATACGGTAGCTTCTAGGTATGTGGGAGAAGAATAAGATCAAGTATGGCATTTCGGTATCGTGCTAAAGACGTTATAACATGTAAATTTATATTAACCGTTTCCATGGCAACCGATTGACAGTCTAGTTTATACGGTAGCTTCTAGGTATGTGGGAGAAGAATAAGATCGAGTATGGCATTTCGGTATCGTGCTAAAGAAGATATAACATGTAAATTTATATTAACCGTTTCCATGGCAACCGATTGGCAGTCTAGTTTATACGGTAGCTTCCAGGTATGTGGGAGAAGAATAAGATCGAGTATGGCATTTCGGTATCGTGCTAAAGAAGTTATAACATGTAAATTTATATTAACCGTTTCCATGGCAACCGATTGGCAGTCTAGTTTATACGGTAGCTTCCAGGTATGTGGGAGAAGAATAAGATCGAGTATGGCATTTCGGTATCGTGCTAAAGACGTTATAACATGTAAATTTATATTAACCGTTTCCATGGCAACCGATTGGCAGTCTAGTTTATACGGTAGCTTCCAGGTATGTGGGAGAAGAATAAGATCGAGTATGGCATTTCGGTATCGTGCTAAAGAAGTTATAACATGTAAATTTATATTAACCGTTTCCATGGCAACCGATTGGCAGTCTAGTTTATACGGTAGCTTCCAGGTATGTGGGAGAAGAATAAGATCGAGTATGGCATTTCGGTATCGTGCTAAAGAAGTTATAACATGTAAATTTATATTAACCGTTTCCATGGCAACCGATTGACAGTCTAGTTTATACGGTAGCTTCTAGGTATGTGGGAGAAGAATAAGATCAAGTATGGCATTTCGGTATCGTGCTAAAGACGTTATAACATGTAAATTTATATTAACCGTTTCCATGGCAACCGATTGACAGTCTAGTTTATACGGTAGCTTCTAGGTATGTGGGAGAAGAATAAGATCAAGTATGGCATTTCGGTATCGTGCTAAAGACGTTATAACATGTAAATTTATATTAACCGTTTCCATGGCAACCGATTGACAGTCTAGTTTATACGGTAGCTTCTAGGTATGTGGGAGAAGAATAAGATCAAGTATGGCATTTCGGTATCGTGCTAAAGACGTTATAACATGTAAATTTATATTAACCGTTTCCATGGCAACCGATTGACAGTCTAGTTTATACGGTAGCTTCTAGGTATGTGGGAGAAGAATAAGATCGAGTATGGCATTTCGGTATCGTGCTAAAGAAGTTATAACATGTAAATTTATATTAACCGTTTCCATGGCAACCGATTGACAGTCTAGTTTATACGGTAGCTTCTAGGTATGTGGGAGAAGAATAAGATCAAGTATGGCATTTCGGTATCGTGCTAAAGACGTTATAACATGTAAATTTATATTAACCGTTTCCATGGCAACCGATTGACAGTCTAGTTTATACGGTAGCTTCTAGGTTTGTGGGAGAAGAATAAGATCAAGTATGGCATTTCGGTATCGTGCTAAAGACGTTATAACATGTAAATTTATATTAACCGTTTCCATGGCAACCGATTGACAGTCTAGTTTATACGGTAGCTTCTAGGTATGTGGGAGAAGAATAAGATCGAGTATGGCATTTCGGTATCGTGCTAAAGAAGTTATAACATGTAAATTTATATTAACCGTTTCCATGGCAACCGATTGACAGTCTAGTTTATACGGTAGCTTCTAGGTATGTGGGAGAAGAATAAGATCAAGTATGGCATTTCGGTATCGTGCTAAAGACGTTATAACATGTAAATTTATATTAACCGTTTCCATGGCAACCGATTGGCAGTCTAGTTTATACGGTAGCTTCCAGGTATGTGGGAGAAGAATAAGATCGAGTATGGCATTTCGGTATCGTGCTAAAGAAGTTATAACATGTAAATTTATATTAACCGTTTCCATGGCAACCGATTGACAGTCTAGTTTATACGGTAGCTTCTAGGTATGTGGGAGAAGAATAAGATCAAGTATGGCATTTCGGTATCGTGCTAAAGACGTTATAACATGTAAATTTATATTAACCGTTTCCATGGCAACCGATTGGCAGTCTAGTTTATACGGTAGCTTCCAGGTATGTGGGAGAAGAATAAGATCAAGTATGGCATTTCGGTATCGTGCTAAAGAAGATATAACATTCCAAGCTTGAGATAGTACAATGAAATAAAAAACAACAAGATTTTAAGTGCTTGTTAAAACATTTTGATTAAAACTCAAATATACGTGTTTTTGAACTAATTAAAATCATGAGCAAAACCAAATATTAAGAATTATAGAGTAGCAATAATTAGATATTTTAAAGATATTTGTGTAGTTTTATCTAGAAATGCAAGTGTGGCTATTATCGCTAATAAAGCGGAAATGTGAATATAGGTAGGATTAAGTAGTAAAAGCATGACAGCCTTGTAGGGGATAAAGGAGAGCTCCTAGGGCATCACGTGTGTAGGATTGCTTATCTAAAGTATGCTTACATTTAACAGGATTTTAAAGAGGCACCCTTCACTCCGTTGTAAACAGAAGGATAAGAGGGCGTAGATGGAATTAGGTAGGGTTGTGGTAGACCATGAAAGCACTATAGGGGATAAAGAAAAGTTCTTATCGCGTCACGTGTGTAGAATTGCCTAGAAACCCTTACACTCCCTTGTAAGCAGGACGATAATTATAGGATTAGGTAAGGGCGTGAAACTCCTGCAGGGGATAAACGAGAGCTCTTATGCCATAACCTGTGTAGGATTGTTTCTCTAAAGTATACTTACTTTTAACGGCATTTTTAAATAGGAACCCTTACATTCCCTTGTAAGTAGAAGGGTAAGATGGGTAGATGGAATTAGGTGGGAGCGTGAAAGCCCTGTAGGGGATAATGGAGAGCTCTTGTAGAATCACGTGTGTATGATTGCTAATCTAAAGCAGCCTATACTTCCTTATAGCGGGACTTTAAGTAGAAACCCTTACACTCCCTTGTAAGCAGAAGGATAAGGTGGGTAGATTGAATTAGGTGGGAGCGTGAAAGCCCTGTAGGGGATAATGGAGAGCTCTTGTGGAATCACGTGTGTATGATTGCTAATCTAAAGCAGCCTATACTTCCTTATAACGGGACTTTAAGTAGAAACCCTTACACTCCCTTGTAAGCAGAAGGATAAGGTGGGTAGATTGAATTTGGTGGGAGCGTGAAAGCCCTGTAGGGGATAATGGAGAGCTCTTGTAGAATCACGTGTGTATGATTGCTAATCTAAAGTAGCCTATACTTCCTTATAACGGGACTTTAAGTAGAAACCCTTACACTCCCTTGTAAGCAGAAGGATAAGGTGGGTAGATTGAATTAGGTGGGAGCGTGAAAGCCCTGTAGGGGATAATGGAGAGCTCTTGTAGAATCACGTGTGTATGATTGCTAATCTAAAGTAGCCTATACTTCCTTATAACGGGACTTTAAGTAGAAACCCTTACACTCCCTTGTAAGCAGAAGGATAAGATGGGGTAGATTGAATTAGGTAGAGTTGTGGTAGAAGCATGACAGCCCTGTAGGGGATAATGGAGAGCTCTTGTGGAATCACGTGTGTATGATTGCTAATCTAAAGTAGCCTATACTTCCTTATAACGGGACTTTAAGTAGAAACCCTTACACTCCCTTGTAAGCAGAAGGATAAGATGGGGTAGATTGAATTAGGTAGAGTTGTGGTAGAAAAATGACAGCCCTGTATGGGGATAAAGGAGAGGACCTATGGCATCACGTGTGTAGGCTTGCTTATCTAATGTATAGTTACTTTTAACAAGATTTTAAAGAGCAACCCTTCACTCCCTTGTAATCGGAAGGATATGAAAGTGTAGATGGAATTAGGTAGGGTTGTGGTACGAGCGTGAAAGCCCCTGTATAGGATAAAGGAAAGCTCCTATGGCATCACGAGTGTAGGATTGCTTATATAATG
The DNA here is from genome assembly GCA_036971475.1 of Prosapia bicincta. Taxonomy (NCBI): domain Eukaryota; kingdom Metazoa; phylum Arthropoda; class Insecta; order Hemiptera; family Cercopidae; genus Prosapia; species Prosapia bicincta. The sequence continues at coordinate 33,369,546 of JBAIZL010000010.1, read as the reverse complement.
TATACTTACATTTAACAAGATTTTAAAGAGCAACCCTTCACTCCCTTGTAATCGGAAGGATATGAAAGTGTAGATGGAATTAGGTAGGGTTGTGGTACGAGCGTGAAAGCCCCTGTATAGGATAAAGGAAAGCTCCTATGGCATCACGAGTGTAGGATTGCTTATATAATGTATAGTTACTTTTAACAAGATTTTAAAGAGCAACCCTTCACTCCCTTGTAATCGGAAGGATATGAAAGTGTAGATGGAATTAGGTAGGGTTGTGGTACGAGCGTGAAAGCCCCTGTATAGGATAAAGGAAAGCTCCTATGGCATCACGAGTGTAGGATTGCTTATATAATGTATACTTACATTTAACAAGATTTTAAAGAGCAACCCTTCACTCCCTTGTAATCGGAAGGATATGAAAGTGTAGATGGAATTAGGTAGGGTTGTGGTACGAGCGTGAAAGCCCTTGTATTGGATAAAGGAAAGCTCCTATGGCATCACGTGTGTAGGATTGCTTATATAATGTATACTTACTTTTAACAGGAATTTAAAAAGGAACCCCTACTTTCTCTTGTAAGCAGAAGGATTAGAAGGGGTAGATGGAATTAGGTAGGAGCTTGAAAGCCCTGTAGGGGATAATGGAGAGCTCTTGTGGCATCACGTGTATAGGATTGCTTATCTAAAATATACTTATTTTTAATGGGATTTTAAACAGGAACCCTTACACTTCCATGTAACCAGAAGTATTAGGTGGAATTAGGTAGAGCTGGCAAAGGGCATAATGATCCCATAGTGTTGGGATAGGGAGGGTAGCTTAAATGAATTAACTAATTGCGACCCTAGAACAGGATGCAATACGCGATTACTTGATTGCGTGTGCATTCTTAAAGTACCCCTACATATTTTGACAGTCTTATTCAAATCCCTGTGTTCATGAAAGGGTACAATAAAGACTAATTAAAATAATAAGAAAATCATTAGTTATGTAGAGATACACTTTTTTGTAATAACTGGTTTTATTAATTTAAATTGCGAATTTTAATAACATTAGCATTTTCATCATTATAATTTCATGTAACATAATGCACATTTATTACAAATTAATCATTATGGATAATTTATTGCAATAATATAACATTTCCAGTTATAATTTTCAATTTTATTTTTAATTGCATTAATAATTTTAAAATAATTTATTTTATGAATACAGGCTCAACTTAAAATTGAAATTAATATAATTGATAATTGTCAGCCATTGCTTAACTAACCGAATAGGATTCTTGGAATAACTAACTACTTGGAATAATTGACTGTGGTTTATCTATACTAATATATAAAAATCTAATTGTGTGTGTGTGTGTGTGTGTGTGTGTGTGTGTGTGTGTGCGCGCGAGCGTGTCTGTGTGTGTGTGTGTGTGTGTGTGTGTGTGTTACTCAATCACGTAAAAATTACTTTACGCATTGAGCTGAGATTTTACATAGACATTCATAGGGTTCCTAGTTAACACATAGGCCTATTTTCATTTAGAAATTTCGTCAGGGTACCTCCCCACATGTCTTAAACACCCCCTTAACACTCAATTTTCTATACTCCATTTAATAATTAACTTGACATAATCAGCTGATAATCACCTTAAACAGCTGTTAGTAATTGTTGTTATTGGAATTCATCTTTCGAGGCTAGTTATTAGTTACCTTACAAATGTCGTGTTACATTCTTTTTCCTTCCCTTGGTTTTCAAGACAATAATCAGTAAGTTTATAGTTTGATATATTTATTAGTAACTAATCTATACTATTATATAAAAATCTAATGATGACTGTCTATGTGTGTATTACTCAATCACGTAAAAAATACTGGACCCATTGATATGAAATTTAGTATTTATTTCCATTTCCCACGTTTTCGACGCAAAAAATTATACCGGGCGACGAAGAGAGTCATCAAAGATACGAAAACAGTTATAAAAACTCTCGCTCACGCCCAAAAAGTTTAAAAATTTTGGAAAAACATAATTCCCCCCAAACAGTTCTAATACTGCTAATACATTGCCCATCCCCAATACAATGCCTATAAATTGAATCAAAAATATTACCTGAAGCTATATTGACAATTATTGTTTGTTATTGCCACGGAAAGGTAATTTTGTATACCTATGAAGTATCCAGTCAGGATAGACTTGGTTGTAATTGCATACGTTTAACCAAATGTACAACGTAAGGCTAGAATAGAGATCACGTGACGAAGTATTACTCCGCGGAATTAGACGTTTAATTAGGTAATGTTGTATAAAATTACAACCAAATATCTTGACTGGATACTTTACAGGTATATTTTAATATAGGAATTGTAGGTAATAGTATTGTATTAAATTACAACCAAATCTATTGTAACTGGATACTTTATAGGTAGGCCTATATCTAAATATATGTATGCGTAGTACGCCGTTGATACGTGGACTTAGTACTTCTTATTACTCCGCGATGAATTTTTTACTCAACTTTAATTTGATAAAAGTTGTATTTCCCTGAGTGAAAGTTTTCATTATTTTTTCGTATCCCTGATGACTTCCTGCGTCGCCTGGTATATTTTTTCTGCTATCGAACACGTGGGAACGGGAAATAAATTCCTGAAATTTTACATGGACATTCTTAGGTTCCCTGGTTTTTACATAGACCTATTTTTATTTAGACATTTCTTCAGGGCACCGACCCACTGGCCTTAAAAGCCCCCTTAACGGTAGCTTTATAAACTCTATTTTAATATTGGGATTTAATTTCAGTAAATTAAATTCAACCTAAATACAAATACAAATTAAATCAATACAAATACTCGTCAACCTCGTACGAAGGACGGGTACTCTGCTAATTATTAATAACTAGTACACACAACACACTCTAAATACAAATATTTTTATTCTAGCCGTATGTACATTTCGGTTACAAAGTAACCATCCTCAGAGACATGACGATGACGATACATACTGTATCCGAAATGCACATAAGACTTGATTATAAATATTTGGGGTTAGAGGTTTGTTTGTGTACTATTTACAAATGGAATCCTGTATACGAAATCTGTTTACAATTTTGTATAAAACCTCTAATGAAAAGATAATTAGTTAGAGTATGAAATTACAAGTTAGGTTAGTAGTAGAAATCTCCTTTTGGATATCGTTTTATTTAAAACTGTTATGCCTAGGAATCTGTACGTGGCTCGTTGCCTCTGTTTTATCCATTAAAACCGTATCGGAACGCTATAAAGTGTTAACCTTTAAAATATTTATAATATGAGATGAAATGAAGTGTAAAACGAGTGAATACTTGAAAAAGAGAAAAGAACTCAATGAATAAGTGTGAAAATAAGGCTGCGAAATAGAAAGCCTTAAATAAACCCCTTAAAAGGGGGTATCGTAACAACCATCAAGGTAAGTGAGGCTTTAGTGATATGAGCAGTGACATAGATCTGAGGAAGTGACAAGTGTGTGTTCTACCAACAATGCTAAGTCTTCCCTTAACAACCGCGCACACACTCCGACTACATTTTTTAATACGCGATTTAAAACGATAGATCGAAAATAAAAGCGCCGAATCGAAACGTCCGAACCGTAAAGCATCGATCGGCTGTAATACATTACGAATATTTTCTAATTAATGACGTTTGGGCCGCCAGACGGGCAGATTTATTGTGGTGACAGTACGCGATGTTTTTGCGGACACAAAGCGATGTGGTGGCGGAATGTCCTCGGCCCTCATTCCTCCGCGATTCCCACGGACGTAGGAGTCTCTGGCTCGACCACGAAAAATATAAGGACGCGTTCGTTTTAAATAGGAGCCAACTATTTGGCCTACAAAACAATAGGTAGTCAGATAGTGAAATCATCTGAGCATGAGTTATCACACTATATGTAGACGAGCAATGGATCAATTAAATTGTAATTTATTTTATTTAAAATACTGTATTGTTTTAGATAAACAGTAACAAGGAAAAATTGGAATAAGGATCCATATACAAGTCAAAGAATAAAACTAAAAATTGAAACAATGAAATCCATTAGACTGTATTATAAGGACTATTTATATGGTATATTAGACTCTACTACAGTATTTAAACTATTGTGAATGTTTTTATGAAATGCAAGACCCTATCATTGTATTTACACCATTTGGAATGTTTTCTATGAAATACAAAACGCTATCATTGTATTTAAACCATTTGGAGTGTTTTTATGAAATGCAAGACTCCTCCGCTAACGTGAAAACATTTGCATTGTTTTTATGAAATGCAAGACTCAACAACTCTATTTAAAACATTTGGAATGTTTTCTATGAAATACAAAACGCTGTCATTGTATTTAAACCATTTGGAGTGTTTTTATGAAATGCAAGACTCCTCCGCTAACGTGAAACCATTTGCATTGTTTTTATGAAATGCAAGACTCAACAACTCTATTTAAAACATTTGGAATGTTGTCTATGAAATACAAGACTCGACAACTGTATTTAAACTATTAGGAGTGTTTTTATGGAATTCAACCCTCTACCGCTGTATTTAAACTATTAGGAGAGTTTTTATGAAATACGAGATTCGGCCACTGTATTTAAACTATTAGGAGTGTGTTTATGAAATTCAACACTCTACTGCTGTATTTAATCTATTAGGAGAGTTTTTTATGAAGTGCGAGACTCTACCACTGTATTTAAACTATTAGGAGTGTGTTTATGAAATTCAACACTCTACCGCTGTATTTAAACTATTAGGATTGTTTTTAATGAAAAACAAGACCGTACCACTTTGTTTAAACTATTAGGAGTGTTTTTATGAAATTCAACACTCTACCACTGTATTTAAACTATTAGGAGTAATTTTATGAAATTCAACACTCTACCACTGTATTTAAACTATTAGGAGTCTTTTTATGAAATTCAACACCCTACCACTGTATTTAAACTATTAGGAGTGATTTTAATGAAAAGCAAGACTCTACCACTGTGTTTAAACCATTTGAAGTGATTTATGAAATGTAAGACTCAACCACTTTATTTAAAATATTTGGAATGTTTTCTATGAAATGCAAGACTCGATAACTGTATTTAATTTATTAGGAGAGTTTTTATGAAATGCAAGATTCAACCACTGTATTTAAAACATTTGGAATGTTTTCTATGAAATGCAAGACTGTATTTAAACTAACATGAGTGTTTTATTGAAATGCGAGATTCTGCTACTGTATTTAAACTATTAGGAGATTTCTTATAAAATGTAAGAATCTACCAATGTATTTAAACCATTTGGGGTGTTTTTATGAAAAGCAAGACTTCAGAACTGAGTTTAAACTAGAAACAAACAAACACCCGCGAGCCCGCCACGTGTATATACATAATGTGTCTGGTTTTATAACACTATCATCGTTCAACAGGTAGATAGTAAGTTGAAGGAAGGAACTATTTATTTATCTATAGTATTACTAAATGAATATAATCACACCTTGTTTGGGCAATGCCGCTGCCGTGGAGTGGACTTCATGCAGAATGCTATGCCATTAAATAAATACAGCCTTTCGCATCGATGGTAGCCTCTTTTAGACAATGTACATTTTCTCGTAAAGTTATTCACATTTAAAATAAAATATAAAATTTTTGATAATTTACATATGTACGTTAAATTTTAAAGTTCGATTAACACTCTTGTATGCAAGTTTTGCAAAATCGAACGAAGATCTTCTCCTCCCCCCGCTCTCGAGGCTGGGTCCCTTCCAAAGCCTTAAACAAGCACATCCGCAAAAATGTGATTTTAATATAAAATAAGTCGAAGATCTAAGCCGCGAGGGTGAGGGGACTCCGCAGCCAAATCATTAGATTGATGAGAGGTGGGGTGGGAATACAGTTTACTGAATCTGTGTGACTCCGTTTCATCCCCGACTATTGTGCGGGGGTGCTTTGATGTCGTGGCCGCTCTCCGGCCTATTAGCAGTAGTGCTTTATGCATACTACCCTTTTTGCAAACGTTTCTCGTGCGCACTTGTCAAAGTAGCTGGTGACTGGAAACATCGGATCGTTTAAACAACAACAAATTACCTAATGTTTTTAAAATGGCTCAACTGAATTCATTATTTGCAATTATCTTTTTATTTTTTAAAATGTTCCTCTTATATTTTTCTTCATTCATTTCAATTCCTTCTGTTAGCTCACACTCTTCTTTAATATATCATGTTCAAATTTTCAACGTTAATAAAATACTTTTCAATGGTTCACTCGAGTTCAATTTTTTTTTTTACATGTAACGGATGACACTTGATTTTAGTAAAGTTTTTTCCAAATATTAATTCGTTAATTGAATGTAATTAATTAATTTTAGTTTAATATTGGAGAAAACGTTTCACAAAAGGGGCAAAGTATGCAATATATGTATTTCTTCCCATTTCTCTTTATATAAGTAATAACATAATATTTCGTAAAACAGCTGGATTTTATGTTATAGGTTATGTTATAGGAACCGCTGTTTAAACGCTTAGGTTATGTGACTTTATTTATATGAATTGTAATTATTTAATAAAAAGTAAATAGAATGAAATTTTTCTTTGTTCACCCAAGCAGGAATTGGCTTTAAAACATTTTTACTTTTATTACTTGTTACTGTTGTCTTGACTACTTTTAAGTCCGACTTTCAGAGCTACGTGCTTCGTAATGAAACATTATAAAATTAACAACTTTAAAATGTCGGAAATTGTTTAATTCCTTAATTATGTGTATAATATTTGCCGACGTCTGTAATTTACGGCGCAACGGTAGGTTAAGTTCGAAATCCGACAACGAAAGTGAAACGTGGTGGACAAATATGTCCCAATCCGAAAGCCGGTTACGCATGGGAAGCGCCGACCCACCGATTCCCATGTACCCGCCGCATTTGCATTCCCAGATAACAATAAATGTTTGCCATCCTCTGGTTCCTTGGCGTTTGCCTACAATTCCTTGGCGTTTTTATAGCCCACTTAATCGTCGATCAGCCGTCAAACATGATTTTACGGCCCGTTCTAAAATCCATAACCTTTTCTCGCAAATAAATGTAGTTCGTTATAAATTGTTTGTAAAAATTATGCAGAAATGCTGCCAATTTGTTTATCGGCCGCTTGGGTTCAACTTCCAAGGCGAGAAACACTTTCGGCTAAATGATCTCTTTGCCGCCATGAACAAGTGTTACTCCTGGAACGACAAATAACAGATATAAGACTTGGGAAGGAAATGTGTAGGATTTAGTTATGGCAGGCACTTTGAGCTTGATGATACACCTGCACTAGAGACCTTGTGGGTAGAGGCTTAAATGTTTTAACATACTCACTTGTGACTACATCATTAATTTAACATTCTGTACTTTTGTTTTGTTTATATTTTCATAATTTTGTATTTCGCTGTAAATGCAATCTCCAAGTTCTATAATGCTTACTACTTACACTATTGATTATTCACAAATGTTTTGTGTTTACGTATGAATAGATAATGCTATAATTGAACTGGTTTGTAAGTTAAAGTTATAAACAAGTAATATAAATACAATTTTTAAGTAAATTCCTGCTGAAGTTAACAACAACAAACATTATTTTAGTTACCATAGAGCGTTATTTATGATATTGTGTGGTAACCATGGCAACAGTTCAAGGTTGTACAATGGCAGTTTCGACGACAACCATATGAGGGAAAAAAGTGCACATACATCTTTGAGAAATATATTTCTAGGTATTGGCAGTGCTTAGGTGAACTAGACTTCAACCATGAAGATTTTCAGTTCGAATCCACCTAGATCCCACAAATTTTATAATTTAATTATTGAATAAATATTTAAATAAAATACTGTATCAACATCAATTGTCATCCACTATAGGTTTAAAAATCTTTTTGAACTTGAAGGAATTTAATAAATAAACTTACGAACTCACAAAAGAATGTACTTTATCATACGTGTTTTGATGGTTTATGTCATCATCATCAATGACACTACTAAAAATTTACAATGTAGAGTTGCAGTTGTAAATGTATAGTAGTTTCACTGATGATGATGTCATAAGTCATTGAAACGCGTATGTTAAAGTACATTGTTTTGTGAGTCCGTGTTATTTACGAGTATTTATTTATAAATAAAGAATTTAGACGGATAATGTCTTTGAGGTGTGAATTATTGGCACCTAACAAACAAACTGTTTTTCTAGAGTATTAAACCTGTTTAATTTAATATTTCTCAGTTTAACTGCACATCTTTACCAGGGGTTTTGTCTATTCTTATTGCTAATTATATTCGAATTCTGATATTCTTAGTAGGCTATTTATAGGCCTACTACTGCTTATAGTGTGACTTACTCTTAATAACGTCGATCTAAAAACGTTATGATACTGATGGATAGTTTTGTAGCCATTTCTTAATAGTTAGTCTTACCTTGGAAATTGGATACAAAATTTAAACAAACCTAAATAATTTCAGTCATGGAACTTCCAAGGTGTAAAATTAAATAAGTTATTGTAAGATGTCAATTACAACATAACATAACCTCAAACGGTTTCAACAGATCTCCTTGGATTTCCATTGCATAGGGTTCTATTCTTGTCATATAGAAAGGTAATAAAAGGTCATAGAATGCAGAGGTATTATAACCTTATGTAATATTAATACTTTAGATTATTAAATTTTACGATTTTACAAGTCTGTGTATTATTATATTTACTGTCAAGTAATAATATACTTTACCGGCACACACGTATACATTTAAAACGTACATACATAACTCATTGTACTTCTATAAATCATTGTAGAGACGAATATAGTGTAGGCCCATATTGATATTTTTGCTGCAATGAACAATGGAAATATTAAACGTTTTTTTGTTTTTATTACAACAAAATAAAAGTCTGCAAGCTGCTTCATTTTTAAATTCCTTCAAATGAATTTTATTTTTAAACTCTCCCTACATATCTTTTTCAAATTTTCAATCGTTAATAAAATACTTTTTATTCATCCACTCAAGTTCAAACACAATTTTTAAACTTGTAGTAGATGATAATAATTTTCAATACAGTTTTTCTCAAATATTAATAAATTTAAATAAATAATTCTAATAAATAATATCGCTTTTTATTCTGCTACTTAATATTGCAATTCTGACATACGTATATAGGCCTACGTATATATATATATATATATATATATATATTAAATATGGTGATATGTTTTTTTGTAATATAGTCAATAAATTAAAAATATTTCAAAAACAAGAATACTTTTATTGCATATATTTACCCTACATAATTTACCCATATAATTTATTATATAGAATGCACAAAATACCAATGAACTTAAATGATCAAATAAAAGAGAAAAATATAATATATCAAATTGGTTTAGAAAATGGATATGAAAGAAAAACTATAGATAAATTAAATAATAACATAATAAGGAAAGAGAAAATCGACAATAACTTTGTACATAATAAATGAGAAAAAGTTTGGACAACTTTTACATTCACTGGTAACGAAATAAACAAAATTACAAGATTATTTAAAGAAACAAATTTGCAAATTACATACAAAACTGATAATAAAATTAAAAATTTAATAAACAATAATCAAAACAATATGCATGAAAGAAATGGTGTATATAACATAAAATGTCATGATTTTAATAAATTATATGTAGGACAAACAAAAAAGAAATTAAAAGAAAGATACAAAGAACATTTAAACGCCTATATCAAACCAAACATATACAAATCAAATTTAGCTGCTCATTGTATTAATAATAGACACGAATTTCCTGAAATAGAAAATATGAAATTAATAAAAGCATTAAACAAAGGATTAAAGATGAATATATGTGAAACATTTGAAATTTATAAACATAAAGTTAAAGACAGATTAATTGATGAACAAATTCAATTGACATCAAGACACCAAACTATTTATAAGGTCATTGATGTTATAGAAAAAATTACATAAGTGTAATACTTATAAACATATGGTTCTTTGTAGTACATATAATTTAATTTTTGTAAACATATTGTGTTAGATAATTATTTTCCTGAAGATGCTGGTACAGTTTTATCGGCGAAAAGCTTTGAATAATATGTGCAATATAGGTATTCTTGTTTTTGAAATATTTTTAATTTATTAAATGATTTAACAACAAGTAATATAAACAAAATGTGTTTAAAGTCAATTACTACTTATGTCAACAAACAAAATTTTATTTTAGTGATTTTTTAAAATAATTACAAATCATATAAATAAAGTAACATAGCCTATGCGTTAAATCATCTGTTCTACCACGGTTACTAGAGAAGCGTCCGTGTGTGTTGCCACATAACCTACGACATTAAAATCAGCTGTTTTATGAAATCTGCTGTTTTGTTATAACTTATTTACGCCAAATGAGCCAATATAGTTATATTCTATACCTTGCCATTTTTTGAAATTTTTTTCTCCTACATAAAACTAAAATAGTTCATTGAATTTATTTAATGAATTAATATTTGAAAATACCGTTTTAACATCCAAGTGTCATCAAAGTTTAAAAAGATGTATTTGAACATGATTGGATGATTAAAAAGTATTTGACTAACGATTAAAAATTTGAACAAGATATATGTAAGGAGAGTGTGAACTAATAGAAGGAATTAAAAAAGTAATTAAAATTAAATTTTTCTTTGTTGTCCTGAGTAACAATTTAATTTTAAATTTTTGTTATACTGCTTGTTAAATACATATTCTAAAGGCAGTTGGCTACTGAGCTACATGACCCATAAAGTTCGTTTCACGTACACCAGAGTGCTCATGTCTGACTCTGTAAACGTGGAAAATGAAGTGCGTTAAGGGTAAACAAATTGAAGATGAAAGCAATACGGTGTCAGAGGCGTTGTAAAACCAACGGAGACAGGCCCGGTCCTGTCCGGTCCGCATTCCTTGTTTATACATTGCCTAGCCGTACATACATTTTGTATATCTAACGCTGAAAGGTTCACAAAGGCGTGGGAATCAGAGATGGCTCTTTATTATAGGTTGAGAGCTACTATGTCCCCCTAATGACCTCTATATCTCTTTCCGAGATGCGTGACTTTACAAAACCCACTGACGTAGCTTAATGTTTTAGAAACAGAAATTAAAATGAGTTTTGCTTTGGGAACCGTGAAATGGCAAATTTTAAACTGTTCCAACCGAATTAAACAATAAATAGTCGACCTTTCATGCCTAATGGAATCCATTATTAAATAATTTAGGTCTCTCAATGAGCCGACAGATTCTGTTTGGTCTATCTTTATCTTTTGCTGGAGAAAACTAAAACAAAGTTGTCATGTTACATATCGGCGTTTATAAAGTGGAACTGTTTTTTCGGCTTTAAATATAAAACTATTTATCTAAACTAGACGTTTTCGCGACGCTATTCTTAATGCAATTATTGCAAAAACACTTTTAAATTCGAAAAATGCATAAGTAAAGCCCTTTTAGTATGAATACCGCAAGGCTGGAAAAACATAAAGTTGACAAAGATAGTCGAAATAACAAAATACAAATTTTAATATAAAAATATTATTTAAAAATAAATAAATATTTACAAATTTAAATTAATCAGCCCAAGAAGGTTCAACGAGGTATAGATCCAGCTAAGACATATCTGGAGGCTACATCTGTGCTGAAAGTACTAACACTTAAATAAAGACGAATTGGAAAGTACATAAATTATTATTTACAATAATCTAATTTTTAAATAAATAAAACCTCTAAACCACAAATAACATTTTATTTAAACCTTATGTACATTTCGATTGCCCAGCAATCATCTTCAGAGGTATTTAAAAAATACAACTGTAGTACAACTTAGTTGTATTTTTTAAATACCTCTGAAGATGATTGCTGGGCAATCGAAATGTACATAAGGTATAAATAAAATGTTATTTGTGGTTTAGAGGTTTTATTTATTTAAAAATAAACATTACGCCACAGTTGCTTCATATAGTTACAATAATCTAAGCAGAAAACATTCGAATTAAAGTTTCGATGCGTTGATTGTTTCAAAACGCATTAGCAATAAGCTCTACATTATTCGCTTAGTTACGCAATAATTACTTATAGCATTGGAATTACTTTGGATTTTTAACTCGAAAAGTCCCATACCCTTATTGTATGAGTACTGTAAGGCTGGAAAACACTGACGTTGACCGAGCTAACCAAAATTTCAAAATAAAAATTAAATATAACTAATTAAAAATATTAATTTGAAATAAATAATTATTTTAAAATTTAAAACATTCGGCCTAAGTTGGTATGGCATATCTAGCGGGCTATATTTGTGATGGGAAGTACATAAATTAATATCTGCAATAAGCTAAGAGTAACACCCAGGCAAAAACACATTACAAGTATCTAACCATAAATAAATATACCCAATTTCAAAATTACATTCTAAACCCTAGTCTTTAGTTAAAATTCTATTTTATCAAATTACTGACAGATTAACTCACAGATTCAATCAAATCCCTTGTATCTATATATTTGTGCAAATGATTTTTATTTAACCTATATTTTATTATTTACTAAGTCGAGTGTATTTGTTTTGCTTTTTTTATTCAATTCCTTCTATTATTTCACACTCTCATTATATAAATATATCTTGTTCAAATTTTCAATCATTAATAAAATACTTTTCCTCGTCCACTCACGTTCAAATAATTTTTTTTTAATTTTGTAGGGACGATTTAGAGTCCAGTTAGGGCGATAGCATAAAATGAAAAATAAAATATGTATTAAGAACTAAATTAGGTAATTAAGTATTGTTTTGATTACAATTTATAATATAAGAAATGAATCTTGTTCGTCTTCTGATAAAATCTCATAGAATTTATAAAAACAATAGTCTGTTCTTGTTGACGAACAATCTTGTTTGCAATTGCTACCTTTCCAGGAATTACATTACTTGAACTGTTTATGAAACTACTACAAGTTAACCTGGCCTTTTCAACTCCTACTGTTGGTTCACACTCTCACTATATATGTTTCAAATTTTCAATTATTAATATAATACTTTTTATTCATTCACTGTTCAAATACATTTTTTAAACGTGTAGTGGATGACAATTGATGTTAATTAATTTTTTTCAACTAATATCTCATTAAATAAATTTAATGAATTAATTTTAGTTTTATATGGGAGAAGAACTTTTCACAAAGGGATAAGGTATGAAATATAGTTATTTCGTCCTATTTGGCTTGAAATAAGTGATAACATAGGGTTTCATAAAAAGGTGATTTTATGTAGGCCCTAATAGGATATGAGGTACAGCTATTTTAAAGATTAGGTTATGTTACTTTATTTACATTAATTGTAATTCTTTAATAAAATGTAACCAAAATTTTAAAACATTTGTAGGCTAGTAGGAATTGATTAAAATTTTTTTTGTTTATATATATATTTATATCAAAATAAAGTTGTGTGTAATTAATCGAAGAATCCTAAATAGTTTAAACTCGATTTGAGATTTAGTAAAGAAACAATTTTTCAACCAATACGGCTGAAATTCGGTTACTTTAAGATGCTTCAGATCAGACATTTCTGAGGTACCGTATTTTTTCATTGCTTGTCATAACAAAGAACTGAGATTTTCAGATAAATGCAACGTTTACACTTTCACGGCTACTGACAGCCGACGAACATGTTGGCATCTACAACTTCTCGAATCGTTTAATCCCTAGCCTGAGCGGGCTACTCCTTGTCACGGCACTCTAGCGTCCCTTGGACCGTAACTTCGGGCTCTGGACCCGTCAAACATACCCACGCATTTCCTCGAATCGTAAATAGTTGTTACTATACGACTTATGTAACAAATATCCGGAGGCTCGCTTGTATGTTCAAGTGTTTGTAAGTATCACTGTGCATACACACACATTAATATAGGCTATAGCGTGTGCATTATTGTATGCGTGTATTTATTACTGAATATACACGTGTAGCAATCGTGAGGTTCTCTTACTGGATCTATACATATCTTAGTTTGGTTTGAGTAACTTCTGTTTAATTCAGTTCCGTTTGGTTTTCTTCTTTTAATGTTTCCTCTATACTACAATATCATTGGGATACATAACAAAACAATAAAGTTTGTTACATCTTGGAAAAATTCGAAACAAGTGAGGTAGAAGGTTTTAATAAGATCTGCGCTAAGAATCACCAACGAAAAGAAAAAGCAGATCCAATGCTTCCATAATATATTATTAGTTATACCTGGTAGATTAATTAAAGGTTTCATAGCTAGTGGTTACATTTTTAACCGCAACATTACTAATTTCAATATTATTAGTGCTTCCTACATTATTATTTAAGTCGTTATTAGAGGTCCCTTTATAAAATGCTTCACTCTTATTGGTCCCATTATTGTTAGTCCCATTATTGCTTGCTCCAAAATTAAGGGCTCCATTATTAGTTCTTGCAATATTAGTAACCCGAATTTAATTGTTGCATTATAAGTGTCGTCATTATTATTTGCTATATTTTTAGCGATAAATTTTTAGTTTCTAGGTTATAAGTGGTTCCATTATTATTAGCTTCGTTGTTAGTCGATGCATTATTAGTAGTCGCATTATTTGCTCCTTTACTAATAGCTTCTTTTTAGGTGTTGCATTATAAGTAGTCAAATAATTTACTACATTATTAATGGTTCTAATATGTTAGTTTCTTTGTTTATAGTGGCTCCAATACTAGTAGTTTCTTTGTTAGCTGTTGTATTATTAGTAGCTACATTATTTGCTACATTATTAGTGGTTCTAATATATTTTTTTAAATTATTAGTGGCTCCAATATTAGTAGCTTCTTTGTTAGCTGTTTTATTAGTAGTAGCTACATAATTAGTGGTTCTAATATATATTTTTTATTATTATTGGCTCCATTATTAGTAGTTTCTTTGTTAGCTGTTGTAGTATTAGTAGCTACATTATTTGCTACATTATTAGTGGTTCTAATATATTTTTATTATTATTAGTGGGTCCATTATTAGTAGTTTCTTTGTTAGCTGTTTTATTAGTAGTGGCTACATTATTTGCTACATTATTAGTGGTTCTAATATATATTTTTTTAAATTTAATTGGCTCCAATATTAGTAGCTTCTTTGTTAGCTGTTTTATTAGTAGTAGCTACATTATTAGTAGCCCTAATATATTTTTTTTATTATTATTGGCTCCAATATTAGTAGCTTCTTTGTTAGCTGTTTTATTAGTAGTAGCTACATTGTTAGTGGTTCTAATATATATTTTTAAATTATTAGTGGCTCCAATATTAGTAGCTTCTTTGTTATCTGTTTTATTCGTAGTAGCTACATAATTAGTGGTTCTAATATATATTTTTTATTAATATTGGCTCTATTATTAGTAGTTTCGTTAGCTGTTGTATTATTAGTAGCTACATTATTTGCTTCATTTTTGTGGTTATAATATTTTTTTATTATTAGTGGCTCCAATATTAGTAGCTTTTATGTTAGCTGTTTTATTAGTAGTAGCTACATTATTAGTGGCTCTAATATATTTTTTTTTTTATTATTGGCTCCAATATAAGTAGCTTCTTTGTTAGCTGTTTTATTAATAGTAGCTATATTATTAGTGGCTCTAATATATTTTTTTAAATTATTATTGGCTGCAATATTAGTAGCTTCTATGTTAGCTGTTTTATTAGTAGTAGCCAAATCATTTTCCACATCATTAGTGTCTTTAATATAGTTTCCTTAATGTTTCAATTAAGGCTTATTTAATCATTCTGAGTCTAATAATATACTACGCGAAATTAATTACTAGAAATGATGCCCCATGGTTTTGTCATGCCACTTTTTCAAAGTCATACATTATTTACAATATTCACAAGCAATGAATTAATAAATTAATTTTTCGCATTGTAACAGCTTTCCCTTGTTTCAGTTCGTGCAAAGAGGGCCAAGTCCAGCCTATCGGCGCGACTATTTGCAAAACCTTCCCCGGACTCACTAAAGCCCAGCTGGAGCTCTGCTGGAAGTATCCTGACGTCACGGCCGCTGCTTTTCACGGGCTACAGATGGCAGTGGACGAATGCCAGCACCAATTCAAGTGGCACCGGTGGAACTGCTCTTCTCTAAGTACAAAGAATAAAAACCCGCATAGCAGCTCGTTCCTAAAGAAAGGTAAGTGTTCAGAAAGCTTTTCTTTAATTTATTTCTAAGTATTCAGTTTCATCAGCACACATGTCCGTACTGGGTCGACTCAAGAACAGCAAAACCGTTCAAAATATTTTCAGCCCATGTTAATGCTGAATAAATGCTGGGTGGATACTTAATTTCCCGAGCTACGTCAACATCACTGGCAATGGAAAAGCTGACCAACTAGCCAAACAAAGAATAACCCTCCCCCAGCCTAAGAATCTGAGTTCAGTCCAATCCTCTCAGTCAGCAAAAAAATGGATGTTCAGCAAAAAAATGGAATCAAGTTCGATTGCGAGAACTTTCGGCAGCAAAACTGTGAG
>JBAIZL010000010.1:33285326-33352949 GCA_036971475.1 Prosapia bicincta | reverse complement strand
ATTCTTACATGTCTTTCTTCACAACATTAGACAAGATAACAACAGCTGTGAACACCAAGAAGGATGAGGGGTTCTGCAGGCGCTATTACATTCTTACATGTCTTTCTTCACAACATTAGACAAGATAACAACAGCTGTGAACACCAAGAAGGATGAGGGGTTCTGCAGGCGCTATTACATTCTTACATGTCTTTCTTCACAACATTAGACAAGATAACAACAGCTGTGAACACCAAGAAGGATGAGGGGTTCTGCAGGCGCTATTACATTCTTACATGTCTTTCTTCACAACATTAGACAAGATAACAACAGACAAACAAATGTTAACAATAACCAAGCAGTATAAAACGTGCTTTATGTAAAAACATAATCTTTGTTTAAAATAGGAAAAATATTACTTAAAATAAATAAAATTCCTTTTGTGGTCGTTGAATTAATTTAATTTAGACGCAAGTAAGTCGTACATTATAATTCCGAGTCATAACAAAACTGTTGACTGTAAAGATTATTACAAAATTATTGACTCACAAGAAGAAACATCAAGTAAGTCGTACATTATAATTCCGAGTCATAACAAAACTGTTGACTGTGAAGATTATTACAAAATTATTGACTCACAAGAAGAAACATCAAGTAAGTCATACATTATAATTCCGAGTCATAACAAAACTGTTGACTGTAAAGATTATTACAAAATTATTGACTCACAAGAAGAAACATCAAGTAAGTCGTACATTATAATTCCGAGTCATAACAAAACTGTTGACTGTGAAGATTATTACAAAATTATTGACTCACAAGAAGAAACATCAAGTAAGTCGTACATTATAATTCCGAGTCATAACAAAACTGTTGACTGTGAAGATTATTACAAAATTATTGACTCACAAGAAGAAACATCAAGTAAGTCGTACACTATAATTCCGAGTCATAACAAAACTGTTGACTGTGAAGATTATTACAAAATTATTGACTCACAAGAAGAAACATCAAGTACGTCGTACATTATAATTCCGAGTCATAACAAAACTGTTGACTGTAAAGATTATTACAAAATTATTGACTCACAAGAAGAAACATCAAGTAAGTCGTACATTATAATTCCGAGTCATAACAAAACTGTTGACTGTGAAGATTATTACAAAATTATTGACTCACAAGAAGAAACATCAAGTAAGTCGTACACTATAATTCCGAGTCATAACCAAACTGTTGACTGTGAAGATTATTACAAAATTATTGACTCACAAGAAGAAACATCAAGTAAGTCGTACATTATAATTCCGAGTCATAACAAAACTGTTGACTGTGAAGATTATTACAAAATTATTGACTCACAAGAAGAAACATCAAGTAAGTCGTACATTATAATTCCGAGTCATAACAAAACTGTTGACTGTGAAGATTATTACAAAATTATTGACTCACAAGAAGAAACATCAAGTAAGTCGTACACTATAATTCCGAGTCATAACCAAACTGTTGACTGTGAAGATTATTACAAAATTATTGACTCACAAGAAGAAACATCAAGTAAGTCGTACATTATAATTCCGAGTCATAACAAAACTGTTGACTGTAAAGATTATTACAAAATTATTGACTCACAAGAAGAAACATCAAGTAAGTCGTACATTATAATTCCGAGTCATAACAAAACTGTTGACTGTGAAGATTATTACAAAATTATTGACTCACAAGAAGAAACATCAAGTAAGTCGTACATTATAATTCCGAGTCATAACAAAACTGTTGACTGTGAAGATTATTACAAAATTATTGACTCACAAGAAGAAACATCAAGTAAGTCGTACATTATAATTCCGAGTCATAACAAAACTGTTGACTGTGAAGATTATTACAAAATTATTGACTCACAAGAAGAAACATCAAGTAAGTCGTACACTATAATTCCGAGTCATAACAAAACTGTTGACTGTGAAGATTATTACAAAATTATTGACTCACAAGAAGAAACATCAAGTACGTCGTACATTATAATTCCGAGTCATAACAAAACTGTTGACTGTAAAGATTATTACAAAATTATTGACTCACAAGAAGAAACATCAAGTAAGTCGCACATTATAATTCCGAGTCATAACAAAACTGTTGACTGTAAAGATTATTACAAAATTATTGACTCACAAGAAGAAACATCAAGTAAGTCGTACATTATAATTCCGAGTCATAACAAAACTGTTGACTGTGAAGATTATTACAAAATTATTGACTCACAAGAAGAAACATCAAGTAAGTCGTACATTATAATTCCGAGTCATAACAAAACTGTTGACTGTAAAGATTATTACAAAATTATTGACTCACAAGAAGAAACATCAAGTAAGTCGTACATTATAATTCCGAGTCATAACAAAACTGTTGACTGTGAAGATTATTACAAAATTATTGACTCACAAGAAGAAACATCAAGTAAGTCGTACATTATAATTCCGAGTCATAACAAAACTGTTGACTGTGAAGATTATTACAAAATTATTGACTCACAAGAAGAAACATCAAGTAAGTCGTACATTATAATTCGGAGTCATAACAAAACTGTTGACTGTGAAGATTATTACAAAATTATTGACTCACAAGAAGAAACATCAAGTAAGTCGTACATTATAATTCCGAGTCATAACAAAACTGTTGACTGTGAAGATTATTACAAAATTATTGACTCACAAGAAGAAACATCAAGTAAGTCGTACATTATAATTCCGAGTCATAACAAAACTGTTGACTGTGAAGATTATTACAAAATTATTGACTCACAAGAAGAAACATCAAGTAAGTCGTACATTATAATTCCGAGTCATAACAAAACTGTTGACTGTGAAGATTATTACAAAATTATTGACTCACAAGAAGAAACATCAAGTAAGTCGTACATTATAATTCGGAGTCATAACAAAACTGTTGACTGTGAAGATTATTACAAAATTATTGACTCACAAGAAGAAACATCAAGTAAGTCGTACATTATAATTCCGAGTCATAACAAAACTGTTGACTGTGAAGATTATTACAAAATTATTGACTCACAAGAAGAAACATCAAGTAAGTCGTACATTATAATTCCGAGTCATAACAAAACTGTTGACTGTGAAGATTATTACAAAATTATTGACTCACAAGAAGAAACATCAAGTAAGTCGTACATTATAATTCCGAGTCATAACAAAACTGTTGACTGTGAAGATTATTACAAAATTATTGACTCACAAGAAGAAACATCAAGTAAGTCGTACATTATAATTCCGAGTCATAACAAAACTGTTGACTGTGAAGATTATTACAAAATTATTGACTCACAAGAAGAAACATCAAGTAAGTCGTACATTATAATTCCGAGTCATAACAAAACTGTTGACTGTGAAGATTATTACAAAATTATTGACTCACAAGAAGAAACATCAAGTAAGTCGTACATTATAATTCCGAGTCATAACAAAACTGTTGACTGTGAAGATTATTACAAAATTATTGACTCACAAGAAGAAACATCAAGTAAGTCGTACATTATAATTCCGAGTCATAACAAAACTGTTGACTGTGAAGATTATTACAAAATTATTGACTCACAAGAAGAAACATCAAGTAAGTCGTACATTATAATTCCGAGTCATAACAAAACTGTTGACTGTGAAGATTATTACAAAATTATTGACTCACAAGAAGAAACATCAAGTAAGTCGTACATTATAATTCCGAGTCATAACAAAACTGTTGACTGTGAAGATTATTACAAAATTATTGACTCACAAGAAGAAACATCAAGTAAGTCGTACATTATAATTCCGAGTCATAACAAAACTGTTGACTGTGAAGATTATTACAAAATTATTGACTCACAAGAAGAAACATCAAGTAAGTCGTACATTATAATTCCGAGTCATAACAAAACTGTTGACTGTGAAGATTATTACAAAATTATTGACTCACAAGAAGAAACATCAAGTAAGTCGTACATTATAATTCCGAGTCATAACAAAACTGTTGACTGTGAAGATTATTACAAAATTATTGACTCACAAGAAGAAACATCAAGTAAGTCGTACATTATAATTCCGAGTCATAACAAAACTGTTGGATGTGAAGATTATTACAAAATTATTGACTCACAAGAAGAAACATCAAGTAAGTCGTACATTATAATTCCGAGTCATAACAAAACTGTTGACTGTGAAGATTATTACAAAATTATTGACTCACAAGAAGAAACATCAAGTAAGTCGTACATTATAATTCCGAGTCATAACAAAACTGTTGACTGTGAATATTATTACAAAATTATTGACTCACAAGAAGAAACATCAAGTAAGTCGTACACTATAATTCCGAGTCATAACAAAACTGTTGACTGTGAAGATTATTACAAAATTATTGACTCACAAGAAGAAACATCAAGTAAGTCGTACACTATAATTCCGAGTCATAACAAAACTGTTGACTGTGAAGATTATTACAAAATTATTGACTCACAAGAAGAAACATCAAGTACGTCGTACATTATAATTCCGAGTCATAACAAAACTGTTGACTGTGAAGATTATTACAAAATTATTGACTCACAAGAAGAAACATCAAGTAAGTCATACATTATAATTCCGAGTCATAACAAAACTGTTGACTGTGAAGATTATTACAAAATTATTGACTCACAAGAAGAAACATCAAGTAAGTCGTACATTATAATTCCGAGTCATAACAAAACTGTTGACTGTGAAGATTATTACAAAATTATTGACTCACAAGAAGAAACATCAAGTAAGTCGTACATTATAATTCCGAGTCATAACAAAACTGTTGACTGTGAAGATTATTACAAAATTATTGACTCACAAGAAGAAACATCAAGTAAGTCGTACATTATAATTCCGAGTCATAACAAAACTGTTGACTGTGAAGATTATTACAAAATTATTGACTCACAAGAAGAAACATCAAGTAAGTCGTACATTATAATTCCGAGTCATAACAAAACTGTTGACTGTGAAGATTATTACAAAATTATTGACTCACAAGAAGAAACATCAAGTAAGTCGTACATTATAATTCCGAGTCATAACAAAACTGTTGACTGTGAAGATTATTACAAAATTATTGACTCACAAGAAGAAACATCAAGTAAGTCGTACACTATAATTCCGAGTCATAACAAAACTGTTGACTGTGAAGATTATTACAAAATTATTGACTCACAAGAAGAAACATCAAGTAAGTCGTACACTATAATTCCGAGTCATAACAAAACTGTTGACTGTGAAGATTATTACAAAATTATTGACTCACAAGAAGAAACATCAAGTACGTCGTACATTATAATTCCGAGTCATAACAAAACTGTTGACTGTGAAGATTATTACAAAATTATTGACTCACAAGAAGAAACATCAAGTAAGTCATACATTATAATTCCGAGTCATAACAAAACTGTTGACTGTGAAGATTATTACAAAATTATTGACTCACAAGAAGAAACATCAAGTAAGTCATACATTATAATTCCGAGTCATAACAAAACTGTTGACTGTGAAGATTATTACAAAATTATTGACTCACAAGAAGAAACATCAAGTAAGTCGTACATTATAATTCCGAGTCATAACAAAACTGTTGACTGTGAAGATTATTACAAAATTATTGACTCACAAGAAGAAACATCAAGTAAGTCGTACATTATAATTCCGAGTCATAACAAAACTGTTGACTGTGAAGATTATTACAAAATTATTGACTCACAAGAAGAAACATCAAGTACGTCGTACATTATAATTCCGAGTCATAACAAAACTGTTGACTGTGAAGATTATTACAAAATTATTGACTCACAAGAAGAAACATCAAGTAAGTCGTACATTATAATTCCGAGTCATAACAAAACTGTTGACTGTGAAGATTATTACAAAATTATTGACTCACAAGAAGAAACAGATTTGACATTTCTTATCAAGAAACTTCCAGGTTTTGACAACTCCTATGTAAACAATAAAATAACAGATGGTACGATGTTGAAATGGTACAAACACCAGTGGATACGGTGAGGACGAGAATAAAGATGAAGGTTCGGCAGCGTCGGTACAAGAAGGGAAAATTAGTTACGGCGAAGGGACGACTGCCCTACTCTATATTAAACAACAGAAACGATATGATAAGCAAAACCAAAAGACTCAACAACTTTTTCCCAAAATATGTAGCAACCGTGAGCAATTTATTTCAAAGCAACATTAATTTCTTTAATAAATGAAGTTCTATAAAATAAACGTATTTTGTGCATTCGTAATTATAGTATTAGGTTTTATTAAAACTCCTATTTTTTCTAACGTACAAGAACGTATTTCCTGTAATCCGAGGGGTTCTCGGTGCCACCTACCTCGAATTATCGAGAGGTAAATTGTAATGCTTGTATTAATGCAGGTACGGGCATATGTTTGCGCAAGCTCATGCCACTACGAGTCACGTTTTTTCAACTATAAATTTCCAAAGCGTTTATTTAATAAAATTAAGCAAACGTCAGAAAAACAAAGTCAATTCATTCTTAGTTGCATTTCCCAAGTCAGGGAAGAAATCAAATTATATGATAGGCCGCAAATACAGGCCCAGGTTTTTCATACTTTGCGATGATTGGTTACTTAAACAATGCGGCGTTACTAATTTGTTCCAACTAACATTTATATAATACAATTACAAACTCCCTCTGTTGTTGTAAATTATGCTTTAACAAAACAACAATCAACTGTTATGCACAGTCTGACAAAGCTTTGCGATTATACAGCTCAAGAAAAATAAACGCTCGCACAAATAAATATAAGCCTCTCTCAATATATTTGTTAACTTAAAGTTTACTAATAAACCATGACATAACCTGAAAAATTCAGCTACACATTAATCAGACTTGATTCAGCTTCCCAAGTGAAATCTCCGCAATGTTACTACAAGCGAGAAAATGGGCAGGGCATAAAGTAGAGTGTGGATTGTGGGCGGAGTTTATTCAAGAGTACTGCAGTGGAAAATGTATACGTCGAAAATGGAAGTTGTCTCTGAAATAACAACCCATACGTGTAACAATTTAACAAAGTCTTTGGAATATTACAATCGCATCAATAATTCAAACCCCTTTCTTTAACTACCGTTCCAAGCTTTGCAGTTTTGTTATCACTTGACACCTTCCGAAAAAAACCGGCTTACATGAAATGTAACCACTACAAGCAGAAAAATAATACATCCTGTTACGTGACAAAGACAGGTAAATACAACTGACAAAACCAATGCATACGGTAATACAGTACCAAGGACGTGAAGAAGGTACAGGGAAGGACGTGAAGAAGGTACAGGGAAGGACGTGCAGAAGGTACAAGGAAGGACGTGAACAAGGTACAGGGAAGGACGTGAAGAAGGTACAGGGAAGGAAGTGAAGAAGGTACATGGAAGGACGTGAAAAAGGTACAGGGAAGGACGTGAAGAAGGTACAGGGGAGAACGTGAAGAAGGTACAAGGAAGGACGTGAAGAAGGTACAAGGAAGGGCGTGAAGAAGGTACAGGGAAGGACGTGAAGACGGTACAGGGAAGGACGTGAGAGGGTACAGGGAAGGACGTGAAAAAGGTACAAGGAAGGACGTGAAGAAGATACAAGGAAAGACGTGAAGAAGGTATAGAGAAGGACGTGAAGAAGGTACAGGGAAGAACGTGAGAGGGTACAGGAAGGTACGTGAAAAAGGTACAGGGAAGGACGTGAAGAAGATACAAGGAAAGACGTGAAGAAGGTATAGAGAAGGACGTGAAGAAGGTACAAGGAAGGACGTGAAGAAGTACAGGGAAGGACGTGAAGAAGGTACAGTGAAGGACGTGAAAAAGGTACAGGGAAGGACGTGAGAAAATACAGGGAAGAACGTGAAGAAGGTACAGGGAAGGACAAGGTACAGGGAAGGACGTGAAGAAGGTACAGGGGAGAACGTGAAGAAGGTACAAGGAAGGACGTGAAGAAGGTACAGGGAAGGAAGTGAAGAAGGTACAGCGAAAGGTCGTGAAGAAGGTACAGGGAAGGAAGTGAAGAAGGTACATGGGAGGACGTGAAAAAGGTACGGGGAAGGACGTGAAGAAGGTACAGGGAAGGACGTGAAGAAGGTACAGGGAAGGACGTGAAGAAGATACAGGGAAGGACGTGAAGAAGGCACAGGGAAGGACGTGAAGAAGGTACAGAACTCTTTAGAAAAACATATTGAGAGATTTTAGGACTCTATAATAATACATACTGAGCTTTGCAGAATTGAATTCTTTTATTGTACACAAGAAATAATTCATGACCCAATTCTATTGTGTAATACCCGATCTCGCTTATTAAGCCTACGCTTACGCGGTTAATAACGTATTAAAAGGGTTTATTGTAATTTCTGGTTTATCATCTGTTGGGACAGATAGTTTTATAAATGGAAGAAACAGCTGTTATTTTATTTTCAATGTTTTATTTAAAACTAGACAGTGATGCAATATATCTAAGGCGGTTGTATAGTCTAGTCAAATAGGCCTGTTTAAAATAACACTGACTACATCAGACCAAAGCTAACAGAAGCTTTTAGAATTTAACGGTCTGTTAAATTCGTGTATAATAGTATTTTCTTTCACTACAATGAAATGATTATTTTTAACCCAACTCTAAACGTATTACAACTATGGCCAAACTGAAAACACGCCACAGGGACTGAGCTATGATGAATAATTGCCCGAACGTTACAAACTTCGAGTCACGCAAATAAATCAAACATTCTGGGTTAGCTGATGTAGATATGTACGGAATATGACGCGGTTTATTTGGTCGCTCTTTTATCATATATTTTAAAGATAAATTGCTCATAATAAAATACATTTTTGTTAGAAATTTTATACACGTCATTTGGTCTTCACATGAATGCAAAACGGAAGAATTCAATAATGCTTTAAATCGTAAAATATAAAATGAGAAACATTATAGGTAATTGGGAAATGTTTTGGTAGCATCGACTGGGTGGTTATAAAATCAACATATTGTTTAAAACATTGTCTTTTATTTATTTTGTAGACTCGATTAAAGAGAAGTTGAAAAAAAAATTAAAGATGCAAATCAAGGGTAACGTAGATAGGAAGTGAGAAAATTTCAAATTTATCAACCGAGAAATGTTCCCAACAAATGTTTTATGCACGCCTTCAGGAAAATTACTTTAAAGGGGTAAAAAGTAAAGCTATGTAACTTTAGGTAAAATTAAAATATAACAATAATTTGAAATTCAAAATTGTGACACGTAACATGATGATACACAGTAGGGGAGAAACAAACAAACAAAATATCAACATTGATCACGAAAATGAAGAGAAACTGTTGAGAACTACCGTTTATTTCAAGTGGGCTCCTGCTCTTAATTTGCTAAACTACCAATGCTTTACTATAAAATGTTACACCACATAGGTGAACTACTTTTATAAAATATTTTCTGTATATATATATATATATATATATATATATATATATATATATATATATATATATATATATGCTGATACGTATTCCTTCACGGATGGAAAAATATGATGAATAGTTACTATCTGGGGTACATCCATTCAATCTGCAATTCATAAATTCGCAGTTCCGACGTCCACAGTAGAAGTCTACTGTTGTTGGGTTCACCTCGTCAATGCTGGATGAGATTCTAGCGAAACGTCGGAACTGCGAATTTATGGACTGCAGAATGAACGGATGTACTCCAGATAGTAACTACTCATCATATATATATATATATATATATATATATATATATATATATATATATATATATATAATACGTTTTCTTGTTTAATAATTTAAAACAACATAGGTTATTCAAATACAAGAATATTTATTATTTTATATCCAAAGCTTTTCGTTGGCAAACAGTACCAACATCATCAGGAATGAAAATTACAATAATATAAGCTATAGGTCTAAAACATATGTTTCATTAGAAATAGAATTGTTGCTAAATTTATACAAATTGCCAAATTTATTTTGTTGCTGTAACATTATAGACATTGAATATAGTATCAAATTTAGAATGTATTTGTATTTGTTCTTTTATTAATTTGTTATTATTATTGTGTTTATATAATTCAAATGCTTCATATATATTCATTCTTAATCCCTTATTAATTTCTTTTATAAGTCTCATATTTTCAATGTTTGGAAATTGGTGCTTATTATTAATACAATGATTTGCGAAATTTGATTTATATATTTCTGGATTAATGTAGGCATTTAAATGTTCTTTATATCTTTCTTTTAATTTTTTCTTGGTTTGACCTATATAAGCTTTATTACAATTTTCGCATTCTAATTTATAAACACCACCTTTTTCATGCATATTAATTGTTTTATTATTGTTATTTATTATGTTTATTATTTTGTTATTAGTTTTGTATGCAATTTTGATATTTGTATTTTTAAATAATTTGGTGATATTTTTTATTTCATGGCCTATAAATAAAAATGAAGTTCATATTGTAATATTATTACTACTGCAAATTAAATTATTATTTTGTTTATTAAAAATATTATAATTAAGTTTGTCAACAGTTTTCTTTTTATAACAGTTTTCTAATGCAATTTGATAAATGTTTTTTCCTTTTATTTTATTTTCTTCATTCATGGGTATTTTATGCATTCTATATAATAAGTTATATTAAGCAGCCATTTTTTGATTATATGGGTGATTAGAATTATTTGGTATAATTTGGTTTGTCAAAGTTGGTTTACGGTATATCATATATTCAAATTTTTCATTTTTTCTTATTATTGTTAAATCCAGAAATTTTATTTTGTTATTTGTTTCAATTTCATAAGTAAATTTGATTTTATTATTAATTTTATTTATTTTATCCAAAATATTTGTTACATTTATATTATTATTGTTTGATATATACATTCCATCATCTACATATCGAACCCAATAACCATTTTTGTCATATATTTTTATAATTTCATTTATTTTATTATCTAATTGTTGTAAAGATATTTCAGATAATATATTTGATAATGGCGAACCCACAACAAGACCATCTTCTTGTTTATAAATTTTGTCATTGTATGAAAAATAATTTTGATTTAATATTATTTTTAGTGTATTTAAAATTTCTAATGTAATTTTTTTATCTTTCTCGTGTTCTAATTTAGATTTTATAATTTCAAGAGTTTCTTTTATAGGTATGTTTGTATACATATTTTTTATATCTAAAGATATTATTTTTGTATTTTCATTAATTTTAATTGCATTTAGTTTTTCAATAAGATTAATAGAATTTATGATAGTATGATTATTATTTAGTTCTATTTTATCTTTAAGAATATTTACCATAACCTTTGATGTTTTATAAGATGGAGCATTTATAAAATTTATTAATGGTCTTATTGGTTTATCTATTTTATGTAATTTCAAAAGTCCATTCAATATTGGAATTTTTGGATTATCATTTATATAGTTGCTAATTTTATTTTTATTGAATAATTTATATGAAGATTTTACAATATTTTTTATTTTATTTTGAAATTTATTTGTAGGATCTTTATATATTTGACAAAATTTATTATCATTTATATATTTTTCTGTTTTTGTTATGTGCTCATTTTTATCAATAATGACAATAGCATTACTTTTACCTGCCTTTACTGTAATAAAATTATTATTGTGTAATTTTTGTTTTAAATCTTAATTTCTGAATATTGTTTCTTATGTGTTTTATTAACTGTATTTTTTTAATCAATTTTTTAATTTCATAAGTTGCTTCGATTCTGGTATTTTCCTTTAAGCTTGTATTTAGTTTACTAATAGCTAGTTCTGTATCTACTATAATATTATTAATATTATTATTTATGTCTGTTTTTATATTGGTTTTATTGTTTTCAAGTAGTTTTATTTCATTATTATTAAATCCAGTATTTGATAGATTAACTACATTAGGGTGAAAATTATGATATTTAATTTCAGGTACATCTTTTATTTGTTTTTCTAACTTTAAATTTTAAGTTTTTTGTTTATTCTATTTATTTTTATATTTTTAATTTTATTTATAAATAAATTGATTTTATTATATTTTTCTTCCCATTTTATGTTATGCATAATAGAAGCTAATTTTATATGTAGCTTATATATTTCAATCGTTAAAGTATTTTTCTTTTGATACAAGTTTTTAATTTCATTCTTAACCCATAACTTTTCAGCTTGTTTACATGTTTTTTGAGCTATATTATTTTTGTTTTTTATTGTAATTTTTGCGTATTTTGGAATTATATTATTTATAATACATTGTTTATTAAAGTATATATTACAGTTAGTATTCATTAGTTGAACTTTACATTTTTCAAATAAATTGATGTCTTTTGTTGAGGCAACATTACAATTACTAATAGAAATCATTTTAAAATATATTAGTATAAAATAGACTATATTCAATGTCTATAATGTTACAGCAACGAAATAAATTTGGCAATTTGTATAAATTTAGCAACAATTCTATTTCTAATTTAACATATGTTTTAGGCCTATAGCTTACATTATTGTAATTTTCATTCCTGATGATGTTGGTACTGTTTACCAACGAAAAGCTTTGGATATAAAATAATAAATATTCTTGTATGTGTGTGTGTGTGTGTGTGTGTGTGTGTGTGTGTGTGTGTGTGTGTGTGTGTGTATATATATATATATATATATATATATATATATATATATATATTTCCTTCTATTATTTCACGCTTCTCTTTAAATACATACATGCATACATACATACATACATATATATATATATATATATATATATATATATATATATATATATATATATTGAATTGTAAATTCAATTATAATTCTTGTATTTCTATTTTCACTTAGTTCTTTATTAATACACAAGAATACATATTGCGATATTTATATGTATATATGTATATATATATATATATATATATATATATATATATATATATATATATATATATATCTTGTTCCAATATTCAACCTTCAATAAAATACTTTTTATTAACTCACTCAAGCTCAACAACATTTTTTTTGTTTAATTTTTAGTGAATGACACTTGATGTTAATACAGTTTTTTCAAATATTAATTCATTAATTAAGTTTTATAATTAAATTATTTTAGTTTTATAGGGGTAAAAACACAAAAGGGTGAGGTATGCAATATAGTTATTTCGTCCCATTTGGCTTAAAATAAGTGATAACATATGATTTCATAAAACAGCTGATCTTATATCATAGGTTATGTGGTAAAACAGCTGTTCTAAAACATAGGCTATGTTACTTTATTTATATTTATTGTAATTATTTAACAAAAATTAAATATATATATATATATATATACAGACACACACATAGCATTTTTAATAAATGCACATACATTTCATAAACAATATTATATTTATACATATTTGCTCCAAACTTTTTGAGGTTCATGGAATACGTATCTCTTGATATCAAAATATTAAAGAACAAAAAACTTTGAACAAATAAATTTATATATAGTCTTGATTACAAAACGTATTGCAATGATATTTAAATATAAATTAATTTATATTCTGTGTAAATTACTTATTAGAAATATGTACAGTAGACTACTCTTATAGAACTTGGGAAAATTACTCTCTATAGGACAAAGCATTCTTCAAGTTTGCTACTAAAGAATGTCCCACCCAACGTGTCTTATCAACCTACATGACCAAAGTGACATGATCATTACATTACGACTCGAACTATTTACATTATAAAAGCTTACAGAGCAAAATCCATGGCTGAATCTATTGTAGCATTACAAAATTGTTCCCATTGTGTCAACTATACAGGCTATCAACGCACGCTTTAGGAATTTGGTGAAAGTTATTCCTTAAAATAACAATATTGGCAACGCTTGTCTGAACCATAAAGAAACATGTAACGTAATGGTTAAGTAGCACAGCCTGAGTCTCATATTTAAAGGTTTTGTGAGATCCAGGTTCTTTATGTTTGCATTAACCTTCCCCATGACTTTCATAATAAAATAAATCCTGCGATACAGAGTGAATAAATTATGTTAATTTTTATGCTTTTTAGATATTAAAGATTTTTTGAGCCTGTTGCATGTAAGAAGTTAATAATTTACACGAGCTCGATATACCGTATGCGCTAAAATAAACAGTTGTAAGAGTTTATTTAATTTTCATAGTTTTACAAATACATTCAAGTAAAAAGAAGCTAAATCAGTTAGACTCGGGTATAAACATATTCTATATGACCTGCGTTTGAGGCAACACTCTGTCCTTGAAGGTTTTGTAGCTTTTTAGTGAAAAGGGATTGTTTCATTCTATTACATTCTTACATGTCTTTCTTCACAACATTAGACAAGATAACAACAGCTGTGAACACCAAGAGGGATGAGGGGTTCTGCAGGCGCTATTACATTCTTACATGTCTTTCTTCACAACATTAGACAAGATAACAACAGCTGTGAACACCAAGAAGGATGAGGGGTTCTGCAGGCGCTATTACATTCTTACATGTCTTTCTTCACAACATTAGACAAGATAACAACAGCTGTGAACACCAAGAAGGATGAGGGGTTCTGCAGGCGCTATTACATTCTTACATGTCTTTCTTCACAACATTAGACAAGATAACAACAGCTGTGAACACCAAGAAGGATGAGGGGTTCTGCAGGCGCTATTACATTCTTACATGTCTTTCTTCACAACATTAGACAAGATAACAACAGCTGTGAACACCAAGAAGGATGAGGGGTTCTGCAGGCGCTATTACATTCTTACATGTCTTTCTTCACAACATTAGACAAGATAACAACAGCTGTGAACACCAAGAAGGATGAGGGGTTCTGCAGGCGCTATTACATTCTTACATGTCTTTCTTCACAACATTAGACAAGATAACAACAGCTGTGAACACCAAGAAGGATGAGGGGTTCTGCAGGCGCTATTACATTCTTACATGTCTTTCTTCACAACATTAGACAAGATAACAACAGCTGTGAACACCAAGAAGGATGAGGGGTTCTGCAGGCGCTATTACATTCTTACATGTCTTTCTTCACAACATTAGACAAGATAACAACAGCTGTGAACACCAAGAAGGATGAGGGGTTCTGCAGGCGCTATTACATTCTTACATGTCTTTCTTCACAACATTAGACAAGATAACAACAGCTGTGAACACCAAGAAGGATGAGGGGTTCTGCAGGCGCTATTACATTCTTACATGTCTTTCTTCACAACATTAGACAAGATAACAACAGCTGTGAACACCAAGAAGGATGAGAGGTTCTGCAGGCGCTATTACATTCTTACATGTCTTTCTTCACAACATTAGACAAGATAACAACAGCTGTGAACACCAAGAAGGATGAGGGGTTCTGCAGGCGCTATTACATTCTTACATGTCTTTCTTCAAAACATTAGACAAGATAACAACAGCTGTGAACACCAAGAAGGATGAGGGGTTCTGCAGGCGCTATTACATTCTTACATGTCTTTCTTCACAACATTAGACAAGATAACCACTGTGAACACCAAGAAGGATGAGGGGTTCTGCAGGCGCTATTACATTCTTACATGTCTTTCTTCACAACATTAGACAAGATAACAACAGCTGTGAACACCAAGAAGGATGAGGGGTTCTGCAGGCGCTATTACATTCTTACATGTCTTTCTTCACAACATTAGACAAGATAACAACAGCTGTGAACACCAAGAAGGATGAGGGGTTCTGCAGGCGCTATTACATTCTTACATGTCTTTCTTCACAACATTAGACAAGATAACAACAGCTGTGAACACCAAGAAGGATGAGGGGTTCTGCAGGCGCTATTACATTCTTACATGTCTTTCTACACAACATTAGACCAGATAACAACAGCTGTGAACACCAAGAAGGATGAGGGGTTCTGCAGGCGCTATTACATTCTTACATGTCTTTCTTCACAACATTAGACAAGATAACAACAGCTGTGAACACCAAGAAGGATGAGGGGTTCTGCAGGCGCTATTACATTCTTACATGTCTTTCTTCACAACATTAGACAAGATAACAACAGCTGTGAACACCAAGAAGGATGAGGGGTTCTGCAGGCGCTATTACATTCTTACATGTCTTTCTTCACAACATTAGACAAGATAACAACAGCTGTGAACACCAAGAAGGATGAGGGGTTCTGCAGGCGCTATTACATTCTTACGTGTCTTCCTTCAAAACATTAGACAAGATAACAACAGCTGTGAACACCAAGAAGGATGAGGGGTTCTGCAGGCGCTATTACATTCTTACATGTCTTTCTTCACAACATTAGACAAGATAACAACAGCTGTGAACACCAAGAAGGATGAGGGGTTCTGCAGGCGCTATTACATTCTTACATGTCTTTCTTCACAACATTAGACAAGATAACAACAGCTGTGAACACCAAGAAGGATGAGGGGTTCTGCAGGCGCTATTACATTCTTACATGTCTTTCTTCACAACATTAGACAAGATAACAACAGCTGTGAACACCAAGAAGGATGAGGGGTTCTGCAGGCGCTATTACATTCTTACGTGTCTTTCTTCACAACATTAGACAAGATAACAACAGCTGTGAACACCAAGAAGGATGAGGGGTTCTGCAGGCGCTATTACATTCTTACATGTCTTTCTTCACAACATTAGACAAGATAACAACAGCTGTGAACACCAAGAAGGATGATTGGTTCTGCAGGCGCTATTACATTCTTACATGTCTTTCTTCACAACATTAGACAAGATAACAACAGCTGTGAACACCAAGAAGGATGAGGGGTTCTGCAGGCGCTATTACATTCTTACATGTCTTTCTTCACAACATTAGACAAGATAACAACAGCTGTGAACACCAAGAAGGATGAGGGGTTCTGCAGGCGCTATTACATTCTTACATGTCTTTCTTCACAACATTAGACAAGATAACAACAGCTGTGAACACCAAGAAGGATGAGGGGTTCTGCAGGCGCTATTACATTCTTACATGTCTTTCTTCACAACATTAGACAAGATAACAACAGCTGTGAACACCAAGAAGGATGAGGGGTTCTGCAGGCGCTATTACATTCTTACATGTCTTTCTTCACAACATTAGACAAGATAACAACAGCTGTGAACACCAAGAAGGATGAGGGGTTCTGCAGGCGCTATTACATTCTTACATGTCTTTCTTCACAACATTAGACAAGATAACAACAGCTGTGAACACCAAGAAGGATGAGGGGTTCTGCAGGCGCTATTACATTCTTACATGTCTTTCTTCACAACATTAGACAAGATAACAACAGCTGTGAACACCAAGAAGGATGAGGGGTTCTGCAGGCGCTATTACATTCTTACATGTCTTTCTTCACAACATTAGACAAGATAACAACAGCTGTGAACACCAAGAAGGATGAGGGGTTCTGCAGGCGCTATTACATTCTTACGTGTCTTCCTTCAAAACATTAGACAAGATAACAACAGCTGTGAACACCAAGAAGGATGAGGGGTTCTGCAGGCGCTATTACATTCTTACATGTCTTTCTTCACAACATTAGACAAGATAACAACAGCTGTGAACACCAAGAAGGATGAGGGGTTCTGCAGGCGCTATTACATTCTTACATGTCTTTCTTCACAACATTAGACAAGATAACAACAGCTGTGAACACCAAGAAGGATGAGGGGTTCTGCAGGCGCTATTACATTCTTACATGTCTTTCTTCACAACATTAGACAAGATAACAACAGCTGTGAACACCAAGAAGGATGAGGGGTTCTGCAGGCGCTATTACATTCTTACGTGTCTTTCTTCACAACATTAGACAAGATAACAACAGCTGTGAACACCAAGAAGGATGAGGGGTTCTGCAGGCGCTATTACATTCTTACATGTCTTTCTTCACAACATTAGACAAGATAACAACAGCTGTGAACACCAAGAAGGATGAGGGGTTCTGCAGGCGCTATTACATTCTTACATGTCTTTCTTCACAACATTAGACAAGATAACAACAGCTGTGAACACCAAGAAGGATGAGGGGTTCTGCAGGCGCTATTACATTCTTACATGTCTTTCTTCACAACATTAGACAAGATAACAACAGCTGTGAACACCAAGAAGGATGAGGGGTTCTGCAGGCGCTATTACATTCTTACATGTCTTTCTTCACAACATTAGACAAGATAACAACAGCTGTGAACACCAAGAAGGATGAGGGGTTCTGCAGGCGCTATTACATTCTTACATGTCTTTCTTCACAACATTAGACAAGATAACAACAGCTGTGAACACCAAGAAGGAGGAGGGGTTCTGCAGGCGCTATTACATTCTTACATGTCTTTCTTCACAACATTAGACAAGATAACAACAGCTGTGAACACCAAGAAGGATGAGGGGTTCTGCAGGCGCTATTACATTCTTACGTGTCTTTCTTCACAACATTAGACAAGATAACAACAGCTGTGAACACCAAGAAGGATGAGGGGTTCTGCAGGCGCTATTACATTCTTACATGTCTTTCTTCACAACATTAGACAAGATAACAACAGCTGTGAACACCAAGAAGGATGAGGGGTTCTGCAGGCGCTATTACATTCTTACATGTCTTTCTTCACAACATTAGACAAGATAACAACAGCTGTGAACACCAAGAAGGATGAGGGGTTCTGCAGGCGCTATTACATTCTTACATGTCTTTCTTCACAACATTAGACAAGATAACAACAGCTGTGAACACCAAGAAGGATGAGGGGTTCTGCAGGCGCTATTACATTCTTACATGTCTTTCTTCACAACATTAGACAAGATAACAACAGCTGTGAACACCAAGAAGGATGAGGGGTTCTGCAGGCGCTATTACATTCTTACATGTCTTTCTTCACAACATTAGACAAGATAACAACAGCTGTGAACACCAAGAAGGATGAGGGGTTCTGCAGGCGCTATTACATTCTTACATGTCTTTCTTCACAACATTAGACAAGATAACAACAGACAAACAAATGTTAACAATAACCAAGCAGTATAAAACGTGCTTTATGTAAAAACATAATCTTTGTTTAAAATAGGAAAAATATTACTTAAAATAAATAAAATTCCTTTTGTGGTCGTTGAATTAATTTAATTTAGACGCAAGTAAGTCGTACATTATAATTCCGAGTCATAACAAAACTGTTGACTGTAAAGATTATTACAAAATTATTGACTCACAAGAAGAAACATCAAGTAAGTCGTACATTATAATTCCGAGTCATAACAAAACTGTTGACTGTGAAGATTATTACAAAATTATTGACTCACAAGAAGAAACATCAAGTAAGTCATACATTATAATTCCGAGTCATAACAAAACTGTTGACTGTAAAGATTATTACAAAATTATTGACTCACAAGAAGAAACATCAAGTAAGTCGTACATTATAATTCCGAGTCATAACAAAACTGTTGACTGTGAAGATTATTACAAAATTATTGACTCACAAGAAGAAACATCAAGTAAGTCGTACATTATAATTCCGAGTCATAACAAAACTGTTGACTGTGAAGATTATTACAAAATTATTGACTCACAAGAAGAAACATCAAGTAAGTCGTACACTATAATTCCGAGTCATAACAAAACTGTTGACTGTGAAGATTATTACAAAATTATTGACTCACAAGAAGAAACATCAAGTACGTCGTACATTATAATTCCGAGTCATAACAAAACTGTTGACTGTAAAGATTATTACAAAATTATTGACTCACAAGAAGAAACATCAAGTAAGTCGTACATTATAATTCCGAGTCATAACAAAACTGTTGACTGTGAAGATTATTACAAAATTATTGACTCACAAGAAGAAACATCAAGTAAGTCGTACACTATAATTCCGAGTCATAACCAAACTGTTGACTGTGAAGATTATTACAAAATTATTGACTCACAAGAAGAAACATCAAGTAAGTCGTACATTATAATTCCGAGTCATAACAAAACTGTTGACTGTGAAGATTATTACAAAATTATTGACTCACAAGAAGAAACATCAAGTAAGTCGTACATTATAATTCCGAGTCATAACAAAACTGTTGACTGTGAAGATTATTACAAAATTATTGACTCACAAGAAGAAACATCAAGTAAGTCGTACACTATAATTCCGAGTCATAACAAAACTGTTGACTGTGAAGATTATTACAAAATTATTGACTCACAAGAAGAAACATCAAGTAAGTCGTACATTATAATTCCGAGTCATAACAAAACTGTTGACTGTAAAGATTATTACAAAATTATTGACTCACAAGAAGAAACATCAAGTAAGTCGTACATTATAATTCCGAGTCATAACAAAACTGTTGACTGTGAAGATTATTACAAAATTATTGACTCACAAGAAGAAACATCAAGTAAGTCGTACATTATAATTCCGAGTCATAACAAAACTGTTGACTGTGAAGATTATTACAAAATTATTGACTCACAAGAAGAAACATCAAGTAAGTCGTACATTATAATTCCGAGTCATAACAAAACTGTTGACTGTGAAGATTATTACAAAATTATTGACTCACAAGAAGAAACATCAAGTAAGTCGTACACTATAATTCCGAGTCATAACAAAACTGTTGACTGTGAAGATTATTACAAAATTATTGACTCACAAGAAGAAACATCAAGTACGTCGTACATTATAATTCCGAGTCATAACAAAACTGTTGACTGTAAAGATTATTACAAAATTATTGACTCACAAGAAGAAACATCAAGTAAGTCGCACATTATAATTCCGAGTCATAACAAAACTGTTGACTGTAAAGATTATTACAAAATTATTGACTCACAAGAAGAAACATCAAGTAAGTCGTACATTATAATTCCGAGTCATAACAAAACTGTTGACTGTGAAGATTATTACAAAATTATTGACTCACAAGAAGAAACATCAAGTAAGTCGTACATTATAATTCCGAGTCATAACAAAACTGTTGACTGTAAAGATTATTACAAAATTATTGACTCACAAGAAGAAACATCAAGTAAGTCGTACATTATAATTCCGAGTCATAACAAAACTGTTGACTGTGAAGATTATTACAAAATTATTGACTCACAAGAAGAAACATCAAGTAAGTCGTACATTATAATTCCGAGTCATAACAAAACTGTTGACTGTGAAGATTATTACAAAATTATTGACTCACAAGAAGAAACATCAAGTAAGTCGTACATTATAATTCGGAGTCATAACAAAACTGTTGACTGTGAAGATTATTACAAAATTATTGACTCACAAGAAGAAACATCAAGTAAGTCGTACATTATAATTCCGAGTCATAACAAAACTGTTGACTGTGAAGATTATTACAAAATTATTGACTCACAAGAAGAAACATCAAGTAAGTCGTACATTATAATTCCGAGTCATAACAAAACTGTTGACTGTGAAGATTATTACAAAATTATTGACTCACAAGAAGAAACATCAAGTAAGTCGTACATTATAATTCCGAGTCATAACAAAACTGTTGACTGTGAAGATTATTACAAAATTATTGACTCACAAGAAGAAACATCAAGTAAGTCGTACATTATAATTCGGAGTCATAACAAAACTGTTGACTGTGAAGATTATTACAAAATTATTGACTCACAAGAAGAAACATCAAGTAAGTCGTACATTATAATTCCGAGTCATAACAAAACTGTTGACTGTGAAGATTATTACAAAATTATTGACTCACAAGAAGAAACATCAAGTAAGTCGTACATTATAATTCCGAGTCATAACAAAACTGTTGACTGTGAAGATTATTACAAAATTATTGACTCACAAGAAGAAACATCAAGTAAGTCGTACATTATAATTCCGAGTCATAACAAAACTGTTGACTGTGAAGATTATTACAAAATTATTGACTCACAAGAAGAAACATCAAGTAAGTCGTACATTATAATTCCGAGTCATAACAAAACTGTTGACTGTGAAGATTATTACAAAATTATTGACTCACAAGAAGAAACATCAAGTAAGTCGTACATTATAATTCCGAGTCATAACAAAACTGTTGACTGTGAAGATTATTACAAAATTATTGACTCACAAGAAGAAACATCAAGTAAGTCGTACATTATAATTCCGAGTCATAACAAAACTGTTGACTGTGAAGATTATTACAAAATTATTGACTCACAAGAAGAAACATCAAGTAAGTCGTACATTATAATTCCGAGTCATAACAAAACTGTTGACTGTGAAGATTATTACAAAATTATTGACTCACAAGAAGAAACATCAAGTAAGTCGTACATTATAATTCCGAGTCATAACAAAACTGTTGACTGTGAAGATTATTACAAAATTATTGACTCACAAGAAGAAACATCAAGTAAGTCGTACATTATAATTCCGAGTCATAACAAAACTGTTGACTGTGAAGATTATTACAAAATTATTGACTCACAAGAAGAAACATCAAGTAAGTCGTACATTATAATTCCGAGTCATAACAAAACTGTTGACTGTGAAGATTATTACAAAATTATTGACTCACAAGAAGAAACATCAAGTAAGTCGTACATTATAATTCCGAGTCATAACAAAACTGTTGACTGTGAAGATTATTACAAAATTATTGACTCACAAGAAGAAACATCAAGTAAGTCGTACATTATAATTCCGAGTCATAACAAAACTGTTGACTGTGAAGATTATTACAAAATTATTGACTCACAAGAAGAAACATCAAGTAAGTCGTACATTATAATTCCGAGTCATAACAAAACTGTTGGATGTGAAGATTATTACAAAATTATTGACTCACAAGAAGAAACATCAAGTAAGTCGTACATTATAATTCCGAGTCATAACAAAACTGTTGACTGTGAAGATTATTACAAAATTATTGACTCACAAGAAGAAACATCAAGTAAGTCGTACATTATAATTCCGAGTCATAACAAAACTGTTGACTGTGAATATTATTACAAAATTATTGACTCACAAGAAGAAACATCAAGTAAGTCGTACACT
Source organism: Prosapia bicincta (assembly GCA_036971475.1). Taxonomy (NCBI): domain Eukaryota; kingdom Metazoa; phylum Arthropoda; class Insecta; order Hemiptera; family Cercopidae; genus Prosapia; species Prosapia bicincta. Next base: position 33,329,895 of record JBAIZL010000010.1, on the reverse strand, counting down.
ATAATTCCGAGTCATAACAAAACTGTTGACTGTGAAGATTATTACAAAATTATTGACTCACAAGAAGAAACATCAAGTAAGTCGTACACTATAATTCCGAGTCATAACAAAACTGTTGACTGTGAAGATTATTACAAAATTATTGACTCACAAGAAGAAACATCAAGTACGTCGTACATTATAATTCCGAGTCATAACAAAACTGTTGACTGTGAAGATTATTACAAAATTATTGACTCACAAGAAGAAACATCAAGTAAGTCATACATTATAATTCCGAGTCATAACAAAACTGTTGACTGTGAAGATTATTACAAAATTATTGACTCACAAGAAGAAACATCAAGTAAGTCGTACATTATAATTCCGAGTCATAACAAAACTGTTGACTGTGAAGATTATTACAAAATTATTGACTCACAAGAAGAAACATCAAGTAAGTCGTACATTATAATTCCGAGTCATAACAAAACTGTTGACTGTGAAGATTATTACAAAATTATTGACTCACAAGAAGAAACATCAAGTAAGTCGTACATTATAATTCCGAGTCATAACAAAACTGTTGACTGTGAAGATTATTACAAAATTATTGACTCACAAGAAGAAACATCAAGTAAGTCGTACATTATAATTCCGAGTCATAACAAAACTGTTGACTGTGAAGATTATTACAAAATTATTGACTCACAAGAAGAAACATCAAGTAAGTCGTACATTATAATTCCGAGTCATAACAAAACTGTTGACTGTGAAGATTATTACAAAATTATTGACTCACAAGAAGAAACATCAAGTAAGTCGTACACTATAATTCCGAGTCATAACAAAACTGTTGACTGTGAAGATTATTACAAAATTATTGACTCACAAGAAGAAACATCAAGTAAGTCGTACATTATAATTCCGAGTCATAACAAAACTGTTGACTGTGAAGATTATTACAAAATTATTGACTCACAAGAAGAAACATCAAGTAAGTCGTACACTATAATTCCGAGTCATAACAAAACTGTTGACTGTGAAGATTATTACAAAATTATTGACTCACAAGAAGAAACATCAAGTAAGTCGTACACTATAATTCCGAGTCATAACAAAACTGTTGACTGTGAAGATTATTACAAAATTATTGACTCACAAGAAGAAACATCAAGTACGTCGTACATTATAATTCCGAGTCATAACAAAACTGTTGACTGTGAAGATTATTACAAAATTATTGACTCACAAGAAGAAACATCAAGTAAGTCATACATTATAATTCCGAGTCATAACAAAACTGTTGACTGTGAAGATTATTACAAAATTATTGACTCACAAGAAGAAACATCAAGTAAGTCATACATTATAATTCCGAGTCATAACAAAACTGTTGACTGTGAAGATTATTACAAAATTATTGACTCACAAGAAGAAACATCAAGTAAGTCGTACATTATAATTCCGAGTCATAACAAAACTGTTGACTGTGAAGATTATTACAAAATTATTGACTCACAAGAAGAAACATCAAGTAAGTCGTACATTATAATTCCGAGTCATAACAAAACTGTTGACTGTGAAGATTATTACAAAATTATTGACTCACAAGAAGAAACATCAAGTACGTCGTACATTATAATTCCGAGTCATAACAAAACTGTTGACTGTGAAGATTATTACAAAATTATTGACTCACAAGAAGAAACATCAAGTAAGTCGTACATTATAATTCCGAGTCATAACAAAACTGTTGACTGTGAAGATTATTACAAAATTATTGACTCACAAGAAGAAACAGATTTGACATTTCTTATCAAGAAACTTCCAGGTTTTGACAACTCCTATGTAAACAATAAAATAACAGATGGTACGATGTTGAAATGGTACAAACACCAGTGGATACGGTGAGGACGAGAATAAAGATGAAGGTTCGGCAGCGTCGGTACAAGAAGGGAAAATTAGTTACGGCGAAGGGACGACTGCCCTACTCTATATTAAACAACAGAAACGATATGATAAGCAAAACCAAAAGACTCAACAACTTTTTCCCAAAATATGTAGCAACCGTGAGCAATTTATTTCAAAGCAACATTAATTTCTTTAATAAATGAAGTTCTATAAAATAAACGTATTTTGTGCATTCGTAATTATAGTATTAGGTTTTATTAAAACTCCTATTTTTTCTAACGTACAAGAACGTATTTCCTGTAATCCGAGGGGTTCTCGGTGCCACCTACCTCGAATTATCGAGAGGTAAATTGTAATGCTTGTATTAATGCAGGTACGGGCATATGTTTGCGCAAGCTCATGCCACTACGAGTCACGTTTTTTCAACTATAAATTTCCAAAGCGTTTATTTAATAAAATTAAGCAAACGTCAGAAAAACAAAGTCAATTCATTCTTAGTTGCATTTCCCAAGTCAGGGAAGAAATCAAATTATATGATAGGCCGCAAATACAGGCCCAGGTTTTTCATACTTTGCGATGATTGGTTACTTAAACAATGCGGCGTTACTAATTTGTTCCAACTAACATTTATATAATACAATTACAAACTCCCTCTGTTGTTGTAAATTATGCTTTAACAAAACAACAATCAACTGTTATGCACAGTCTGACAAAGCTTTGCGATTATACAGCTCAAGAAAAATAAACGCTCGCACAAATAAATATAAGCCTCTCTCAATATATTTGTTAACTTAAAGTTTACTAATAAACCATGACATAACCTGAAAAATTCAGCTACACATTAATCAGACTTGATTCAGCTTCCCAAGTGAAATCTCCGCAATGTTACTACAAGCGAGAAAATGGGCAGGGCATAAAGTAGAGTGTGGATTGTGGGCGGAGTTTATTCAAGAGTACTGCAGTGGAAAATGTATACGTCGAAAATGGAAGTTGTCTCTGAAATAACAACCCATACGTGTAACAATTTAACAAAGTCTTTGGAATATTACAATCGCATCAATAATTCAAACCCCTTTCTTTAACTACCGTTCCAAGCTTTGCAGTTTTGTTATCACTTGACACCTTCCGAAAAAAACCGGCTTACATGAAATGTAACCACTACAAGCAGAAAAATAATACATCCTGTTACGTGACAAAGACAGGTAAATACAACTGACAAAACCAATGCATACGGTAATACAGTACCAAGGACGTGAAGAAGGTACAGGGAAGGACGTGAAGAAGGTACAGGGAAGGACGTGCAGAAGGTACAAGGAAGGACGTGAACAAGGTACAGGGAAGGACGTGAAGAAGGTACAGGGAAGGAAGTGAAGAAGGTACATGGAAGGACGTGAAAAAGGTACAGGGAAGGACGTGAAGAAGGTACAGGGGAGAACGTGAAGAAGGTACAAGGAAGGACGTGAAGAAGGTACAAGGAAGGGCGTGAAGAAGGTACAGGGAAGGACGTGAAGACGGTACAGGGAAGGACGTGAGAGGGTACAGGGAAGGACGTGAAAAAGGTACAAGGAAGGACGTGAAGAAGATACAAGGAAAGACGTGAAGAAGGTATAGAGAAGGACGTGAAGAAGGTACAGGGAAGAACGTGAGAGGGTACAGGAAGGTACGTGAAAAAGGTACAGGGAAGGACGTGAAGAAGATACAAGGAAAGACGTGAAGAAGGTATAGAGAAGGACGTGAAGAAGGTACAAGGAAGGACGTGAAGAAGTACAGGGAAGGACGTGAAGAAGGTACAGTGAAGGACGTGAAAAAGGTACAGGGAAGGACGTGAGAAAATACAGGGAAGAACGTGAAGAAGGTACAGGGAAGGACAAGGTACAGGGAAGGACGTGAAGAAGGTACAGGGGAGAACGTGAAGAAGGTACAAGGAAGGACGTGAAGAAGGTACAGGGAAGGAAGTGAAGAAGGTACAGCGAAAGGTCGTGAAGAAGGTACAGGGAAGGAAGTGAAGAAGGTACATGGGAGGACGTGAAAAAGGTACGGGGAAGGACGTGAAGAAGGTACAGGGAAGGACGTGAAGAAGGTACAGGGAAGGACGTGAAGAAGATACAGGGAAGGACGTGAAGAAGGCACAGGGAAGGACGTGAAGAAGGTACAGAACTCTTTAGAAAAACATATTGAGAGATTTTAGGACTCTATAATAATACATACTGAGCTTTGCAGAATTGAATTCTTTTATTGTACACAAGAAATAATTCATGACCCAATTCTATTGTGTAATACCCGATCTCGCTTATTAAGCCTACGCTTACGCGGTTAATAACGTATTAAAAGGGTTTATTGTAATTTCTGGTTTATCATCTGTTGGGACAGATAGTTTTATAAATGGAAGAAACAGCTGTTATTTTATTTTCAATGTTTTATTTAAAACTAGACAGTGATGCAATATATCTAAGGCGGTTGTATAGTCTAGTCAAATAGGCCTGTTTAAAATAACACTGACTACATCAGACCAAAGCTAACAGAAGCTTTTAGAATTTAACGGTCTGTTAAATTCGTGTAAAATAGTATTTTCTTTCACTACAATGAAATGATTATTTTTAACCCAACTCTAAACGTATTACAACTATGGCCAAACTGAAAACACGCCACAGGGACTGAGCTATGATGAATAATTGCCCGAACGTTACAAACTTCGAGTCACGCAAATAAATCAAACATTCTGGGTTAGCTGATGTAGATATGTACGGAATATGACGCGGTTTATTTGGTCGCTCTTTTATCATATATTTTAAAGATAAATTGCTCATAATAAAATACATTTTTGTTAGAAATTTTATACACGTCATTTGGTCTTCACATGAATGCAAAACGGAAGAATTCAATAATGCTTTAAATCGTAAAATATAAAATGAGAAACATTATAGGTAATTGGGAAATGTTTTGGTAGCATCGACTGGGTGGTTATAAAATCAACATATTGTTTAAAACATTGTCTTTTATTTATTTTGTAGACTCGATTAAAGAGAAGTTGAAAAAAAAATTAAAGATGCAAATCAAGGGTAACGTAGATAGGAAGTGAGAAAATTTCAAATTTATCAACCGAGAAATGTTCCCAACAAATGTTTTATGCACGCCTTCAGGAAAATTACTTTAAAGGGGTAAAAAGTAAAGCTATGTAACTTTAGGTAAAATTAAAATATAACAATAATTTGAAATTCAAAATTGTGACACGTAACATGATGATACACAGTAGGGGAGAAACAAACAAACAAAATATCAACATTGATCACGAAAATGAAGAGAAACTGTTGAGAACTACCGTTTATTTCAAGTGGGCTCCTGCTCTTAATTTGCTAAACTACCAATGCTTTACTATAAAATGTTACACCACATAGGTGAACTACTTTTATAAAATATTTTCTGTATATATATATATATATATATATATATATATATATATATATATATATATATATATATATGCTGATACGTATTCCTTCACGGATGGAAAAATATGATGAATAGTTACTATCTGGGGTACATCCATTCAATCTGCAATTCATAAATTCGCAGTTCCGACGTCCACAGTAGAAGTCTACTGTTGTTGGGTTCACCTCGTCAATGCTGGATGAGATTCTAGCGAAACGTCGGAACTGCGAATTTATGGACTGCAGAATGAACGGATGTACTCCAGATAGTAACTACTCATCATATATATATATATATATATATATATATATATATATATATATATATATATATATAATACGTTTTCTTGTTTAATAATTTAAAACAACATAGGTTATTCAAATACAAGAATATTTATTATTTTATATCCAAAGCTTTTCGTTGGCAAACAGTACCAACATCATCAGGAATGAAAATTACAATAATATAAGCTATAGGTCTAAAACATATGTTTCATTAGAAATAGAATTGTTGCTAAATTTATACAAATTGCCAAATTTATTTTGTTGCTGTAACATTATAGACATTGAATATAGTATCAAATTTAGAATGTATTTGTATTTGTTCTTTTATTAATTTGTTATTATTATTGTGTTTATATAATTCAAATGCTTCATATATATTCATTCTTAATCCCTTATTAATTTCTTTTATAAGTCTCATATTTTCAATGTTTGGAAATTGGTGCTTATTATTAATACAATGATTTGCGAAATTTGATTTATATATTTCTGGATTAATGTAGGCATTTAAATGTTCTTTATATCTTTCTTTTAATTTTTTCTTGGTTTGACCTATATAAGCTTTATTACAATTTTCGCATTCTAATTTATAAACACCACCTTTTTCATGCATATTAATTGTTTTATTATTGTTATTTATTATGTTTATTATTTTGTTATTAGTTTTGTATGCAATTTTGATATTTGTATTTTTAAATAATTTGGTGATATTTTTTATTTCATGGCCTATAAATAAAAATGAAGTTCATATTGTAATATTATTACTACTGCAAATTAAATTATTATTTTGTTTATTAAAAATATTATAATTAAGTTTGTCAACAGTTTTCTTTTTATAACAGTTTTCTAATGCAATTTGATAAATGTTTTTTCCTTTTATTTTATTTTCTTCATTCATGGGTATTTTATGCATTCTATATAATAAGTTATATTAAGCAGCCATTTTTTGATTATATGGGTGATTAGAATTATTTGGTATAATTTGGTTTGTCAAAGTTGGTTTACGGTATATCATATATTCAAATTTTTCATTTTTTCTTATTATTGTTAAATCCAGAAATTTTATTTTGTTATTTGTTTCAATTTCATAAGTAAATTTGATTTTATTATTAATTTTATTTATTTTATCCAAAATATTTGTTACATTTATATTATTATTGTTTGATATATACATTCCATCATCTACATATCGAACCCAATAACCATTTTTGTCATATATTTTTATAATTTCATTTATTTTATTATCTAATTGTTGTAAAGATATTTCAGATAATATATTTGATAATGGCGAACCCACAACAAGACCATCTTCTTGTTTATAAATTTTGTCATTGTATGAAAAATAATTTTGATTTAATATTATTTTTAGTGTATTTAAAATTTCTAATGTAATTTTTTTATCTTTCTCGTGTTCTAATTTAGATTTTATAATTTCAAGAGTTTCTTTTATAGGTATGTTTGTATACATATTTTTTATATCTAAAGATATTATTTTTGTATTTTCATTAATTTTAATTGCATTTAGTTTTTCAATAAGATTAATAGAATTTATGATAGTATGATTATTATTTAGTTCTATTTTATCTTTAAGAATATTTACCATAACCTTTGATGTTTTATAAGATGGAGCATTTATAAAATTTATTAATGGTCTTATTGGTTTATCTATTTTATGTAATTTCAAAAGTCCATTCAATATTGGAATTTTTGGATTATCATTTATATAGTTGCTAATTTTATTTTTATTGAATAATTTATATGAAGATTTTACAATATTTTTTATTTTATTTTGAAATTTATTTGTAGGATCTTTATATATTTGACAAAATTTATTATCATTTATATATTTTTCTGTTTTTGTTATGTGCTCATTTTTATCAATAATGACAATAGCATTACTTTTACCTGCCTTTACTGTAATAAAATTATTATTGTGTAATTTTTGTTTTAAATCTTAATTTCTGAATATTGTTTCTTATGTGTTTTATTAACTGTATTTTTTTAATCAATTTTTTAATTTCATAAGTTGCTTCGATTCTGGTATTTTCCTTTAAGCTTGTATTTAGTTTACTAATAGCTAGTTCTGTATCTACTATAATATTATTAATATTATTATTTATGTCTGTTTTTATATTGGTTTTATTGTTTTCAAGTAGTTTTATTTCATTATTATTAAATCCAGTATTTGATAGATTAACTACATTAGGGTGAAAATTATGATATTTAATTTCAGGTACATCTTTTATTTGTTTTTCTAACTTTAAATTTTAAGTTTTTTGTTTATTCTATTTATTTTTATATTTTTAATTTTATTTATAAATAAATTGATTTTATTATATTTTTCTTCCCATTTTATGTTATGCATAATAGAAGCTAATTTTATATGTAGCTTATATATTTCAATCGTTAAAGTATTTTTCTTTTGATACAAGTTTTTAATTTCATTCTTAACCCATAACTTTTCAGCTTGTTTACATGTTTTTTGAGCTATATTATTTTTGTTTTTTATTGTAATTTTTGCGTATTTTGGAATTATATTATTTATAATACATTGTTTATTAAAGTATATATTACAGTTAGTATTCATTAGTTGAACTTTACATTTTTCAAATAAATTGATGTCTTTTGTTGAGGCAACATTACAATTACTAATAGAAATCATTTTAAAATATATTAGTATAAAATAGACTATATTCAATGTCTATAATGTTACAGCAACGAAATAAATTTGGCAATTTGTATAAATTTAGCAACAATTCTATTTCTAATTTAACATATGTTTTAGGCCTATAGCTTACATTATTGTAATTTTCATTCCTGATGATGTTGGTACTGTTTACCAACGAAAAGCTTTGGATATAAAATAATAAATATTCTTGTATGTGTGTGTGTGTGTGTGTGTGTGTGTGTGTGTGTGTGTGTGTGTGTGTGTGTGTATATATATATATATATATATATATATATATATATATATATATTTCCTTCTATTATTTCACGCTTCTCTTTAAATACATACATGCATACATACATACATACATATATATATATATATATATATATATATATATATATATATATATATATATATTGAATTGTAAATTCAATTATAATTCTTGTATTTCTATTTTCACTTAGTTCTTTATTAATACACAAGAATACATATTGCGATATTTATATGTATATATGTATATATATATATATATATATATATATATATATATATATATATATATATATATCTTGTTCCAATATTCAACCTTCAATAAAATACTTTTTATTAACTCACTCAAGCTCAACAACATTTTTTTTGTTTAATTTTTAGTGAATGACACTTGATGTTAATACAGTTTTTTCAAATATTAATTCATTAATTAAGTTTTATAATTAAATTATTTTAGTTTTATAGGGGTAAAAACACAAAAGGGTGAGGTATGCAATATAGTTATTTCGTCCCATTTGGCTTAAAATAAGTGATAACATATGATTTCATAAAACAGCTGATCTTATATCATAGGTTATGTGGTAAAACAGCTGTTCTAAAACATAGGCTATGTTACTTTATTTATATTTATTGTAATTATTTAACAAAAATTAAATATATATATATATATATATACAGACACACACATAGCATTTTTAATAAATGCACATACATTTCATAAACAATATTATATTTATACATATTTGCTCCAAACTTTTTGAGGTTCATGGAATACGTATCTCTTGATATCAAAATATTAAAGAACAAAAAACTTTGAACAAATAAATTTATATATAGTCTTGATTACAAAACGTATTGCAATGATATTTAAATATAAATTAATTTATATTCTGTGTAAATTACTTATTAGAAATATGTACAGTAGACTACTCTTATAGAACTTGGGAAAATTACTCTCTATAGGACAAAGCATTCTTCAAGTTTGCTACTAAAGAATGTCCCACCCAACGTGTCTTATCAACCTACATGACCAAAGTGACATGATCATTACATTACGACTCGAACTATTTACATTATAAAAGCTTACAGAGCAAAATCCATGGCTGAATCTATTGTAGCATTACAAAATTGTTCCCATTGTGTCAACTATACAGGCTATCAACGCACGCTTTAGGAATTTGGTGAAAGTTATTCCTTAAAATAACAATATTGGCAACGCTTGTCTGAACCATAAAGAAACATGTAACGTAATGGTTAAGTAGCACAGCCTGAGTCTCATATTTAAAGGTTTTGTGAGATCCAGGTTCTTTATGTTTGCATTAACCTTCCCCATGACTTTCATAATAAAATAAATCCTGCGATACAGAGTGAATAAATTATGTTAATTTTTATGCTTTTTAGATATTAAAGATTTTTTGAGCCTGTTGCATGTAAGAAGTTAATAATTTACACGAGCTCGATATACCGTATGCGCTAAAATAAACAGTTGTAAGAGTTTATTTAATTTTCATAGTTTTACAAATACATTCAAGTAAAAAGAAGCTAAATCAGTTAGACTCGGGTATAAACATATTCTATATGACCTGCGTTTGAGGCAACACTCTGTCCTTGAAGGTTTTGTAGCTTTTTAGTGAAAAGGGATTGTTTCATGCTCGCTATACACATGGTTATTTTTTCCTGTAGTTGGATGATGGTGGTTCGTGGGTCGGAAAATCTTCTCCTCCATCATTCCTCAGACTTAGGTGCCAGGTGGCGTAAGATCGGGGGAGTAAGCTGGGTAAAGACAGTTTGTTTTAAGGAAGATGAGGAGAGTGCAGAAAGTTTCTTGGTGGAAAGCTATGTTGTCTAAGGCAGTGTGGATGGTTGCGTCAGGTTGCTGGAACCATTGTGAACGAAAAGTCAGATTTAGGGCACAACAAAATCTCCCAGAGGTCTCCTAAAAAACGACCAAGAGTGACCCTATATTGATCACGATTTACAGTGACAGGATTGCTGACAAATTGTTACTGAAAAACATACTGGTGACAAACTAGTTCCATCCGCACGTCCAATTCCAAATGAGCGAAAATAATGCCCTACGATAAAATTTTACTCTGTATTAGTTGGTAAAATATCAGCAAAAACCAAACTCAAATGAAATACGTCAACACAAATACGTGGCAACAATCAAGTCGGCACAGCTGATCAAGAAGGCAGCTATAGGTGATTCAGTTTCAGTACTGTTTATCTTGGCACAGCATTATACATAAACATTTTCTCAAACTTTTTACTTTACCTACGACACCATTAGATAAAATAATGAGTAGTTTCATCTTGGCACAGCATTATACATAAACATTTTCTCAAACTTTTTACATTACCTACGACACCATTAGATAAAATAATGAGTAGTTTCATCTTGGCACAGCATTATACATAAACATTTTCTCAAACTTTTTACTTTACCTACGACAGTTAGGTAATGTTAAAACATATGTTTAAGAAAGTGGCCTCCTATTATATCTATCAACAGCCTTCTTCAAGCATTCAGCATTATTACCAAAAATGATTTTTAAATTTGTGCATTTTTTACTCGTTAAAAATAAAATTTTGCTACATCTTTTTTCAATACACCTCTATGTTAAAAAAACAAAACAGATTATAACCTCAAAATTTAGAGATTCTAGCTATAATAGCTCCGATCGGTGCTTTGATCAATCAGGAATTTCTATTTTATATGGACACAATTTTCTACAACTCTTGCTAATCTGTTCTTTTTCAATGTGTATCATCCTTTCTACCCTCCCAATCTCTGTCTTTGACATCTCTTTAAGTGACAGATTCATCTACTTCATCCCACCACAACTAGGGCCCACTTCTGCTTTCCATCAGCCTTCATTTAGGGACCTTGTTTACCAGGTTAAATGTCTTTACCTGGGATCTCATTCAACCTGGTTGATCCGACAAACCATCTCCGAAATTCTATTTCTATGGGCAGTTTTTTCCCAGAATTGTTTCAAACTCCCTCTATTAGCTCAGACTCTCCTGATATATATCTTGTACAAATTTTCAATCGTTAGTAAAACACGATTTCATTCATCCAATCAAATTCAAATAAATTTCATTTAATCTATAGTGGATGACAATTGATGTTAATAAAGTTTTTTTCAAATATTTATCCAATAATTAAATTATGAAAAGTTGTGAAGTCTATCCGGATTCGAAATATGAATCTTCATGTTCAAAGTCTACCGTGCTTTGGCACTGCGCACACCTTCCAATAACAAGGAATGAATTCCTCAGACATATATGAATTTATTTTCTCCCATGTGGTTGTCCTAGAAACCTCCATTGTACAACCTTAAACTGTTGCCATGGTTACCACACAATATCATAAATAATGCTGTAGGGTTGAAAATGAATGTGAGGGATGAAATAAACAAACTGGAAAAAAACAAACAATGATAACATTTTTCTTTTTTGTCCTCAGTGAGAATTTACTTAAACAATTTTTTTTATATGACTTGTTATGTCTTTACTTGGGATTCCATTTAATCTGGTTAATCCAAAATACCATCTCCAGAGCTCTATTTCTATGGCCAATTATTTTGCCATGGATTTCAAACTTGATATATCCTCATCGCCTATGAATTATATGCTAAGATTTTGGATAGATACTTGTTTAAGGTACTTACAGAAAACTGATTTAGATTGTTTATATTAATGAGGCATTTTACACAACACACGTGTAATTCTCAAAAAATCTCATCAACAAACTGCTTGCAACCAATAGGAGTGTGCAATAGTCTACAAACCATCTTACATAAGATAATAAGACATTCTAAGATCTTTATATCTCTCGATGATTCCTAGACAGGTAGGCTACTAATGCTTAGTTGTTGACAACTAAGAGATGAGATGTGTTGCACACTTTTTTATTAATACCAATAAAAGTTTTACTTTTAATAACAACTGTTAAATCACTCTGATCAAATTTGTCCCACATAAGTAGAAAGTGACCACATAAAAAATCACAAGAGGATGAGAATTTGCTGATAATTCACAACCTATTTTGTCACTGTATTATATTAGATTTCCCTCACTTGATATTTACACAGAGAGAAGATAGAATTGTAGATATAAGTAACATACAATGTGTTTGCACCACATGAAAGGCTTATCTATCTGTTTCAGAATGAAAGCAATGTTGCCAATTATCCTAAGTGTTTTATCAAGTATCCTGCCACTAGTAGCCTCTGTACAGACGGGATGGAGACCAATCACGAGGTACGGGGCAATTTCACCAGCGCCTACCCTATCTTACCAGAGTCACATACCCTCACCACATGAAGAGTGCACACTCTACAAGGCCATATTCGAATATGATTCATACCATCAGGTAAGACGCACAAATAGTTTATGATGCAACCAACCCTATGATTTTTACCCTACCTAGCAAAGTACTTCATATAATCTAAAACTATTCTATTTTCTAGTACATACAATACAAGACACAAATCCCAGACCTGAAGGAGTTCACCCTATGCACCTGGCATAAATTCTACAACCATTCTATGGATCAACCTATATTCTCATATTCACGTAAGTTACTGTTTATTTATTTAACATAATGTTTAATTACCTAACCTTAACAGTTATTCTTTTTTTAGGATAAGTATAGATGTAAAAATGACTCGTCAATTTTAATTGTGTTCGTATACAAATTATTTCATATATAAATATGTTTTAAAAACTGTTCATGCCAAACCATTTGATTTCTACCTTTCAACCCCTTTAAACTTTAAAACAATACTAAGTGAGGATGAGGGTGCCATAGCCTCCAAGGTGGTTGGACTTCTTCCTGTTGGTTCGCAGGGATTATTTTGTTTCCCTCATCCCAAAGGATTTAAGAATGTATCCGCCACCTGGAGACACACCATGTAGGTGTTGCAGGTTCCCCTTCTACAATCGAGCTTCTCATTAGTATCACAATTTTCAGTGACTGCCGGTCTGCCTTACAAGCCCTGAGCAAAGATACTTCAAGTCTAATCTTGAGGAACCTACCACAACTTGGACAGCTTCAACTTCTCCAGCAGAAATGCATCTTACAATGGATTCCTTCCCTTGTGAAACTAGAAGTTAATGAGATTGCTAACTTGGCTAAAAACGCCAAAAGCCTAAATTAAAAACAATCCTAATTTCGGTGGAAGATGCAAATGCTTTTGCAAAATCAAAACTAATTGTTGCCTCGAAAATTAAAGCTCATAATCAAGTACCTCATCCCAACATTGATAGGAAAACAGCCACCACTCTCATCACACTAAGGACAAAACATCAGAAAAACAAGACCATTTCAGCACATGGGACTAAACAATGTCAAAACTGTGGCAACTGTCTCGACGGAGAACTCACACCACATCATGTTGCTCAGGCCTTCACCACTTGAACTGTCCTACAGAGGAAGGTTTATACTCTGATAAAGCCATAGACATTGCAGACACTTCAAACACACCATAAAGTTTGATCTTATGGAGGATACGACACCAACTAAGCAATCCTAGATTCATGTGTATTTTTGTCTCTGACGATTATAACTCTGAGTTGCCAAAGTTATAATTTAAGTAAATTTATAAAAAATGGTTACTGGAAAAAAATGTTTTGAATGCACTAAGCTATCATCAATGTGAAGGAGCTTCGTGTTTAAACAATGATGAAGACTGCCTAGTGAGATTCAAAACATTTTATCCCATAAACTTATTTCATAAAGTTACTTACATTGTAAGTTTGACAAGTTGTTAGATACTTTTAGATAAACATTAAATACCATTTTTAAAATGATGCTAACTAACCCTTAAGTTTTGAGAGCGTTCAAGAAGAGTAAATCACCGATTCTGGACCAAATATAGAAAACCTGCCCAGAAACTGAAAATCCAGCTAAGCCCACTACAAAATTCTGACCGACTGAGAAGAAATATAACATCGTTGAATCAAACTCAATCCCACTCAAAAGCTTAGTGTTTTGCCTCTCAAAGGTTATTGTTACTAAACTTTAAGACGCACAAGCATCTTGCACTCCCAGAATAACTAAAGATTTCTGCCCTTGAGAGAATGCACACTTTACATTCTTAACAGACTGGCTGCACATCTACACCGATAGATCTAAACTCATTTCCACTAGAGCTGGTGCTGGAGAGAACGACCTACCGAAAAATGGAGACAGATGCAACAACCGAATGCAGAAGCCAGTTCCACTTCTGCCACACACCTTATAGATATAACCCTGAAACACTTCATGAAACAAGGGCACGGGGAAGACAGTGGGAATCACTTAGCATTTGTGGTCCTTAAGCGTCCATAAACGATAGGGCAGCTGCCGCGACTGACTTTCGACTCCTGACAGGACCCGACTATCTCCAGGTCCACTTTTACAGTTTTGGCCTAGCAAAATTGATACATGCCTGCTCTGTCTTGATGGTGTCATAAATAGGGACCACATCTCAACCTGCCCCAAGCTGGACAACCAGCTATCCAGAATCAGTTAATATTGGGAGACTTGATTCCGAATGGTTCAACAGCCAAGAGCAGGCATTGGCTAAAGTAAAGTAAGTAAGTATAATATTTTAAACGAGTCTTTAAATTTAACAAATATGAGAACATACATTTTCCTAAAATTGTTGGCAAACCTTTATATGATCACAAAAAATTATTTAAAAAAATGAGTATCATGTAATTTTAAATTATTAATGTTTTGTTTTGAGAAATCATTATGGATAGTATTAGTAGTAGTTGCCACTAAATTGGAAATTGGAAATATATTATCCCTCATTCACTCTTAATGTGTCCTTACTTTTCAAATATAAAAATTATAGTTTATTATATTAAAATAGAAAAATTGTGGTTCTTTATGAATAGTTTAAGTTGTGTACATTAATTTTTTCAAAAGAATGGAAAACATAAAGAATAAATATACAATACAATTCCACATTTATACCATAATGTACATTTAGTAACCTTTTTTTTTATTCATTATTCTTAACATTGTAACATTTTTTTTATATATTACCACAAACTAGTTTTTACCGCCAAATAGCTTTGAGAGCAAACAGTTCTAGTTGTTGCTGCGAGAGACAGACTGTTGACCGATAGTAAAACAGCTGTTCGGGCAAAGTTTAATTTTCCGGTATAGTTTTAAGAATGAAATAAGACCAGTCGTTGAGAGATACCCAGACTAGCGAGTTGAGAGAGAAGACGTCTTCCTAGCAACCAACGGACTGCATCCGGCCCAATGCTAGCTTCCCCAGTAAGAGGTAACACATAAGCCATAGTAACGACTCAAACAGGTAAACGATTTATTTCATGTTCTTTTTTGTATTTGTTAATAATTCATATGTTTATTTAAACACACTGTCCACGGCCCGTGAAGGATTTAACGTCCGTTAATTGTACTCAACGGTATTTTAGAGTTCATATCGATGACTTCCAGTTTTATTAAATCCTCCGATGGCAGTGGCGTTTGAACATAAATTGATTTCCCATTTTGTGACCAGTAATTGCTTATGTTACTTACATTACGGCAAAGATAGATTAATATTGTAGGTGTGTGTTGTTTATTTTTAACTGTGCTTGCATATAATTTTTTTCATTTTGACAATATTTTATACTTCAAATTTTTTAAGATAAAATATTAATTTTACAGAACGAGATCGTCCACGTGAAATTCTCTCATGGGTGGCCAATAGTGATTCAGCTAGCTACTACATGTTCTCTGTGGGTGGCCACACTCTTTACAGGCTAAACTACCCGGTGAGGTTGGGCAAATGGTACCATTCCTGTCAGTCTTGGAACGGCAGAACAGGAGAGTGGCAGATATGGGTAAATTCAGAGCGTATTGGACGTGGATTCCACAACTTGGTAAAATATTACTATTTATGCCTTTTAATTTGTTTCAACAGTTTTATAATTAATAATAATCGACTTTACGCCACCCCTTATTTATATGTATGGGCATTAGCAGTGTATAAATACAGAATATAAAACACATTCCCTATTCAGTGACCTCCCTAATTCAGTAGGGTAATTTAGTTGAAGGAAAAAAATTTAAAATATCAAAAATAAATGCAATGATCATAAAATATAAATTTAATTTAAAAGGCAAACAAAAGAAAGAAACTATATTTCAATTTCCTCATGCTAATCGTATTGGCCGAGACAAAGCTGTGAATTTTTTATAGAGACTGAAGTCTCATTCTAGGCACATATTAAAGTGAAATAATAAAAACAAAAAATTTTAAAAGTCAATTCCTAGTTAGGTCAACAAAGTAAAATTGTATTTTTGTTACTTTTTATTATATAATTACAATAATTATAAATAATATTATATTAATTATGCATCAATACAGCTGTTCTAAAACACAACCTATAACTTATTTTGAGCGAAATGTGGCGTAATAACTATATTACATACCTTGCCCCTTTTGTAAAGTATTTTCCCATATAAAACTAAAATTAATTTATTGTTAAATATAATTAATGAATTCATATTTGATAACACTGTATTGACATTAAGTGTCAACCACTACAAGTTTTAAAAAATGTATTTGAATTTGAGTGGATAAATAAAAAGTGTTTTATTAAATAATGAAAATTTCAAATTTATATACATCTGTTCATTCTGCAGCTTATAAAATCGCAGTTCCGATGTTTCGCTAGAATCTCATCTAGCATTGACAAAGTGAACCCAACAACAGTTGATTAGCTCTTCAACTGTTATGTCAATACTAAATAAGATTCTAGCGAACCGTCAGAACTACGATTTTATGCACTATAGAATGAACAAATGTACTCCGGATAATAACTATTCATCATATTTTTCCATCCCTGAAAGAATACGTATATATATATATATATATATATATATATATAGATTTTTTGGACTAGGAGACTGACAGACTTACCTTGGTAAGAGTCCACTCTGTAGTCTTGAAATAGAAACACATAAAAGCACTTAAACAATGATATATTTCAACCACACAGTGGTCTTTGTCAATCGAAGAGAAAACACAAAAAGAAATATGAGAGAATGAAATAAAATAATTGTAATCATGTGTTTCTATTTCAAGACTACAGAGTGGACTCTTACCAAGGTAAGTCTGTCAGTCTCCTAGTCCAAAAAATCTAAATAATCTTCACCAACCAAAACTAACCTAAATATATATATATATATATATATATATATATATATATATATATATATATATGAAATTATTTACAAGTAATAATAATAATTTCATAAAGTCAGTGCAATGGAAAAATAATGGACAACGTGAAATATCACGATATAATATAAGGAGAGTGTGAAGTAAAAGAAGGAATTGAAAAAGATAGACTGAATAAATAAAAACCCTTTCCAGGTTTGTTGAAATTAGTTTTTCATACTGTAGTTTTAGACTTCAGAAAATCTAGATATGTATAGTCGTTAAAAACTATCCAAGAAATAAATAATGAATGCATTCAAAATATGTTTTAAATGGATCAGTTAAAAATCTTGGCTATATATTTTTATCTCTACAATACAGCTGAAGTATCTGGTGGGAAGTGGACTCTTGGAATGGGTCTCAGCCTCCGACATTGCCTTTGCGCCTAGAGCATCCAGAGAATGAATTATTCCAAGATAAAAAGCAGAAGATTTAATCTCTAGTTATTAAAATAAAGATGATTAGCAATTAATTGGTAAAGATGAATTAATAATATTGATAAGATTTTCAGCCTATGAAGAAACAAGATATAAAATGTTTGTGTCACATAGAAAACAGTATTTTGTGACTTAGAAAAATTGTGGAAGCAGAAAAACAAAAAATGTAGGAGAATTCAGAAATTGAATATAAAATACATGGAAAGGGTCTGCAATAATTTTAATAGAAAACAATAAATGAGGGAAACTTGCTACTTTGATTTTAGCCTCATTATTGCAATCCACATATCCACCCTTTTTTGTGTTTTAGTGACTCTTATGACAACACGATTTACCAATAATAACATCAATAGACTTTTTCTAACAGAATAAAACACAACCAAGGTTTAAATCAGAGCAAGTTTTGTTTTCGTTGTTATATCAGATATTATTTGATTCCCTACAACGTAACTAGATAGATTGAAATGTATTAAAAACAAAATGGGTAATTCCAAGTTTTTAATATTTATTAACACGTTTGCTGTGATAGGGACGAATCACAACCTGCCTCAAAGAGGAACTGTTTTATTCAAAATGATTCATCAATAAGCAAATCCTTTGAGTCTTAAGCTTTCTCCTAGCGCTGTAGAAGCTCCCGACAGGGGTAGTTCTGTTCATTTTGATCTTCTTTACCTCACAGCAAAGTTCATTTCTATAATTTTTTGCCCCAAGCTAACAAATAGGAATCTTGAGGTTAACCTTTTATCTTGACTGTAAATTTTTTTAAAGTTAAATGATATTATAATTAAATGTACCATCTACTAGTTACTTTTTAACTAAAAATTTAAAAAACAATTTTTTTGTAATGGTTTTATAGAAACAATTATGTATTAAATATACAGAGAAACTAAAAGGTTTTTAAAACAGAAGTTTATTTGAAAAGTTAGGAGCCAATTACAGTGAAAGGTTGAGAGCATGTACTAAGTGTTCTTACAATTAGGTGATCACAATGTAGGTTGTATGACCCGCAAATGGGTGATCAGTGCTGAAACATGCCTGTCCTCAACTCTAATGTGGGGTTGCGCGAAATTTTGCTTGTCATTTTACATGTAAAGAAATAATACAACAAAATATTTCTACTTGGAACTGCAGAGGAAAATTTTATTTGTGTTACTTTTTATTGAATAATTACAATTATTATAAATACCATAACCTATGCGTTAAAACAGCTGTTCTACCACATAACTAATAACATTAAGTCAGCTGTTTTATGAAATCATACGTTATCACTTATTTAATGTCAAGCAGTACAAACAAACTATATTGCATACGTTGCCTCTTTTGTGAAAAGCTCTTCTCCTATATGAAACTAAAATGAATTAGTTAAATTTAAGTAGTGAATTAATATTTAAAAAAAAAATGTATTAACATCAAGTGTTATCCACTATAAGTTTTGTAAAAATGTATTTGAACTTAAGTGGATGAACATAAAATATTTTATGAACTATTGTAAATTAGAACAAGATATATATGTATATATAAGGAGAGTGTGAATCGAAGGAATTGAAAAATGGATATATGCTATAATGTAAGATAGATGGAGGGTCACTATTCAATAACTTAAATTCTGTGAAACTGAATATTCTCATATCTTGGTACTTGCATACCGTAATTTGTTACTTCTAAGACATTCCTTTTTTTATAGCATTGCATTTAAATACCAAAACCAGAAACGTAGTTTAGCAGAATTTTATTGAATGAATTATCAGGAAATATTCCATGTATTTATGTAATCATCTAGTATACTCACTTTTGAAATTGAGTTCTTGATATTCAATAAATATTTCATTTTACAGCTTGTTGGTAGAACGATCAAAGGTGGTGGTTTGGCTATCAGTGGGCAGGAGCAACGTCAGCAAGGCAACGACTACTACGACAGTTACAAGAGCAGAGGCTTATTTGGAGAAGTTACACTAGTACAACTTTACAAAGCTGCATTGACAGCTGGAAAAGCATACACCAACCACAAGCATCACCACGTTCATCACTTCCATCATGAAGGAAAAGAGGGAGAAGACGATCTTCCCTATTCCCCGGCAGCACCAGGACAACTCCCACCTGCAAGCGGAGAGGAGAACCAAGCGACAGAGTTCCCATTCCTGCGCAACGGTCAGCTCATCCCGACACTGCCAGTGCAACAGCTGTCAGCATTCCGAGCACAAGAAGATGTACTTCGGAACCAAGAATCAGCCTTAAACTCCCCACTAAACCTATTATCATCTGATGGGTTTTTACAAAGCAATCCAAGTGTGTATAGTTTACAAAATGTGCGAATATTCAAACGTGACCAAAGCAAAGAAACTGGAAGTAAAATTCGCCAGAAAAAATCTGACGAAACTGCTAAAAAGGACATAGATGAGGAAAATCGTGATGTTGAAGATTCTGAAGAAATTGAAAGTGTTGAGAAAACTGCAAAAGACATTTCAAGAATAAAGCGAGATATAATGAAAGTAAAACCAAAAACAGAAGCCGATATAAAAGAATTACATATAAAAAAACGACATACAGAATCAGAAGATGAAAAGAAACAGAAAAAAAGAACAGTTGGTGAACAGTATCCTTTGGGAATAATACCAGGAGCTGATTTGTCAGGTTTATTCCAAGGAGATGGGTACATTTTAGGTGGAGGAGGTGAACTATATAATGAAGAAGAAGAACGTGCCATCCATCCTCATGCCGCCCAAAGCATGTCACAAATGGAGCCTGCGGAATGGGAGGTACGAAGTATAATGGCATTATGTTCCGGCTGTGGTGAAGATCCATTTAGAAAGGCAAACATTATATCATGGAGAGAAACTCCAAAGAAACTTTACTCAGGCGCACTTTATGTTCCAGCAGTGGCAGAGTGTCACAGGTTTTAATTGTGCCAATTTCACTCACAGGCTTTGCTCCAATTGGTTCCATTTAAAGAATAAAGGTGATATTTTAGTTAGCTAAAAGAAATTACTTCGAAGTGAAAGAAAATTCTGTGTTAAGTTATTTGCAACTTTATATATTGTAACTGCCATAGTTTAATTTTAAATTTATGATATTTTTAATTTAGGTTAATGAACTTCTTTTATTTGTTATTTTTTATACTGTATAAAAACAACAGTTAAGACTGTTGATGATTGTATAATTAAGTGTATTTGATTTTAAAATGTGTCCTTCCCGCATTGAAAAATGTATTAAAACATTTGTTTGTTTACATTATTGTTTTTAGCCAATGAATAATTAAAAGAATAATATAGCTTTGCACATATATTTTAAAGAAACATTAATTTTCCATTGTGGTAAAAACATTTTTATATAAACATATTTGTCAGTAGCCTATTTTGTACTGGAAGACAGTTTTTTCTTTGTGAGACGGCATTACGTGTGAGCTAAGCAAAATTAAAAATTTCACAATTCTTCTAAATAAATATTACAGAATAATAAAATATAGCTATTGTTTTAGCTATTAATCTTCTTCTATTTTCAAGTGATGTCACTGAACTTATCAAAAATCTTTAAACATTCACAAAATATATTTTAAAGTTTTTATTTGAAATTATTGTTTAAATATAATCATATTAGGTTTATTTAGAAGGTTCAACATTAAAATTAACTATTTACAAATAGGTACAAGTAATGGCTTCTTAAAATATTATAAAAATGTTCCATAACAAAAAAAAAATTATTTTTATAACTTCTTCCCATTATAACAACATTATTGTAACAACTTCTAAGGAAGATTATCGTAACATATTTTAATTTTTGTTGATAAATAAGATTTTATCCATAAAAACCCTACAACACAATGTGTATATTACTAGACCGAGTAAATATAGCGGTTGGACAAGTGAACTACTGTGCTGCTAGTAATTCCTTTTTCGGCTGTAGTGTTTACTCGATCTTGTAAACATTTTATCAAGAAGGTTTTTTAAATAGTATAAAATAAATAATATGTATATAAACATTCTCAACCAAACTATTCCATATTTGTCCTCCATTTTGCAGTTTCTAATAAATTTGTAATATAAAAAAGTTCCATTTTGTATTAGAAAGTGGTTATAATAATCGTCATTTGTAGAAATAAGGTACTTAATTTTCTCTTTATTATATATTCTTTACAGGTATATTAATATTCAAAATATTATTATATCAACACAGTGATTGTTAAGTTTTCATATTCTTTAAGAAACATATTTGTTAACCCATTGTTGATCTAATTACATGTCCACCATGAACGCTAACGGTTAGGAATTAATTCCTTATGTTAATGGAGTTGTATTTTGCTACAAAAATATTCTCACTTATAAAGCACTTAATATTATATTTTTTATATGGGCGAATTTGTTTTATTTATTATTTTGTACCTTGGTTAGTTTATTGATTATTATGTATAATCATAATTAGTAAAAACAAATTAAAAGTTACTTGCGGTATGAAGATTATTTTAGATTCTAGGCTACCGCGATTATTGTTCATTTCATACGTACACAAGAATACACTAATTACAGCTACTAAACGACACCGAGTAAAATTTACACTGAGCTTCTCACTTCAGTTGACAAAAACTGCTGAAGTGTTCAATTATGTTTAGATGTCTGACAGAAGGTCAATAGTTTATAAATGTATTCTTTCAAGTTTTGAGAGTAAGAGTCGATTAATATCTCTTAGAAAAGAAAGCACACATGTCTAGAAAAATTGAAGCAAACAAATCAATCAAACAATGACGAAATTCATGACTAGCTGGACTAGGCTTTATACCCGTTACTAACAAATATCCTTGACCTAGTCCGTAAACCCTAATCGATTAATACTCAATTTTTTTAATAAAAATATTACAAACTAACATTAACAATGTGTTTAAATTCATAATACACATTTTATATTGTTATTCTCATTAGCTCATTTATTTATAAGCTCGAATAATTTATTGCTCATTCGTGTTCATAGTTACTAACAATTTTCATTATTCATTGATTGAAACTAATTTTTGATTTAGAACATGAGAAAAGTTTGATTACAAAACTTTATTAACACAGAAATTACGACTAAGGGATACTTAAATCAGTATTATTAATTTATACCAACTTACCCAATGACTAGGCTAGCTATAGTTGTAATTAGTCTGAGGGCATACATCTTAATGTACAAGCACCAGATCAGAGTCTTAGACATGAATATGTTGAGTTTTACTCGAGAAAAGTACATACAGGAGGATAGATCTTATAAAACTTTATGGGTTTTCAACTGAACCAAACAATATTTTCATGTTATTCGTTACAAATATTTTTAATTAACTATTTGTTTTTTTATTTAACAGTATCATAAGAAACCATCTTATCAGTTACCATAAAAACCACAAAGTTTAAAAACATTTCTAAAATAAAAAATTTAATAACATTAAGCTTATATTTTACAAAAATATTATGCAATTAAAAACATTATTAATAAATTAGATTAAATGTTGTATATTTTACAGAATAAAGTTAAGTTTTATAAAAAATTTAGGTTTGTTATTTATTTCTAAACATTTGAAACTACAATGGCGAATTATTTATCCTTTATTCTTTCTGCATCATTTATTATCTCTAACCTTTGCTTCTTTTAATTAATTAAGGTATTGATTGTTTGCCCAGATGCTACTGACATTTGACAAAAACAATCCACCTGTTGATGCCCTGAAATTTAAACATTTTGAAAAAAGTTGCACATAACCTCACTTTACAACACACAAATTTAGCACTTGCAGTTTTAGCATTGTACATTTTGAGGTTTTTCTATAACTACACCTTTACTATTAACTTGGCAAAAAACCACACTTACTGATATTTTTCAGTAGACGCATTTCACATTAGGACAAGACTCACAGTACTGAATAATGCGCTGACCTAGTGCGAAACACGTCAGCTGAAAAATATTAGTAAGTAGTGGTTTCTTACCACGTTATTGCCAAAAGTGTAACTAAATTTATATAATTCATTATTTCTTGATCACTACACTTAACAACATTAACCCTTTCTAGGTTATTGGCACGAATGCCTACGCAAAACATTCCATTACCCGGTATTAAAGCGAATCAGTCCTATGACAAATTGTTTTCAACTATAGTTTCGAAAAAGATTAACAGTTAAAAAACAGTAACACTTAAGAGTTGTTTATAATTACTATTAAAAAAATATTTACAACTCAAGAAAATAGTATTTCTATTTTCTAAGGAAACTAAACGCAAATAAGTAGTTTCGTACTTATTCCCGGAGTATGGCTTTGACATCCTGTTCCACTAGTATCTTAGTGTCATGCTTAAAACTTTTCTTACAGTGTTTAGTTATTGTTTTATTAGATTTTTTGCGATTTTTATTTGATTAGTGATATTATGTTCTATAGTTTTTGTATATAATTAGTGTTTTCCATTTTTAATATAGGTTTGTAATTATAATTTTTATTATGGAACATCAACAACATAACCCAGAATTTGATGATTGTGTTATTGGATCGTTAAACCAATCATTTTCCACCATACTAAACAACTATTGAATTATTTTGCATAAAACTTAAATTTTATCACATTAATTACATTTTTTAATTAATTTCAGATTAGAAGAAAACATTTCATTATTTTATCTGTAATATTACTTTTAAAATAAAAACAAGCTGTATAAGTTTCATATATTTCTAAGTTGCCGTGATACCATCCTTACTTTACAGAGTACATGAAACACTCAAAGGGTTTAATTTAACCACAATAAATCCAGTAATGATAAATTTTGTGTCATAAATAATTAAAGTTGGTTGTGGTAATCATCTTGAATTCAATGATTAAAATATAAATAATACTTAAGGCGTTACTTCCAGACGCGTTTCCAAACAATCGTTTCTTTTATGAAGCAAAGCCTATACTAGCAGAGTCCCGCAAATTATAAAAGGTTGTTGGTATAGGATTTATAAGTGTAGTGCCAACTTAACCTACCCCCCTACACTCATAAATCTTATGCCCACAACCTTTTATATCTTGTGCGACGCAGCCAGTAGAGGCTTCGCTTCTTAAAAGGAATGATTGTTTGGAAACGCGTCAGGAAGTAAGCAACTTACTGTGGTGAGGATTTTGAGACCATTGTTTCATTGACAACCACTGTCCTCATTCTACTGACAGCTTTCACTTGAGATCATGGGTGTGTGATGTTCCCTTTGAATCAAACACCTTTTCAAATACATAGTACAGAACCCTCCTATCCAGGACCTTCCCAAAGTTTTAAATTTCTTGCCCTTTGAATGTTGAGTGAAAGGAGCCACTAGCAGGTAGGCTTCATCAACAAAACAACGGTTTCAAGATGACAGTGAGTTACTATAGTTCATCACTTGTAGTTATGAAACAATTATTTATGAATTAAACAGTAAAATGTAGATAATTACAAAACCCAAATGTAAATTCCTAACTTTCTCAAACAAAATTATTGGCACCTGTTTTAACTTGTTTACTCAATTATTTCTTTATTTTAAATTTACTTTAGCCAATTGGCGTCGAGCCTCCCAGTAACAACCGATTCTGGACAGCTGGTCGTCCAGCTCAGGACAGGTTGAAATGTAGTCCCCCATTCATGACACCATCGAGACAGAGGGGACACATATCGGATCCTGCTAGGCAAAAATGGTAGAGGTGGGCCTGGAGATAGTCATGTCCCGTCAGGAGTCAAAAGTCAACAACGGCAGTTGCCCTATCGCTTCTGGGCACCAGAGGATTTCGTTACTAAACTTCAAGACTCCCAAGCATCTTTCACTCCCAGAAAAACTAAAGATTTATGCCCTTCAGACAATCCACATTTTATATCATGAACCAAACTGGCTGCACGTCTACACCGATGGATCTAAATATTTTCTCACTGGAGCTGGCGCTGGAGCTTTCTCCAACCTGTTTGAAATCAGCCAGGGCGTTGGGGTTACTTAATTATAGACAGTTGTTTACAAATTAGCATGTATTGAAGGGTTTAAGTGTAAACTAGTATCTCAAATTGAAAATGGAAAGAAATAATATAAAAAATTATACTAATATAAGCTCATAGATTAACAAAATGACCTTGATGTTGGTGTTGTTTATTGCATTATGCCACACAAGATGAAGGCCATCTAGCAATTCACTTATCAACCAGTTAGATCTCAATTAGCGGCGGCGGCTTCAAGGCAGGTTGCAAGGTTGCACAACCCCCAAACCAGAGATCAATAGAAAAAAAATAAATACACATATTTATTATGTAAGATTAATGTACATTGTTATGAACGATTATTCATCATATAACGTGATCCACCATTATAAATAATAATAAAAACATCACAACCGCAGCAACCATATGACACAGTCACAGATAGTCTCGTTCAGCATGGTTGCAGGGAAACTTGCAACACCCAGTGACATCACTTCTAATAGAGAACAACATCGGAAGGTCCAGACAGACTAAATGAGCCAGACAGCACCGTAAGGTTATTAATATTAATATGAGGTTGCACATGGCCTGGAACCTATGGAGTGTTTTATAAAGATCTGCTCCGTCCAAAGAGAAGCATCTCCGCTCCTCAGAGTTTGTTGACAATCACACTTAAGAAAGAATTGAGATAGGTTTGTTAATAAATAAACTTATGACTTGAAATCAGGTGTCATAAATAGGTAAAAATAAAATAAAAATTGGCAATATATTTCCTTCAATAGAATAAATCACAAAGTGTTAAGAAGTATCTACTGTACCTATTTTTCCTATAACAGGCCTTTAAGTTTTTATGATTACAATTTTTTTTGCCTTAAAAAAACTAACAGGACCTGCAACCACCATACGTTTTAGGCACCAGCCACCATTGTCAATTAGGAAATTTTATCATAACGTATTGTAATATAGATATATTGTACAATAGCATAGCAATAGTGTTTGATAAAGAAACCTTTGTTTTATAAAGTTTTGTGTGTTATGTGGAGTGAGATTAAATGTCACATTTTTCAGTTTTTATTTTTCAGGCAATGGCAAAGAGTTTTATTCGGTTTTTTATTATGTAAGATTTTAAATTTTTTTTATCCCTAACAAATACTAACTAATTCCCTCATATTACAATAGCCACTATCAGCTATATTGCTCATTAAACACCATCCATGAGGTAAGGGTTTGTTTGCCACTTTCTACTTTAAAACTTGCCTTAACATAACCTTCTATCAGTTACAGAAATACCCCTCATATTAAAAATTATGTCACAAAACCAGATTTGGAAATAGAAAACTTCCGTCTGCAGCATTAGGACATCGAGAACTACACCTCTTAAAGTATGATGTAACTCTAATGTAATCCAAAAAGACTGAGAATTGTGGAGTGGACAGAAACAAAAATCATTATCACTTTAAATAACACAAAATTTAGGAATATTTTTTTTTTAAAGACAAGTAAGACAAAACAATGTCACTTAACTAGTTAACCCTTTGCACTCTGACAATGAGGAAGCTTGTTTAATATGGCACTGAACCCAGGAGTAAACGGCTTACGTGTTGCAGTGTCTATTCCAAGACTTGCAACACATTGTCTGCGCTACGACTCTGATGGCTTCTTACACAATTATTCTATCAGTTATCCTGTCATTTATAATAATTAATATTTTGAAATTATACAATATCTTCTATTAGTATAAGAAAAATTAATTACAACTTTAATTTTTACGTGTACACAAATCATATTAAAAATTTAATATTTTTAGTTATATTTCTATTAGGTGTGAAAATTCTCAAATTCTCTATAGGTGATCCCCTGTGATTGCCATAACTATCCTACCTAGTTCCCACCCTCTTTACTAATCCTTTTTCTTATATGACTCCAATCGAGAGTAGATTTACTTCAAGTGCACAGCATAGAATACATGACACCAACATTTCCTATTATATTCTCTACTAAATACTGTCATGTACTACAGGGACCATTCAACTGTCCACTTGGCCGTGAGAGATTGCACAAGATTTCTTGTGTACTACAACTTTAAAAAACGTTACATATTCAGAATGTTATATACAACAGCTTCTGCATCCAATATTTCAAAACTGTTTGCGATTTCATACTGAAGCTAATTTGTCATTGAATTTATCTAATATCGACTGTTTCATTCAAGTCAGTTTTTTTTACAGTCCTTTTCATGTTTGTAGGAAAGTATTTATACTGATTCAACACAACCCTCTGTCTCCCGTCTTGCCTACAGCGACCACTCAAGGCCAAGTGCACAGCTACAAGGTCACGACAGAAGCTAACTTAATCACACCTGTATTCACAATCCTTTCCTATCCTGCACCAACGAAATTAGTCATACTGACCGGATAGCTTAAAATCACAGAAAGAAAATTATATACGAATTACAAAAAGAAAAATTGGCGTTTAAAGTAATTTTCCTTGTTCAGAACTATTTTTAAGTAACATATGTCAAAACTAAAAAATTCAGAGTTAATTCAGTCTTAATCAAGTATTACAAATTAAATATTATCTGGATTAGATTTTATCTACATTATCGCTATGTGTTATGGAGGTTAAATAAATTATAAGGCTATTTATACCAAATAACTATTTATTAATTCACACACTTTTATAACTACTATTATTTACACTCTTAAGACTTATATAAACATTTAAACTCTGTTTAAGTTGGGTTTACTAAAAACTACTAGTTTGCTAATGGTCTATTTATACTTAAAATACACTGTCACTGACTGTTACTCTGTCGCTGGAGTTTTTACTCTCTTTATTACATTGCAACACTGATCTCTTCCATGCCTTACAAAATTTTTATATATCAACTTGCTGCTTATAGCAATTTTTATTCGCATTATTTCTAGTAAGTTCTAGGCCTTTCTATGAAAAAGATCTCACTGTTACTTTGGATCAAGCGTGGAAGGACTTGTATACTTGTGGAGGTGTGTACGATAAATCACTTGTGGGGCCTCGCCCGTTACATTATTATAAGCATAAAATTATTCATAAGTTATTTTATAAACAGAGAAATATATATTTAAAATTTTTTACACACAGTAAAGATCTAAATATTATCATAGTAATGTTATTGTTTCTTTAAATACGTGGAATCTCAAAAACACAGTTAGTAAATACCTTTATTTTTCAATTCCTACTCTTAGTTCACATT
Source organism: Prosapia bicincta (assembly GCA_036971475.1). Lineage (NCBI taxonomy): Eukaryota > Metazoa > Arthropoda > Insecta > Hemiptera > Cercopidae > Prosapia > Prosapia bicincta. Next base: position 33,300,524 of record JBAIZL010000010.1, on the reverse strand, counting down.
CTCGTGTATATATATCTTGTTCAAACTTTTAATCGCTAATAAAATACGTTTTATTCATCCACTCTTCAAATACATTTTTTCAAACTTGTAGTGAATGACAATTAATGAGACCGACTTAATATAGACTTTTCGAATATTAATTTAATAGTTAATATAAATGTATTAATTTTAGTTTTATGTGGGAGAAAAACTTTTCACAAAAGGGGCAAGGTATGCAATATAAATATTTCGTCCCACTTGGCTTAAAATAACTGATAACATATGATTTCATAAAACAGTTAGTTTTTTTGTTACAGATTATGCAGCAGAACAGCAGTTTCGATGCATAGGTTATGTTACTTTATTTATGTTAATTGTAATTATTTAATAAAAAGTAAATAAAATAGATTTTTTTTCTTAGACCAAAGTTGGAAGTAGCTTTAAATTTTGTTTGTTTATATTACTTGTTTAAAAGATAGAAAAAGGGATGCTGATAAAAGATATCAGACTAGAGTACATAGTTGAACTAAAGGCTATGTTACAAGACAACTGTATCTTAGTGGATCAATCTTCTAAAGAGTTTTCCATAATCATCGCATGAGAAAATATCTCAATTAACTGACTCTAACTGGAGTTAGCTGACTGAGGGAAAACATATTACAACAATCAAAATTTAAAAGGTTAATATTTAGAAAAATTAAAGAAAACAAAAATAATAATGAAGAGTTAATGACCGAAGTAAAGTATCACAAAAACCACTTCCTCTCTTCAACTCAAATGATATAGCGACCCCATATCCAGCTAAAGGCAATTTACCCGAATAAGGTAAAGTAAAGTATCACAAAAACCACTTCCTCTCTTCAACTCAAATGATATAGCGACCCCATATTCAGCTAAAGGCAATTTACCCGAATAAGGTAAAGTAAAGTATCACAAAAACCACTTTCTCTCTTCAACTCAAATGATATAGCGACCCCATATCCAGCTAAAGGCAATTTACCCGAATAAGGTAAAGTAAAGTATCACAAAAACCACTTTCTCTCTTCAACTCAAATGATATAGCGACCCCATATCCAGCTCAAGGCAATTTACCCGAATAAGGTATTGAAGCCTTTGTATTGAAACAAAATTATTTCAACCCCAACACTTGTAAATAAAGTATATAACACGACTATTACTTTACAAGCTAGAACACAAAAGATTGCGCAAAGATGACAATCACAGTTAAAGCTTTCATAATGCCAAAGAGTTCTGCTGTGAAATCATTGCAAAACTAAGGACAATTTGTTGATATATGTATACGTGTATATATACATACATACATACAAGTAGAGTAACCGTCCTTTGTACGGGGTTTACGTATATTTCTATTGGGTAATTTTTATTTGTGTTTGGGTTGATTTAATTTACTGAAATTAAATCGCAATAAATAGATCAAACTATAGTTTATAAACTTAGCGATTACTGTCTTGAAAAACCAAAAGAAGGAGAAGCTTCTGGAACATGTCAATTTGTAAAGTATAACTAACATTGAAAGATGAATAACAACAAACAATTACTATCAGCTGTTTAAGTGTGTTTAAAAGTGAATTTTACAGGTGATTATCAGCTGATTAAACCAAGTATATGATGGAGTATACATAACTGAGTGTCAAGAGAGTTTACAAGGTGGTGCACTGACGGAATTTCTAAATAAAAATAGGCCTTGTCTTAACGAGGGACCATAAGAATGTCCATGTAAAATTTCAGTTTTACACATACACACCACTAGATATATATATATATATATATATATATATATATATATATATATATATATATATATATATCAAGAGGTATAAAATTAATAATTTCAATAGCACCGTACATAAATGTAATATTACCTATTTCTCTAAACGAGAATAGACTGAACAAAAATGCTATTGTAAGCTCTTCAATCACCAGAACATCAGTATTTCCAGTAACACCTGACCCTTACAGTTTTTAAAGGTTTACAGTGGAGATTAACAAGTTATTAAAATATCATACACTTCGCAAAAAATAGCAAAATTGTAACCCAATAACTGTTAAAGTGTAATTTGTAATAACATATGTATAATCTAGAAGACAAAATTTTCACTGATATCCAGATGCCTTACCTTGGTTTTGTGGATGTGCTGATGCTGGTACTCTGAATCAAATTCTGGTTCACTGAAATATGATTGGTCTTGATCCCAAGTAGGTGGAGCCACCATACCTGTGGGCAGACCTCCTCCTCCAACATCTGCCGACTCAAACAATCGAAGTACTGATCTGTCTCGAATATCTCGTAAATGTGATCTGGAATAAATAAATTAGATCAACATAAAATTACATTTAATATGATATGCCTAAATTTAAAATCTATTCTAAAGCACTTGAACATGACAGGTCACACTTGCCTTTTGTAGTATACAATTTTGTTTGTTTAATAATGACAGTTGTTTCGGGAGATGGATGCCATTGTCAACTCTGACTGACACTTTTCCCTCGATTGCTTTAGGTTCGGGTAGTGTAGGATAGAGATATTAGGTGATTTTTCAGAGAGTTTTGGGGGTTACGATATCTAACTAAAAGTGTATGTGAGTTTTAATGTACTTGTTGAGATGTGTGTAATAGGTGTAGCTTGAAGTGTATGTGAGTTTTAATGTACTTTTTGAGATATGTGTAATGGGTGTAGCTTGAATTGTATGTACATTTCGTACTATTCAGTTATGTAGTTATATTTTTGTTTCCAAGTGCTTTTATTTCTTTCTGGTAAAATGTTTAAATTGACATTCCTGCTTGGCCCACGAAACTAGGGGCAAGAACTGCAAGTTACTTGTGTACGAGGTGTGTTCAAAAAATACCCGGAATTTTCGTTTTAAAAAAAAAATATTTCTTTATTCACCTACATCGATATTGTTCCCTTCAAAGTAGTCCCCACTAGATATTATGCACTTATGCCAGACCTTTTTCCAATTCTCAAAACACTTCTGGAACTCTATCATTGGGATAGCTTTGAGCTCTTTCAGCGATGCACTTTTAATGTCAACTATGCTTTTGAAACGACAACCCTTTAAGGTTTTATCTTCAACCTCTCTGGAGGTTGGGACATCATTACAGTGTTATTTTTCGCCAAAAAATCACGAAAAAGCAACGATGTGTGAGCCGGTGCACTATAGTGATGCAAAAGCCATGAATTGTTTTGCCACAAATCCGGACGTTTTGTTCGCACTGCTTCACGCAAACGGCGTTGAACTTGCAGATAGTACACTTTATTGATCGTTTGACCTTGTGGCACGAATTCATGATGCACTATGCCATAAAAATCAAAGAACACCGTAAGCATAACCTTGACGTTCGACCGCACTTGCAGAGCCTTTTTCGGTCTTGGAGAGCCAGAATGCTTCCACTGGGACGATTGAGCCTTGGTTTCGACATCATATCCGATAAACCTATGTTTCGTTGCCTGTTACAATACCTTTCAGTAATTCTGCATCGTCGCTGACTTCATTTAGTGATTCCTGAGCAACTTCTATTCGCCGCTGTTTTTGTTCAAAATTCACAATTTCGGGACAAATTTTGCTGCCACGCGTTTCATACCAAAAATGTTCGCAAAAATGTCATGGCATGAGTCAATCGATATGCCAACATCATCAGCGACTTCTCTGATTGTGATTCAGCGATCATTCATAACCATTGCTCCCATTTTTTCCATGTTTTCATCGGTTGTGCTGTGCTGGGGCGTCCGTCATCGTCAACGCCTTTGCGGCCATCTTGGAAACGCTTACACCACTCGTAAATATTTGTATTTTTTAAAGCAGACTCACCGAAGGCCTTTGTTAACATTTCGCACATTTTATTTCATTTTTTAAACAAAGCTTAATACAAATTCTTTGATTCCTTTTTTATTACAATCGAAAACCGCCGAGCTCATGAAAACGCGTCTAAGCTTAGCGGCTGCCACAGATAAAGTAAACAATGAATACAGCTGAAAATTGTGTCATACTTCAGGGGCATGTATACCAACACAATAAAAAAATGTTGAGAATCGGACTCTCCAAACGCTCGAAATTTAAACATTACTGGTATTTTTTGAACACACCTTATATGTCAACCTTGTTGTTAATTTCTTTGTTTCTGATTTGGGTTTTAATAGTTTTTGAGGGTGTTGTGAGTGGAGTAAGCCATTTATAGGTACATGTACCAAATAAGTTAGTTTGTTTGTGAGTCGTGGATGATCTATGTGGCAGGCTATATATTTATGAGTTTGTTGGGTGGTTTATTCGAGTTAGAATGTTGAGTTTATTTTTCAAATAGTTTATCCATTATTTTTGTACCCAGGGATTTGTGCTGTGTACACACATACACACAACTACACAATGGTTTGTGTAAAGAAAGAATATATAAAATTATTTATAAATTCAATTTTAAATCTAAATCACAGTTTTATATGTATATTTAAAAACATTATCACTGTACAAAATATCCATTCAATTATCAATATTATTAGTAGTAGAAGTAGTAGTAAAATAAGAATAACTATCAATATTATTAGTAGTAGAAGTAGTAGTAAAATAAGAATAACTATCAATATTATCAGTAGTAGAAGTAGTAGTAAAATAAGAATAACTATCAATATTATCAGTAGTAGAAGTAGTAGTAAAATAAGAATAACTATCAATATTATAAGTAGTAGAAGTAGTAGTAAAATAAGAATAACTATCAATATTATTAGTAGTAGAAGTAGTAGTAAAATAAGAATAACTATCAATATTATTAGTAGTAGAAGTAGTAGTAAAATAAGAATAACTATCAATATTATTAGTAGCAGAAGTAGTAGTAAAATAAGAATAACTATCAATATTATTAGTAGTAGAAGTAGTAGTAAAATAAGAATAACTATCAATATTATCAGTAGTAGAAGTAGTAGTAAAATAAGAATAACTATCAATATTATCAGTAGTAGAAGTAGTAGTTAAATAAGAACAACTATCAATATTATTAGTAGTAGAAGTAGTAGTAAAATAAGAATAACTATCAATATTATTAGTAGTAGAAGTAGTAGTAAAATAAGAATAACTATCAATATTATTAGTAGTAGAAGTAGTAGTAAAATAAGAATAACTATCAATATTATCAGAAGAAAGAAAAATTATCATCACGAGGAAAATTGTCAATCTCACTTTTATTTAAATAAGGACAAATCATCATTATTACTGTATGATGATGCTTTACAAAAACTTTACAGATATTTATTACACAGCGACAACATAACTTTGTCTCCTTACATCAAATACTAACGTCAAACACAAATGTAATTTAGAATGAAAGCATTATTACTTAAACGTAACAAGTGATAAACGTCAAATTGATCGAAGTATGCGTGTTCAATACATGACAGAAACCATTGATAACTGCGAAATTATAAAAACAATTAAAGCCTTGAAAATTAAACATTTATCATGGTAGTTGTTAAAGTTATAAGGTAAAAGATGTTATAAGTAAATATGTAGATATATTTATTCTTCCAAAAGCTTGTGAGCATACAACAAGAAATATTTACAAGAAATTTATTCAATAGGCTGTTTAAAGAAAAAGTATTGAACAAATATTGTTAAAGAACCCAATTAAAAATATTTCTGTAAGTATTAAAGCTAACAATTAGTCACACTTCAACGCAAAAATCTATTATTGCTTGAGAAATAAAAGCTTGAGCTTAGGCGGAAAAATCCACGGTAAAAAAAAATTATGACTAATGACTTCTTATGGCTTTTCTGATTTTATTTCTTTGTTTTTTCCAACATAATTTAGACTATCTTAACATATGTTTCTTAGAAGTTGCTACGGATCTCCATGAGAACAAAGGAGGTTGAGAGGTTAAACACTAATCAGTTGAAAAGTGACTTCCAATTGGTCAAATTATCTGATGAAATTTATTACCAATATTAAACTACCACGAGGAAATTTCAATACTATAATTCACCAATTGTTTTATATAAAATGAGTTGGCATTTAAATAAATATAGATTTAAAATGACAGTTAAAGACCCCAATGTGTATCTAGAAGATGTTTTGATGGGTAGATAATATTATACCAGGGTGTGCTTTAATGATAGTTAATATCATTATAACACAAATCCGTCAGCCTAACATCTAATCCTACAAACCTGAAAAAACCACCACCAATAAATTCAACTACACTTTAGCATGTTTACCTGCTAAAATATAATAAATATTTTATTTATAACATTATAGGGTTATGATTTATAACTTTCAGTTTTTGTGTTGTACATCTTCAAGTTTTTAAAATTACTACTTTTGGTATTAATGGGCAAAAACACCACTACTGATATTCTACAGATGAGTTTTAAACTAGATCAGTCCAATGCTCAATGCTGACTCGTCACGGACAAGACTCTTGTTACTCATACAATTTAACAATACACTGATATAGTGGGGAAAATGTCTGCAGGAAGATATCAATAAGTAGTGGTTTTTGCTAAGTAATATCAAAAGTATTTATGGTTTATAATTACATAGTAATTTGTTTAAATGCTGCTTCTTGTTTATTTATTTTTCTACATACATTCAAACTTTCAAGTTGATGCTTCGATTAGCATACATATACCAGTACATGAGATCATGCAGCGGCCAGCGGGAGCATTCCCGTATGTGTACATTCTACCATTTCTCTCAGATTAGTATTGCCGTACATGTATGATTTGTTTTACTTTGTATTGTGCTGTATTCTAGGTTAAATATTTGCAACTATCCGGACAATAAATACTACCACAATACTACCACAGAGTACATATTCACCATTCTTTAGTGTCAAAAATCTATGGGTTTTCTCACGTATTTACAGATTGTTTGGAAGATTGTGGTATTTTACAATGAATGGCAATGGAATAATGAAGAAGTCCTTTAGTGTCCAAAGTCTATAGTTTTTCCCCAAGTGTTTACAGATAGTTTTGAAGTTTGTGCAGTGTTTTACAATGAATAAGTATTTTACAGAAAAAAAAAATTAACATAATTTTTGGCAGATATTTTTAGTAAATGTAAGGTAAAGTTTAATTAACATGAGAAAATAAGTCAATTTTAAAAAATATTAACAAATATCATCACCATAATTTAAAAAAAATATAAAAAAGAAAAAGTCTCAAAATCTTTTAGAAATATGTTGCTCCCAGGGACCACATCAGGGCAGGCACTTGTTGCTAATAAAAGGGTTAAATCAGTTATGAAAACATTTTATTTAATGGCCATGAGAATAGAAAAATGAATATTTAATACCTCTAATTAATATTTAAAGTAATCTCATGCAAAGAAAATATATAAAACATCTCCTACAACCTATATAGATGTGTTTAAAATTAAACCCTAGTAAAAAATTTAAATAATTATACGAGGGTTTTAAATTAAAATATTAAAAAAACAACCAAATAAAACTGCAAAACTTAAGACAGAATTGCTTTTAAAATTATCAGCTTCCTTGTTTGCATAATATTTGTAAACCACGATAAAATTTCATAACTCAAATATTTTAAAGAATAATTTCAAAACATTAAAATTAAAAACAAATGGAAATTTTTACCAAAGTAGGCAGATCAATATATTTTTAATTAAAAATTCAAGAGACTTTAAATGTTAAAAAGTTGGTACAAAAATTATTATTTTAAACCTCATTACCTCTTTGGCTATTATGGCCAACTCTATAGTTTAATTCTTGAATTTTGTAGTCCATTACGTTCAGTGAATCTTATTAATCACTCAAACAATAGTTTATGACTATCCGAACTTTAAATTTTGTAAATTTGTTAAAACTTACTGAGACAGAACGTTTTCGATCGCTATGTGGCGATCTTCATCAGTGTCTCTATAGTTTAGTAAGGCCAACTCTATAGATCTATGATTTGGTTTTATGAGTAGTGCAGATTCTAATCAAACCTCTATATATCTAGAACAAATCTATTTAAATTAATTTCTTTCCAAAAAAAATCAGTTTCATTATTTTACAATGTTCTTCCAGGGATGTGTTCATTGCCAGCAAACCAAAAATATTTTAAACGACGGCAGTTCTTAACTTGACTTGAACTTAGTCGGCTGGTTGTCAGTTGTGTCGAGAAACCTATTCAAGGTTTTTACACAACTTATTGCAATATCTCAATATTGCTAACTTATTTATTATAGTGATTTAGTAGGGTAAAGAAATAGCAGAGTGTGTCTGCAGTGGTGTGATGTTACATAATAAGTGCTAAAGATTTCCAAAATGCATTAGAATTATACATTTCTTTCCACTCAGCCCTTGTGGCAACCAACCTCTAGTGATCTGGTTTCATCTCACATGCGCATAAGGTTAGTATCCCTACCTTGTGAGTTTTCTCCACATGTATTATTATTTGTTGAGAGAACGTCTTTCCAGTTGTAAGAAATATATTTTCAGCTCATTACTCCACCCCTGCATTCTTAAATAAGGTCCAACCTACTTTTGTTCATTTTCCCCCGGTAGTGTTACTGTGAATTTAATCTTTGTGACTCACAGTTAGATTGAGACCTGACTGTTGTTCCAATTCAAAAGAGAATTCGTAAAATGCTGAATAGTATCATAAAAGAGGAAATACGGCCAAAAAAGTGAAAAAAGCAAGAAATACAGCCTACTGGAAATTTTGTTAGACAGCTTTGATGATTCTGATGGAAACGAGCCTCTACCAGATGATGAACGTGTGGATGAAGCCAATGAAATACTTGTACTTGTACTTCTTAGTCCAGGCGTCCAGCTCTAGGTGTAGCCGATAGCCCGATGTCCACTATATATTCGGAACGCCAAACTCCACAGCCCTCTGTTCAGGAGGAAGTCCTGCCACTTCTCCAGTTCAACCCTCATGTGGTCCCTCGCCGGGATGGGGTAAGTGCAATCCCGAAGAATGTGCTCGATGGTTTCGTCTTGCTCCTCATCACAAAGAGCGCACAAAGGTGATTCAGCAAGGTTAAACCGGTATAAATAAGCCTCCGTGACCAGATGTCCCGTCCTGGCTCTTGCCGCAAATGTCGCGACTTGACGTTTGATGTCTCTGTAATTGTCGGCCGACGCAAGTTTGTTTTGCAAATGGAACAGGTGTCGTCCAGTCGCTTCAGCTTCCCACCGGGCAGCCCAGGCGTCTCTAAAGTACTTTTTCCCGGCATTTTTACAGTGCAGTAGGGAGTGCTGCTCCTTATTTGTGGGCTTCATTCTAGAAGCTTGTTTTGCTATTGCATCCGCTTCCTCGTTGCCCGGAATGCCAACATGGGCAGGGATCCATTGAAGGCAGACTTCGTTTCCGTCACAATTGATCTTTTTTATCAACCTCCTGATTTCTGCTATACGGAATGAATATGGTCCAGTGGAGGGATGAGCCAGCGACTGTAGAGCTGACTTAGAGTCCGAAAGGATGCATATCTTTGACTTGGCCATCATCCCCAGACAGCTCGACAATGCGGCGTTAATACCGAGCAGCTCTGCATCCATACTTGAGCTGGAGTTCGCTGGGATGAAAAATCTATCTCCATTCGACTCGTTGTAGTACCCTGCTCCAGAAATGCCTAGTTCTTTATCCAGGGATCCGTCGGTAAAAATTTTTATGTATCCATCGTACTGGGTTCGAATCATTTCAAGAGTCTCCGCTTTCAGCACTTCTCTGTGGTCTCCCTTGTTTCCGCCGTGAGGTAGTTGCAGATTTATAATCATTTCAGGCCAGTCATTTGGAGGTTCCTCATAGAACGTGGGGATTTGTTCAGGGGTGGTGTATCCCGGCATCAATTCCATCAGTGAGTTGATTTTGTGGCAGAAAGATTGTTTTACACGGCACTTTGTATTGAGTATAACACGCAGAGGGTAACTTGAGCCTCTAGCAGCTGTAGTTAGAAACTTCGACCATATTTGACTGTCTATAAAGACAGGAATGGGTTCTATATCCAGCTCCGTCTCCATGGCTGCCACAGGAGTCGTTCTTGTACATCCCAAACATAGTCGAATGGCGGCCGCTTGGATCGCTTCGATCTTCTTTAGATGCGTTTTTGCAGCAGATCCCCAGACTTCGCAGGCGTACGTTGTTTTAGATCTTATGTAACTTTGGTAGAACATTCTCAAGGTTGGCGTATCGGCTCCCCAGTTACGACTTGCAACCGCTTTTAGAGCATTGAGTCTCGAAGAGCAGCTCTCTGTGACATAGTTCACGTGACTACCCCAGCGAAGTTTAGGGTCCATAACAACTCCCAGTAATTTTGGGTTTTTGTTAAATCTCAGTGCCTTTCCGTTGATAGTTAGCTCGGGGATGAAGGTGGCTTGATTGTTGCGCCTGGTGAATAACGTGCACTCGGTTTTATCCACTGATATTGAGAGCGACCATTTGGAGCACCAATTTGACAGTGCATCTAGAGCCTCTTGCATCCTGAGGGAAGCCTCCACCCCGTCGGAAGACGTCACCCAAATGGTCTCGTCGTCCGCGAAGGTCATGCTGCGAACCTCCCTGGGGAAATCCTTGGCCATGTCATGCAATGCTATATTGAATAGTAACGGGCAAATTATTCCGCCCTGAGGAATTCCGTTCTCCATGCGAAACGACGAGGAATCTGCCCCGTTGACTGAGACTACCACAAGCCGGTCACACAAAAAGTTTTTTATGAATTTAAGCATTTTACCCTTAATGCCGAGCTTCATGCATTGAAGTACAATGGATTTGTGGGGGATTTTATCAAATGCAGCTTCAAAGTCCACCATCACCGCTACAGTGCAATGCTTGCGTTCGAAACCTTTGTATATTTCACTCGTGAAGTATAGTAACGCATCTGTGGTGCTCCTGTGAGCTGGTTGGTCCTCGTCCTGCCCCTGGATAGCTGTGTATTTTGTGCGAAAAGCCAATGAAATTGAAAATGAAACAAATGAAGACGTAATAGGTGAAAATGACGAAATTGACCAATTTGTTGAAATTCTGTCAGATTTTGATGTTATAGAGAAAATCCCGCTAAAATTTGTCAGGAACCTGTTACCATGCAGTTTGACTTTAGGAAAGAAGCATTTCTTAATAAAAACCGAAAAATGCTTTGGTATACTGAACCAGAAAGGCAAGGGAATACAGCAAAAAAAAAACATAATTCTCATAAGAGTGGGTCATATTTATGCTACACTAGTGAGCTTAGAAATGAACAATTATGAGTTGTGTTTTCAACAAAGACTGCAAGTTTCTGCTAGTTTAATTTTACTCTAGAACCTGTTGTGTTAAAAAGTCATTATTTCTTTTCATCCACCAATTTATAGAGTTATATATTTGAAGTAAAACATTCCTCATTTTTACTAAGTATGATTATTATTTTTTTTATATATAATAAAATGATTAAATAATTTTTATATTTAGACGCTGAATTACTTAATTACAATAAATAATTCGCAAATGCCCCTCTTGTAGTGAAAAAAGTAGTCTACTATACATTGCTTAAATGTTTTACCAATTGTTCAATAATGATTTCTGAAATTGTTTACAATGTATTTATACAGTATTCAATTGTAAAGTTACCTAAATATGAAAACAAAAACTATTTAAATTTTAAACAGTTTTTTTGCATAATATACCTCTACAAGAGCCCGCTCCCATTTGAAACTCTATGTGCCCCTCGAAGGTTAATAGTTCTAACATATCTGTTAAACGAGTACAAACGATCTAAAACGCACAATCTACTTTGTACCCTGCATACCTAATCTAATACTTCTTCCCTTCTATGATCTATGTTCTACACAACTAAAGTCAGTGCCAACTTAATTCAACAGGAATGTGAATTGGTCTACATGAAAACTTTTGATATTTTGCCGTTCGTGTAAAACCATATCTTTTACAATACTGTTGTTCTCTCTTCTGATCTTGGTTTTCTCTTATCATTTTTGTCTCTTCTTGCACGTTAGTTCATCCATACTTATCTTTGAAATCATTCTTCTAATAAGTGTTGAGAACTATCTCAAACCAAAAGTTTTTCTTTTTATAAACGTTATTCAATTACAAGTGGTAGGTAGCACGTGGTAAACCGTTGTTAGTGAAACTTTGAATTAGTGAGCATTAAAATTACCCCATTCAGTGCGCACACCAGGCGCCTTCAACTACACTCGAAGCATACTTATCTAATGTTAGTTAATGTTTTAGTTATTATCATTATTCCAACTTTGTTAGATTATAAACTCAAGGCAACTCACTGAATTGCCCTTTAAATTCAACAGTGGGGTTGTCCTTAGGTAACTAGTTATGTTATTTTCTGTCTTTTGTGTAAAATTAAGGGCTAAACGCCGCAGCACGTAAGGAAACGGGATTGATAGCCTTTATACCAAACTGATAAGCTCTTTCCATGGGAAATTAGGAGATAGTGAAATGGAAACAGTACGGTAGATTAATACATAAGATCCAATACGTTTCAGTGCTGATTACTATAAAAAAAACTATAAGATAACTGCCGTTAAATGACTCTGCCACACATATATGTAGAATTTACTGATTTTTTTAAAATGAGGGTTAGCTTTCTGTGGTTCTAACCAACTCAAATATACAATGTCACAATTTGTCTGTATCTTTGTTCCATTGGAAAATGTATGTAATTAATATTCTATGTACACTAAAGTTATATAAAAGTACAGTAAAATCTCTAATATCCAACACTCTCAAGGTTGGCATGTTGCCAGTTATTGAAAATTTCCTAAAATTAGAACCTAACCTATATAGACTATATGCAGTAAGTACTGTGGATGTACATGGAAAATTGAATATACTTTAAAATCTTACCTTCCATATCTTTTTGCATTCAATTACTGTATTTCCGTAGGTATAATAAAAAAATTGACAAATGCCTAAAAATTTATTGTTAAAAACTTTTTTTTCGTTCATACAAATTTAAAATAAAACCTGCACCCAACTTAACTAAACAAATACTAATTGTTGTATAATGTTTTTAAAACAAAACTATGTTTAAAATTATCAACGATGTCTGAATGTCTGATAAGCGATGGTCATTATTCAACAAATTTTGAATGAAGCATATGCAGTTCCAAAACTCCCTAAGCCGAGTGGTATTCCTCACCTTCAACAATGTAGAAGAGGCTGCAGCATTACTCCATGATACGTTTGCTCTTTCTTGAACAATTTCTTGGTTAAGTTGGTTAATTGGTATCCGTTTTGTACTGTATTTCTGACGAGTCACATTTTGTAACAACAACAAAAAAGGGTACGGTACTGGTTTATTTTGAAAATGTGTCGGTTAATAGAACGTTCCAGGTTCGTATAAAAGAGCTTTTACTAAATAGTTTATGAAAACTTATTTCATGTATAGGTCAATTTGTTGTAAGATAAAAAATTACATTCCTTATGCATTTGTATAAATACAGGAATTTGGCACCATTTCATTGACCTTGCTCATACCCAGTACATGACACTTCTGTTTTAATTAAGAAAATGGTCTGTAATTATCGTAAATACGTTATGAACTATACCAAGCACTAAATAAATGCACCCTAGGACTGGGTTATTATTAACTAATACATTATCCCTAATCAGATACAGCGACAGTTAAGTATAAGGCAGTGCTAGGCTAGTCTAATGTACATATGACAGATTAATTTAATCACCCCAGTCCTCACGCAACTTCCCTCTTGTATTATTTGCATATATAAAATCACTAGCTTGATCGATATTGATTAAAGTAGACTAAGTTAATTTAAAGTGTTATAATATTAGATGTAATTTAATAGTTTTTACTTGTAACTTTGTATGTGTATTTTTCATTGTATAGTATTTTTTCAATTCTTACAATTAGTTCACACCTTGGTTAAACAAAATTTTTATCATTTTTAAAGCAAGTGTTGAGAATTACCCAAGTTTAAGTGTTAGTTTTGAATTAAATAAAATAATGAATAGCTGATCTAATAATTAAAAAAGAATTCATTTTTACTTATTGTGACATAACGTTTTTTAATAATTCTAAATAACCTTTATCTGTATTTATTTGTTGAGCTGATTTCAAAATTTGTTGAACTGGGAGCAGTGGCGTTAAAGGATATTCTATAATGCAGTTAAGAAGATAACTTTGGTTCATTTAGAATAAATGTATTTGTGTTTTGGGACAATTGTAAACTGCATAGTCGTCTAATATTGAAAATAGTCCTATCTTATTGACGTGGAGAAACTCTAAAGCAATACTTTAGTCTGAAAGGGGAGGAGTGTTCCATTAAACTGGGCCTCTAATGGAGCATTAGTTGCTAAGGGTAAAGGATATTGTAAGGGCAAAATTAGCAGTAACCTAATTTCCTAGTTATTTCAATGCATCCTACAGAGGGAACAAGCTACATAGGACAGCTGTACTTAAGCAGTAGCTTTGTATTTATAGCAAATTGTGTAACAGTTACCCATATTGACTGTGATAGGTTAACAATAATGTATTGCCAACCATGTGTCTTTATGAATGTACCTATATTATACTAACTTTGCTACAAGTGGAAATATTTCTAATCATCAAATTAATACTAAAAGTAACTGAGATATTAGTAAAGTACATTTTAGTTAAAAATTTACTACCTCATTACATAATTACAGGCAAATATATTGGCTACTCGGTCGAAATTCACGGGTATCAATATACAACAAGCTATTGGTATATAACCAAATCCTCAAACCGGTTTGGACGTATGGTATACAGCTTTGGGGCTGTGCCAGCAAATGTCACATACAAGGGATACAACGCTTCCAGAACAAAGTACTAAGAAACATCGCCAACGCTCCTTGGTATGTGCGTAACAGTGACTTGCATTGCGATCTTGGTGTACCCACGGTCGAGGAAGTCATAAAACAGAACGCCATCAAACACGTAAATCGGCTCACTCAACACGAAAATCCTGAGGCATTGAGACTTCTCGACAACAACCACCTGACAAGACGACTCAAAAGGACAAAACCATTTGAACTCGTTGAACGACAAGAGTGACAACAATACTCTTCCTCACGCCGGTTGGCTTCCAACATCAAACAAGATACAAAAAAAAAAAAAAAAAAAAAAAAAAAAAATTACATAATTGATATTATTATTATCCTTATTCCAACTTCTTATTACAATGAGTCCTACGAAATATATTTTTCTGATGTTACTAATAAAAAATTGTCTTTATTACATTATTTACCAACTTATTTAACTTATAAAATGTGTAAAACATAC
>JBAIZL010000010.1:33222826-33280326 GCA_036971475.1 Prosapia bicincta | reverse complement strand
ATTATGGTTTATCTTTACTTTAATTTTTTTTTAAAGTATAAATAAGAACTGTACTGGCAAAATATTGGGAAGTTTTTGTATTAAACCTACTCAAGTTATAGGTAAAATATATTCATTAACACACACTGAATTTACGGTTATAAAATAAATTAGCTATTTACTTGCTGATAAACTTAAAGTCAATTAATCTTGCTTATAACAGAATTATTCACTAAAGACTAATTTATTAAATTCATATATTAGGCTAAGATCTTACTATTTCTAATATTACTAATAATTGTGTTTAAACTCTTAAAACTATAAACAAAATTAGAAAGCAATGTACTTGTATATAATTGGTTTGAGAGGTTAATTTAATAGCGTAATCATGCAGATAACCACAGTTTACAAATGTAATGAACAATCTTCCTTTGAAACGCATTTTCAATTACTTTCTTAACACCCCACTACAACTGATGCTAAAACCAGTATCATTCCCCTATTTAAAATGCGCAATATATACGCACACACACAAATATACAGCCCCTGTTGTATATGCAAAATAGTTGTAACAACTCTGGAAAAGTGTTTCGTTCTTTTACTATAAGATGAAAATCACTAGTTGAAAATGAAAAGTACTTAGGCCTATATCGAAATTTAGATTGGAGTTTAATATGATTGTCTAAATATATAAATGGAAAAATGTATTTTTAAATTGAATCTTAAACCATTACAAGGTTACGATAAAGTGTCTGTTTAGAAAACAAACTTTAAAACTTATTTTGTAAACTTTATTTTAAATGTTCAAAAAAGAATATGTCTGCATTGTTAAACAAAAAGACAAAGTATTTTCTAAAAAGTGTCTATGGTCTAAAATACAAAAATGTATACAGAGCACTGTAAGGACAACAATAACCCTTGCTAGAAATATTCAAACAAACTTGTTCTACAAGTTGCTAACACAGTTAGCACTATCAGAAGGTTGCATAGTATAATACTGTGTTGGCAAAATGTACAAGGTTGTTTAAATATTTGTTGCCTTATGATTATAATCAATATATTCAAGATTCTCACCAAAATGCATAAGTAAAACAAGTAAGTCATATGACTAACAAGATCATGCTTTTTTATACAGTATAATCAACCCTTGAGATCACGCAAGTAATCGTTCACTCTACGATATGTTTTGACTATACTTGGCAAATGTTTCGATTCAGCTCTCCCACCCTACCTTTCCACCTTCGTATCCTAATATTCTGCAGTAAGGTGAGCACAGAGGTAGATGCGCATCTTCATTTAGTAGAATTTATGTGCAATAAAACTTACTGGGTTTGCTTTAATTGGGGAAGAGAAATGTTGCTGTCGAAAAGGTTGTACACTGAGTACAAGGCGACGAAATATTATAAGTGAAAGTTTTGGTTTATTGGGAGGTGCAAGAAAGTGTTACTCTCAACCCAAAGCTTGGAAATTATACTTCAGTGATATAGCTTTGCAACTCATTGTTATCACAATAAACCAATATTTTGCCAAAAAAACTGTAGAAAAGGCTATGGAAAAGAAACAGATTTTGATGAACTTTTAGCTTTTGTTGGCTACTTATACCTCAATGGAGTTTTGAAGTCATCTCTTGAAAACAATGGTATCGCTATGTCTAATTTAGAATGATCATCTGTATAAATAGGTTAAAGTTCAGTTACAGTACTTAGATTTTGATGATGTTTCATCAAAATTTATTTTTTACAAAATAGCCTTGTTCATACAGCAACGACAAGACCAGAACAAAGAATAGACAGACTAGTGTATCTAAAACAGAACTTTTTGATGGTTTTTTTTCTGTGATGACAAGGATCCTACAAACCTGGATTCAATTGTACAATCGATGAAATTCTTGAAGGTTATTTTGAAGATAACTTTCCAAGCAATAACAAGAAAGGAAAAAAAGGGAAACAATATTTTCTCTCATGGACTTACAATAATTTTTCATGCTAAAGTTGGAGGTATATACTGGAAAAAAGCCTCAGGGATCATTTATGATCAATAATACAGTAATAGAACCAGTTGCAAATTCAAGCCGAAATATAATACCAGATAACTGGCTTTAAACTGCTACTCTTACAAGAGACAGGTGCTAAACCAATGAACAACTATTGTGGGCACAATAGAAAAAAAGGAACTTGATCTAACGTGGGGACAAAACTAAAAAGACAGCAACAAAAACAAAATAATAGATGATTACATTTTGAAACCCTCCAAGAATGTTGATGGAAGAACATTCTTCATCAACAGGAAGGTTTTCGTATAAACAGTCCATAAAGATGACACAATGGATCCAATTTTAGGAGATATTAAGAAACCGGAAATTATGACTTATTATAGCGCAAAAAAAAGAGGAGTTGATGTTGACCAAAAATATCTGTATTTAGTCGAAAGAATTTTCTTAACAGAAGGCCACTATCAGTGTTCTACACAGTCTTAAATTTAGCGCCAATACTATAAAAGTCCAATACTGGTATCACTTCGTCTGGATTGTGTTCTTTCAACAACTTTATATAGATTTTGTGGAAAATCAGATGTCTGCAAGACTTACAACTAGCCAAAACTAGACCCTCAAGTTAGAATACTTACAAAATCTTACTTAAGTTCAAGGAGAAAGATGGACACTACCACTAAAGACAGAAATGTTTATACTGCCCAAGGAAAAAACCAAGAAGACAAAAGTGAGGTGTAATGTATGCAGCGTCTATTTGTGGAGAACATGCAGTAAGCATTAGTACAATTTTCAATGATAGCAAAAATGCCTCAGATGAAAATTAATACGAAGACTAACAGTTATTCATTTGCAGACGTAGGTTTTTTTAAACATTTGTTTTATAATAGCAACAATTTCTAGATTTTTTAATAAGTAAAAAAACAAAAAATTAATTAAAACTGATAGAAAATATAATTAGTGTATAATCTATTTCTGCCAATTAAGAAGAGATAAACTAAGCAATACACTCACTTGTAAGCTACCTCTCAAGTTCAGGTTTTGTGTACTTTTGTGGATTAAGTAAATTATAAGTAATTATTGTGTAATGGAGGGAATACATTTAAAATTACTTGCTGACGTGTTTTTAAACTATCATTTCATTGACAAAGCCGACCTGCTACAAATGTGTTGAGTTTTGTCCTTTCGATTGCCAGATTGTTAATGAAAGTAGCAGGTAGGTTTCTTCAATAAAATATTGTTTCAAAACACGTTAGTAAGCAAGTTCAAAAGTATTCAATCAGTTAATCAAATAATTACTTATAATTTAATCAGTGAATTCAAGATGAGTACGACAAGCAACTTCAAGTAAATTAGATTCACTCAATATATTTAAAAAATAACAACAAGTTAAAGTTTAGATTATATTAATTTTGTAATCTGAAAAATTACTCTGCTCTACCATTCATTAAAAATTCATCAACATATAAATTCCTTACATAAATTAAGGTTCATTAATTTTGAGAAGGTACTTATATTCAACCCAGAATAAGTAAGGTATTTCCAAATTAGGAAATTTATCAAAGTGCTCTATAACTGACTATGGCATGTAATGGTCACAAACAAACATATTGTTTTGCGGGTATAAAACATACTGTAATTTGATTCATAGTAAGAAATACTGAAGAAATCAGGTAAGACAATTTACGTACTATATTGTTCCTTCCAAATAATTAATTGTAATAAAAAAGTATGATGTGTGGCGTAATTCTCAGAAAAATCTTTCACATAACTTTCTCTAATTTTTTATTCTAAAAATATTTAATAACTCACCAAGTGGTCTCTCCAAAGTTTTCGATGGAGTTCGCACCACAGGCAATGAGCTTCTCTGTTTACCCCCTCTTCTGAATCCTGTTGAGCTTGTTTCAACTTCAGACATGATTCCAGGGTCATCATCAAACAGCATGGCCGTGCTTGGTGGAGGATAACCCCTCGGCAGTGGAGACTGCACACACAAACATCATTCCATTCAATTTACTTTTGTAAAGAGTATTCATTCATTGCAAATAAAGTTTACATTCATTTAATTTACAATGTTACACACAAAGTACAACTAACTCTGAAGCAAGGGTTTATGTTTTCAACAAAGAGTCGTCAGAAAAACCATCTCGATTTTTTAAAAGTTTACAGAATATGTATTATTACCCTTTATACAACAGCAGATAAGTTTTACTGTTTAAACATATCAATTTCAAACAAATTCGGAGCGAGAGGTAGGCCTATAGCAGCAAAATCTCTTTACAAGCTACTAAAAGACCTTGGCCTGTCGAGAACTGAAGTAAGTTCTACTTTAGAACAAGTATCTAAAACTGCATCAGGCTGCTATGAAATTTGCTACAGAGAGTAACATGAGTAGTAAAGATGAGTCGATGACCATAGCAAATGGGCTTCTTTAACCTACCCCTGGAGTCACAAGTCCCAGGGCTACTCAGGGTTACTCCCTCTGCACCCGCACGGTGAATCCATGGAATGCTAAGAAGTTCCTCTCTCCCCTTAGAATGATCATTAAATATTTTCTAAACAACGACTTAGATTTCAAACAAAACATACCTCTAAAAATATCTTTCACTATAAGGGATTCCATTTTATAAAGTATATCTAGTCCAACTATTTAATTCAACATTTAAAATATACTTGTATATTGTCTGCACACTAGGCCATTCAATACAAATGTCAATTAGTTATTAACCAACAGGATGTTTCATCTTACATGTTGCAATTCCGTGCTGGTGTTCATATTTATAAAATAAATGACTGGCTTGATAGGAGTATTTATCTTGATGCTAGATTCTATGTTTCTATTCAATTAATTGTTTTAAAAGTATGGATTTAGAGTTTTAGGATATCTGTACCATGTTTTAATACTGTCTCACATAAACTGACCAATGAACTACAACTAACACCTACGTATTCCGCATTCATACTAATCTCCAGTTATCTATATAGGTAAAGAGAACTTCAATGTTTCTCTGCATTTATAAAACACCATTATCGAGTGAATCCCTCCCCAAAATACACATTTTGGCAACTATTATGCCATTTTTTTTAGCCTTTTGGTTCCTTATTTCCTTTGAAGCCTCTGGTTAAGAGACAAAAGAAAGTAATTGACTCTCATTGAAACAGTTTTATCTGTTTGTTCTAGTCAGTTTACATACAAATATTACATGTTATATAATGAATCATATTCAATCATACTCAAAAGTCATTATCTAGTTAATTTAAATGCTGATTGTAAATTTCAGAGTTAAAAATTAATCCTGATTGGTCCCAGATTGAGTTAAGTACACTCCTTGTCCTTTAGCATAAGAATATCCTAGCCCCCAGGGTTCCTTTCTTGCCAGGTTTCTTCATCCCGCTCTTAGCGTGACACCATACTGTTCCATTTCCCTATTTCCTGATTCTCTATGGAAAGAGCATCAACTTGGTACATGGCCAACAAATCCAGATTTATTCAAGTGCGCTAGAGATACTAACTAGATGGACATGTGAGACGGAGGCAGCTTTCTAGAAGTTAGCCCCAAGAGGGCTCCAGATCCAGGTTAAAAAAGATTTTGAAATAAGTTTTTAATAACTTGACAAGGTTTGGTAAGAAAGAGAAAAACAAATTTGTATTAGGTTTATTAATTTCTATTTCATAATCTGGTAAACTTGTAAACTTCATGTGTTTAAGTGTGACATTATTACTTGTTATTTTTTTGTAGATGTGGAGGATTTCAATGCAGGATTTGCATTGTTTTGAGTAACTGATGCCTGTTTCTATTATGTGGTTAGAGAAAAAAATGAGGTGGTTTATTTTTAGGTATCTTTTCAATATTAACTATATGTTTAGTACACTTGAAGCATATCCGCCTTCAAGTGATACCACTCGGAAAAGAAATCTTGGTGGTCAACCTGGATACTAACGTAAATATACCTAGTGCAGTCAAAAACTTCGTATCAGTAAGTTCTTTTAACTTACTTTGCCGCAAGTTCATACAGGTTTGTATTCTACAAAATTTAAAAAAGACTTGTAATTCATGAACAGCAAAATAATTAAAAAATTCTACTTTACAAAAATAAAATCAAAAGATTGGGTTAAAACTTGTTCGATGAAACAGATAACTGCTATGGTTGACAAAAAACTGATTATTTTATTCACAGATATATACTTTATTACTGTCACTATAGTTATTGTGTTTTCCAAATTATTTAGGAAGTACAACTTTTTATTCATTAAAAAGTTTTTTTTAATAATTATGAAAAATGCAGGCCTTATTCAATAATTTTTACCAATTAATATTTTGATATTTTAAATAAATTAATGACTGTTTTTGTTACATTTATTGTGCTATTTTCACAATATTTTCTGCGCTATGTAATCCAAAGGCAATCTACTGTGCTGGTTTTAAAAACTCCTTCAATTTCGAAAAAAATGTTTGTATGTTTATTTTTAATATGTTATATAATATTCGAGTAAAGATGGAATAAAAAGTTAGTATAATAAATATTTACAAATGAATAATTATATTTGTATAATCTTTTCTTTATAGTTGGATAAGAATGAAGCTTGTCAACATTCATAGACAACTATTAATTACCCATAAATTAATTATTATAAAACAACTTTCTCGTGGTAATATTACCAATCTATGTCTACAATATCTCTCCAGTTCCTTTATATTTAGGTTATTTTTAAAGGCATAATATAAGGTATAAAGATTAAACTAATGCTAAAATATGACTGAAATTGTCTTGTTTCTTTAGATTAACATGTTATTTGAATACAGAAAGGGTAGGTTTTTAAATTTAGAACTGAAATAGACTGTATTATGGTAAAGTAATATTGTGGCAATAAAATATGTATGACATGCAGTACAGCATTAAACAAAGTATGGCACCTTTTGTAGTCAGTATTAATACAAACTCTATTTTCTCAAATCAACATAATTTATTCATTAAAATTCTAATAATGTATATGTTAAGTGTAGTTGTTTTACAAAATATGTAGTCATGGCCTATGGGGAATAAATTAGACTACATTCAGCTACTTAAAGAAAAAAAACTATCACACAGAATATTGATTCATATTAACAAAACAACTATTTCATTTACAAGAACTTACAAACAATTACCCAAGCTTTCCACTAATTTACAGTATTGCCAATATCAACAACAAACATAACCTATTACAACAATGAACTGAACTCAATTCAATGTTATCTGTTGATACATTTACTGAAATTTTCAAAATACATTCTTGTAATTGACATGCTAAGGATTAATGTATATTTATAATAAGAAAAGGTTTACAATATTTTACAAATGTAGGCTTCATGAGTATAAATGTACCAAAATTATTGCCAGTGAAGGTAAAACTCGAAAAATTATGATTCCCTGATGTTTTCCAACTATACAGATTTCAATATTACATATTGAAGGTGTTTACATTATTGAAGTTTACATTAGACATTATAAATATCTCCCAAATCATTCACAACATACTAATTTCGTTTGGTCTTCTAAGACACCACAAAATATGGCTAACTTGAAAAATGGTTTCATAATAGCAAACGATTGAAGTAAACAATGTATCAATGTAACACAAAAACTCAATTTTATGAAATTTCGTTTACCTTAGTATTATATCTGTTCCTGGATTTTGTTTTCCATGATAATCGGCGAAACTTATACGTTCCATCTTAAAATAAGGACTTGCCAAACTAATAATTTTATGTTTATGAAAAACAAAATGCCGCCCAGCTCTACAACGCTTCCTAGCGGCCAATCTACACACTAATCACTTGGTATGATGGGCTAACATGTGTATTTGTCTCGTTTAAATAAATATAGCCTAATTAAATTACAACTTCTGCAATTAGATATTTACCAAGTTTAAATATGTACATGACTCCTTATTAATAAGGTTTTGTAAAATTATCTTGAACGAAGTTTTATTAAATAAAAATTGACCACAAAATTTTCTATATAGGCTATGCCTACTGGAAACGTATTTAAACACTCTATGTCATTCTCTATAACTTAAAAGTGAAAATTAACTGAAGTGATTATACTTTCTGCTACTTTAAATAAACAACTATTTACTATCAATATAAAAACAAACAAAATATCAAATATAGTTTAATTTAATTTGTTAAACATTTACCTTTAGTTCTAATATAAAAAGGTTTTGGTTGTTATTAAAAACCAAATTTCAATATATATATATATATATATATATATATATATATATATATATATATATATATATATATATATATATTGCCCCGAAAAAATACATTGGCAGGGGTTTGTAATATTTTTAAACAGCGTTTATATAAATATTTATATAAAACAATACAACACATATTTCGTACAAAGTAGCCTACACTTGATTATAAACACGTATTTTATACAAGGTACACTAGTTTATAAACATAGACATATTTCATGCAAGGTACAGTCAATGTTTATAAACATAACCATGTATTTTATACAGGTATATTTTGGGCAAAATTTAAAGTTTAACCCCTAAATATACTTGTGTAAAGGAAAGTTCTCTCAATTAAGTCCCACTCTACCCCTATGCATTACCTCTAAAACAGGCTTGGTAATTAATTACGCGTATTAAAACTTCATCAGCCGGGCAATAGTAGGGATGAAAAGTTTTTGAAT
This sequence comes from Prosapia bicincta, assembly GCA_036971475.1. Taxonomy (NCBI): domain Eukaryota; kingdom Metazoa; phylum Arthropoda; class Insecta; order Hemiptera; family Cercopidae; genus Prosapia; species Prosapia bicincta. Next base: position 33,271,670 of record JBAIZL010000010.1, on the reverse strand, counting down.
TAAGCCTCCAAGTTGCGAACGTAAATTAAAGACTTTTAAATAAGAAATACAAAGTACAAATTAACAAGACAAGCATTTTCTTTGCAAACTTTTACTCGTTTAAATAAAAAGAATCGCCTTGAGAGAAAATTAATGAAAACACAAAACTAAAGCATTTAAAATTAAACGTAATATACGAAACCTAATACGAGGCAGTTTACATTATTTAAATGCGACAAGTTGTAAACTTATCAATTAAATTACTTCTTTATTTAACATAATCAATAACATTAAATCTATAATGATAGCAAATCATTAATATTTATAGCACATTGTTTAATATTTTCCCAGAATTTATTGGGTTATAATAATAGCATTGTTACAGCATCAGTGCTTTACAGATCTTATAGTGAGGGCAATAGCTAACTAATTCTGCGCCTATCTAGAGCATGGACACTATGGGTTATGTGTTTTCTTTAGAACTAACATCGAAATGTAGAATAAAATCTCGAAATCTATTGTGTACAAAGACCCCAGGAGAGGTCAGGAGTAGAGTGCCCGAAATGTTGGAGTAAAACTAAAATTTAAACCATTTTTAAGTATAAATAATAAAGTACAAGCATAATATGGACAAAATTTCCAACCCTGTTTTGCCTTCGCCACACACGCGAGTTACAACTTTGCCTTTTGCTGCAGGAGTTACAACTTCTATTTTAAGGAGATGGAAAAATATATTTGTGAACAAGATAGGTTATTTCCCGTGATATCAACTTATAACAAAACCAACGTTTAAATTGACCCTTCCCCTGTCCCAGTGTCTGTAATCATTAGTCAAAAAAAGAACTTTATCAAAGATTTTGGGGCATTTAAAATCATAATAGTCCCATGTTTATAAAATTAAAATTACACAAATTTATAAAAAGTATATATTTAACAAGCAGTGATTTCTTACCTTCCTCCTCTGAGATTTGGAACCCATCTGGAAGGACAGCATGAAAATAAAACAGAACAATATACATACACAAACACTGGATGACTAAAATGTATTGTAATTCGTGCAACGTGGTGACGTCATTACACAAAATGGAGGTGGAAGTGAATTAACGAGCATTTCCTTCCTACAGTTTTGCGTAAAAATTAGGCCTACTTTGTGTGATTAAACATAACTTCTAACTCTGCACAGCAAATAGTAACCTCTTCATTCGACTCTTAGAGTTTTTGGTAGTTGTCCGTCATCCGGACGTCATCGAATTTGCAAAAATAATTACACCTGGTAAATTAAGAAATCCTTAGAAACATTGAGAAAATTGAGACACAGACATTTCTATCACTTAAAGCAATTTGTATTTACACAGTTAGTTATAGATCTGGTTCCACTCTTACTGAAAGAACACAACGTTTGACTGACGGAGGACCGGATGTTAGTCCCCACTTCTGACCCTTAGCTCACTTTTTTTGTATTCACCACGTTTGCTTAGACCTTTCTTCACAAGTCCAAAACACTTATTTCTTACTAAATAATTGGAGACACCTTTTACTCTAACTTTTCTTTATATCACATCTGACATTTTTACCCATAGTTTCTGGATGGGTCGCCCCAGTACTTCCTTACCTGAGGCTAAGCTACCAGTAACTGCACAGGTAAACCTAAGCAAGAGTTACAACACTACACAAATAAGCAAGCAAGCAAGCAAACACACACACACACACACACACACACACACACACACACACACACACACACACACTCACTCACACTTGTCCCTGAGTAAGAGAGGATATTTGAGTCTTTTAAAATCGCTGGTTTTTGGGGCCTCCCGTCTAAGAATTATTATTATCCTTGTGATTTAGAGTATCCTTGAGTATTTTGCTATGCATTTTTTTCGACTGTCATCGTTTTCCACCACACACGGTCACACTTTGTAAACAAGGAATGGTTTTCATAAAGCAGAGCGCTACCTTACAATATTCGGCTACAAAATATCTGCGAGGCAAGTTTGGAACCAAGGTAAATTAAAAGTTTACAAATACGAGGCACCCAGTTGATGCTTAAAGAGCAAGATGTGTGCTACGATACCGCCATAATAATGTGTACTCCATCTTTAGTGTAATAACGTGTAGGTCTGGCCAAATAACCTTGCACTTGGCCTTGAGAGATCGCAGTAGGCGAGACGGTATGTAGAAGGTTAGTGAATACTTTCCTACAAACATGATGAGGTATGTCAAAACACTGACTTACATGAGACGGTCGATATTAGATGAATTCGATGGTAAATTAGCTTCGGTATGAAATAACAAACAATTTTGAAATATGTAGACCTATAGAACATTTTGGAAATGTAATATGTTTTTAAAAGTGGTAGTACACGAGAAATTTAGTGCGACCACTCTCAAGCCCTTGCAACACTCTCAAGGTAAACTGCACGCTTACATGGTCCGCACTTTACATTAAAATGAAGACCACTTTATTTGTCAATCAGTTAGCTTACTTCACAACTAAATAAATCTAACCTCGTGCTTATAACTATTGTAATGTTTTGTTCTATTTTTCAAGTTTATAAAGTTGTGAAAAGTGAGGATAGTTTTGTAATGTTTAAATGTTTTTGGGGCGTCTCCCTTCATGGATTATTTTGTCCGTATTCTTGAGGACTTACTCCAACCCTGGTATATTTTATCTTAACCTCACGTCACCACAAATAGAAACACCTTATAAAATCAAGGCGGTTAAAACAATACAGCTATAAAGTACCAGTTAATTCAGATTTTATTAAAAACAAAAACATTATGAAGTTTGAAAACAAACTGTATTGTTGACAAGCGAAATGTTCAGCATTACGTTATAGCGTCTCCGCACGGAATAAGGCGGCAGTGTTTCACTTAAGGAGTGAACTGTTTACCTGTTGAGTTTGTAAATTTTATATTATTAAAAGAGGTTTATACTAATAGACTGTACTTTACGTTAATACTAAACCTTTGTACTAATGTAAGTATCCAACAAAGGATACTTTATTGTAGCGTAGCTTAGTGTCTATTTTATAAAAAGAGGGACAAGGAATCTATGGAATTTCGTCAGTCGAAAGTGAGGTTAAGGCTAAATGTGTCTTGAAGGTTTCTTATTTTTGGGCATCAGTTTATAATTTCCCGAGTGTTTCTATGAACGTTTTACATCATCAATTACAATTTTTGTTTATTTTTGCAAAATAGATGATGTCTAGCCGATACATTTTCATAAGAAACACTAACGCTTTAACACTTAAATATACCGCACTTCAAAATTATGTTATCAAACAATTGGATGTAACTATAAAACCTGCTTTACTAATAACAGTAAAACATTGTTTGACGTCTTTATAGTTTTTGTGTTTTATCCGCGAAGAAATAATGTTTTCCCAAAAAACTAACGATTTCAGATAATTTCTCCTTGTTTTTATCGTCTACTGATAATTAAGTATTATATCTGCAAGGTTTTAGAGAAATAATATTCGGTTATGGTGAAAAAAACAATAGGCACAACAAAAAATAAATTATTTGGCCACATGGAGCGTTGACCTCGTTATCGCTACATTTTAGACTCCTCTGCTATAAAAAATGTAACAAATACGAAGCTAATCAGTGATGATGACCCACGTTTAGAGATGGGTTGACATTTCGCATTAAACGTAACGTTTACTCCTGCACTGAGGACTCGTTACGGCCAAGATGGCATAACCTAAAGTAACTGCTACACTGTGCCATGACTCCCCGGCACCAGTCATGCAACAACCCTCGGTCAACCTATTTACCCATGATACAAACTTCTGCACTGATAACTCGTTACGGCCAAGATGGCATAACCTAAAGTAACTGCTACACTGTGCCATGACTCCCCGGCACCAGTCATGCAACAACCCTCGGTCAACCTATTTACCCATCATACAAACTTCTGCACTGAGGACTCGTTACGGCCAAGATGGCATAACCTAAAGTAACTGCTACACTGTGCCATGACTCCCCGGCACCAGTCATGCAACAACCCTCGGTCAACCTATTTACCCATGATACAAACTTCTGCACTGAGGACTCGTTACGGCCAAGATGGCATAACCTAAAGTAACTGCTACACTGTGCCATGACTCCCCGGCACCAGTCATGCAACAACCCTCGGTCAACCTATTTACCCATGATACAAACTCCTGCACTGATAACTCGTTACGGCCAAGATGGCATAACCTAAAGTAACTGCTACACTGTGCCATGACTCCCCGGCACCAGTCATGCAACAACCCTCGGTCAACCTATTTACCCATGATACAAACTCCTGCACTGATAACTCGTTACGGCCAAGATGACATAACCTAAAGTAACTGCTACACTGTGCCATGACTCCCCGGCACCAGTCATGCAACAACCCTCGGTCAACCTATTTACCCATGATACAAACTCCTGCACTGAGGACTCGTTACGGCCAAGATGGCATAACCTAAAGTAACTGCTACACTGTGCCATGACTCCCCGGCACCAGTCATGCAACAACCCTCGGTCAACCTATTTACCCATGATACAAACTCCTGCACTGAGGACTCGTTACGGCCAAGATGGCATAACCTAAAGTAACTGCTACACTGTGCCATGACTCCCCGGCACCAGTCATGCAATAACCCTCGGTCAACCTATTTACCCATGATACAAACTCCTGCACTGAGGACTCGTTACGGCCAAGATGGCATAACCTAAAGTAACTGCTACACTGTGCCATGACTCCCCGGCACCAGTCATGCAACAACCCTCGGTCAACCTATTTACCCATGATACAAACTTCTGCACTGAGGACTCGTTACGGCCAAGATGGCATAACCTAAAGTAACTGCTACACTGTGCCATGACTCCCCGGCACCAGTCATGCAACAACCCTCGGTCAACCTATTTACCCATGATACAAACTTACGTTTAAATATTCTACTTTTAGAAAGGAAGTATGGAATCCAACCGAGGAAATGGAAACCACATCCAGATGTGTTGCTTTAGCGGTCGCAAACACTCTAAGCATCGGACCGCAAACACTTTAGTCTATTGTTAATATAAACCAAGTCATGTTAATTCAATCAATCTTTCGGAGCTGAAAAACGTGCTCTGGGAAATGTAGATGGAAGGTTTAATGATAAAAGTAGTCAAGGAGTAACAATGTCAACACAGTGCTAACAAATAAATAACCTCGAACTCTCTAGCTCTATGTTTCTTTCCAACAATCTCCCTTTCTCTTTCTCTTACTCCTTAAACTCTCTTTTTTACAACATATATTCTGTCTTTGTTTCTCTCTAACACTCTCTATTTCTACTTCTCTTCCTATCCCTTTCACTAATGCCACCCTTTTTCTCTCTCACTCTCTTTCACTGACAAACGACCCCTTCTCTCTCTCTCTCTGTTTCTTTCAACACTCTCTCCTCTGTCTCTGACTAACATACACTCATGACTATTTCATTCTCTTTCTTTCTTACACTCATATTATCTCTCTCTTTCTCTGTTTCTTTCTATTTATTCCTCCCTTCTTATCCCTTTCACTAACCCTCTCCCACTCACTCCCTCTCTCTCTCTCTATCTCTCTCTCTCTCTCTCTCTTTCTTACTACCATTTTCTTTCTTCTAACACGCTAGTTTTTTTTCTATGGCAAACATACACTCTTACTTTCCACTTTCCAATATTCTTTCTCCCTTCCAACTCTCACCCCCCCCCTCTCTCTCTCTCTCTCTGACATACACGTACACACTCTTTCTCTTCCTCCTTCCAACTCTCTTTCTCTTTATAGCACAATCTCTCTCTCTCTTTTCTGTCTTTCTCTAACACACGCCTCTCCTCTCTTCTTATCTCTTGATAATGCACAGGCAGGCCCTTATGTTATATATAATACGAATATATACATATATATATATATATATATATATATATATATGTATATGTAAAACTATTTTTATGATGCTTTACCTCTAAATCCATGCTTCTCGCTAGTGCTGTAGGATAGTTGTGATGATGCTCGCCAGACAGCGTATGACGCCTAGGGTCATCTCTTCGACCTCGCCCTCTCCGACCTTCCTCCTCTCGAGGGACATTGCCTAAAAAACAATAGAAAAGACAATGAGACAACACTCTGACACGTTCATAGTTCACAAATAATGCCAATATATTATGCCTAGGCAATAAAATTTAAATATATGATTAAAACTATGTATCTATATATTCATGTACGTATTGAGGTTTTCCCGGCAGCTAGGTCCTTATTATCCCGCTCTTAGCTGTCACGTACCCACCTGTTTCACTTCATTATCTCCTACTTTTCCAAGGAAAGAGCTTATTAGATCCAGCATTGGCTACCTATCCCGACTGTTTCACTCGTGGTAGGGATACTAACAGCACGTGCATGTGAGACGGGGGTAGCTCGTTAAAGGATGGCTATCACGAGGAGTGGGGGTGGGTGTGGGGATTTAAGGGTCCAGACACGGGGATAAAGCTTTTCGCCAACTTTTATTGTCAGCATCATCGAGGGCTAGTTAATTAGTCTTGCCCAACACAAAACTCCCGTAACTTGCTCTTAATAAAGCTGGTAATTTTAGTTGGGGAAAAGCATTATACAGTGTTCAGTAATTTTTACTTTACAGACTAGTATAAACAAGTTGGTTGGCGAATACATCCGTTCGTTGTTGGAAATTTGCTGAACTCACATTAACCAAAGGAGAAGTCCGTCACAATATTATTACGTTGGCACTGGCAGAATGTATGATTCAGTGCTCCCTTTTATTTTTAGACTTTATCTTCCACCTGACGTTAAATTCACAGCTATTTTACGTGACACTGTATCTCATACCAACGTTTATCTATGCCCGTTCATCAATAGCACTTTCTTCTAAATGCATCACTGAAAGTCAGCGACTTGTAAACTTTAACTTTAACACTAAACCAGTAATACAAACAAAAATCTCTTAAAGTCAATTCCTACTCAGGTCAAACAAAAATTATTTTAGTTACTTTTTATTAACAAATTACAATTCACATAAATAAAGTAACATAACCTACACGTTAAAACAGCTGTTCTACTACATAATACATAGCATAAAATCAGCTGTTTTATGAAATCATATGTTATCACTTATTTTAAGTCAAATTGGACGAAATAACTATATTGCACACCTTGCCCCTAAAACATTTTTTGAAACTTGCTCACATATAAAACTAAAATTAATGAATTAATATTTGAAAAAACTATATTAACATCAAGGGTCATCCACAATTTAAAAAAAATTATTTGAACTTGAGTGGATGAATAAAAAGTAATTTATAAATGATTAAAAATATTTATAATGATTAAATTATATATATATATATATATGTATATTGTTCAGATTTTTAATCATTTATAAATTACTTTTTATTCATCTACTCAAGTTCAAATAATTTTTTTATGTATATATATATATATATATATATATATATATATATATATATATATATATATATATATATATATATATATATACACACACACAGACACACACACACACATATATATATATATATATATATATATATATATATATGTGTGTGTGTGTGTGTGTGTGTGTGTGTGTATATATATATATATATATATATATATATATATATATATATATATGTGTGTGTGTGTGTGTGTATATATATATATATATATATGTGTGTGTGTGTGTGTGTATATATATATATAAGGAGAGGGGAAACTAATAGAGGGAATTGATAAAATGAAACTTTTTGTATTTTCAACTTTTAAAATTTATGGTTAGACTGTTTGATAGGCATATTTTTCACTGACTAATTCATCTCTTTTCCACAAACGTAGCAAACTTCACAGGGTTTAAACTACCGAATTATACTTATGCGTAGTAAATATTGTACTACACATTCCGAAAATATCTTCCACAAAAACGAGTTTAATGTACGAATCCCGTACATGACGTAAAAGCGTGCCGGCTATTTCTGAATGAAAGAAAAGACTTAATGGAAGGAAGCGCTGTCAACGTGCGTTTAGAGTCCAGAGACGCGCTTACGCGACGTTGCCAAATTAGATTAAGTCTGGCAATATCTTCAGATCATCCCCTAATGGAACTTGGGAGCTGGAGTAGAAAGCTGTTAGGTAGGCGCCTAAGTGTTTCTTCCATAAACATCATTAGCCTGCATCATTAGTAGCGTCATTACAAATGTTTTTAATTGTACGTTAAGTGGCGACAACGTTTTACTCATACAATACACGTAATATGGAAAACACGAATGTTGTGGCCGTAACCAAAACATACAACTGATGGATATTTTTTCCCGGTAAAGTTTACGGTAACTCAAAACACCCAATATTTGTTTCATTCTAGCATTGTTACGGAAAATGCATTTTAAGCAAGAATAAAGTGATATTAAGCCAATTGTATTTCCGCACTCCACAACGTGCTTTTATACTAATTAATCTTCGGCAACTATAGGGATCGTATTCGTCAAGAGACAGAGATTAAATCTCTCTAACACGCCATTTTCCTCTAGCTAACCCCTCCCTACCTTCCCCCATTTCTCTCTCTTTCCGTCATAATTATAATTCCTTTCCTTTCTCTCTCTCTCTCTGCCATACATATACGAACTTTCTCTTTATCTCTCTCGCTCTCTCTCTCTCTCTCTTTCTGATATGTGTAATATATTATACAAACCTTCTCCCTTTTACTTTCTCTGCCATGCATATACGGCTTACAACAAACATTCTCACTTTTACTCTCTCTGCCATACATATAGGGCCTACTAACCTTCTCTCTTTTACTCTCTCTCTCTCTGCCATACATATAGGGCCTACAAACCTTCTCTCTTTTACTCTCTCTGCTATACATATATAAACCTTCTGTCTTTTACTCTCTCTGTCATACATATACAAACCTCCTCTCTCTTTTTCTGACATAAATATTATATTATACAAACCTTCTCTCTTTTACTCTCCCTGTCATTCATATACAAGCATTCTCTTTCTCTCTCTCTCGCTCTTTTTCTGAAAAAGATAAACACATTCTCTAGTTCTCTCTCTCTCTCTTTCTGACATACAGAATATATTATACCAACCTTCTCTTTTTTACTCTCTCTGCCACTCATATACACCTTTTCTCTTTCTCTCTCTAATCCTTTCTTTTTCTTCCCTTTCCTTTTCTTTTTCTGACAAAAAAGAGAAACACTTTCTCTCGATAGCCCTCTCTCTCGAAAATGGGTATATATACACACATATACTAAACACTTACAACTGTAAGTAACTTGTTAGTTGTAAATTTGTAGTAGTGTCACCGATGAAGATGGTATAGCGATGAAACGCGTATGACAATAAAGTATATTGTTTCGTGAGTGTGTGTGCTTAATTATTACTCATCTATTACAGGTTTTCTATTAATTATATCAACTAGGTTGTATTGAACCTCTATTAGGTTCATTATACAAAATTACAGACATGTTATTAATACTCAAACCATTTAATACACTTCTGCAGGACAGTTCCAATAATGAGTTTTGTAAATCGTAAAATCTCTGAGAAACAGTTTTAACCGCCACGCATGGACAGAAGCGTAGCCAGGACGATGTATTGGAGGGGGGTCACGACCCCTGGGAAATTTTGAACATTTTTATCTCTAAAAATCATACTTAAGGCTATTGTGGAAATTAAAAATTACAATTGGGTCTTCGGGAAGCTGTTTAGCTAAAACATACTATACTGTAAAATACGTTTTATAAAAGTGGGCTACTTTAGTAGCCTAATTATCAACAATACAAAACTTTCACTCAAAGAACAAACTCAACCATTACTACGGAATATAAACATACCACTCAAGAGTCATCAGTTTAGCGCCCTAGTATTAGTGGAGTAGAGCTAATTTGTTGCATAGGGTAATATTTGTCTGCTAAAATAATTGTTTTGAGGGGCACGTGCCTCGGATACAGCAAACCGCAAAAAGTAGGTAATAAAATGGGCCATAACTTTCCGCGCTGCCGATGTATCTCTTGCTACTCCCAACTCATGGAGCCAGATATAGACGATATAAAAACAGATGTTATAAAACGTAGAACCCAAGGTCATAAATTCAACGTAGAAAAAACAGAAGCTACGCCGGAGCGAAAACATTTTTTCAAACTTTTATTACATGTTTGTGCTTCAAGACAAGTGTTTCTATTTCTATAGGTGACTTGAAGTCTATTTTTGTTTGAATTCTGGGCCAAGCTTACGTCCCATACGCGAACATTGCTATTTCGGAGAACACAGGATGGACAGATATTTCTCTGTAGATTGCCTCAGGAAGTCGGCCACAAAGTGTATCAACGTCAAGTCAGTTCCTCCATTTCATGTTCCCCGTCTATTCTTCTTTTATTGTTTGAATTTTAATTTCTCCTATTAGTCCACACACACACACACACACACACACATCTTTTAAAAATTTTCAATCGTTAATAAAATACGTTTTATTTATTTACTCAAGTTCAAATACATATTTTTTAACTTGTAGTGGATGACACTTGATGCAAATACAGTTTTTCCAAATATTAATTCATTAATGAAATTTAATATATTAATGTTAGTCTTATATGGCAGAAACAAGTGTCACAAAAGGGGCAAGGTATGCAATACAGTTATTTCGTCCCATTTGGCTCAAAATAAGTGATAACATATGATTTCATATAACAGCTGATTTTGTGTAGTAGAACAGCTGTTTTAACACATAGGTTATGTGACTATTTATATTAATTGTAATTATTTATTAAAAAGCAACTAAATTAAAATTTGGCTTTGTTAGCCTAAGTAGGAATTGGCTTTAAATAATTTTTGATTATATTACTTGTTTCCAGTTGTGTTTATTTTATTTTGCAAAGTAATTAAAATATCGATTATTGTTTATAACTTAAGGAATGTACAACTTGCAGCAACTGTGTTGTGAATAAATACACCCTTTAACCACACAAAGTTTCTTATTTAAATCCCGATGTACATTTGTATTGTAAAGTAATAATCTTTAAAGGAAATGACTACAGTCACAGCTAAGCTAATCTTGTAGTAATGTTCTTTGAAGATGATTGCTTTACAATACAAATGTACATAGGGACGTAAATAAAACGTTTTTGTCGTTTTAGAGGTTTTATTTTTTTAATAATTCAAATCCTACTTCCTTGATACAATATAAAGAAAAACTTTTGAAAGTTAATTCCTACTCAAGTTGAAAAATAATCTTTTTGTTGTAAAGTTGCTTGATGTAATCTTCTTGAATTCACTGATTAAACTATAATTATATAATACATAACTAAGGGCTTACTTGCTGTCACGTTTCGAAACAATAGTTCGTTTAACGAAGCAAAGCCTTTAATTAGAAGTGTTCACTTAGTTAAGACTTTCGCCTTTTTTTATGGGTTTATTATAATTTTATTTTAGTTAGTTTTTATTAAATAATTACGATTAATACAAATAAAGTAGTATAACGTGTGCACTAAAACAGCTGTTCCACCACATAACTTAAAACATAAAATCAGCTGCTTTATGAAACCATATGTTATCAGTTATTTTAAGCCAAACGGGACTAAAGTTTTTCTCCCATATAAAACTTAAATTAATTCAATAAATTTAATTATTGAATATTTGAAAAAACTGTATTAACATCAACGTAAATTAAAAAAATGTATTTGAACTTCTGAAAATTTGAACAAGATATATTTATAAAATACAAGGAGAGTGTGTACTAATAGTAGGGGTTGAAAACAAATTGCTATGGCCAAAATACCTGTAATTTCACTTGGGAAATAATGAGAATCTATTTCCCAAGTTTTTAATATAAATAAATGACCATCTAATAAACAAAAATAGGTTTACTGAATAGATTAGACGAACAAGGGACAGTTTTTGGATGATAATAATTTCTATATTACAAAGTCAAAATTTAAAGAAAAAAAACAATAATTTCAGTGTTTGTGCAAAATAAAAATGCTTCCTCAGTTTATTTTCCATCAAACGTTTCGCAGTGCGCTATAAAATCATTAACGAGCCTTGTCGACCTCATTTGAAAAACAGTCGTAAAAGAAAAGAATAAAAAAACGTTAGCCAAAAGAACAGGCAAGAAGCGCCTCGCATGGAAGAACGGCGAAGTAATCCAGCTTGATTAAAGCAAATACATGTACCGTCATGTTGAAATCTCAGTTAAGTGGGAATTGGTAAATGGTAACATGAAGAGAATATTGCAAATGTTTAAAATAACATTCACAATTCCGTGTTTCATGTTTTTGTATAAAATAAACAAGTGGTAAAACTGTACAAGGAGGTTTAGAGTAGAGGGTAGGCTGCAGGGGAGACTGAGAGTTAGGACTGAGAGTGGACAAAGGTCCAATTACAGCCTGCGATATTACGCACGGTATTGTAGCGTTGTGGAAAACCAGGCCTTACGGAAGGTTCTACATTGCAGTCCTGGAAAAGTGAGCGAAAACGTAGTCTAATGGAGACTCGACTCGTTCCAAGAGCAAGCTCTAGGTCAAGTGAGGCTGTAGTGTGGAGCCGGTCGAGGACTATCATATGGTCACTCCAGATGTAGCTACATTTCTGGAGTAGATATTTTGATTTACCCGGAATAATTTTCTCGCAGTTGGAAGGCCTTCGCTAACGAAGCATAAGGCAAATTTAAGAATCCCCTGGTATATCGTCCAGCTGACCGTGCACTTGCTCCACCGCTATCTCGTGTACTAGTACTTCTGCAAACTTGTTACATTTTCAGAGAGTTCTATACAACAGCTTCTGCATCCGATATGTCTACGCTTATTTCAAGATTATTTGTTATTTCATACCGAAGCTTATTTATGATCGAATTCATCTAATATCGACCGCCTCATGCAACTCAGCTCTTATCATGGTTGTAGGAAAGTGTTTATACTGAACCTCTACCTCCTGTCTCGTCTACTGCGATCTCTCAAGGCCAAGTGCACGGTTCGGGTGCGACCAGAACAAGTGGGTCACGGTAGAAGAGTAGCTCAGCTCACGGTTTGCGTAGATGTCGACATTCATGTAAATCAAATGCACTGTAACATACGGAGACGAACACAACGGGTAGGTCGAGGTGGAGGTACATCGCGATGTTTTCCTAGATGCTTACATCGATGCTTTGTGAAAACAAAATGATATGATTTTACATGGATATTCACCAGGCTGCTTCGCTCTGGTCCGTTCAAGGTCGTCCAGCCTTCCACGCCACATCACGCCGTGCGAGGGCAATTTGACTGTCACGTCGGTATCGGTTAAGTTTAGTATTTGTGCTATATTAATATTTAGGTAAGTGCAATAATTTCAAGTAGATAAGTGAATGTCTCAGTTGTCATCCTCATAAAGGAATGGAAACGTTCGGGGTCATCTTTTAGTCAAGTAAAAAAAATAATAAATCAATTTTAATTAATTTGGTTACTGATTTTAATTTCCTTACCAATATTACATTTCCCTTTATAATTAATGGAATTTTTTAAATTATTTTGTAACGATATATCGATTGCTTTTAACGATAATATTTACACATCGATATTCACTGGTAGTTTAATTAATAACATCGGATATTGTTATTTTCTTTATCATGTCCCAACCCTAGTAGTAACGTTGTGTCGTATTTGACTTCTTGAAACTATTTTACTGGTAATTTTCGACTGCACACAATTTTTTTCGTATTGGGACTTGTTATTTATTAGGCTACATAAGTAATCGCCTTATGCATGTGTGATAGGTTTAATGCCTTGTATGTTTGAGTGAGATATGGCTGTACCAAATTTTATTGACAAAGATTCTCACTTCAAGTTATCACTTGTCGATAAGATATCTCTTAAATTAATCTGCGAGAGTAGTGTAGGAAATTATAACAGAGGGACTTCCTTATAATATATATATATATATATATATATATATATATATATATATATATATATATACGCAACCCGCTTGTTCTGTTCGCACCCTAAGATTATTTGTTATTTCATACCGAAGCCAGTTTATGACCGCATTTATCTGATATCGATGGCCTCATGCGAGTCAGTGTTTTGAAAGACCTTATGTTTGTAGGAAAAGTGCTTATACTGAGTCTCTGAATCCCGTCTCGTCTACTGCGATCTCTCAAGGCCAAGTGCACGGTTATATGATCTCCACTACACTGGATATAAGAGAATATTATGACTCCAAGTGTTATGTTGCGCACCCACGAATAAGGAAGGGCAAGGGAACAGAAATATCGTGTATATAGGTGTAATTAGGTTTATATCTTGGAGGGACTTGCAGGGGTGCGTACATGAAGTATAGCTATTCTCTCTTGGCGTCACAAAGCCATGCCTAACAGTTCAGGTAGAAGGCTGAGGAGATGTTAGGTGGAACTTAGGGCAAGACATAGATTCCTTGTGACTGATAACAGCGAAAGATCACTGCACCGCGTGAGTAGGGACGCTTTTACCTGAGGTAGCCTAGGGTCAATCGGAGCGGAGACACTCGGTATATCCAACATATCGAGAAATGCTGGCTATAAAGTTTGATTAGCGAACTTTAAGCGAGATTGTACAGGGTACTAGGGACGCTTTTACCTGAGGTAGCCTAGTGCCAATCGGAGCGGAGACACTCGGTATATCCAACATATCGAGAAATGCTGGCTATAAAGTTTGATTAGCGAACTTTAAGCGAGATTGTACAGGGTACTAGGGACGCTTTTACCTGAGGTAGCCTAGTGCCAATCGGAGCGGAGACACTCGGTATATCCAACATATCGAGAAATGCTGGCTATAAAGTTTGATTAGCGAACTTTAAGCGAGATTGTACAGGGTACTAGGGACGCTTTTACCTGAGGTAGCCTAGTGCCAATCGGAGCGGAGACACTCGGTATATCCAACATATCGAGAAATGCTGGCTATAAAGTTTGATTAGCGAACTTTAAGCGAGATTGTACAGGGTACTAGGGACGCTTTTACCTGAGGTAGCCTAGTGCCAATCGGAGCGGAGACACTCGGTATATCCAACATATCGAGAAATGCTGGCTATAAAGTTTGATTAGCGAACTTTAAGCGAGATTGTACAGGGTACTAGGGACGCTTTTACCTGAGGTAGCCTAGTGCCAATCGGAGCGGAGACACTCGGTATATCCAACATATCGAGAAATGCTGGCTATAAAGTTTGATTAGCGAACTTTAAGCGAGATTGTACAGGGTACTAGGGACGCTTTTACCTGAGGTAGCCTAGTGCCAATCGGAGCGGAGACACTCGGTATATCCAACATATCGAGAAATGCTGGCTATAAAGTTTGATTAGCGAACTTTAAGCGAGATTGTACAGGGTACTAGGGACGCTTTTACCTGAGGTAGCCTAGGGTCAATCGGAGCGGAGACACTCGGTATATCCAACATATCGAGAAATGCTGGCTATAAAGTTTGATTAGCGAACTTTAAGCGAGATTGTACAGGGTACTAGGGACGCTTTTACCTGAGGTAGCCTAGTGCCAATCGGAGCGGAGACACTCGGTATATCCAACATATCGAGAAATGCTGGCTATAAAGTTTGATTAGCGAACTTTAAGCGAGATTGTACAGGGTACTAGGGACGCTTTTACCTGAGGTAGCCTAGTGCCAATCGGAGCGGAGACACTCGGTATATCCAACATATCGAGAAATGCTGGCTATAAAGTTTGATTAGCGAACTTTAAGCGAGATTGTACAGGGTACTAGGGACGCTTTTACCTGAGGTAGCCTAGTGCCAATCGGAGCGGAGACACTCGGTATATCCAACATATCGAGAAATGCTGGCTATAAAGTTTGATTAGCGAACTTTAAGCGAGATTGTACAGGGTACTAGGGACGCTTTTACCTGAGGTAGCCTAGTGCCAATCGGAGCGGAGACACTCGGTATATCCAACATATCGAGAAATGCTGGCTATAAAGTTTGATTAGCGAACTTTAAGCGAGATTGTACAGGGTACTAGGGACGCTTTTACCTGAGGTAGCCTAGTGCCAATCGGAGCGGAGACACTCGGTATATCCAACATATCGAGAAATGCTGGCTATAAAGTTTGATTAGCGAACTTTAAGCGAGATTGTACAGGGTACTAGGGACGCTTTTACCTGAGGTAGCCTAGTGCCAATCGGAGCGGAGACACTCGGTATATCCAACATATCGAGAAATGCTGGCTATAAAGTTTGATTAGCGAACTTTAAGCGAGATTGTACAGGGTACTAGGGACGCTTTTACCTGAGGTAGCCTAGGGTCAATCGGAGCGGAGACACTCGGTATATCCAACATATCGAGAAATGCTGGCTATAAAGTTTGATTAGCGAACTTTAAGCGAGATTGTACAGGGTACTAGGGACGCTTTTACCTGAGGTAGCCTAGTGCCAATCGGAGCGGAGACACTCGGTATATCCAACATATCGAGAAATGCTGGCTATAAAGTTTGATTAGCGAACTTTAAGCGAGATTGTACAGGGTACTAGGGACGCTTTTACCTGAGGTAGCCTAGTGCCAATCGGAGCGGAGACACTCGGTATATCCAACATATCGAGAAATGCTGGCTATAAAGTTTGATTAGCGAACTTTAAGCGAGATTGTACAGGGTACTAGGGACGCTTTTACCTGAGGTAGCCTAGTGCCAATCGGAGCGGAGACACTCGGTATATCCAACATATCGAGAAATGCTGGCTATAAAGTTTGATTAGCGAACTTTAAGCGAGATTGTACAGGGTACTAGGGACGCTTTTACCTGAGGTAGCCTAGTGCCAATCGGAGCGGAGACACTCGGTATATCCAACATATCGAGAAATGCTGGCTATAAAGTTTGATTAGCGAACTTTAAGCGAGATTGTACAGGGTACTAGGGACGCTTTTACCTGAGGTAGCCTAGTGCCAATCGGAGCGGAGACACTCGGTATATCCAACATATCGAGAAATGCTGGCTATAAAGTTTGATTAGCGAACTTTAAGCGAGATTGTACAGGGTACTAGGGACGCTTTTACCTGAGGTAGCCTAGTGCCAATCGGAGCGGAGACACTCGGTATATCCAACATATCGAGAAATGCTGGCTATAAAGTTTGATTAGCGAACTTTAAGCGAGATTGTACAGGGTACTAGGGACGCTTTTACCTGAGGTAGCCTAGTGCCAATCGGAGCGGAGACACTCGGTATATCCAACATATCGAGAAATGCTGGCTATAAAGTTTGATTAGCGAACTTTAAGCGAGATTGTACAGGGTACTAGGGACGCTTTTACCTGAGGTAGCCTAGTGCCAATCGGAGCGGAGACACTCGGTATATCCAACATATCGAGAAATGCTGGCTATAAAGTTTGATTAGCGAACTTTAAGCGAGATTGTACAGGGTACTAGGGACGCTTTTACCTGAGGTAGCCTAGGGTCAATCGGAGCGGAGACACTCGGTATATCCAACATATCGAGAAATGCTGGCTATAAAGTTTGATTAGCGAACTTTAAGCGAGATTGTACAGGGTACTAGGGACGCTTTTACCTGAGGTAGCCTAGTGCCAATCGGAGCGGAGACACTCGGTATATCCAACATATCGAGAAATGCTGGCTATAAAGTTTGATTAGCGAACTTTAAGCGAGATTGTACAGGGTACTAGGGACGCTTTTACCTGAGGTAGCCTAGTGCCAATCGGAGCGGAGACACTCGGTATATCCAACATATCGAGAAATGCTGGCTATAAAGTTTGATTAGCGAACTTTAAGCGAGATTGTACAGGGTACTGCGCAATTACACGTTATGTAACACAAACCTTAACAAAGGGTAGAAATCCTGACGCCAAAGTCATTATGAATTTATAGTTTATTTATCTAAACACGAATTAACTTTAATAAATATATTAAAGCTCTGAAATTAATTAATTAGTCACGTGACATCCAACGCTGTAACGAGGCCGTATATAATTTGCTGGTTCAGCCTAAACTGAAGCCATCACTAGTCTGGCGTAGGCGTTACTTCTGGCTGATGACGTCACGGTTCTATCTCTGAACTCGCACAGGCTAATCACCATCATGTTAACGCGAAGTGTAAACAGCGAACACACTGTCAGCACGACCAATTATCGCGTCAGCGCTATGAATCAGAACCATTAGGACGTGTAATAAACAATCTAAAACCCTATCAGAACCTGCTTGTAAAGAGGTTGCTTGTTCAAATAAGATTCCAGTAGCAAATCGGTTAATTTGTAGAAATATAGTGTATTGGAAAATTTATAGGCCTAAAAATGGTAAAACTGGACTAAAACCCTTAGTTAACATTGGTTTATTTATTTAGGTAGGAAGTCTTTGTTTTCTTTAATTCTCCAAACCTGACAATATGGCAATATTTTTTTAGGTTCCCATATAACAGAATTTACTATAAACGTCTAGAATTTTGAGCCGTCCACAACTTGTAATAAGTTTAGACGATTTTTAAAAACATTATTACAGTAAAAACTGCAATAAAACTTAAAATTTTGGAATGCAACTTTCTATCACGCAACATACAAAATATGCTGAGAGAGAATCGGTAGAACGTTACGTCATCGCTCAACAATTTACTCGAAAATGTGTAACAAACCGAGGGTTATCGAACTGTCTCGAAGAGTTACGATTTAAAACTGCGGTTAATGTAAAGTCTGCTTCCTTCATCACGTACAGATTGTTTCGAGGACATGTTTAATTTAATTTCCTACATTAAGTTAATTCATAAACATCGCATATTCAATTAAACTTTGTGATAAATTATGACTCAATACAACAGGTGTATCAATTATTCGTAGGTTATGTTACTTTCTGTAACGTAAATCCGCAGTAAGTACAATGCTTAAGGAAACCGACATTCCTAACATATTGACGGTAAATGTTGCCAGTAAATACTCGCAGCAGTTTTTCCAATCTCTTCTATTATTTCACATTCTTTTTATACGCGCCTTGTTCAAGTTTTCTACCGCTAATAAAATACTTTTCATTCATCCACTCTAGTACAAATACAGTACGATTTTTTTTTCAAATATTAATTCATTTATTAAATTTAACGAGAGAAAAACGTTTCACAAAAGGGGCAAGATATGCAATATAGTTTATTCCCCGCTTATGGTTTAATATAAGTGATAACATATGATTTCATAAAACAGCTGACTTTATGTTATAGGTTATGTTGTAGAACAGCTGTTTTAAAGCATAGGTTATTTTACATTATTTATATTAATTGTAATAGTTTATTACAAAAACACTAAAATAAAACTTTTTTTGTTGACCAAGTAGGAATTGTTTTTAAACAATTTTAGTTTATATTACTTCTTATTGCTTCAAAAGTCATATTCAAAGTAAATGTTTTAGGAAAGTCAAAAACTTGTTTTACAAGAATAAATAAGTTTGTATTACAATAGTAGGTAAGTACTTACATTGATTTGTAAGTAGATTGTGTATATACAAATGTGTATTTTTGTATGCGCTTTTATCTATAACGAAATGCCATAACATAATTACAAACTATGTCTGGTTTACCTGTAATTTACTGCATAAACTTAGGTTTTATATTAGAAAATATGTTGAAATATTACTTCAGTTAATAACTAAGGTACGTATTCATCATAATAAAAATAATTTACTCTATACGGATCCTGTAGGATAACTACAACTTTTATTACTAAAATAACCTAACTATTATTAATTGTAGGATGACATTAAATAGGAGACATCTGGCTTTATATATAAGAAAAATACAGTATTTCGGTTGTAGCTTTTTAGCGACGACCAAGCATACATTTCATCTCATTTCCATTATTTATTTAACTATTGTGAGCAAATATCAATACAGCCTAAAGTTGTAAGAATTAAAATCTAGACAGACGCATATTTTCTGAGCCAGCTGAATACCATATGGTGCTAAGTAAATTATAGCGGGCGCCTGGTTAGTTTAATTCCTAGGAATAACATGTTCAAAACAAACCTCTAAGCATACAATTAGTTAGGTTTCCAAAGAGCGTTTAATTATGTGACGCAACAATTATTTGTTTACCAAATCTCCCTTCATGTACAACGCCTTTCTCTAACCAATGATACTAATGAGTTTACACTAAAATCGCACATCTAGTATTACAATAATCGACAAATAAATAATTACTACTATATACGTTTCTTATGACAGAAAATTTGAGATATTACTTTTTTTTGATTGGTCGAGTTGGGTGCAGATAATGGTTTCATCTTAATTTATTCCTTCATTTACTACTTCTTTCACTAAATTTATTCTGGAAAACGTTAAGTCTCCATATTACTGACAAGAGCGACAGCTCCCGAAGTACTTAACCTAACAATTTATGTAGTAAACATAGATACATACATTCATTTAGAAACTTAGCTGTTTCCGAATTAGATCTTACAATTATAAAACACTTCGTTATTTCTTACAAATTGAAGTGACGTTGAATTCTAATTTCGAAAATGCAGTCATTGAAGGACATACGAATATGGTTTTTGCACAATTTTAGTTAAACGTGTGAAAGTCGACTAGATTACAAACAGTAAATGTATGGAAATTCTGTTTTTAAAACTCTCTCCGACAGCTTGCCGAATTAAGCAATGAGGGAGCCTTGTTAGATAAATCAAATTAGCGACCAATCAGAACAAAACGGCCTCTGGGTTGAAAGTGGGCGACTCGTTACAACAAAAACCCTGTCATGTAGAAAATTTTAAAAATTAGAGAAAATTTAATATATTTTACACAGTTATAGAGACAATAATTCGATTTCCATGCGAAATAACGAACCGTAAAATTAATCTCGGACACCAGTGTTTCTCGGCGCTCAACGTGGGGCTCATTTCAAGGGCGACAAAATTAGAGAAAATTTAATATATTTTACACAGTTATAGAGACAATAATTCGATTTCCATGCGAAATAACGAACCGTAAAATTAATCAGGGACACCAGTGTTTCTCGGCGCTCAACGTGGGGCTCATTTCAAGGGCGACAAAATTATAGAAAATCAAATCAGCGTTGAAAACGCTGTTCGTTCGGAATTTTAAAAAACGGGTATAAAAAGCGAATAGAATGTTAGGGATTCGGTAGTTAAGAGCTTGTTCGGAAAAAAGTTACAAGTTTAATCTAAATGGAGGCCGTGCGTGTTACGGTCGAAACGTATTCGAGTTTCTCTAGCACTGGTCGACGGTAAAACTTGAAGCTAGTTCTGGTGACGAAATGTTAGTCACATTCATGGACGTGGCCATCTCAACTCCTGCATTTAATATCAAATAAGTTTGGAGATGGACCATTTTCTGCAATTCTTTTCTTATATTCATCTTATTTATAAAAAAGGGCGGAATATGAAGCTATATAAGGAGTTTATTCTCATTTATGAATCGCGACTTGAAGAGGTTGCAACTGTTGGGATGACAAAGTGATTGTTATGCCAATATTTTACACTTCATTAGGATTCCTGTAAAAAAACAGGGTAATATTCTCCTGCTAACTCCACAGCTTACATAAAAGCACTGAAAATAGTCAAATGATCACTTTAAACGTGAAAAAAAGACTTTTCTAAAAAATACACTTGGCAATTGCTGTAGAATAAATAACAAGATACAATTGCCACTCTATTGCTGTTTGTTTTCGTAGTACACAAATTTGGGAAGAAAAATGACGAATTCGTCTTTATTAAGACAAACGGGCACTTATATCTTCTTATATTACCTTTGCCTCTACATTCCTTTAGGCCTTATTTACTTCTTTGCAAACCAACTTGAACTATTCAAGCAACCATGTTTAGACCTTACATGTTTCCCCTTCATTTCAGTACTCGCGCCGCACGCATTATTTATTTCCTGAGTTTACACGACCCCCAACGCGCAATTAATTACGCTGCATTAATACAGTCGGATAAGCAAGAGCGAAGTTTACGGATGGGTTCACCAGGTTGTACGTTGCGCCGCTTCTGCGGAACTTTGCCAGGTTTATTCAAACGGCAATAGTCGTTTTGATTTAGTGATCTACTCGCCTATTGGGAAGAGAGAGAGTCGTCGCCTGACGGACAGAGGTCATATCTCTTGAAGGCAGTATGGCTTCTCTAAAGACACCCTGTCCTGGAGAGACGGATGGAGAGGGTGATTCGCAAAAAACCGGGAGTGACAGGAAGAAAGAAGGAGACAGTCGTCGCCTGACGGACAGAAGTCATATCTCTTGAAGGCAGTATGACTTCTCTCTTGTAGACAGGGTGCCCTTGAAAGAGGTGCCTTTCGTGGAGAGATGAATTGAAAGGGTGGCTGGGGAAAAGCATGAGAGAGACCTACAGACAGAAAGAGTGAGAGCGAAGGGGAAAATGTTTAAAGCTGTATGAAGAATCCCTTTACAACGGGAGGAATCCTGTCTAGTATGACCACGAGATGTCAAAATGTTCTACTCGTAGTATCAATCAGAGTTGTGTGTCTTTAACCGCATCCTTTCCTTATCCACCATAAGCGTCAGCCTCCGCCTTATTTTCACGAAAAATACACTACACGTTCTAACAAACTAAATGTAACAATGAATGGGAGCCAGTTTTGCATCCACAGTTTCCAGTAAACAAGGTTTAGTTATTATTTATATGTTTAAATATCGTTTGATTTATTTACTAATTCACTTAGTAAAAACCCCTTCTTACTGATATTTCTCAACAGACGCGTTTTGCACTTTGTACTAGGCTGCGAGACACGGACAAGAATACACTCGCGAAACGCGTCTGCAGAGAAATATCGGTAAGTAGTCATGTGGCAGGTGAATAAAGGTAAGTAGTCATGTGGCAGGTGAATAAAGGTAAGTAGTCATGTGGCAGGTGAATAAAGGTAAGTAGTCATGTGGCAGGTGAATAAAGGTAAGTAGTCATGTGGCAGGTGAATAAAGGTAAGTAGTCATGTGGCAGGTGAATAAAGGTAAGTAGTCATGTGGCAGGTGAATAAAGGTAAGTAGTCATGTGGCAGGTGAATAAAGGTAAGTAGTCATGTGGCAGGTGAATAAAGGTAAGTAGTCATGTGGCAGGTGAATAAAGGTAAGTAGTCATGTGGCAGGTGAATAAAGGTAAGTAGTCATGTGGCAGGTGAATAAAGGTAAGTAGTCATGTGGCAGGTGAATAAAGGTAAGTAGTCATGTGGCAGGTGAATAAAGGTAAGTAGTCATGTGGCAGGTGAATAAAGGTAAGTAGTCATGTGGCAGGTGAATAAAGGTAAGTAGTCATGTGGCAGGTGAATAAAGGTAAGTAGTCATGTGGCAGGTGAATAAAGGTAAGTAGTCATGTGGCAGGTGAATAAAGGTAAGTAGTCATGTGGCAGGTGAATAAAGGTAAGTAGTCATGTGGCAGGTGAATAAAGGTAAGTAGTCATGTGGCAGGTGAATAAAGGTAAGTAGTCATGTGGCAGGTGAATAAAGGTAAGTAGTCATGTGGCAGGTGAATAAAGGTAAGTAGTCATGTGGCAGGTGAATAAAGGTAAGTAGTCATGTGGCAGGTGAATAAAGGTAAGTAGTCATGTGGCAGGTGAATAAATACATAAATATTGTCCAGAAACCTCAAAACGTACTAACTCAAAACTACAACATTTTTGCTTTGTTCTCAAACTTAAGGGATAAGTGGGATTTTCATTTTTTTTTCTCAATAAACTGCTAAATTTATGTAACTGGAGCCGGGCATAAGCGCCGAAACGTCGTAAAGTGAAGCCGGCGCCGTCACGGTTTGGCACACTTCGCTTCAATCAAGTGATGTTGTAGGCGAGCGCGGAAGTGGTATACAGTCGCGAGGAGAGGGCGAGAGTGCCTGCGTGCCTGTCAAAGAGACCCTCTTAACCAACATCATGCCTTATGTAACATTAGGCGGCGCCGTCACAGTTTGGCACACTCGCGAGGAGAGGACGAGAGAGCCTGCGTGCCTGTCAAAGAGACCCTCTTAACTAACATCATGCCTTATGTAACATTAGGCGGCGCCGTCACAGTTTGGCACACTCGCGAGGAGAGGACGAGAGAGCCTGCGTGCCTGTCAAAGAGACCCTCTTAACTAACATCATGCCTTATGTAACATTAAGCGTTATGTAACATCAATACTTTTCGTACTATGCGAACCTATCGGACTAAATCGCAACTACTGCAGGAATTAAATAAAAACATAAGGTCGCTATTGTCCTACTTATTCTTAGTTTCCTACAAGTTTCTGTGAGTTTTAAGAATCACGCTTAAAGGAAAGTTTAGGATGTTTCTCCTGTCGCCCCTCGATGGCAACAGTACTAACACTTCCGTTCCGCGTCTACAGGAGAAATGAAGTACAGGGGATCAAACAATACTCAGGAGGTGATTCTGTAGCGAAACTAAGGAGAAACGCTGCAACAATAAACATATGTACGAGATTAGAGAGAGTTACAGCGGGAGAGATTTCGCTTAGATTTAAGCTTTTCCGCTAAAATAAAATCGTCTGAAATTATGGTTCAACAAAATAAACACCAAATTAAACCTTTAACATGGTTTTTATATTATTTTAAAAAATTGATCCCAGTACTAACAAAATTGATACCACAACTAAGTAAATTGATCCAAGAACTAAAAAATAATTATCCCAGAACTAAAAAAATGATCCCAGAACAAAAATTATTCATCCCAGAACTAAAAGATTTATTCGCAGAACTACATCACGAATAGGTTTGACATTGAGTTAAACCCAAATAACAGGGGTGGAATGCCTAAAGTGCCATTCCTTGTGAGGGCCGTTAGAATACTTATTTTTCTATTTAAACACATCAGAAAATTAATGTAAATATAAAAATACAGAATAAATATAACATAAAACTAAAATTTAATTAATAATGAAACATAATATAATTAAAATAATAATAATATAGTTGAGTAATCCAACAAACTGAGCATAACGGCAACATAACGGGTGTAGCTCACAGTTGCACATCACCTACAAAGAATACGTTTGCAGCCTTCCTTATGGTTGCAAGAAATAAGGCTGACCTCCGAGATATCGCTTATCAGTGACACAGTTGGAGACTGAGACCTTGAACCTATCGACAGATACGTGCTAGTCACAAAACTAATGACATTTCCAAAGACCCCACTAAGCTGCTTGCACCACTTACACACCACGGATGATTCATTGTAGATCCCTACAGTTTTCCATCTATTTTGTTTATAGTTGCGTAGATTGTTTGTATATTGATTAGTTCAGGCAGAGGTACAACAGGACGCTTCCAACAACCACAGTGATCCCCCCTAATCCTGGTTAATAGCGAACATCCTTGCTTAATCCTTCACAAAGAAAATATCATTGTACAACAAAAACTTAATAACTGGTTGGTTTTGAAGAATATCAACATTGAAAAAATTTAAAAAATCATTACCGACAGTTCTGCATCGATACATCGTCATCGTGTTCCCGCCGGCGACTTATATCGTTCCTTTATATGTGCGATACTCGCCGAAACATAAACGTCTTTATGCCCTGCCGCTGAGAGAAAACAAAATTTTACAAAAATCGCTAAAATCAGGCAAGCAAAAGAACGTTTTAATGAAGTCTGGTCAGATGAAAAAAGGACAAGCCTAAGCAACCATTATGCATCAATCAAGCCTAAGCAACCATTATGCATCAATCAAGCCTAAGCAACCATTATGCATCAATCAAGCCTAAGCAACCATTATGCATCAATCAAGCCTAAGCAACCATTATGCATCAATCAAGCCTAAGCAACCATTATGCATCAATCAAGCCTAAGCAACCATTATGCATCAATCAAGCCTAAGCAACCATTATGCATCAATCAAGCCTAAGCAACCATTATGCATCAATCAAGCCTAAGCAACCATTATGCATCAATCAAGCCTAAGCAACCATTATGCATCAATCAAGCCTAAGCAACCATTATGCATCAATCAAGCCTAAGCAACCATTATGCATCAATCAAGCCTAAGCAACCATTATGCATCAATCAAGCCTAAGCAACCATTATGCATCAATCAAGCCTAAGCAACCATTATGCATCAATCAAGCCTAAGCAACCATTATGCATCAATCAAGCCTAAGCAACCATTATGCATCAATCAAGCCTAAGCAACCATTATGCATCAATCAAGCCTAAGCAACCATTATGCATCAATCAAGCCTAAGCAACCATTATGCATCAATCAAGCCTAAGCAACCATTATGCATCAATCAAGCCTAAGCAACCATTATGCATCAATCAAGCCTAAGCAACCATTATGCATCAATCAAGCCTAAGCAACCATTATGCATCAATCAAGCCTAAGCAACCATTATGCATCAATCAAGCCTAAGCAACCATTATGCATCAATCAAGCCTAAGCAACCATTATGCATCAATCAAGCCTAAGCAACCATTATGCATCAATCAAGCCTAAGCAACCATTATGCATCAATCAAGCCTAAGCAACCATTATGCATCAATCAAGCCTAAGCAACCATTATGCATCAATCAAGCCTAAGCAACCATTATGCATCAATCAAGCCTAAGCAACCATTATGCATCAATCAAGCCTAAGCAACCATTATGCATCAATCAAGCCTAAGCAACCATTATGCATCAATCAAGCCTAAGCAACCATTATGCATCAATCAAGCCTAAGCAACTATTATGCATCAATCAAGCCTAAGCAACCATTATGCATCAATCAAGCCTAAGCAACCATTATGCATCAATCAAGCCTAAGAAACCATTATGCACAATCAATCCTAAGCAACCATTATGCATCAATCAAGCCTAAGAAACCATTATGCACAATCAATCCTAAGCAACCATTATGCATCAATCAAGCCTAAGCAACCATTATGCATCAATCAAGCCTAAGCAACTATTATGCATCAATCAAGCCTAAGCAACCATTATGCATCAATCAAGCCTAAGCAACCATTATGCATCAATCAAGCCTAAGAAACCATTATGCACAATCAATCCTAAGCAACCATTATGCATCAATCAAGCCTAAGCAACCATTATGCATCAATCAAGCCTAAGCAACCATTATGCATCAATCAAGCCTAAGCAACCATTATGCATCAATCAAGCCTAAGCAACCATTATGCACCAATCAAGCCTAAGCAACCATTATGCATCAATCAAGCCTAAGCAACCATTATGCATCAATCAAGCCTAAGCAACCATTATGCATGAATCAAGCCTAAGCAACCATTATGCATGAATCAAGCCTAAGCAACCATTATGCATGAATCAAGCCTAAGCAACCATTATGCACCAATCAAGCCTAAGCAACCATTATGCACCAACCAAGCCTAAGCAACCATTATGCATCAATCAAGCCTAAGCAACCATTATGCATCAATCAAGCCTAAGCAACCATTATGCATCAATCAAGCCTAAGCAACCATTATGCACCAATCAAGCCTAAGCAACCATTATGCATCAATCAAGCCTAAGCAACCATTATGCATCAATCAAGCCTAAGCAACCATTATGCATGAATCAAGCCTAAGCAACCATTATGCATCAATCAAGCCTAAGCAACCATTATGCATCAATCAAGCCTAAGCAACCATTATGCATCAATCAAGCCTAAGCAACCATTATGCATCAATCAAGCCTAAGCAACCATTATGCATCAATCAAGCCTAAGCAACCATTATGCATCAATCAAGCCTAAGCAACCATTATGCCTCAATCAAGCCTAAGCAACTATTATGCATCAATCAAGCCTAAGCAACCATTATGCATCAATCAAGCCTAAGCAACCATTATGCATCAATCAAGCCTAAGAAACCATTATGCACAATCAATCCTAAGCAACCATTATGCATCAATCAAGCCTAAGAAACCATTATGCACAATCAATCCTAAGCAACCATTATGCATCAATCAATCCTAAGCAACCATTATGCACAATCAATCCTAAGCAACCATTATGCATCAATCAAGCCTAAGCAACCATTATGCATCAATCAAGCCTAAGCAACTATTATGCATCAATCAAGCCTAAGCAACCATTATGCATCAATCAAGCCTAAGCAACCATTATGCATCAATCAAGCCTAAGAAACCATTATGCACAATCAATCCTAAGCAACCATTATGCATCAATCAAGCCTAAGCAACCATTATGCATCAATCAAGCCTAAGCAACCATTATGCATGAATCAAGCCTAAGCAACCATTATGCATCAATCAAGCCTAAGCAACCATTATGCACCAATCAAGCCTAAGCAACCATTATGCATCAATCAAGCCTAAGCAACCATTATGCATCAATCAAGCCTAAGCAACCATTATGCATGAATCAAGCCTAAGCAACCATTATGCATGAATCAAGCCTAAGCAACCATTATGCATGAATCAAGCCTAAGCAACCATTATGCACCAATCAAGCCTAAGCAACCATTATGCACCAACCAAGCCTAAGCAACCATTATGCATCAATCAAGCCTAAGCAACCATTATGCATCAATCAAGCCTAAGCAACCATTATGCATCAATCAAGCCTAAGCAACCATTATGCACCAATCAAGCCTAAGCAACCATTATGCATCAATCAAGCCTAAGCAACCATTATGCATCAATCAAGCCTAAGCAACCATTATGCATGAATCAAGCCTAAGCAACCATTATGCATCAATCAAGCCTAAGCAACCATTATGCATCAATCAAGCCTAAGCAACCATTATGCATCAATCAAGCCTAAGCAACCATTATGCATCAATCAAGCCTAAGCAACCATTATGCATCAATCAAGCCTAAGCAACCATTATGCATCAATCAAGCCTAAGCAACCATTATGCCTCAATCAAGCCTAAGCAACTATTATGCATCAATCAAGCCTAAGCAACCATTATGCATCAATCAAGCCTAAGCAACCATTATGCATCAATCAAGCCTAAGAAACCATTATGCACAATCAATCCTAAGCAACCATTATGCATCAATCAAGCCTAAGAAACCATTATGCACAATCAATCCTAAGCAACCATTATGCATCAATCAAGCCTAAGAAACCATTATGCACAATCAATCCTAAGCAACCATTATGCATCAATCAATCCTAAGCAACCATTATGCACAATCAATCCTAAGCAACCATTATGCATCAATCAAGCCTAAGCAACCATTATGCATCAATCAAGCCTAAGCAACTATTATGCATCAATCAAGCCTAAGCAACCATTATGCATCAATCAAGCCTAAGCAACCATTATGCATCAATCAAGCCTAAGAAACCATTATGCACAATCAATCCTAAGCAACCATTATGCATCAATCAAGCCTAAGAAACCATTATGCACAATCAATCCTAAGCAACCATTATGCATCAATCAAGCCTAAGCAACCATTATGCATCAATCAAGCCTAAGCAACCATTATGCATGAATCAAGCCTAAGCAACCATTATGCATCAATCAAGCCTAAGCAACCATTATGCACCAATCAAGCCTAAGCAACCATTATGCACCAACCAAGCCTAAGCAACCATTATGCATCAATCAAGCCTAAGCAACCATTATGCATCAATCAAGCCTAAGCAACCATTATGCATGAATCAAGCCTAAGCAACCATTATGCATCAATCAAGCCTAAGCAACCATTATGCATCAATCAAGCCTAAGCAACCATTATGCATCAATCAAGCCTAAGCAACCATTATGCACCAATCAAGCCTAAGCAACCATTATGCACCAACCAAGCCTAAGCAACCATTATGCATCAATCAAGCCTAAGCAACCATTATGCACCAATCAAGCCTAAGCAACCATTATGCACCAACCAAGCCTAAGCAACCATTATGCATCAATCAAGCCTAAGCAACCATTATGCATCAATCAAGCCTAAGCAACCATTATGCATCAATCAAGCCTAAGCAACCATTATGCACCAATCAAGCCTAAGCAACCATTATGCATCAATCAAGCCTAAGCAACCATTATGCATCAATCAAGCCTAAGCAACCATTATGCACCAATCAAGCCTAAGCAACCATTATGCATCAATCAAGCCTAAGCAACCATTATGCATCAATCAAGCCTAAGCAACCATTATGCATCAATCAAGCCTAAGCAACCATTATATTCTCGAAGAACGGTCATGACACCTCACAAGAATCGAATTACGTTCCATTGTTTAATCTTAGAGGTCACTGAACCTTTGTTATGCAACCCAAGCCTTTAAACTTGACCCAAAGTCTATAAGGCTTTTTTTGACCCACAATCTCAATAGAGACCCTGTTTAACCCAGTTATTCTCTACAATACTCTAATTAATTCCGAGTCAAAGGAAAACAACTTTTCTTCGAATACCTATTTCACTTTAGCATTATGTTTTTTGGACTGTGGCCTAAATAGTTATGACAAACAACTCGCTATAAAATGCTCTGGAATGAACACAGAGCCACGACAACATCTCATAAAATTGATTTGAATTTAAACGTGTCGTAGCTGTTGGCCAATCACTGTTATTTGCATCAATCCAATCAAGAGAGCAGCTGCCTAATCCCAAACGCCGGAAATGATCATTGTAGAAATACAACTATTAAGCTATCGCCATTTCCTGCCATTCTCAGTTACGGAAGTAATTATGTACATTGCACTTAGCCTACGAAACGGGCGACGTTGTACGGAAATTACCGATTGTCACCGATTCGTTAATTATGTTAAGGGGAAAGGTTTGACCACGGTTAATGGAATTAATCTCACCAATACGCTGGTTATATTACGCTCTGGTATTAATTTCATAATGCGAGGTAACTGACAAAACCTTGTTCAGGGCGAACGAAACTGAGTATTTTAAACATATTTTTCATATGCATTAAAGGTTAATCTAATTAAAAATAGTTTCCGAAGAATGGTGGAACAGCCAACGATAATATACAGGCTGATATGGACGTGTTGCACAGAATGGTTGACGAGACCAGCTGTAACAGCAAGCAAATATTGCACGCGATATAAAGTTTTGTTGTTACACTGGGTTATACATTTATTTATGGTTTTTTAAGCAGACAATGCTGTTAATTACGTTAAACGAGTTTTGCAAACATAAACGCGTGGACAAGAAGGAGTCCTCGATGCTGCCCAATTTGAGTAATCTGAATGTATTACCTGTATCAAAAACATTGATATTGGAGATATATTTAAATCAAATTCATTTTTAAAAAATAATCGAACGGTTCGAACATCTTGTAAACTACACCAAACACACCTATTACAGTATAGTTCAAACACGTTATTCCATTGTTACCCAAAATCTTTCAAAATGGTCACATCAGACAAAAAAATAAGTGCTACTACACAAATGTTTACATATTAAATACTCATATGTTAAAGTACTTAAGTTTAAGCTCAATTTAAAGATGAAATACAAAATAATGGTTTCAATATATTCCAAACCGGACAATCTTTGAAAGGCTAAACCTTAAGGAGGTGACGTCATCCGAAGTGGAAAACTTATGCACTTTAGGAATAACATTTGTTTTACGGGGGTTTCAAATTACGAACGTTTATTTCTGCTTCGTAACAGTTTATATCCATGAACTGTCGAGTTTTGCATTAAATTAAATACCGAAATCATGCGAGTTTCATTAAAACAGCATTGCTTGATACCCTGCCTAGGCGCTGTGGCTTGACAATACCAGGAAACCAATGTACACTCACGTTGCAATAGACAATGCAACAAAACATTAAATATACAAAGCTTTATGGAATAGCAACATTATCACTGTTAGTGTCAAGTTACACACACACACGCGCGCGCACGCACGCACGCACGCACGCTACACACACACACACACACACACACACACACACACACACACACACACACACACACACACACACACACACACACACACACACGCACGCACATATATAAATCTAACAACCTCCAGTGAAACCTAATATTTCCCAATTCTCCAGGGTTATAGTCAAAACTCTTCTGTGGCTATATTTAAGTCCGAACCTTTACCTTAGTAAATCTTAGGTTTAATCTCAGAAACACGGTAAATGTTACGTAACCTAATCTTACCCAACCTAACCTTATAGTTATTCGCTCGTAGGCTGGCGCGCATATGATAGATGGAAAACACAAAGTTAGTCCTATTCAAAAAACATTAGTTCTTGTAATGCGTGTTGCATCAAAGGTCATCGCTAAGAAATTGCAGGCGTTGAGGTCGTTTAGAAAAATGTTATAATTAAATTTGTTCAAAAATTTATGTAAATGATCTGGTTAATATGACAATAATATTTATAGTGGCCTTTCGTCTTTGTCAAATCTACATTATTGTAATATAAATACTATAAGCTATATGTCTACGTCATATTATAATGTCTGTGGAACGGTCTTTTGCTTCCTCTACCCTTCCCCCTGCCTATGTTCGCCTTCGAGGTCATACGCCAGCTTACGTGTGATCAGCTATACCTGATCTAACTACCAAACCTAACCTAAAATCTAACTTTACTTAACGTAACCCAACAAGGCGCAGAAACATCATGCCTTATTTATAAAATCCTTACACTACAACCTAGTGTTGGTAAGGCCAAGGATTACTAATAAATCCAAAGGACCATCATACGGTACTTTTACAGTAAACAATGAAAAAAAGGATTCAATGCACGAAATATCACAAGTTGAGGATAACGGCTAACAAACAGTTACGCAGAACTCTGACCTGCTGATATCGCTGCGCCTTCCAGAAAATTTGCTCAAGTGCCGTTGATAACGACATGCAGAGTGGCACAGTTTGCAACGTGAAGGGGATGAGGCACTTTGCCGCGTCTAACTTCCGCCTACGCGCCTGCAAAGCGCTTTGCATGCAAATTTGTCACCATACACTCACAGCGTTACCGATTCTCTGAACCCCTCCATTACTGAATTTCTATCACACATAACCGAATAAACTTAATTGTATGAATTAAGTTCCAAAATCAGGAATCGATTAGTAGCCTACTTTCTAGTATCGAATTAAACTGGAGTTTTGCTGGAGTATATATATTCAAAAGCAATATATAAATCATCTATAATCATAGATGATTAAAAATCATCGATATAAAATGAACGAAGGGTACCACAGATAAGTGAAATCGTGGATTCAGTTAAAAAATCTAAGGATAAACATACGGTAAACTGGTGAAGTGAATAAAAACGTGGTCACAAAGATGCAAAGAAGGTTATAAAAACAAAACATTACGTACAAATAAAAACTACACGATTAAAATCACTTATATAATTTCAAAGCATATTTTTACGTCGTTTTTCTAAAGTGCCATACTAAAAACCTATATACGTTTTTGATTTTTTTTTTTTTGCCGAGTTTTAAGTAGGCAGCGGAAGAATAAGTGCTTGCCTACTTGAAGATCAAGTACCATAGACTCACCAGGTTTACTCCTCCTTATACCTCAGCATAAGGTGATTCAAGCCCCCATGGTAACTGAGATCTATCGCGGAGTTTTACCTGGCAGGGTTTCTTTCTTACCAGGTTTTACAGCCCCCTCACGTGCGTCACTTACCGCAGTTTCATTTTACTATCTCCTGGTTCTCCATGGAAAGAGCTTATGAGCTTGGTACATGGGCAATAAACCCCGTTTCCTGCAGACGCGGTAGCATTACTAACCTCACGCGCATGCGAGACGGAGGCAGCTCGCTAGAGGTCACAAGGACAGGTCGTTTTCTCGAGGCCCAAAGCCGTATTAAAAAGAAAGTAATAAAGTGTGAAACCTCACTCTTCTGACAAGATGCCTGCGGAAAATGAAGGTTTTCTGACAGAGACTGAATTTGGACAAACAATTTGTACTTTTTTGATCGACAATGATCACAACCAAGAGCTGAAAAGATTGGTAAATGGCGTCTAAATCTTACTGAGAAATCTCGATTACTTCAACGCTTAACTGTCGTGTTTGCGCCTATCTACGACGGACGGAAATAGACCAGTGCCCGGCTGTGCGTCATATTGGAGCTGGATGTGTACACCCGATGCCTCCTACAAATGGCGGCACCAGTACAGAGACGCGCTAAGTCTACAGTCATTCATCTGATCGCGCTAGTTTAATCAGATCCAGCTTATAAGAGACAGGTATACTGTATTCAGAAAACCGAAATGTCTATACAAAGAAAAGTTTTTTTTACATATTGAGTAACATTGGTGAAACACCAGATCTATAGTGCAAACCACGCAACCGTGCACTTGGCCCTGAGAGATAACACAAGATTTCTCGTGTACTACCACTTCTGAAAACATGTTACATATTCAGAATGTTCTATACATCAACAGTTTCTGCATTCGATATGTCCACACATATTTCAAGATTGTTTGTTATTTCATATTCAAACTAATTTATCATTGAATTATCTAATATCGACCGTCTCATGGAAGTCAGTGTTTTGACAGTCTTTATCATTGTTTGTATAAAATTACTGTATTTATATTGACGCTCTACCTTCCGCCCCCTTACTGCATTCTCTTAGGCCAAGTGCGCGGTTACGTGCGATGGGTAAAGTTCGTAAAGTATACGATGAACTTATAAGTCCTCTCGGATAAGTGTTTTTATAGTGGACAATGATGATTATGGTATACGAAGGCTACTCACGTTTACAATGTATAGTATAAATACCGAGACAAACCAAGAGTCGTGACAAATTAAAATTCAATGACCTACTTGGTATTGATTGGCGGGAAAGCTCGCTGACACTACGTGTGTAGAGACGCCTGCTTGGCCTTCCCCCTCTCTCCCTCAAGTATCTTGCTATAGCTCGTAAGTTATAGGAGGGGAAGGTTATACGAAATGGAAGGAGTGGTGATAGGGGAATATAATAAACAGTGATATGATATTAGAACTATCGTGGAACATAATCTATAAGTATTTCAAGGTACCGGTCAGAATTAGGTGTGGTTGCTGTGGTACAGATGCGCATTACTTACCCCCATTGCCGCCACGTTCAAATAATACTTGAAATCATTTTAGTAATTATTTTTATAACAGTTTGGTTGTCACACCTTTCTATAAACTGCCCTATAAGCGCAAATGTAGGTAGGGAAGGGTTGATTATTAAAATTCCTTTAAATCAAAAAGGGGAGGTTGTTACAAAAGATTATGAACCTCGCTCTAGTACTTAGATCCTGGCTTATAGTCTTCACTTCTACATTTCGAAAACAACCACAATAATTAGTACGATAAGAAATTTTTAAACTAACAAATGGAACAAGTCAAAAGTTCTTTTACACTTAAACAAAACGAAAAACGAGTGAAAACCCCAGTCTTATGTAAAGAAAAAAGTCGTCGAAGCGCTCACGTAAGCCCGAATTTGTTCCGGCCAAGTGACAAAGCTGTGGGTTGTAATTGGGCCAATCTTCCTCGGCCTCCGAGGATAATACAGAATGAAGCCTTTCTTCGGGCAACAGTCAGGTGACTTTAACGAATGCACAGGCGTAAAGCCGAAACAAACTCACACAGACAAGTTAATTGAAAGCGCGATTAAATGTTTTATTGCCGGACTTTGCCGAACTTGGATTCACTGGCTACACTTCATCGACCTCGCAAGCCCAGCGCAAAATGTGTGTAGCTGCTCTGTACATTAAGTTTATGTAATCTGATTTAGCAACGTAATGCTATATAGTTTTTGAAGTTTAGGTACTAACATTTAGTAGCGTAATCCATTGAAGTTTTTGAAGTTCATATATTATAATTTAGCAAAAAACAGGAGTTTTTTAAATTTTAGGTGCTATAAGTTACTAGCCGGCTAAAATGAAGTTTAGGTACATTTTATTAGCGTAATACATTGTAGTTATACTATAATTTAACAGCGGGATATAGTGAGGTTTTGAAACTATAATTTAGTACCTTAATGGAATGAAAATAATGAAGTTTATTAGGTTATGTAACAAAAACGTCGAGGTGTGAAATGAAAGATGACCTCACCTTATGCGATGTAATTGTAATAACGATCGATAGGGCAACTTCACTTACCAACCGGAAAGCTTTAAAGTCTAATAAGTAGTAATAAGTAGTTTGCTCCCAACCGGGAGGTGACTACTCGCTACCCGGGCGGTTTCTATTTATACCGTTAAAAACCACAACTTAGAAATATTTAACCTCAACCTAATCTTATATTTTCTCGGTGGCTATTAGCATCCACTGAATATTTCAGGATAGTCTCTGTGTATGCCATTCCGCTCTCAGTTGACTTAGTGCGTTTAAGCCACCCTTATTTCCTTCAATAATTAAAGCCGACTGTTATGTTTAATTTCAGCCAATGCTCGAGCAGATAACGCGTTGTTAACAACGATCCGGGTTAAAAAGTCTTTAATATCCGGTCGGCAACCCGATGCACTTGTGAGATGTTTTTATTCAGGCTAGTAGCCGGAAGTCAAGGCGTTCCTTTCTATTCACGACCAGACAATAGTGACAACAAGTGGATGGAAATGTGTCGAAACACGAGTAAAATTCCTATCACCGAGATAGGAATCGTGAACGAATAGTGCGGACCGTGCACTTGGCCATGACAGATCACAAGAGGTTTCTTGTGTAGGCTACTACCACTTGTGAAAACATGTTACATTCTCTGAATGATCTATACATCAGCTTCTGCATCCGATATGTTTACACATATTTCAAGAGTGTTTATTATTTCCTACCGAAACTAATTTATCATTGAATTTATTTAATACCGATCGTGTCATGCAAGTCAGTGTTTTGACATTCCTAATTATGTTTGTAGGAAAGTAATTATACTAACCCTCTAGCCCCCGACTAGCCGACTGCGATCTCTCAAGGCCAAGTGCACGGTTACGTAGTCGGCAATATACTTTATGATACTTAAGAAATACCAACAATTTGACATGTGTTTAATATTGGGTTACGGTCACACTCGGGCGTATTTGTCACAACAGGAGAGTTCATCATTGGTTTAAAAGGGAACAACCCACTCGGCATCCGGCGACAGCGACTTATACCAGCGCCTACAACAGGCACAATATCTTGTCTTCTTGTTTCTCCAGCACCTTGATCCTACCGGCGATCCTACTTCGTGTGCATATAAAACACGATGCTTCCATATAATTCTCAGAAGAGGGTGAACATCCCTACCCTGATCATATCTTTTTATATCCTTCAAAAGCAAAAAAGTCCAATCCATTGTTTCAAAATACAAAGCAATGAATCCTAAAAAGCGTTGAATCTTTAAAGCAAAACTATCTTTCCCAGTAAATATATGCTTATGGAATTTATTAGTCAATTTTCTACATCTGAAACTGTCCGAACGAATTTTAAGTTCCACAACGGCGAGTGCTGCACGGCCCAATAGAGGTCAGTGGACTTCACTCGGGAAAACCTCGCATCACGCTTCCTCGCCAGCGCGCCCTGATTACATGAAGCCCCGATACGCCAGTTGCGGTGTGACTCGGAGTGGCGCCAGATGCTCTTGCTTTAAATAGATTCAGAAATTACAAACACATTTAGAACGACATAAAAAAAACGTTGATTTCATTTTGTATTTAAAACAGACAACAAATCAGTCTGTACAAAATAAAAAAAATGTGTATTCACACGAGAGGGTTCTTCCATTTCATTGCAGTGACATATTCTCAAGGTCGTTCCAACAATGTGAGCTCGCATAGCTGTTCCTTGTGATGACGGAAGCTCGAAGAGGCGCCCTGTGCACTAACCACTACAATAAGCAGATCCTCTGGCTGACAAAATCAACGCTCAGTCGAAACTACAAAGCGCTGGAAACCCATATTTTGAGGTTACATGGATGTGAATGGGTTCTAAGAAAGGATAGAGAACGCAAATAGTACTCTATTGGGTATAATACGAAAACATATTGTTTCAAAATGAATTCCTACTCAAGTCAACCGGGAAAAATTTTATTCAGATATTTTTTATTCAGACACACACACACACACACACACACACACACACACACACACACACACACACACACACACACACACACACACACACACACACACACACACACACACACACACACACACACACACACACACACACACACACACACACACACACACACACACACACACACACACACACACACACACACACACACACACACACACACACACACACACACACACACACACACACACACACACACACACACACACACACACACACACACACACACACACACACACACACACACACACACACACACACACACACACACACACACACACACACACACACACACACACACACACACACACACACACACACACACACACACACACACACACACACACACACACACACACACACACACACACACACACACACACACACACACACACACACACACACACACACACACACACACACACACACACACACACACACACACACACACACACACACACACACACACACACACACACACACACACACACACACACACACACACACACACACACACACACACACACACACACACACACACACACACACACACACACACACACACACACACACACACACACACACACACACACACACACACACACACACACACACACACACACACACACACACACACACACACACACACACACACACACACACACACACACACACACACACACACACACACACACACACACACACACACACACACACACACACACACACACACACACACACACACACACACACACACACACACACACACACACACACACACACACACACACACACACACACACACACACACACACACACACACACACACACACACACACACACACACACACACACACACACACACACACACACACACACACACACACACACACACACACACACACACACACACACACACACACACACACACACACACACACACACACACACACACACACACACACACACACACACACACACACACACACACACACACACACACACACACACACACACACACACACACACACACACACACACACACACACACACACACACACACACACACACACACACACACACACACACACACACACATATATATATAGAGAGAGAGAGAGAGAGAGAGAAGAAATTGAAAAATAAAAAAATATTTTGTACATAAATACCCGGTCTCTCTTTTCCTCTCTGTCCGCTATAACTGAAAACAGCAAGGAGGCCCGAAATAGACACAGGAAGTCGCTCCATTACAGCCACATATTTAGTATTACACAGCAGACAAAATAAATGTGTAATTACAAAAATCTAAAACGCCTGGATTTATCTTGAATAAACTAACAAGTAAAATACTAATAAAATAATCAGTTATCGTAGCCCTACTGAAATGTTAAAATTTTTAA
This sequence comes from Prosapia bicincta, assembly GCA_036971475.1. Taxonomy (NCBI): domain Eukaryota; kingdom Metazoa; phylum Arthropoda; class Insecta; order Hemiptera; family Cercopidae; genus Prosapia; species Prosapia bicincta. The sequence goes on along the minus strand of JBAIZL010000010.1, from coordinate 33,232,413 downwards.
CTTGAGCAATATTTTTATGTTGAAAGTAAAGTAAAGAATGTAGAATGTAAAAGATTGTAGAATGTAAAAGAATGTAGAATGTAAAAGAATGTAGAATGTAAAAGATTGTAGAATGTAAAAGATTGTAGAATGTAAAAGAATGTAGAATGTAAAAGAATGTAGAATGTAAAAGATTGTAGAATGTAAAAGAATGTAGAATGTAAAAGAATGTAGAATGTAAAAGAATGTAGAATGTAAAAGAATGTAGAATGTAAAAGAATGTAGAATGTAAAAGAATGTAGAATGTAAAAGAATGTAGAATGTAAAAGAATGTAGAATGTAAAAGAATGTAGAATGTAAAAGATTGTAGAATGTAAAAGAATGTAGAATGTAAAAGAATGTAGAATGTAAAAGAATGTAGAATGTAAAAGAATGTAGAATGTAAAAGAATGTTATGTTTATATTTTAAAGAAAGTAAAGAACAAAGCTTCAACCAATACCATAAATTTCCACCGGTTTCATGCAATAGTAAACACGTCAAAAAAAGTGATAATGCTGGTCATGATAGATAACTGTTACACCCCTAATTAATAAACAACCTTGTAAAAATAAATCTGCTCCTTCATCCCCCTCCCCAAATGTCGCCCATATCATAAAGTTCTGCCTTGACACAACCAATCTCCCCCTTTTCCCGTTCCACAAACTTTGATTATAAAAGCAATAAAACGCAAATATTAGCAAATATACGGTGAAGGTCGCAATAAGGCCGTAACGCAAGGGCTTTATTGGCAAGCTAATTGAAAAAGCAGAGATACGTTCCTGGATTGTTATTTAAAGTTGCATTTACCAGAGCTATTACACCGTCTCCATGGCAAACAGATCCCGATGTTGCTGAAATCATACCACTTCGGTCTCGTTTTTAATCAAGTCAGGCAGTTGCGAGTATCTGTGGCTTTATTCTGCACTGTGACCAGACTTTATTCTTGTTGCCATGATACTCTCGTAGACATTCAACACATTCCGTAAAAACTATACTTTGATTTAAAGTAGAATAGGAATGGGTGTGTGGCAGGGTAGAGATGCGATGTTGCCAGTTCGAACGCATTGGCAGTCAACCCGCCACTGCCAGCGACTGAAATTGCAGAACGAAGCAAGCTACACCACTAGTAAATCACTCCACCGCAGTTACGATGTCACTGAGCGACGAACGGAAGTTTAACGTCGAATTTGCACAAAGCAAGATGTGACTATCCTATTAGCTCAGAGGGCTGTAATCCCCACTCCCTCTGGTTGATTTCACCTACGTAGAATCCTATTCTGTTTTAAGTCAAACTATAGTGCCAATGAAAACAAAAACTTTATAGAAATATTAATTTTTTGTGTCCCTTAAAACTTCCCACATCGCCAGGTATACATTTTTTTTGCCGTGTTTGGGGGAGTCGACATAAAACAAAATCTCACCCACCTCAACTCCTATTCAAGACCTCCCCCAACTAATAACACTGGTATGTTCTGGCAGTTTTTATTAAAATATCACTGGGAGATTATTAATCAGGAAATAACTGACAGATAAATTACTTTTTGTAACTGTGACTAGGTAGCAGCAACCACCTGATGTACGCACAGGGAGCTCCGATCAGCTGAGGAACGGCTTAGTGCCACTTTATTTATACACTACTGTATTTGCAATGCCTTATTGTATCTGTGACTAGGTAGCAGCAACCAGTTGATGTACGTACCAGGAACTCCGATCAGCTGAGGAACGCCGGCCTAACGTCTTAGTGCCACTTTATTTATACACCACTGTATTTGCAATGCCTTATTGTATCTGTGACTAGGTAGCAGCAACCAGCTGATGTACGCACAGAGAACTCCGATCAGCTGAGGAACGGCTTAGTGCCACTTTATTTATACACCACTGTATTTACAATGCCTTATTGTATCTGTGACTAGGTAGCAGCAACCAGCTGATGTACGCACAGAGAATTCCGATCAGCTGAGGAACGTCTTAGTGCCACTTTATTTATACACCACTGTATTTACAATTCCTTTTCCACCTCCGAACAATAAACATATGCCTTAAATCAAAACACAGTTATTTATATTACGCCCTCCCCCTTCGTCATGACAACTGACAACTATATAACATTAGGCTAAACTAAATGGCGGGAATTTGGACCCCTCACGAGGGGGAAGAACACAATACGTTACCAAACTTACTCGCCACTCGTAGACATTACAAGTCTATACACAACGTCCGTAGTGTATATAATTTCGACCAATATCGTACGATTCTTCAATGTTATATCTAACAGTCATATTTCATGTACAAATCAAATACGAGTACCTAATCAAACAGAACTTGGCGTGAACATACAGCCCTCATATTCTGTTTCTACAGATTCGGATGTTGTTTCGGATTTATCTGAACGAAGTATATCATGGCGACGTAGCAGAATCTTCATACTGCAATACTCAAGCGAGGGTGACTGGAAGAACAAAGTAACACCATGGGCAAGTTATACCATTAACCACAGACATCAACAGTAACCCTTTGCTGCAAAAGATACTTTAATCTTGGGTTAAATGAGATAAATATTAAAGGCAGAATAAATAAAATGGACGAAGACCCAAACACATGTTGCCATACGCTGTAATTACATACACAGACATATGTATAATAATGTGTAGGGGCTTTTAGTACCGCAAGTATTTTCCGAATGTATGCATTAACTTTAAAATTTACACATAAAGTGCACGTACTACGGTACTGTATAGGTGTACTGCCTTTGCAAAAAAACAAAAAAGAATATTTGTTAACGCAAGACATAGGAAATGTTGCACACATCTCGCCTTGTCTGACACTACATCCTCCGCTACACAAATAGTATTTCCTTTATTTACATAATTATATTGGAAGTAGCAAGAACCTATCCAGTTAGGTTAGGTTAGGTTCCGTTATAAATAAAAAGGGAAACAATTGTCTTATCATCGTAGAAGGCTAGGAAGGGGAATCAGTTTGGAGTTTCCACAAGAATGCGTACTTACTTTCGGCTGGTAGATGATAGAGTTGTGGTTAAAGTCTGGTGGATAGTATAAACATAAATAGAAACAAAATTATAAACTAAAAATTGAATTAGTTGTCAATATACAATAGTACAGCTAATGTTTTCAGACTGTATAGACGCGTCCAGGTAACCGTGTACTTGGTCACTACTCACTCCGGTGTACTAGCCCTTGTGAAAACATGTTACATTTACATAATTTTCTATACATCAACAGCTTCTACATCCGATATGTCTACACGTATTTCAAGATGGTTTGCTATTTTATACCGAAGCTAATTCATCATCGAATTATCCAATTATTTCATGATCGAATTAATTTATCTAATATCGACCGTCTCATGCAAGTCCGTGTTTTAACAGTCCTTACTATGATTGAAGGGAAATATTTTACTGACTCAACGCAACCTTCCACCTCCCGTCTCGCCTATTAAGATCTCTCAAGGCCAAGTGCACGGTCCACGCTGTACGTAGGTTTCCGCCAGCTGAGAGCTGAAGATCAAGTGAAGTCTTCAAGGCGCATGCGTATAAGCGCCTATAAACTAACCTGTTCCTCCATCGGATGTCAGTGATAACAACAACCAAACCCATCCTAAGGGGACACTGGGTATACCTTATAATAACTTAATGTAGCATAAAATTATGCTGTTGTATAAAAAAAAAAAAAATAGTTCATGCAGTTTTCTGTGTGTTTGTACATTAAGGTTATGTTTGTACCATTACCCACTATTTTGAGCCATTTAAAATCCCGTTCTTCTTGTTAAAGTGTTATTAAATACTTATATTAAATTACACCAATATTTTAGCTTATTTGAACCACCAAATACAATTATTCTCAGAAAAAGTTTTTTCCATAAGTTAATCGTCCTTGAAATAAATTTATTTGTACGAATTATATTTCATGCCCGCAAATTTCCAATTTCGGAAAATCTAGTTTCATATTTTTCTTTATCTCGCAACTTCTCGTGGCATTGGCAGTTTAAAATCCTCAAACCTTGTGAATAAGTTTATGGCATATTAAACTTCCAAGTACTGGATCCGATGTATGCGAGCGTAAAGTTCCACTAGTTTAGCAGCCTCTTGCATCGGTTTAAAAGCATGCTTGCAGTGACGTCACGATCAAATATTTCCTGTGTCAGCTGAAACAATTTCCTCGAGGCGTCAGTGTGACAGACAGCCCCGCTCAAACCCTGGCGTGAGCTCACGCTGAATTAAAGCAAGACAATGAGGAAAGAAATTCCCGTTCGTTCTAGTCGGCAATCGTTTGGATTTATAATACAGATCGAATATTTCTTCTATTAGTCCACACTCTCCTTTTATTTTTATATATAGGCCCTATACATATACACATCTTGTTCAAACCTTCCATCGTTAATAAAATACATTATTATTCATCCATTCAAGTTCAATTGCATTGTTTAAACTTGCAGCGTACGGCACTTGATGTTAATACAGTTTTTCAAATAATAATTCATTAATTAAATTTACTGAATTAATTTTAGTTTTATTTAGAAGAAAAACTTTTCTCAAAAGGGGCAAGGTAGGCAATATAGTTATTTCTTCCCATTTGGCTCAAAATAAGTGATAACATATGATTTCGTAAAACAGCTGATTTTATGTTGTAGGCTATGTGGTAGAACAGCTGTTTTACCTCGAAAGTTATGTTACCTTATTTATACCAAATGTAATTGTTTAATTAAAAGTAACTTAAATAAAGTTTGTCAATGTTGGCATAAGTAGGAATTGTACTAAGACGTTAGCTATACGTATTGAACGTGCTACTCTGTTTATAAAACGTGGTTATTAACGTAAATGCTGATGATTATAACTTTTCTTTGCGTCGCCACCCCACGTGTTATTATTGTTTCAGTGTCCCTGGGACTGGGTACAGACTCGCCTCTGGGAAGCTCGCACTGTAAGGCCTAGACTTGTCAACCCCCCCCCCCCAAAACACAACGCGTCAAAGAGAAATAATGTTGTCATAATTGGACAACCAGTAGAATGTACCCAAAAGCAGGGGTGCAAAACATGTTCGATGAGGTGACCTAGGGTCGGGGGATATATCAGGGAAATTCTTCGGTTTCTGGGGAAATATAGTTAATGCAATATTTTAAAATAATTTGTTTCCTTAATAAGAAGAATTTATAAACTGTTTCTGAATAAAAGAAAATTCAAAAGGTAGGATAATTCGGGGGCATGACAAAAGTAAGGATAACTGTGAGACCATGAAAAAAGTAAGGATAACTGTGAGACCATGACAAGAGTAAGTAAGGATAACTGCGAAACTATGACAAGAGTAAGGATAACTGTGGAACCATGACAAAAGTAAGGATAACTGTGAGACCATGACAAGAGTAAGTAAGGATAACTTTGGGTCCATTACAAAAGTAAGTAAGGATAACTGTGGGACCATGACAAGAGTAAGGATAACTGCGGGACCATGACAAGAGTAAGGATAACTGTGGGGCCATAACAAAAGTAAGGATAACTGCGGGACCATGACAAGAGTAAGGATAACTGTGGGTTCATGACAAAAGTAAGGATAACTGCGGGACCATGACAAGAGTAAGGATAACTGTGGATCCATGACAAGAGTAAGGATAACTGTGGGGCCATGACAATAGTAAGGACAATCCGGGGGCATGACAAGAGTAAGGATTACTGTGGGGCTATGACAAAAGTAAGGATAACTGTGGGACCATGACAAGAGTAAGGATAACTGTGGGTCCATGACAAGAGTAATGATTACTGTGGGGCCATGACAATAGTAATGACAATCCGGGGGCATGACAAGAGTAAGGATTACTGTGGGGCCATGACAAAAGTAAGGATAACTGTGGGACCATGACAAGAGTAAGGATAACTGTGGGACCATGACAAGAGTAAGGATAACTGTGGGTCCATGACAAGAGTAAGGATTACTGTGGGGCCATGACAATAGTAATGACAATCCGGGGGCATGACAAGAGTAAGGATTACTGTGGGGCCATGACAAAAGTAAGGATAACTGTGGGACCATGACAAGAGTAAGGATAACTGTGGGTCCATGACAAGAGTAAGGATTACTGTGGGGCCATGACAATAGTAATGACAATCCGGGGGCATGACAAGAGTAAGGATTACTGTGGGGCCATGACAAAAGTAAGGATAACTGTGGGACCATGACAAGAGTAAGGATAACTGTGGGTCCATGACAAGAGTAAGGATTACTGTGGGGCCATGACAATAGTAATGACAATCCGGGGGCATGACAAGAGTAAGGATTACTGTGGGGCTATGACAAAAGTAAGGATAACTGTGGGACCATGACAAGAGTAAGGATAACTGTGGGACCATGACAAGAGTAAGGATAACTGTGGGTCCATGATAAGAGTAAGGATTACTGTGGGGCCATGACAATAGTAATGACAATCCGGGGGCATGACAAGAGTAAGGATTACTGTGGGGCCATGACAAAAGTAAGGATAACTGTGGGACCATGACATGAGTAAGGATAACTGTGGGTCCATGACAAGAGTAAGGATTACTGTGGGGCCATGACAATAGTAATGACAATCCGGGGGCATGACATGAGTAAGGATTAATGTGGGGCCATGACAAAAGTAAGGATAACTGTGGGACCATGACAAGAGTAAGGATAACTGTGGGTCCATGACAAGAGTAAGGATTACTGTGGGGCCATGACAATAGTAATGACAATCCGGGGGCATGACAAGAGTAAGGATAACTGTGGGACCATGACAAGAGTAAGGATAACTGTGGGTCCATGACAAGAGTAAGGATTAATGTGGGGCCATGACAATAGTAATGACAATCCGGGGGTATGACAAGAGTAAAGGTTACTGTGGGGCCATGACAAAAGTAAGGATAACTGTGGGACCATGACAAAAGTAAGGATAACTGTGGGTCCATGACAAGAGTAATGATTACTGTGGGGCCATGACAATAGTAATGATTACTGTGGGGCCATGACAATAGTAAGGACAATCCGGGGGCATGACAAGAGTAAGGATTACTGTGGGGCCATACAAAAGTAAGGATAACTGTAGGACCATGACAAGAGTAAGTAAGGATAACTGCGGGACCATGACAAGAGTAAGGATAACTGTGGGTCCATGACAAGAGTAAGGATTACTGTGGGGCCATGACAATAGTAATGACAATCCGGGGGCATGACAAGAGTAAGGATTACTGTGGGGCCATGACAAAAGTAAGGATAACTGTAGGACCATGACAAGAGTAAGTAAGGATAACTGCGGGACCATGACAAGAGTAAGGATAACTGTGGGTCCATGACAAGAGTAAGGATTACTGTGGGGCCATGACAATAGTAAGGACAATCCGGGGGCATGACAAGAGTAAGGATTACTGTGGGGCCATGACAATAGTAAGGACAATCCGGGGGCATGACAAGAGTAAGGATTACTGTGGGGCCATACAAAAGTAAGGATAACTGTAGGACCATGACAAGAGTAAGTAAGGATAACTGCGGGACCATGACAAGAGTAAGGATAACTGTGGGTCCATGACAAGAGTAAGGATTACTGTGGGGCCATGACAATAGTAATGACAATCCGGGGGCATGACAAGAGTAAGGATTACTGTGGGGCCATGACAAAAGTAAGGATAACTGTGGGACCATGACAAGAGTAAGGATAACTGTGGGTCCATGACAAGAGTAAGGATTACTGTGGGGCCATGACAATAGTAATGACAATCCGGGGGCATGACATGAGTAAGGATTACTGTGGGGCCATGACAAAAGTAAGGATAACTGTGGGACCATGACAAGAGTAAGGATAACTGTGGGTCCATGACAAGAGTAAGGATTACTGTGGGGCCATGACAATAGTAATGACAATCCGGGGGCATGACAAGAGTAAGGATAACTGTGGGACCATGACAAGAGTAAGGATAACTGTGGGTCCATGACAAGAGTAAGGATTAATGTGGGGCCATGACAATAGTAATGACAATCCGGGGGTATGACAAGAGTAAAGGTTACTGTGGGGCCATGACAAAAGTAAGGATAACTGTGGGACCATGACAAAAGTAAGGATAACTGTGGGGCCATGACAATAGTAAGGACAATCCGGGGGCATGACAAGAGTAAGGATTACTGTGGGGCCATACAAAAGTAAGGATAACTGTAGGACCATGACAAGAATAAGTAAGGATAACTGCGGGACCATGACAAGAGTAAGGATAACTGTGGGTCCATGACAAGAGTAAGGATTACTGTGGGGCCATGACAATAGTAATGACAATCCGGGGGCATGACAAGAGTAAGGATTACTGTGGGGCCATGACAAAAGTAAGGATAACTGTGGGACCATGACAAGAGTAAGGATAACTGTGGGTCCATGACAAGAGTAAGGATTACTGTGGGGCCATGACAATAGTAATGACAATCCGGGGGCATGACAAGAGTAAGGATTACTGTGGGGCTATGACAAAAGTAAGGATAACTGTGGGACCATGACAAGAGTAAGGATAACTGTGGGACCATGACAAGAGTAAGGATAACTGTGGGTCCATGATAAGAGTAAGGATTACTGTGGGGCCATGACAATAGTAATGACAATCCGGGGGCATGACAAGAGTAAGGATTACTGTGGGGCCATGACAAAAGTAAGGATAACTGTGGGACCATGACAAGAGTAAGGATAACTGTGGGTCCATGACAAGAGTAAGGATTACTGTGTGGCCATGACAATAGTAATGACAATCCGGGGGCATGACAAGAGTAAGGATTACTGTGGGGCCATGACAAAAGTAAGGATAACTGTGGGACCATGACAAGAGTAAGGATAACTGTGGGTCCATGACAAGAGTAAGGATTACTGTGGGGCCATGACAATAGTAATGACAATCCGGGGGCATGACAAGAGTAAGGATAACTGTGGGACCATGACAAGAGTAAGGATAACTGTGGGTCCATGACAAGAGTAAGGATTAATGTGGGGCCATGACAATAGTAATGACAATCCGGGGGTATGACAAGAGTAAAGGTTACTGTGGGGCCATGACAAAAGTAAGGATAACTGTGGGACCATGACAAAAGTAAGGATAACTGTGGGGCCATGACAATAGTAAGGACAATCCGGGGGCATGACAAGAGTAAGGATTACTGTGGGGCCATACAAAAGTAAGGATAACTGTAGGACCATGACAAGAGTAAGTAAGGATAACTGCGGGACCATGACAAGAGTAAGGATAACTGTGGGTCCATGACAAGAGTAAGGATTACTGTGGGGCCATGACAATAGTAATGACAATCCGGGGGCATGACAAGAGTAAGGATTACTGTGGGGCCATGACAAAAGTAAGGATAACTGTGGGGCCATGACAAGAGTAAGGATAACTGTGGGTCCATGACAAGAGTAAGGATTAATGTGGGGCCATGACAATAGTAATGACAATCCGGGGGCATGACAAGAGTAAGGGTTACTGTGGGGCCATGACAAAAGTAAGGATAAGTGTGGGACCATGACAAAAGTAAGGATTAATGTGGGGCCATGACAATAGTAAGGACAATCCGGG
>JBAIZL010000010.1:33092826-33217826 GCA_036971475.1 Prosapia bicincta | reverse complement strand
GAAATTCTGAATTGATTCATTTGTATTTCTGTTAGGAATATTTGTATACATTTGGGTACATTTTGCTTGCTTTCCTAACATGAAAACATTCTTCGTTGACGCGTTTCCGATTAACTCCATTATCAAAACCTTTAACTATATTTACCTTGTGTTGATACAGTTTAAAGTTTTGATAATGAAGATAATCCGAAACGGGTCAACGAAAAATAATGTTTTCATGTTAGGAAAGTCAGAAGAATGACCCAAATGTTTAATTGAAGATAACATTTACTCCATCCTACCTTTCCAATAATAGATATATAATTCTGTTCTCTTCATTTCCCGTTCCCAAGTAATCCATTTTAGCCAAACAAGTCCAGGCGATGCAGAAAAACATTACAAGTCCGAAAAGAACAAAAACTTCCGCTCACGCTTAAAAAGTAAAAATATTGTAAAATAGCCCCCCTCCTCCCCCCCCCCGCCTTACACGTAAAACGGTACTAACTCAATATTTTGGCTTTACATTTCTGCCGTAGTAACTCGCAATGTGCCTCGAAATGCCAATTTCCTGTTGACTACCAAATTATTACAACTTCTAAAAAAAATTAGCTTTAACACTTCAATTTCCCACTGCTTTACACGCGGTAAGCTCTATCGTTTTTAGGGTAAAGTTAGAAATAAAAGGTGTGTAAATGTTTGTTGGAATATTTTCTGCTTTGTGCGTGGAATAATATAAGTGTCTGCTTCGTCCTGAGTAATTTTGCGACTCACACTAACGCAAAAAATAAGGTGTGTGTGTGTGTGTGCGCGCGCGCGCGCGCGTGTGCGCGCGCGTGTGTTTGTGCGCATGCGTGCTTGTGCGCGTGCGTGCTTGTGCGTGTGTGTGTGCTTGTGCGTGTGCGTGTGTGTGTGTGTGTGTGCGCGCGCGCGCGTGTGTGTGTGTGTCCCGGGTGAAACGTGGTACTAATAATGCTTTGTTTTTTTTCAAAATTTGTAAACCGGAAGTTTAATTACATTTCGAGGCACCACGTCAAAAAATATAAAGCCAAAACGTTGAGCTTGTAACGTTTTTGTCTTGGAGGGGGGGTTGCTATTTTCCAAAATTTTAATTTTGGGGGCTTGTTTTCATATTTTTTTTGCTAAAAGCGATTACGTAAAAATAAATACCATTTTTGTTTATAACAACTCATTATACCAGATACTTTGCTGGTAGTTTATAAAATTGCTATATAATTATTTCAAACATGATAAAATAACATTCTGCTTTATAGACATACAGTTTCATCTATGTTTGACAATTGAGGTTATGTTTTGGTTTTTACCAAATTTTGACTTTTTACGGTTTGCTTTATTTGAAAGCTCTTTGGATAAAATTTAGAGTAAAATATAAAAACGAAAAAAATTGTAGGTCGACCAATTAGTGTCGTTTGTTTATTCATAGTATCAATCATTTTATTGGACTATCAGGAAATGCTGACTTATCTTAATTCTCTAGGGACAAGATAGTGGACTCTTCCACGACCTTGTACGTTATCATTAGTTCTGATAGTAATACCTCAAGAAAGTATTATTCTACAAAAATACCAGTAAAAGTTAGGCCTATACGTAACCCATTGCTCTAGCTTGAATCCTGTTAAGCAGGAATAACGATGCCATTTAGTATCCACAGCGACAAATGGAATAGTTTAACCTGTTTATGTTTACATGTTATTTCGAATAAAACAAACATTGCACAGAAGTGTTGAAACTTTCAGCTGACTCGCGAAATTCAATACATCACATATTCACAGTTTTAGACAGACATTAAACATATGTTTGTCAAAATTTATGATTTAGTTCAAGGTCGGTTAATTGAAACTATTTACAACCCTTGTAAATGGTTTTTCACGTGATTTAATAAAGAAATTATTTTGGAAACAAACTAATAACGCAATTTATACGGGTTGGTTTTTCAGTTTTTGATTTATACGAGATAAACTTCTGAAATTTAAACCTATATAAAGACTTTAGGAACATAGCGGGCTACATCTGTCTTTAGAAGCACTAAACACTCCTAAAACAAGATCATTTAGGATTTAATTTACTGGACAGTCGTGTATACAAGCTAAATATATAATTATTCGAACTATAATAAATTCAAGGTATTAAAGGTTTTATTGGAAAAGCTCTATGAAAAACTAACGGTGAATGTGGACTTACAATACAATTATAGGCTAAAGGCTGTTGGGTAAGTTAGTCTACATTCAATGTTAGGCTAAAGGCTGTTGGTAAGCTAGTCTACATTCAATGTTAGGCTAAAGGCTGTTGGTAAGCTAGTCTAAATTCAATGTTGAGCTAAAGGCTGTTGGTAAGCTAGTCTACATTCAATGTTAGGCTAAAGGCTGTTGGTAAGCTAGTCTACATTCAATGTTAAGCTAAAGGCTGTTGGTAAGCTAGTCTACATTCAATGTTAGGCTAAAGGCTGTTGGTAAGCTAGCCTACATTCAATGTTAGGCTAAAGGCTGTTGGTAAGCTAGTCTACATTCAATGTTAGGCTAAAGGCTGTTGGTAAGCTAGTCTACATTCAATGTTAGGTTTAAGGCTGTTGGTAAGCTAGCCTACATTCAATGTTAGGCTAAAGGCTGTTGGTAAGCTAGTCTACATTCAATGTTAGGCTAAAGGCTGTTGGTAAGCTAGTCTACATTCAATGTTAGGCTAAAGGCTGTTGGTAAGCTAGTCTACATTCAATGTTAGGCTAAAGGCTGTTGGTAAGCTAGTCTACATTCAATGTTAGGCTAAAGGCTGTTGGTAAGCTAGTCTACATTCAATGTTAGGCTAAAGGCTGTTGGTAAGCTAGCCTACATTCAATGTTAGGCTAAAGGCTGTTGGTAAGCTAGCCTACATTCAATGTTAGGCTAAAGGCTGTTGGTAAGCTAGTCTACATTCAATGTTAGGCTAAAGGCTGTTGGTAAGCTAGTCTACATTCAATGTTAAGCTAAATATTATCAATTTATTCATATTAATAATTACTATATTATCTAAGGATTGTAATGCGACATAGGATTATGCCTAATAGGTAATGCAACCTAACCTAAACTCACCTTAATACATAATTCTATTCTACACAACACACACACACGTAAACAAACTTAAACAGTACAGAATTACTAACTGATATCAGAACAGTATCAGTACACACTACTAATGAAAAAACACAATGCCTTACGATCGTCGCAAGTACACGAACACAACTGAAGAATTTTGATCAATAAAAGAAAAAACTCAGCGGATAGATATGCGCAAATATAACCTCAAATCCAATGGCTTATATTAAAACAGACAAACACGGTTATTTCGGACGAGAAAACACGATACGGAAGGAAAGGATAAAAAGCAAAACCACGGTGCAACGAAATAAAAACTGTTGCAGTATAACAAAACTGGGATGAATAGTTGGGGAATTATAAACGTGTGGATAACCAAAGCAAAGCACCGAAGCACGAAAGCTAACTGACGCGGGGGGAATGTTTTGAATGATTCCCCTTCCCCAGAGCTCGCAGACAGTAGTATTTCACGCCAGACATGAGTAATCAATAGTGTTTTAGTTCTGGCGATCTTTACTAGAATGCAGCACACAACGGGCGACGAAATGCATTTTGCACGTGCGTAAAATATAGTTAGCGATTCTTTAAATTTTTGTCATTATCATTTCTTATTGTCAAATTTAAATTTTAACGTTTGTTTCATAAAATATTAAGTTTAGAATCACTTGAGGTATCTATAATGTACTGCATTAATAGGCAAAAAAATTAAAATCGAATCCATGATAAATAAATGCTTAGATTAATCCAAATACAATTTCTTTTGTAACCCATTGTCGTGAAGTGGGTCTAGATTGTAGAGTGAGCACGTGACTAAAATAGCTCATTAATTACGTTTAAGTAGCGTGAGAAATATATTTTGCTGGGACGTTATCGCCGACAGGAGTCACTAAACTGCAACAGTATAATCCCTAAGGGTAATTATATTCTATCCACACATAAATACGAGGTATATTGTTATAAATATTGTACCTGACGACGAAGAAAATTCTCAAAAACACGGAAAATAACAGATCGTAACGCCGACGGTAAAAAAAATGTTTCTTGTTTGTACATTTAGATACAATCACTAAAAACTTTGAAAACCCGGGTAATTATAGGTTATCCATACACAAATAATATTACCATCAATTATGTACCTGACCATGACAAAAATCCTCAAAAATAAGGGAAAATTACAAACATTAGCGACGACAGTCAATAACATCATCAGTCTAGACGCAAGATACTTTATATTGTGATATTTTTTATAAAACAGAACACTTTGTTACAGCACACCAGAATAACACTACAAAGCAGGCCTCTCTCTAAAACAAAATAATAAAAAACGAAACTAAAATCTAACCTTACCTTATAAACACACGTGCAGCTTTTCCAAGGGGGGCGTTTCAACTTCCACCTTCTCACGACAAAAGTTTTTCAATTATTGTGCATGTAATATTGTGCACAAGATAGCGGCCACTTCTCACGATAATCATAGACACGTGATAATCATAGACACACGATAAACATAGACACACGATAAACATAGACACGCGATATTCATGGGCACAAGATAATTATAGACACACGATATTCATATACACACGATAAACATAGACACACGATAAACATAGACACACGACAATTATAGACACACGATAAACATAGACACACGATAAACATAGACACACGACAATTATAGACACACGATATTCATATACACACGATAAACATAGACACACGATAATGATAGATACACGATATTCATATACACACGATAAACATAGACACACGATAAACATAGACACGCGATAATCATAGACACACGATAAACATAGACACGCGATAATCATAGACACACGATAATTATAGACACACGATATTCATGGGCACACGATAATTATAGACACACGATATTCATATACACACGATAAACATAGACACACGATAAACATAGACACACGACAATTATAGACACACGATATTCATATACACACGATAAACATAGACACACGATAATGATAGATACACGATATTCATATACACACGATAAACATAGACACACGATATTCATATACACACGATAAACATAGACACACGATAATTATAGACACACGATATTCATATACACACGATAAACATAGACACACGATATTCATATACACACGATAAACATAGACACACGATAAACATAGACACACGATATTCATACACACACGATAAACATAGACACACGATATTCATAGACACACGATATTCATAGAAACACGATATTCATATAAAAACGATAATCATACAAACATGATAAACATAGACACACGATAAACAAAGACACACGATATTCATAGACGTACGATAATCATAGACACACAATAAACATAGACACACGATAATCATAGACCCACGATAATCATGGATAAGTGATAAACATAGACACACGATATTCATATACACACGATAATCATAGACACACGATAAACATAGACACACGCTAATTATAGACACACGATAATCATAGACACACGATATTCATATACACACGATAATTATAGACACACGATATTCATGGACGTACGATAATCATAGACACACGATAATCATAGATCCACGATAATCATAGATAAGTGATAATCATAGACACACGATAATCATCGCCACGCTATAATCATTGACACGTGATAATTTTTGCTAGTCCCGGAGCATGAGAACCTTCTTGCCTGGTAAAATAATTATAACGTACATTAGGAGGTAAAGACGTGAAGGGAAATATCCTTAGCCCTCTGACACTCCGAGGTGCAACTTAAAACTAGGGAACTAGTCGCCTGCCGTGGGCGTGGTAAACATCTATCGAAGAGGTGAATGCCGAGAGAGAGAGAGAGAGAGAGAGAGAGAGAGAGAGAGAGAGAGAGAGAGAGAGAGAGAGAAAGAACTATTAATAGCTGACGTCCCAAAGAGGTATGAATAATTATTAAAAATTGCAGCAGAATGAGCAAGTCGTCTCATTGCTCCTGTAGCACAGACAGGCCAAGTGTGTCTGGCGATGTGGAAATGCATCTTCGGTTGCTAGATGAAGCAGTAATGCATAGGAGGGGGGAGGGGTTAACATTCCAGGAGGAACCTAATTCCTTCCCCGACGCAATGTTTGAAGATATTTACGCCATTAGACACAACTTAACAAAATTAACAAAGTAAATTCATTCTGATATAACCAATGCATTTCGCTTCAAGAAATAATCAGCTGATATTAAATTTAAGTGACAGGAGTATTTTAAAATGTCAGGTAACAAATTTGGAAGAAACGAGTAACATAAACATACATTTTTAAAATTTAATTCCTAATTAGGTCAACAAAATTTTTTTTTATTTTAGTTAATTCTTATTAAATAATTACAAATATATTGTTGAAGTAACATAACCTATGTGTTAAAACATGTATTCTACCAAATAGCCTATTACATAAAATCAGCTGTTTTATGAAATCATATGATACCACTTATTTTAAGCCAAATGGGACGAAATACCTATATTGCATACCATGCCCCTTTTGTGAAAAGTTTTACGTCCTTGTACAGGCATAATTGAAATTAATTAATTACATTTAAGCAATGAGTTATTTTTTGAAAAACCTGTATTTACAACAATTGTCATCCACTACAACTTTAAAAAAATACATTTGAACTTGATTTGATGAATAAAAATTATGTTATTAATGATTAAAAATTTGAACAAGATATAGGTTATATTAGGAGAGTGAAAACCAATAGAAGGAGTGGAAATAATGGTCTTAACAGCACAATTTAAATTCCCATTTTCTGAAATCCTAATTCTAGAAAGAAAGAAGGTACGAGACTTTCTTGAGAGTTCGATAGGACTTCGTCCCCCTTTACACCGACACTGTCGCGGGTATAAGCAACGGTTATGGCCTTTACACCATAGCCTCCAGGGTTCCTGCACGATTTTGTACGATATATTTCCTATCAGGGTTCCTTTCTTGCCAGGTTTTTTCATCCCGCCCTTTGCGACACTTACCGTTCTGTTTCATTTCACTATCTCCTGATTTTCCATGGAAAGAGCTCATCAGCTTGGCACATGGACAACTTCCTGAATCCTTCACGCGCGTTAGGGATAGTAACCGCATGCTTATGTGAGACGGAGGTAGCTCGTTGGCTGCCACGAGGGCTGGGCGGCCTACGGGGGCTCCGGGGCAAAACAATTAAGGCACCCTTTGTCAATGGGTGAATATTTCCAAATAAAGTTACGCATTTAATAGTTACGGGCCTTGTATGGGTTACGTGTATTTATAAACCCCTCAGATCAATGTCGCCTCGTTTTACATGACAGCTATTTTGATGGTTTGTATTTTATTAGACATTCCTTAAGCCCCTATTTCTGAGCAAGCCCTGAGGCGAAGTTATAATTCCAGGGACAGTGTTGGGCGTTACTAAGGACATCCACGGGGCTGATGGGAGCTTTATACAGAGCTGGTCACTGTGATTAAACCGAATAAGACCCGTCATGAATAATTAACTTTTGCTTTACCGACGCCATTGTTTCCTGAAGATAGATAAAATAATAAAATCTAACTTTCAGATAATATTAATAAATAAAACATGAGCATGGAAAGCCCTAATAATAAAATCGCTTCGAATCTCGCTTAATCTCGCTCTTTCTCTCACGATCTTGGCGACTACTAACGGAATTATTACCTCGTAGCAATAAATTACAAGTCGAATAGCTACAGTTCAGAAGTAAGGACACTGTCTAACACATCAAAGGATGTGAAGAATACGTTAATTACGGAACGGAACCAGAGAGGGAAAAGAATAGAAATTTGATAAAGACTGTCTAAATGATTCGCCAGGGCGCTTACATCAATAATATAGAGACCCGAGTTACACGGCATAGCCTATATACCTTGATTGGTTTACTATATGTGTACAAGTACAGTATACATTCTACCATGAGAACGCATTTCCTCCACACTTCTCCGCTCTTCCTACATCCTCTAAACACGGATGTGATACAGTAAGTACCATAGGATCATCTGTTATTACAGTGTGTAGATGTTACCAAGTATATATAGAGCGAAGTTTTATTAGTCTCATGAGATGAGCGGGATAAAAAGAAATGCTTTATCAGTTGATAGTATTCACAACTGAGAAATCGAACCCTCTGAGAAAACCCTTCATATTAATAGTGTTACTAGGTCCAGTGGATGGAATGTCTGATTCAAAACAAGATATGACCTTGTATAGTCAGGTCAGTGAAGAAGCAGAGTCAGTAAGTGAGAAAGATGATTCTTCGTGGAAAGAAAAAGTGTTACCACAGTTGGTGAAGGATTTCTACCCATGAGATGTTTTTAATACTGGCGAGGTTTAAACCTTTTAACAAAAATCTATGCCAGATAAGTCCCTTGTTTATAAAACTATGTAAAGAGAGACTTTCATTACTATTGCGCACACATGCCGATGGTTCAGAAAATCTTAAATTGTTGGTCGTGGAAAAGTCGAAGACACTGCTATATTTGACGAACATTCGCTCGTTTCAATGCGTTTCGGTGCACAGCCTCGTGCATAGATGACAGGGGAATAAATTATTTTATGGGTAAAACAGCTAAATGAGAATTTTCAATGAAAGAATCGAAAGATTTTTTTATTCATTGACATCTTATTGATGAGCGGATTTTACTGTATGTGTATATATATATATATATATATATAGATTTTTTGGACTAGGAGACTGACAGACTTACCTTGGTAAGAGTCCACTCTGTAGTCTTGAAATAGAAACACATAAAGCACTTAAACAATGATATATTTCAACCACACAGTGGTCTTTGTCAATCGAAGAGAAAACACGAAAAGAAATATGAGAGAATGAAATAAAATAATAATAATAATATATATATATATATATATATATATATATATATATATATATATATTGAGTGTCAAAGTTTACTGCAAATCAGACAATGTCAGGAATGGCGGATAACTGAGAACAGCTCTTAATTAAGAATAAATTGAAATTAAGGAAGCGTGTTTATTATTATGAGAGACCTGAACGTCAAGTTTAGTATTATCAGAGACCTTAACGTCACGTCCCGCTTCAAATGCAATTTCTTGTAAAATAAAATAAAACCCAAGACATGGAAGAAGCGAAACAGCGTTTTTACGAGGCCTTTGGGCTTTAAATGCACTCTGTCTCCGAGACAAGACGGAAAAGCGTTCCACTTCAGCGGAGACAGCCTTTACAAGACACTGTTGCGACTTAACGCACTGTGAAGTGAATCCATGCAATTTTTATCTTGTATTGTCCCCTTATTTTAACGACGTCTCTAATGGGTTTAAAGTATAACAATAAACACTCAAAGCGGACGGTATTGTTGTATTTTGTAACTTATTGAAGTAATCCTCGAAATACAATAAAAAAGTTTTACAACTTTTACGCCCTATAAAAGTTCAAACTTTCTTGTGCGTTTCGATTGTCGACTGGAATCCTTGTCAGGATTTAAAACGTTTTTTATAATTGTTACTTTGTGTTTATGTTTTATTATTGTTGTAATAACTACGCAACACAGTTATGATTGACTTTTCTTGTTATTGTACTTGATATTCCAGCAATCCTTTCTTATTCAAAAAAAAAAATCAAAATAAAATTACTATAACTGAAGTATATTGCGGCACCACGTAACCGTGCACTTGGCCTTAAGAGATCGCAGTAGACGAGTCGGAAGGTAGAGGGGACAGTATGAAATCCTTTCCTACAAACATGATAAAGACTGTGAAAACACTGATTTGCATGAGACGGTTGATATTAGATAAATTCTATAATAAATTAGCTTTGGTATGAAGTAACAAACAAACGTGAAAAATGTGTAGATATATCGGATGCGGAAGCAGTTTATAGAATATTTTGAATAAGTAACATGTTTACAGAAGTGATAGTACACGAGTTATCTCGTGCGATCTCTCTAGATCTTGAGTTGCTACTCTGACGGGCCCCCTTGGAGGGCGTGAAGGCAAGTCAGGGGTGGCGAGAGCAGCTGGAAAATACGTTAGTAATTTTATTGACCATCACGTTCAAAAAATTAAAATGAAATGTATGCATTTATATAAGAAATATAATTAAAGGTGCAAATTTTGTAAACTTGAAATTGAATTAACATGACAGCTTGAAAAAAATAATAACACGAAAGTGTCGCGAAACGAATGTTTGCCTTTCAAGTAGCAACAGCGCCACAATGGTCAAATCTTCATTTTGGATAAAACACTTAGGAGTGTATCACAGATAGCTCTTCGATTATACTTGCCTTTTTCAAGCATTTACTCATACGAAAAATCATTTTCAGCACTTGTTGCAATACAAACAAAATATAGGAAAAAACTTGATGTTGCTAATGACTCGCGTTGTGCCTTTACTAAAACACAACCTCAAATATACATGCTAGTATAAAAAATGCAAGCTCATAAATCTAACAGATTTCCCTTTTATCTGTTAAAATTTACCTTGTGAACTAAAACTTGAAATGTTTCATCATTTTTCTTGTGAATAAGAAATACATGTGTATGCATAAATAAATTAATTCTTTTCAAAATATATATATATATATATATATATATATATATATATATATATATATATATATATATATATAATATTATTTTCATTTTCTTATATTGTTTGTTTCATAGAGTAAGGAGGAGGGAGGCGTGGGAGGCTTTCATTTAAAAAAGAGGAGGCGTGTACAAAAGTTTTGGGAGCCCCTGCTCTAGATCAAGTACACGGTTACATGGTCCGCACTAAACAACCTTGAAATTTGTACGACTAAATTAGAGTATTCATTTAGTTTCCCTACTTCAAAACTAATTTATAAAAAAAATGTAAAATAACTTTAAAAACCTATCAGCCAATGATCGGCGGAGAGAATGTTCGTTGAGACATGTATCCGGGCTCAACAAGATCGCATATAGCTTTGCATACTGATGGCAAGGTTTAGGAATCCCGCCTAAGTGAGGCATTCGCCGCACAATCAAGGGAATGCAAAGAGCATTACAGCAGAGCCGCCCACTTTACTTCCCTTAGGCACGGCTCAGTCTACTTGTACTCTAAAACCTGGATCAAACCTGGAACTTTTAGTTCAGTAGGCAATGCACTTACAACACCACTAAGACGCCAGGTTGTTTAAAAAATGTATTTAAAACAACAAAAAAAACAAAATTTGACTTGATTTAATTTAATTTTAAAAAATATTAGTTTTCTACTAGTCTAAAATGTTACACTTTCTGGAATTTTAAAACAACAAATTAATTCAGTGAATTTCGCAAATAAATTTGTATGCAAATAACCTTTAGAATTAAACCTCCATGAATTATAGTTCCCTGTAAACTCATGTCTTGTTCCCACGTTACAATTTTCAATACAAGTGGCACTAAAATTAAGATTTTTCCAGCAGGCTTTAATTTGTGCTACAGGCCTGCAAAGGCTAAATATTTCAACGTTTATTGATATTTTTAAGAAATGTAAAATAATAATCCGTTTATGCAATAAACGTAGAAAAGTGTAGTTTTATGAAATGTTTATTCTTAAACAATAAAATTATACGAATTGTTGAGATTTGTATACATGAGAAATCTCATGCGATCTCTCAAGACCAAGTACACGGTTACATGGTCCACACTATTCGTAATGGTCAGTCAGCAGAGTGCTTTGAGATCAACTAATAAAGGAGGCAGTCTTCTGCCGGCACATGCACACAATTGACTGCCCAACGCGCATAAGCCTAGCGAGTTTTCTTATGAAGGCAAGTAGCAATAAGCCTCGAGCAGTTCTTACTATCAATAAAAACATTTATATGTTTACACTTTGCGTGTGCGTGTGTACACAATAAAGTTTTATAAATATAAACAATTAATTTTATATATAGTATATTCGTACTTTTGCAAAAAAGAAATATAATTTCCCAAGTAGGCTAAAGTTATTAAATTAAACATTGCCCAAAGCGTCTTAGCAAAACATTTTTAGAAAACGTTCAAGAAAAATGTTACCTCCGGTTTAAAAATGGTTGGCAAATAAAATGTTTCAAGTCTAATTTATTACAAAACCGGAGATTTTATAAAAAAATTATAAGAGTAGTTAAACTGTGAATTTTTAGATGTAAATTTTAACAGTGTAATACATTTTAATACACTACCTACTAACGACTTGAATCTTCTAGTAAAGTTTAGTCGAATGATACGTGAATATCCTGTGGAGTTGTGTTGATGACAGGAGTAGCCAGTTAATTAACTTTAGTAAACCAATTAATTTTAGCAGAAAAATATTAACCTCTAAAACAAATGTATTCTACTCCACCAATAATAGGAGGCACAACTAATACTGACTATTATTTGCGTAAAGCGACACTAAGAACCACGTCTTTGCGCCCCCCTTTCTAGATTACTAAAATAGCTCATTTTTACAAAATGACGTTTAAGCCTAGTATGTTTCCCGACGACCCAACAGCTGTGTAATTTTAAGAGCCAAAATAGCATAAGCATGCTAGAGATAAACATTTCAAAATCCCCCACCGTGTCGTGCCCCCCTAAAATACATCGGCTTGTCTACGCCCCTGGTTGAGGAAGAGGTTAGAGAAACGAAGCGAAGAGGAGACAAAAGCCCCCCCCCCCATACTGTCTCTGTCCGTAGGAAATATCTCTTCACTTGGTACTTCCCACACGATTATAAAGTAATGGAGAGTGCAAATCGTCGATTGTGTAAACGGTTGGAGATGCTCGAGCTATCTATCGCTGTTATTGAGAACTAATAGAAGACCTATATAGATGATATTAATACAGTATGAAAATTCCATTACCAAAATTAGATCCAAACAAGCCGGGAATGAAATTAAAACTGATAAATTTGTTGTTTAATTATATAACAGATAGATTTTACTAAATTGATCGAACTTAGTATTAATTAAGGGAATATTTCTTTTGGAGCACCTGAATAAAAGATTGTACGAGGGAAATTCTTGGAGTTGACGTTACGATAAAATCATCAAGCCCTAACACATCTATATAGTTGTATATATGTCTTATATACAACTACTTTAGCTTAAATTATGTGATAACATATGATTTCATACAACATCGGATTTTATTTTAGGTTATGTTGTAGAAAAGTAGTTTTAACGTAAGGGTTATGATGCTTTATTAAATTTACATTATCTTGTTAAAATGTTATTAATAAATATTTTTTATTATGTAAAATATTTAAAACATTTACTAAATTAAATGTCAGTTGATTAATATATAAATTTATATTTCAATATAATTTTACCGAGTTAAATATTTTATTCCAATTTTTGAAACAAAAACGTCTCTAGCCGCGATAGATATTTTAAGAATGGATTAAAATTTAATTCGTTAAATAAGATATTTATTCATTAAGTTTGTCTAGTAAAGGTTCTCTCTTGTACATGAGCTAGATTATATTAGAACCTATCAAATACATCCAGCAAGTGAAGTACTCCAGGTCCATTCAATGCCATAACATCTTATTAACACGAGATCTACACTCTCAGAAAACAAGATGTCTCCTTTGGAGATTGTTACGAAAGTATATAAAACCAACCCACTACGAACGCGCAGGCGCACACCTAAACTCTAGACACAAGCAAGTAGAAAGCGCCAGCAAAGCTGAAGCCACACCTAAACTCTAGACACAGGCAAGTAGAAAGCGCCAGCAAAGCTGAAGTCACACCTAAACTCTAGACACAGGCAAGTAGAAAGCGCCAGCAAAGCTGAAGTCACACCTAAACTCTAGCACAAGCAAGTAGAAAGCGCCAGCAAAGCTGAAGTCACACCTAAACTCTAGACACAGGCAAGTAGAAAGCGCCAGCAAAGCTGAAGTCACACCTAAACTCTAGACACAAGCAAGTAGAAAGCCCCACCAAGCTGAGGCCATGACCTGTTGAGATATTATAATTGTGTTGCAGCTTGCGCGCAATTATTCAACAAACGGCAACACGGAATATTAAAAAGCCATTAAGCAACAAAGTACAGCGAGACAGCTCTAAAGCATGATTTATAGAGCAGACCTTATTGGAGCCGAGTAGCGAGGCTCGCATCTACACGACACGGAAGTGGGAAAGATGGATTCCTTAGTGAGCTGCTACATTTTACAAAGAGATGCTTGCCCCATTGTTAAGAAAGAAGGGTCGAAGATAAAATATTTTTTAATTTGCATCTAAACGGTATTTATTAATATTTCCATTATCTTTTATTGCAGATTCTTTAAATCGCATTAATAATCTTCTTTTATCGATTTCTTTAAAATTGTAGGCCTTTGGAATATCAAGAGCACAGTGGTACAATATAGTACAATACAATTAATGGAAAAAACCCCAATACCAGAAAAATAATAAAAAATAACTATTATTAGTCTATAGGTTACCTAAGATTAAACCTTATGTACATTTCGATGACCTCATAATTGTCAGATTATTCTACTACAAAGTGTTAATCTAGAATACAATAAATTACCAATTAGACTGACCAATCAGTTCGGAATAAACCAATTTCCGAACGTCGCCCACGAAATTATATATATGTGTGTGTATATATATATATATATATATATATATATATATATATATATATATATATATATATATAAGGCTACTTGACTCGATAATCAACCGCTTTTTTCGTTAATGGCTGCAAGTGTAAACATGATTCAGGCCTATAACTTAAATTGTTTACAATGAGTAAAGCTACTTGAATCGTAACACTTTGGGCTATGCTTTGTTCCGTGAACGACCATTTGTGCGGGGGGGTTGGTGAGTGTTGCAGCTCGCAGGGGCAAAAGTTATAACTTGTCACAGATGTGGGACGTTATAGGTAGGGGGTAGGACCAGTATCCTCCTGGTAGTGCTTATGGGGGGACTTACCACTCACGTATCCAATGTATCGTCCTAAGGCCCTAGAAAACCATGATAGTTTCTACTTTTAGAGCGATCTACCAATTTAATTAAATTTTCAACGAAGGATGGGAAATCACCTTAAATATGGCCTGTAAATATATGTTTTAAGGCGCGTTGTGAGTGTTGCAGCTCGC
The DNA here is from genome assembly GCA_036971475.1 of Prosapia bicincta. NCBI lineage: Eukaryota > Metazoa > Arthropoda > Insecta > Hemiptera > Cercopidae > Prosapia > Prosapia bicincta. The sequence continues at coordinate 33,202,686 of JBAIZL010000010.1, read as the reverse complement.
AGGGGCAAAAGTTATAACTTGTTACAGATGTGGAAGATTATAAGTAGGGGTGGAGGACCAGTATCCTCCTGGTAGTGCTTAGGGAGGACTTACCACTCACGTATCCAATGTATCGTCCTAAGGCCCTAGAAAACCATGATAGTTTCTACTTTTAGAGCGATCTACCAATTTAATTAAATCCCCAACGAAGGATGGGAAATCACCTTAAATATGGCCTGTAAATATATGTTTTAAGGCGCGTTGTGAGTGTTGCAGCTCGCAGGGGCAAAAGTTATAACTTGTTACAGATGTGGAAGATTATAAGTAGGGGTGGAGGACCAGTATCCTCCTGGTAGTGCTTAGGGAGGACTTACCACTCACGTATCCAATGTATCGTCCTAAGGCCCTAGAAAACCATGATAGTTTCTACTTTTAGAGCGATCTACCAATTTAATTAAATCCCCAACGAAGGATGGGAAATCACCTTAAATATGGCCTGTAAATATATGTTTTAAGGCGCGTTGTGAGTGTTGCAGCTCGCAGGGGCAAAAGTTATAACTTGTTACAGATGTGGAAGATTATAAGTAGGGGTGGAGGACCAGTATCCTCCTGGTAGTGCTTAGGGAGGACTTACCACTCACGTATCCAATGTATCGTCCTAAGGCCCTAGAAAACCATGATAGTTTCTACTTTTAGAGCGATCTACCAATTTAATTAAATCCCCAACGAAGGATGGGAAATCACCTTAAATATGGCCTGTAAATATATGTTTTAAGGCGCGTTGTGAGTGTTGCAGCTCGCAGGGGCAAAAGTTATAACTTGTTACAGATGTGGAAGATTATAAGTAGGGGTGGAGGACCAGTATCCTCCTGGTAGTGCTTAGGGAGGACTTACCACTCACGTATCCAATGTATCGTCCTAAGGCCCTAGAAAACCATGATAGTTTCTACTTTTAGAGCGATCTACCAATTTAATTAAATCCCCAACGAAGGATGGGAAATCACCTTAAATATGGCCTGTAAATATATGTTTTAAGGCGCGTTGTTGAGTGTTGCAGCTCGCAGGGGCAAAAGTTATAACTTGTCACAGATGTGGGACGTTATAAGTAGGGGTGGAGGACCAGTATCCTCCTGGTAGTGCTTAGGGAGGACTTACCACTCACGTATCCGATGTATTGTCCTAAGGCCCTAGAAACCATGATGGGTTGTACTTTTAGAGCGTTCTACCAATTTAATTAAATCCCCAACGAAGGATGGGAAATCACCGTAAATATGGCCTATAAATATATGTTTTAAGGCGCGTTGTTGAGTGTTGCAGCTCGCAAGGCCAAGCTATAATCACTTGTTACATATGTGGGAGGTTATAGGTAGGGGGGTAGGACCAGCATCCACCTGGCAGTGCTTAGGGGGGGGACTTACTACTCACGTATCGAATGTATCCTAAGGCCCTAGAAACCATGACGGGTTGTACGTTCAGGGCGATCTACCAATTTAATTAAATCCCCAACGAAGGATGAGAAATCACCGTAAATATGGCCTGTAAATATATGTTTTAAGGCGCGTTGTTGAGTGTTGCAGCTCGCAAGGCCAAGCTATAATCACTTGTTACATATGTGGGAGATTATAGGTAGGGGGTAGGACCAGCATCCACCTGGTAGTGCTTGGGGGGGGGGGGACTTACTACTCACGTATCGAATGTATCCTAAGGCCCTAGAAACCATGACGGGTTGTACTTTCAGGGCGATTTACCAATTTAATTAAATCCCCAACGAAGGATGGGAAATCACTGTAAATATGGCTTGAGTTAAGATGGGAATATAAAACCCTCTCCAAGAGAATATAGGAGGTTCAGAGTCCTGTACATGCTGTGTACCTACTCTCTATAGGGGTTGTAAATCTAAGCATTGCGCCTACGTGTAAGGATAGCGAAGGGAGGTCGAGGGGGAAATGCTTAGGGTGGGGAGAAATGGACTCCCTTTCAATCAGATCGAAGAGAAAAGTATACACCTGCTAGTTGTAATGTATGTAAGCAATCACTATTATTACAAAAGCAACCATCTCTTATTAATATCAACAGTCTTTTACGAAAGGCAAAGATTTTAACTAGTTCTACAGCTTCATTACAGAAAGCGTTAAAAAATAAAGATAAAATACTAACAAAATTACTAAAAAAGTTAAAGTTTAATATCACGTTTGAAGAAGGGTTGTTAGTTATGGACATAAACCAGACAAGTGTAGGGATGAGTGCGAGATTGCAACCTGTAACATAATTAATTGAAATTGCCACGATTAAACGCCGGGGGAAGTAATGAAGAACAGAAAAGTAATGGTTGCTTTCAAAGTAGCGGAGATTTTAATGAATGGCTGTGTGTTAAATTATATTTCGTTATTATTAATGAGGCGGTGGTGGAAATTATCAAGAGCGGGAGTCAGTAAGCGACAGAAGTGAATGCTTTGTTTGTAGAATGCAGTAAATAGGGGTTTTAATAGACTCTAGTTTATGTTGTTAATATTAAATGTATGTAGTTTATTAGATGTTGAAAAATTTATTAAATAAAAATTTTGTTTAACGAATTTAATTTAAATCAATTATTAAAAAGTATCAGGCACCATGTAAAAGATTTTTATTCAAACTATTGGTGTAAAACCCATTATACTAATATAATTTCCAAAATACAAAAACATTGGATTTTGTGATTGCATTATACTAACCTATCAAGGCCAGTGGGGCGAAGCCCAGGTGATTTTTGAAAAGTCTGATGGTTTTCCCCCGTCTTTAGCCCTCAAGCTTTAAACTCTAATTAAAGCCCTGAAGCTGGATCTAATTAAGATATTTAATCTTGATCACTGCTCGAGAAACTTCATGGCGATCGATTCGTTTACAGAATTAAATATAGACAGTATTGTATTACGATTCAGAAATATAAATTAATTATTTTATTACCAAAAATATTATTTTGATTCAATAATGTACAACGAATAAAATAACATCACCTACGTGTTGAAACAGGAGCGGTTTGAAACCATATCTTATCGCTTTATTAAGGCCTATACACTGCACATATAGGCTTCATGCAAATACATGTGTCAGAGCAATGATTTTAGCGTGACTCCATGATTGAGCGAGTCAAAAGGATACACACTTCAAAAGCAATGTATTTTCTAGGCCAAAAGAAAACTTGGTATTTTAATGCAACCGCGAACACTCGAGAATGACAGCCTTTGATAAAACCAAACGTTTGCTGGGTTGGGGTTTAAAACGGAACCCCACGCCCAAGTACCTCGTAACACATTTACTAATAATAATAATAATAATAATATAATATATATATATATATATATATATATATATATACACAAAAAAAAAATATATATATATATATATATACACAAAAAAAAAAAAAAAAAAAATATATATATATATATATATATATATATATATATATATATATATATATATATATATATATATATATATATATATATATATATATATATATATATATACTGTATATATTAAATACACACACACACGCACGCACGCGCGCGCGCGCGCGCGCACACACACACACACACACACACACACACACACACACACACACACACACACACACACACACACACACACACACACTCACGCAGACACACGCACGCAGACACACACACGCAGACACACACACACACACACACACACACACACACACACACACACACACACACACACACACACACACACACACACACATACACACACACACACTCACGCAGACACACGCACGCAGACACACGCACGCAGACACACACACGCAGACACACACACACACACACACACACACACACACACACACACACACACACACACACACATTAAATATGTCTGGTGAAATAAAACACTTCCATAAACTAGAATATAATACTTCATTTTATTATTTATTGAAGCTTTTGGCTAATTTACATTAAGTCTTACTCTAATCACATAACTGGACAGATGTATAAGTTTTGAAAATGCTGATAATGTAAATTAGCGAAAAGCTTCAATAAATAATAAAATGAAGTATATATTCAAGTTTATGAAAGTGTTTCATTTCACCATATATATCTATATATATAAGCCAATAAAAGAATTAGTTATTAATTTGTACTCATTATGTTGAAAATAATAAATTTTATTCATTAAAAATAAAAATTATAAGCTAATACCCTAACCTACGAAAACCTTGAGATCAGTTACGGTCTGAGATGACAATAGGACACATCACCCAAAACGGCCGTCCACAACAAATATAAGCGAGTGCTACTTGCTTGTTTCTAAATAAGTTTGTAAATATTTACAAGTGTTTTAGTGAAAACTAGCAGCTCACGTGAAAATGGAATCAACATATATAAATAAAAATTAATAAATAATTCTTGTATTTGAACAGCCTAAGTTGCTCCAGATAGACACATAGATATAACATTTTGTCTTGTAAAGTAATTAAATGAAAGAAATATTTCAAATACAAGAATGGTTTTAATTTATTTATGTTTGAAAGCTTTTCGACGCTAAATCATGTCATTGTTTTCCCTTAGGATACGATACATTTATTGGCAAAATGCTTTAAAAATATAATAATTAAAAAGATATATATATATATATATATATATATATATATATATATATATATATATATATATATATATATATATTAAAACAACACAGGTTATTCAAATACAAGAATATTTATTAATTTATATTCAAAGCTTTTCGTTGGTAAACAGTACCAACATCATCAGGAATGAAAATTACAATAATCATTCTGATTAATACAATAATTATTCTTGTATTTGAATAACCTGTGTTGTTTTAATATATATATATATATATATATATATATATATATATATATATATATATATATATATACACTTTATATATGAAGTTATATACTATATAACGTTATATCTGTGGAAGAATTTGTAATAAATTAAATAAATAAATTGTATTGAAAAGAAATAATTCGTAAAACTCAGTATTTTGTACGTAAGAACGGCCACTTAAGGGGAATGTTTAACTTGATGATAGGGGGTGGTGGTGAAGTGAGGATTAAGGCCCAAGGGTTGTTATACAACAGCAAAGAAACCCTCTCCCAATTAGTAACATAGAGCGTGCTCATTTAAGTAGAAAGAAGAAAGGTCATGGTAAAGTGTAGAACACTCTTGGCTGCGATATATTTTATAAATGGACAGGAATTATTTCCAATCAATACTGAATATTTCCAATTAGCATTGTATATTCAACAGCAATTAGGAAATGTGGCTTGAATAGCCATTCCTGTACTCTGCAAATGCTTTTATTTTTGATTGGAAAATGGAAATAATTATTGCTTTCTATCTATACATAAACGTTCTTGAGGAATTTCAAAGTGTCATGGTTTGCTTGTTTTAATTTTGTTACATGAACAATATAAACAAAAAATTTTTAAAGCCACCTCCTACTTAGGTCGACAAAGAAAACATTTATTGAATAATATAAGTGAAGTAACACAATCTGTGGATTAAAACAGTTGTTCTGCCTTGTAAGGTGTAATTAAAATCAGCCGTTTTATTTACTCATATGCCATCACTTATTTCAAGACAAATGGAACGAAATAACTATATTGCCTACCTTGCCACTTTTGGGTTAGGTTTTTCTCCCATATAAAACTAAAAATAATTAAAACTAAAGAATATCAAATTAAATTTTCAAAGGAAATACTGTATTAACATCAAGTGCCATTCACTACAAGTTTAAAAAATGTATTTGAACTTGAGTGAGTGAATACAAGTATTTTATTAACGACTGAAAATTTGAACAAGATATAAATATATATAGGGAGAGTTTGAACTAATAGCAGGAATTGAAAAGAAATGTTTAGGACAAGCGCAGAGTTCATCTTACCGGTTCGCTCGTCCCCAGTCCGAGAGAACGAAGCGAATAAAGCTGTTTCTGGTCGCTGTTCATTCACCAAACTAATACGCTTTTGAACAAATATATTTAAAACGGTTTTAAATTTAAAATTACCATTAAATAAGGATTTAAACGCGGTATTTTCATGGTTTTATCGCTTATCTAGACGGAACCTATATTTAAAAAAATTAGAGCAGTTGATGTGAATGAACAAAAACTGTAAACAGACAACCATGTTATACTGCTTTGTACTGCGAAGTACCGGGAGAGGGACGTTTTGCTTAAATATCGTGGGCGAAACTGTCGTGTGAAGCAAAAGCAAGAACATCTTGTGCGGGAAGATTAAACAACGTCCCACGATGGATGCCACTTCAATCGTCAACCTGTTAGTTTAAGTTAGGAAAGGTTCATTCAAACATACCTTAAGCAGATATCTTGGGGCTTAGTCACAATATAGAGAAACAGAAGTTGTATAAGGAGAAATCCACAGTTTATAAAACTTCTAGTGTCTTGGAAAAATATGTTTAAAACGTATTTTGTGAAAGCCTTTAACTTTCAAAGCGTCGGTGGCAAGTTTTGTTTTTCCCGATTTCCTGCGGACTATCTACATCGTTAAGTTTCATTTAATATCTATGACGTCTAAATAATCGATATATAGTAACAACATATCGATTGTTATTTTTTTCGAAGTGAAAACGTTTATAGCGATATTGGATGCATATAAACATGCAATATCGCGTCAGTTTAAGGTCCGTCAGGTCACGCTATGAGTCCCCTCAAAGTGAATTAAACAATAACATATGATTTATTATATCAGCTGATTTTATGTTATACGTTATGTTGTAAAACTACTGTTTTAACACGTAGGTTATGTTACATTATTTATTGAACATCATCAATATAGATACGTCTAAAAACAAATGTTTAGACAATTTCTTATTACACAAAATTGAATGTGTCTTTCAATTCAACATTTTTGCAGATGTTGCTATAAAAGTTTTCACTTCTATTGGGACCCCATCCTAGTGCCACAAGCCTATTTTATTTTTAGAAAATACTCATCTAAAATACAAAATAACTTCTATATTTTCATTAAACGATTAGCAGATGTTCTACTGGTTTTACTATGGTTAACAAACCAAACTAAACCAGAAAGAATGTATGTCACAATTAAACTACAATATTAAAAGCATAAAATATCGACGTGCAGTGGGAATATGAACCCCAAACACTGGACACACTAACATCCCTTGTTATGGTCAGTAGGGCGTTGCTCTCCGCAATGTAACATCTCCCTCCGACTCGTCCGCCCAAAGTTGTACCTTGTTGGAAACAGACGTCGAAAACTATGTTATATTAAAAGGTTCTTCAATGGTGCATATTGCTTAAGATGAGTTCTTCAATGTTAGCTATTGCTTAATAAAATGGGTTCATCAATGGTGCCTATTTCTTAATATGGGTTCTTCAATGTTACCTTTTTGCTTAAAACGGATTCTTCAATGTTGCATATTAATTAAAATTGGTTGTTCAATGTGGGCTATAGCTTAAAATGGGTGATTCAATGTTGCCTATTCCTTAAAATGGGTTATTCAATGTTGTCTTTTGCATAAAATACGTTCTTTAATGTTGCCTATTGCTTAAAATACGTTCTTTAATGTTGTGTATTGCTTAAAATACGTTCTTTAATGTTGCCTATTGCTTAAAATGGGTTATTCAATGTTGTCTTTTGCATAAAATACGTTCTTTAATGTTGCCTATTGCTTAAAATACGTTCTTTAATGTTGTGTATTGCTTAAAATACGTTCTTTAATGTTGTGTATTGCTTAAAATACGTTCTTTAATGTTGTGTATTGCTTAAAATACGTTCTTTAATGTTGTGTATTGCTTAAAATACGTTCTTTAATGTTGCCTATTGCTTAAAATGGGTTATTCAATGTTGTCTTTTGCATAAAATACGTTCTTTAATGTTGTGTATTGCTTAAAATACGTTCTTTAATGTTGCCTATTGCTTAAAATACGTTCTTTAATGTTGTGTATTGCTTAAAATACGTTCTTTAATGTTGCCTATTGCTTAAAATGGGTTATTCAATGTTGTCTTTTGCATAAAATACGTTCTTTAATGTTGTGTATTGCTTAAAATACGTTCTTTAATGTTGCCTATTGCTTAAAATACGTTCTTTAATGTTGTGTATTGCTTAAAATACGTTCTTTAATGTTGTGTATTGCTTAAAATACGTTCTTTAATGTTGCCTATTGCTTAAAATGGGTTATTCAATGTTGTCTTTTGCATAAAATACGTTCTTTAATGTTGCCTATTGCTTAAAATACGTTCTTTAATGTTGTGTATTGCTTAAAATACGTTCTTCAATGTTGCCTATTGCTTAAAATACGTTCTTTAATGTTGTGTATTGCTTAAAATACGTTCTTTAATGTTGTGTATTGCTTAAAATACGTTCTTTAATGTTGCCTATTGCCTACTGTATATTGCTTAAAATGTGTTCTTCAATAGTGTCTATTGCTTAGAATGGGTGATTAGATGTTGCCTATTACTTACAATTAAAAAAAGACTTTAATGAAGTACAGCAAAGAAATTATATATAAACTTAAAACTAAAGCGATGATTCCGTTTCGGGAAAAATAAAACGAGACACAAATAAAAGACCTTCCTACAGACCACTGTCTAAGAAACTAACCATCTTATCGAATCGGGAAACAAAGCTAAACGTCATGCTCTAATTAAATTTCCTTGAAAATAAAATAAACATACGATCTATTTATGAGCAATGAAATCGACTTTTTACGACGCCTTTGGGCTTTACATGCTCCCTGTCTCTGAGACAAGACGTCTAAGCGTTCTACTTCCGCAGAGACAGGCTAGACGTCAGGAAACCATCAAATGTCGTCTTACTGCCCACTAAACAGTGCCGTGAAATCTTGTTCCTTCCACTCTATAACCTTTGACACAAATCCTCGTTTCCAAGCAATAATTTCAAAAATTCTTTATAAATTAAATATTTGATAGAATACAAAAACAGATTAAGCTTCTTTAATTTTAAAATGAAAATATTTTAATCTTTGAGATTTAATAAAAAAATGTGATTTATTCAAAAACCTTTCTGTCAAATATGTTTAAACGAATAAAATAAATTTAAAACACAAACATTTCAAGAACTATATTCAGCAAATATTAATTACTGAAGTTAATATTTCTTTGGCTGTGTATTACTATGTTTTCCACCGGTGAAAACCATCTCATCCGTTCCCGGACGCTTTTCTTATTTTAGCTTAAAATAAGTGACAACATATGATTTCATACAACAGCTGATATTATGTTAAAGGTTATGTTGAGGAACAGGTGTTTTAACACGTAGGTTATGTTACTTTATTTATAGTAATAAATATATTAATAAATACGTTGGTGAATCCACAACGTCAATGCAATATAATGACGAGTAACATATTTCTATTCCAATATATGAGATAAAAAATGTCTCAGTCGCGTCTCACACTTTAAAAGAATTTATTTACAATGGATTCTCTGAATTAGTTTTACTCGGTAAAGATTTTCATCATTTAATAAAGGTTTTCAAGCAAATATGTTCTTTTAATATTAAATAAACTATATTATATTAAAACCTCTATCAACTGCATTCTACAAATAGCGTAATACGTATGTCGGCCACGCCCACTAGGTTACAATGGTTACAAAATAACCTAACCCATTTTGTAGTTAGGTTATTAACTCGGTATCGTATTACACAGCTTTTAAACTTTGTATTTTGCTCTTTATCTGGTTTTGCGTTTAACTACTAGATAGAGTATTCGTCTCAATTTCTTCACTTTGACCGTACAATGCAATAAAACCTATCGACAACGACCAATTCTAGGGAGAATATTTAAACAATATTAGATTCAGTAGGAGACAGAAACACCCAACTGGTCCAGCAGAGGACACTTAATTGGTTCAAGAAGACGGTAGTTAATCTTAAAAATAACTAATACGTAATGTTAGCAGTTACCTTATGTACATTTTTATTGCCATATGATCGTCAGCTGTTGTACTTAAAGTACGACGCAGAAAATTTATTACAATAAAAATATTATGTTGGCACTTGTGGCAGTGCACGCTGACGTGACAACTTCTTTGCGTGTGTTGGAGAAAAGGTTGAAATTATTCAGTAAGTAAAAAAAAAATTGTTTCAATTCATGTTATTACATGAAACTGATTATTTTAATTTAATACCTCATCTCAATGAATAACAATTCAATTATACATATTGTGCACACAAAATTGGGTTTATATCATGTTGTATTTTGACTTACTTCTTTATTAATTCACAAGAATTATTTATATATAATAAGATAATAATATATATATATACATATATATATATATATATATATATATATATATATATATATATATATTTAAAACGCTAAGCCTACAAATACATTAGACATTTTACAAATCAGTCGTGATATCAGTTAAATTCCTTAAATTTTTATAACAGATAAACAAACCATGATGACAAATTTCAAAAGTCTAGTTTAAAATTTAAGCTAAAAATAAAATAAATCACGGTAATATAAGGTAACGTTGAAGTTAGAGCTCTCGAAGCTAGAAATGTTTTAGTAATATCTACAATAAATATTCGTCTTTCTTAAATGCATTCCGCAAATAGAAATGTAAAGTTTAATACAGTTTCATTACATTTTTACATCTTTATTTAAGGAATGTATTTCATAACGACTAATACTTACTGTAGTCAATTGTAAAATAATGATGATAAAAAAATATTTCGAAAACTTGTTGCTGTTCAAGTCGTAAGACGAAAACGTTTCCTCCAAGTGTAAGTTAACAATTTAACAACCTTTAGTTAACAAAATGTCTGGTCGCAAGTAATATCAAAGTGTAATAAGTAAAAATTATGTATTCGATGATTAAAGAATACAAATTTAATTTAAATCAGTTCTTTACAAAGTATAAGACAAGCCTAAAAATGCCATCCTTTCAAAAATTGGAATTACTCCAAGTGTAAGTTAACAATTTAACAACCTTTAGTTAACAAAATGTCTGGTCGCAAGTAATATCAAAGTGTAATAAGTAAAAATTATGTATTCGATGATTAAAGAATACAAATTTAATTTAAATCAGTTCTTTACAAAGTATAAGACAAGCCTAAAAATGCCATCCTTTCAAAAATTGGATTATATATACATAAGCGTGGAAGAGTTAAGTCAAGGAAAGGAATTCTGAATGAAAAGATTTAACGAAGAATGACGATAGAAAATGATGATCTCATACGAGACGTTTGGTGTGGTGTGGCCTACGTTAAAGGCGCTACGGATGGATGTCATTAAACATAGACTAGAAACGGAATATATGGAGGCTGGTATGATCAAGGAATGCGGTGAATAAGGCAAAGGAGGAAAAAGGGTGAAGCAATAAAGAGATACCGGTAAAGGGTAGATGTATACAATTATAAAGAATTGAAATACAGGAGTATAAAATGTAGAGGGACGAGAGGTAAGCAAGGATGATCGTTGAGTGAAACAAGTTAAGGATATGAAGATGGTGGCGGAAGACGAGTTAAGATTAGCGTAGTAAATACACATAAAGAATGGACAAACAAGATTAAAAAAGGCGTCTGGACTAAAACTAATTAGAGATGGTCATTCAGGGATGAGGAAGATCAGTAAGGAGAACCATCCGAGAGAAGGCTATGGGTAACTCTAAAGAATGGGAGGAGACGGAATGAAAATATCGTTGACTAGCAACGTTTATCTACTGTTTACCATTGGATCGATTGATATGATGATACACCAAGCTTCATGAACGTGGTAGAGTAAATCACAAGGGTAGTGTAAAAAGGGTAGATGGGACAGAATCGCAACACTACGTAGAAACTCTTAGCACGGCCTTAAATAAAGAGGTGTACAAAGTAATGTAGGTGGAATAAAGGCAAGAAACAATAATCGCCCGGAACTCGCAGGTGAATGGACGGCGACGGCGATTGGAAATCTTTAATTAAAGAGCTTTTAATCCCTCTACAAAGAGTAAGTCTAATTCCGCAACTGCTCTATCTAACGGGATTGAAGAGCTTTTAATGCCTGGACCGAGAGTAAGTCTAATTCCGCAACTGCTCTATCTAACGGGATTAAAGAGCTTTTAATGCCTCGACCGAGAGTAAGTCTAATTCGGCAACTGCTCTATCTAACGGGATTAAAGAGCTTTTAATGCCTCGACAGAGAGTAAGTCTAATTCCGCAACTGCTCTATCTAACGGGATTAAAGAGCTTTTAATGCCTCGACAAAGAGTAAGTCTAATTCCGCAACTGCTCTATCTAACGGGATTAAAGAGCTTTTAATGCCTCGACCGAGAGTAAGTCTAATTCGGCAACTGCTCTATCTAACGGGATTAAAGAGCTTTTAATGCCTCGACAGAGAGTAAGTCTAATTCGGCAACTGCTCTATCTAACGGGATTAAAGAGCTTTTATTGCCTCGACAGAGAGTAAGTCTAATTCGGCAACTGCTCTATCTAACGGGATTAAAGAGCTTTTATTGCCTCGACCGAGAGTAAGTCTAATTCGGCAACTGCTCTATCTAACGGGATTAAAGAGCTTTTATTGCCTCGACCGAGAGTAAGTCTAATTCGGCAACTGCTCTATCTAACGGGATTAAAGAGCTTTTATTGCCTCGACCGAGAGTAAGTCTAATTCGGCAACTGCTCTATCTAACGGGATTAAAGAGCTTTTATTGCCTCGACCGAGAGTAAGTCTAATTCGGCAACTGCTCTATCTAACGGGATTAAAGAGCTTTTATTGCCTCGACCGAGAGTAAGTCTAATTCGGCAACTGCTCTATCTAACGGGATTAAAGAGCTTTTATTGCCTCGACCGAGAGTAAGTCTAATTCGGCAACTGCTCTATCTAACGGGATTGAAGAGCTTTTATTGCCTCGACCGAGAGTAAGTCTAATTCGGCAACTGCTCTATCTAACGGGATTAAAGAGCTTTTATTGCCTCGACAGAGAGTAAGTCTAATTCGGCAACTGCTCTATATAACGGAATTGAAGAGCTTTTATTGCCTCGACAGAGAGTAAGTCTAATTCGGCAACTGCTCTATCTAACGAGATTAAAGAGCTTTTATTGCCTCGACAGAGAGTAAGTCTAATTCGGCAACTGCTCTATCTAACGAGATTAAAGACCTTTTATTGCCTCGACCGAGAGTAAGTCTAATTCGGCAACTGCTCTATCTAACGGGATTAAATAGCTTTTATTGCCTCGACCGAAAGTTAAGTTTAATTCGGCAACTGCTCTATCTAACGGGATTAAAGAGCTTTTATTGCCTCGACCGAGAGTAAGTCTAATTCGGCAACTGCTCTATCTAACGGGATTAAAGAGCTTTTATTGCCTCGACCGAGAGTAAGTCTAATTCGGCAACTGCTCTATCTAACGGGATTAAAGAGCTTTTATTGCCTCGACAGAGAGTAAGTCTAATTCGGCAACTGCTCTATCTAACGGAATTGAAGAGCTTTTAATGCATCAACAGAGAGTAAGTCTAATTCGGCAACTGCTCTATCTAACGGAATTGAAGAGCTTTTAATGCATCAACAGAGAGTAAGTCTAATTCGGCAACTGCTCTATCAAACGAAATTGAAGAGCTTTTAATGCATCAACAGAGATATAATTTATTAACACAATTTTTAAAAATCATACTAGAATTTTACACAGTTATGTTAAACAATTACATTCTGAAAAAATACTTACCCTTATTAGGATAGTAAAGAGTAAGTATTCACCTCACTGATCACTGATTACAATATTCAGCTCAGTTGTTTGTGACAGAAGAGAATCAACGCGGAATCAGCGCCAGGCAGAAACTCGATCAGGAAAACCGTATATTTTAACTCAGAGACGATTTGAATAGGAAATAGTTTCCAAGCTCCATTTGGAAGTGGAATTCAATGGAGACGTATTTTCAATGGAAAGTTTTTAATTGGGAAATTTAACTTTGGGCAGCACAGACGTTCAGTGCAGACGCGAAAGGTCTCGAAGTTTTTAACGCACAAAATGGAATCTATTTGTGAAATTTCATATTCCTCTGAGTTTAACTTTGATGACTTCTTCAATGCGCGCAGGCACTCACACGCAACTAATTTTCTTAATTACCTGCCAGAACTTTCCATCAGTTACGCAGAACATAATTTTAAAATAACAAACCTGCGACGGCTATGCAAACAGAAAAGATTTGTCAAAGTTTATCAAATTACCTGATTGCTCTGAGCCGCTGCCTCCACGGCCGCCCTTTCCATCTGCAGCCCATTCTTCTTCTGCAACAGGAAAAATTAAATTAACTTTCCAGTGAAGCAGATCAAATATACATTACAAAAATACATGACTAAGGCAATATGTGCGGGTATAAACTAGAAAAATCGAATTAGATTATTAAAAAAAAATTACTTATTTAATATCATTATTATTATTACAGGTAATAATAGTGAAAGAAAACAAGTAATATGAAAAAAACATTGATGAAAGTCAATTATTACTTGGGTCATAAATTTTGTTTACATTAAAGTTACCTTTTTTATTAAATAATTACAATTAATATAAATAAAGTAACGTAACCTATGCGTTAAAACAGCCGTTCTACCACATAACCTATAAACATAAAGTCAGGTGTTTTATAAAATCATATGTTATTACTTATCATATTACATACCTTGCCCCTATTATGAAATGTTTTTCTCCCATATAAAAGTAAAAGTAATGAATTAAATTTAATAATTGAAAAAAACTGTATTACCATGAATCGGCATTCACTACAAGTTTAGAAAAATGTATTTGAATTTGAGTGGATGAATAAAATGTATTTTATTAACGATGGAAAATTTGAACAAGATATATATATATATATATATATATATATATATATATATATATATATATATATATATATGGAGAGAGTGATCTAATAGAAGAAATTGAATAAATTTCAAACAAAATCCGATACTGGGTCATTCGTACAATAAATAAACGTTATGTTTCTAAGAAGTAAATTTCCAAAGGCTTGAAGGCGCTTTCTATACAAGCAGGAAAACTCGCATTTAAACTACATTTTACCTTTACAGTCTAATTTGGTATATGTTTCTAAATATTCTATATTAACCTATTACTTAAGGAAAAACAATTATCCTGCACAAACAACTTATAACATTACAATAATCAAATCAATAATAAATGGGAAACAATAAAGCAATGTATTATACACAACTTATTTGTTACGTGGCCCAAAAGCTAAATTAGTCTATTTAATGATTATAAACAATGTTCTGGGAAGAGCCATACGATACTATTTATACTAATATCAAGTAGTATAAAAAGGAAATTAGGTGATGATAAAACTACGGACGATAAACACATTAAACCCAATGAAAAGAAAGAACAAAAAGATATAATAATACAATTAATGTTAAATAGAATACAATTAAACAAAATATTTCATTTTACGATTTTACGTTAAACATTTGTGAATATATTAAGTTTAGTATTTACAAAGTTTCCTAAAAAGATGTTAACACTTGTAAAACCTTCATGTAGCATCACTTCTAAGATATTCGTATCTTCGGCTGATGCTGAGATTTGACAAGTTTAATTAAAACTCACGCTTTCAGAAGCTAAAAATGCATATACAGCGTGTACACAATTTATTAAAATTTTTACATATTAGGTAATATTTGATTAAGAACAAACTTGATTTCATGGAATATATTTTATTAAATTAAAGTAATTATATTTCTTAATGAATACACAATTTTTAAACTTTTACATTATTCAATATTATTACACTTTCGCGATTAAAGGGTTTATTAAAATCTCTTTCAGTGTAACAATTATCACAGGATTTATAGACATATTTAATTTAGTAATAACATTATGTGAGAACTCTCATCTTAACCTACTTTACTAATCACCAAGGAGACCAATGCACAACTGGAAGACTTCAACGCACGGACTTTTTTCACACGTTTATTTCTCAAAACGTCTAGATTCTCATGCAGCGCGAGTTCCACAGTGCATTACCTCCATCGCGATGTTTATAGCCCCCGCATCTCAGGAAATCGCGGGGATTTGGAAGGTAACGACGTGCATTTGTCGACGGCAATTCCAGAGCAGCGGCTTTATGGCAATGCTGGATGCCGGCTACTAATACAGACTGTACTAGCGGGAACCATATTATTATGTCTAGTTCGTCGCGGGAGATTGTTCCGAGGGTTGTAAGATGAAGGGAAATAAATTACCATTAGGTGAGGCAGGCAATAATTAAAAATAATAGATAATTTGTACACATTCGTTATTGCCATATTGTATTAATAACAATATACAGATTTATTGTACATTATTTCGCGACAAGAAGTTTCCAAATGACGCGAATGTATATTTAAGAAACAAATTAAAAGTAAGTGAAATGTAAGACAAAAAAATACAGAAGCTAATTCTCGTTTTACTTATTACTTCGCCACAAATAAATCGCTAACACAAAGCTATGATTATAGACACTTTAGGATCCACAACCGAATCATAGATAACTCCTTATTAATGGAAACAGAAACGTTTATGCAATTACTTATGTTTAGTAATACAATGTATGTAAGATAGGCAAAATTCTTACAAAGTAGATGGAATAGCGTTACACGTAAGGGTTTTCGTTTTGCGTTAAGAAACTTAATTCATTGAAAACCAATACAAAACGTAATGACAGCCCAATTTCCCCTTAGCAAAGATTTATTTGAAAAATTAATATTATTTAGTCTGTAACTAAACGTGTCAAAATATTAGCATTTATTTTAAAACTATCAAACAAATAATACATAATAATAAACACACATACTCACAAATACATATATATATATATATATATATATATATATATATATATATATATATATATATATATATATATAAATATCGCAATATGTTTTCTTGTGTATTAATAAAGAACAAAAGTCAAAATACAAATACAAGAATTATATTTGAATTTACAATTCAAAGCTTTTCGTTGGCTAACAGTACCAACATCATCAGGAATATTAAACAATTAAAATTAACATATGTGCAAATTAGATCAAATAAATAGTTATGCCAAATCAATTACAATGTTGTTAAAATTTTTTTTTTTATTTTTTTTTTATTTTTTTTTATTTTGCTGCCCTAACATTACAAACACTGAATATATTATCGAATTTAGATTTTACTTGTATTTGTTCATTTATCAACTCATTATTAGTATTATATTTATGTATTTCTAAAGCTTCATAAATATTCATTCTCAGGCCTTTGTTAATTTCTTTTATAAGTATCATATTATCTATATTAGGAAATAAGTGATTATTATTAATACAATGACTAGCAAAATTTGGTTTATAAATTTCTGGCTTTTTATATGCATTAAAATGCTCTTTATATCTATCTTTAAGTTTTTTCTTAGTTTGCTCAATGTTGAATTTACGTACCATATAGGCTTTCGATTGCCGTGTTTAACCGTTGCACAAGTAGATAATCCGTTTTCTAAGCAACAACGTATTTTTTCGTTTCTCCTCCTTGAGCGCATAAACAAGCACAAAATTAACAGATTTTCCAACCACAAACATAAACAACTGTTGCTACAACTGACTGTGAATTTACATACATTTACCTCTGAATCCAGAGATGTGAGGACACAGAAATATATTGTGCGGTACGACCATGCCTGGAGACAGCCTCTTCGCTCACAGATAAATCAAATGAAGTTATGTAGATTTAGCGCACAGTGCAAACAGAAATTTAAAATACACAGTAGACTGCGCTGTACTTGGAATGAAATATACTTCATGTCTTCTCCTCTAAGGGTGGATTTAGACAAAGCGGGATCGGGGTTTGTTAGGTCTGTGTTCTCTTTTCCACGAGGGACAGCTTGATTGTTGTGTATCTATATAGCCATACCGGAAGAGTTATTATATGTTATAATGATGTATTATATACTATGAAATAAAACACAGACATATTTATATACACATACGTACATAAATATACAGATATAAAGTAGTGCCTTTTAAAGAGTGTGTTTTACAATAAACATAACCTACAAAACAAAGAGGTTTTACAACAAACATAACCTACAAAATAAAAAGTTTTTACAACCCTACATAACTAACAAACAAGAAGAGGTTTTACAACAAACATAACCTACAACACGAAGAGTTATACAATCCTACCTACATTACCTACCTACAACAAAACAAAGAAGTTTCAAAACAAACATAACGTACAAATGAAAAGGTTTCACAACAAACATTATCTACAACAAAACGAAAAGGTTTTAAAACAAACATAAGCAACAAAACGGTTTTTTAAAACGAACATAACCTACAAAACGAAGAGGTTTTACATCTAATATAAGCTACAAAAAATAGGAGGTTTTATAACAAACATAACCCACCAAACGAAGTTGTTTTATAACAAACATAACCTACAAAACGAAGAGGTTTTACAATGAACATAACCTATAAAACGAAGAGGTTTTACATCTAATATAAGCTACAAAAAATAGGAGGTTTTATAACAAACATAACCCACCAAACGAAGTTGTTTTATAACAAACATAACCTACAAAACGAAGAGGTTTTACAATGAACATAACCTATAAAACGAAGAGGTTTTACATCTAATATAAGCTACAAAAAATAGGAGGTTTTATAACAAACATAACCTACAAAACGAAGAGGTTTTACAATGAACATAACCTATAAAACGAAGAGGTTTTACATCTAATATAAGCTACAAAAAATAGGAGGTTTTATAACAAACATAACCTACAAAACGAAGAGGTTTTACAATGAACATAACCTATAAAACGAAGAGGTTTTACATCTAATATAAGCTACAAAAAATAGGAGGTTTTATAACAAACATAACCTACAAAACGAAGAGGTTTTACAATGAACATAACCTATAAAACGAAGAGGTTTTACATCTAATATAAGCTACAAAAAATAGGAGGTTTTATAACAAACATAACCCACCAAACGAAGTTGTTTTATAACAAACATAACCTACAAAACGAAGAGGTTTTACAATGAACATAACCTATAAAACGAAGAGGTTTTACATCTAATATAAGCTACAAAAAATAGGAGGTTTTATAACAAACATAACCTACAAAACGAAGAGGTTTTACAATGAACATAACCTATAAAACGAAGAGGTTTTACATCTAATATAAGCTACAAAAAATAGGAGGTTTTATAACAAACATAACCTACAAAACGAAGAGGTTTTACAATGAACATAACCTATAAAACGAAGAGGTTTTACATCTAATATAAGCTACAAAAAATAGGAGGTTTTATAACAAACATAACCTACAAAACGAAGAGGTTTTACAATGAACATAACCTATAAAACGAAGAGGTTTTACATCTAATATAAGCTACAAAAAATAGGAGGTTTTATAACAAACATAACCTACAAAACGAAGAGGTTTTACAATGAACATAACCTATAAAACGAAGAGGTTTTACATCTAATATAAGCTACAAAAAATAGGAGGTTTTATAACAAACATAACCCACCAAACGAAGTTGTTTTATAACAAACATAACCTACAAAACGAAGAGGTTTTACAATGAACATAACCTACAAAACGAAGAGGTTTTACATCTAATATAAGCTACAAAAAATAGGAGGTTTTATAACAAACATAACCTACAAAACGAAGAGGTTTTACAATGAACATAACCTATAAAACGAAGAGGTTTTACATCTAATATAAGCTACAAAAAATAGGAGGTTTTATAACAAACATAACCCACCAAACGAAGTTGTTTTATAACAAACATAACCTACAAAACGAAGAGGTTTTACAATGAACATAACCTACAAAACGAAGAGGTTTTACATCTAATATAAGCTACAAAAAATAGGAGGTTTTATAACAAACATAACCTATAAAACGAAGAGGTTTTACAATGAACATAACCCACAAAACGAACAGTTTTTTCCAGTTTTATATTATTTTCTGAAGTTGAACTGGATTCGATAACAAGATGTATATTTACATACGCATTGTCATGAAAAACACTACTACTCATTAAAAATTAAATATGATAGTTAAGGATTACTTTAAAGTAAAGTGAAGAAAAAACTAATATCAAAATACGAAAAGAACATCAAATTTTAAAAGATCATATAGACTACAAACAAAGAGAAATAAGTAAGTTTTACGTATTTCGTAGCGCATTTTATAAAACTACATGAATACAGCGACGTTAAGTAACGTAAAAGCGGAATGCCAGTTGCTATTAAATGTAAACAGTATAGCGAGATCTCAGTTATGATCAATTTCTCAAGACGTGATAAACTCTTATCTCTATAAAATGTAATCCTCAGCACCCAGTCTCTGCTTTACGGTTAGCTACTGTCATTGCTGCTGAATGCAGAACAGTTTTATAAGAGTTTGTAGGCTTTGAAACAAGTGACGAGATATGGGATAGGGCACGTCATTGTTGTGACGTCGTTAATGTTCCACAGTCAAGGAAGGTGTGATCGTACGGCCCATTGTGTAGTCGAGGGCACTTTTATTAATTTCCTACGTTTTAGAGGTTGTCAGCAGTAAAATGCATTACGGAAGAAGCCACGCTTGCAAAGTGAGAACGAGTTGTTGGTATTCATTTTGCTCGGGATATAATGTAGGTCTGTTGATACGTTAGTGTTACACATCAGTCAATGTTCGCACAAAATAATTGAATTATAAGCTTTATTTGTACGATGAAAAAACATTATTTTCCAACAAGAAAACTTGAAATTAATTTTCAATTTGTTAAATGCCAGAATCATAGAGATTATAAAATTACTAGCATTTTTTAACCTTTAAGCTCTTTTTATAGGTTGTTTCCATTGTTAGCTCTGCATCTGTAAAAGTAACCATTTTTACAATGGGAACGGTGGCGCTAGCAGTGAAAGGATTTGGTACCACACGACAATGCATGGGTCAAACAAAGTAATTTTATACAAAACACAGTACCACCTCTACCGAGTTTTCAAGTATTTAATAAATTTGTATGAATTTTCAAATCTGGTAAAGGAAGAACTTGTGCATGTACGTAGTACTAAGGCAGGAGCGTTAAACTCTCACATAAAGGATATAAGAAGGCCCATGGTATCACCTACTCTCTATAGGAGTCACACACATCTGGTAAAGGAAGAACTTGTGCATGTACGTAGTACTAAGGCAGGAGCGTTAAACCCTCACATAAAGGATATAAGAAGGCCCATGGTATCACCTACTCTCTATAGGAGTCACACACATCTGGTAAAGGAAGAACTTGTGCATGTACGTAGTACTAAGGCAGGAGCGTTAAACCCTCACATAAAGGATATAAGAAGGCCCATGGTATCACCTACTCTCTATAGGAGTCACACACATCTGGTAAAGGAAGAACTTGTGCATGTACGTAGTACTAAGGCAGGAGCGTTAAACCCTCACATAAAGGATATAAGAAGGCCCATGGTATCACCTACTCTCTATAGGAGTCACACACATCTGGTAAAGGAAGAACTTGTGCATGTACGTAGTACTAAGGCAGGAGCGTTAAACCCTCACATAAAGGATATAAGAAGGCCCATGGTATCACCTACTCTCTATAGGAGTCACAGACATCTGGTAAAGGAAGAACTTGTGCATGTACGTAGTACTAAGGCAGGAGCGTTAAACCTTCACATAAAGGATATAAGAAGGCCCATGGTATCACCTACTCTCTATAGGAGTCACACACATCTGGTAAAGGAAGAACTTGTGCATGTACGTAGTACTAAGGCAGGAGCGTTAAACCCTCACATAAAGGATATAAGAAGGCCCATGGTATCACCTACTCTCTATAGGAGTCACACACATCTGGTAAAGGAAGAACTTGTGCATGTACGTAGTACTAAGGCAGGAGCGTTAAACCCTCACATAAAGGATATAAGAAGGCCCATGGTATCACCTACTCTCTATAGGAGTCACACACATCTGGTAAAGGAAGAACTTGTGCATGTACGTAGTACTAAGGCAGGAGCGTTAAACCCTCACATAAAGGATATAAGAAGGCCCATGGTATCACCTACTCTCTATAGGAGTCACGCACATCTGGTAAAGGAAGAACTTGTGCATATACGTAGTACTAAGGCAGGAGCGTTAAACCCTCACATAAAGGATATAAGAAGGCCCATGGTATCACCTACTCTCTATAGGAGTCACACACATCTGGTAAAGGAAGAACTTGTGCATGTACGTAGTACTAAGGCAGGAGCGTTAAACCCTCACATAAAGGATATAAGAAGGCCCATGGTATCACCTACTCTCTATAGGAGTCACAGACATCTGGTAAAGGAAGAACTTGTGCATGTACGTAGTACTAAGGCAGGAGCGTTAAACCCTCACATAAAGGATATAAGAAGGCCCATGGTATCACCTACTCTCTATAGGAGTCACACAAGTGTGTAAAGGAAGAACTTGTGCATGTACGTAGTACTAAGGCAGGAGCGTTAAACCCTCACATAAAGGATATAAGAAGGCCCATGGTATCACCTACTCTCTATAGGAGTCACACACATCTGGTAAAGGAAGAACTTGTGCATGTACGTAGTACTAAGGCAGGAGCGTTAAACCCTCACATAAAGGATATAAGGAGGCCCATGGTATCACCTACTCTCTATAGGAGTCACTCACATCTGGTAAAGGAAGAACTTGTGCATGTACGTAGTACTAAGGCAGGAGCATTAAACCCTCACATAAAGGATATAAGAAGGCCCATGGTATCACCTACTCTCTATAGGAGTCACACACATCTGGTAAAGGAAGAACTTGTGCATGTACGTAGTACTAAGGCAGGAGCATTAAACCCTCACATAAAGGATATAAGGAGGCCCATGGTATCACCTACTCTCTATAGGAGTCACTCACATCTGGTAAAGGAAGAACTTGTGCATGTACGTAGTACTAAGGCAGGAGCATTAAACCCTCACATAAAGGATATAAGGAGGCCCATGGTATCACCTACTCTCTATAGGAGTCACACACATCTGGTAAAGGAAGAACTTGTGCATGTACGTAGTACTAAGGCAGGAGCATTAAACCCTCACATAAAGGATATAAGGAGGCCCATGGTATCACCTACTCTCTATAGGAGTCACTCACATCTGGTAAAGGAAGAACTTGTGCATGTACGTAGTACTAAGGCAGGAGCATTAAACCCTCACATAAAGGATATAAGAAGGCCCATGGTATCACCTACTCTCTATAGGAGTCACACACATCTGGTAAAGGAAGAACTTGTGCATGTACGTAGTACTAAGGCAGGAGCGTTAAACCCTCACATAAAGGATATAAGAAGGCCCATGGTATCACCTACTCTCTATAGGAGTCACGCACATCTGGTAAAGGAAGAACTTGTGCATGTACGTAGTACTAAGGCAGGAGCGTTAAACCCTCACATAAAGGATATAAGAAGGCCCATGGTATCACCTACTCTCTATAGGAGTCACACACATCTGGTAAAGGAAGAACTTGTGCATGTACGTAGTACTAAGGCAGGAGCATTAAACCCTCACATAAAGGATATAAGAAGGCCCATGGTATCACCTACTCTCTATAGGAGTCACACACATCTGGTAAAGGAAGAACTTGTGCATGTACGTAGTACTAAGGCAGGAGCATTAAACCCTCACATAAAGGATATAAGAAGGCCCATGGTATCACCTACTCTCTATAGGAGTCACACACATCTGGTAAAGGAAGAACTTGTGCATGTACGTAGTACTAAGGCAGGAGCATTAAACCCTCACATAAAGGATATAA
The DNA here is from genome assembly GCA_036971475.1 of Prosapia bicincta. Classification (NCBI taxonomy): domain Eukaryota; kingdom Metazoa; phylum Arthropoda; class Insecta; order Hemiptera; family Cercopidae; genus Prosapia; species Prosapia bicincta. The sequence continues at coordinate 33,178,906 of JBAIZL010000010.1, read as the reverse complement.
GAAGGCCCATGGTATCACCTACTCTCTATAGGAGTCACACACATCTGGTAAAGGAAGAACTTGTGCATGTACGTAGTACTAAGGCAGGAGCGTTAAACCCTCACATAAAGGATATAAGAAGGCCCATGGTATCACCTACTCTCTATAGGAGTCACACACATCTGGTAAAGGAAGAACTTGTGCATGTACGTAGTACTAAGGCAGGAGCATTAAACCCTCACATAAAGGATATAAGAAGGCCCATGGTATCACCTACTCTCTATAGGAGTCACACACATCTGGTAAAGGAAGAACTTGTGCATGTACATAGTACTAAGGCAGGAGCATTAAACCCTCACATAAAGGATATAAGAAGGCCCATGGTATCACCTACTCTCTATAGGAGTCACACACATCTGGTAAAGGAAGAACTTGTGCATGTACGTAGTACTAAGGCAGGAGCATTAAACCCTCACATAAAGGATATAAGAAGGCCCATGGTATCACCTACTCTCTATAGGAGTCACACACATCTGGTAAAGGAAGAACTTGTGCATGTACGTAGTACTAAGGCAGGAGCGTTAAACCCTCACATAAAGGATATAAGAAGGCCCATGGTATCACCTACTCTCTATAGGAGTCACACACATCTGGTAAAGGAAGAACTTGTGCATGTACGTAGTACTAAGGCAGGAGCATTAAACCCTCACATAAAGGATATAAGAAGGCCCATGGTATCACCTACTCTCTATAGGAGTCACACACATCTGGTAAAGGAAGAACTTGTGCATGTACGTAGTACTAAGGCAGGAGCGTTAAACCTTCACATAAAGGATATAAGAAGGCCCATGGTATCGCCTACTCTCTATAGGAGTCACACACATCTGGTAAAGGAAGAACTTGTGCATGTACGTAGTACTAAGGCAGGAGCATTAAACCCTCACATAAAGGATATAAGAAGGCCCATGGTATCACCTACTCTCTATAGGAGTCACGCACATCTGGTAAAGGAAGAACTTGTGCATGTACGTAGTACTAAGGCAGGAGCGTTAAACCCTCACATAAAGGATATAAGAAGGCCCATGGTATCACCTACTCTCTATAGGAGTCACACACATCTGGTAAAGGAAGAACTAGAGAATATACGTAGTACTAAGGCAGGAGCGTTAAACCCTCACATAAAGGACATAAGAAGGCCCATGGTATCACCTACTCTCTATAGGAGTCACACACATCTGGTAAAGGAAGAACTTGTGCATGTACGTAGTACTAAGGCAGGAGCGTTAAACCCTCACATAAAGGATATAAGAAGGCCCATGGTATCACCTACTCTCTATAGGAGTCACACACATCTGGTAAAGGAAGAACTAGAGAATATACGTAGTACTAAGGCAGGAGCGTTAAACCCTCACATAAAGGATATAAGAAGGCCCATGGTATCACCTACTCTCTATAGGAGTCACACACATCTGGTAAAGGAAGAACTAGAGAATATACGTAGTACTAAGGCAGGAGCGTTAAACCCTCACATAAAGGATATAAGAAGGCCCATGGTATCACCTACTCTCTATAGGAGTCACGCACATCTGGTAAAGGAAGAACTTGTGCATATACGTAGTACTAAGGCAGGAGCGTTAAACCCTCACATAAAGGATATAAGAGGGCCCATGGTATCACCTACTCTCTATAGGAGTCACACACATCTGGTAAAGGAAGAACTTGTGCATGTACGTAGTACTAAGGCAGGAGCGTTAAACCCTCACATAAAGGATATAAGAGGGCCCATGGTATCACCTACTCTCTATAGGAGTCACACAAGTGTGTAAAGGAAGAACTTGTGCATGTACGTAGTACTAAGGCAGGAGCGTTAAACCCTCACATAAAGGATATAAGAAGGCCCATGGTATCACCTACTCTCTATAGGAGTCACACAAGTGTGTAAAGGAAGAACTTGTGCATGTACGTAGTACTAAGGCAGGAGCGTTAAACCCTCACATAAAGGATATAAGAAGGCCCATGGTATCACCTACTCTCTATAGGAGTCACACACATCTGGTAAAGGAAGAACTTGTGCATGTACGTAGTACTAAGGCAGGAGCATTAAACCCTCACATAAAGGATATAAGAAGGCCCATGGTATCACCTACTCTCTATAGGAGTCACACACATCTGGTAAAGGAAGAACTTGTGCATGTACGTAGTACTAAGGCAGGAGCATTAAACCCTCACATAAAGGATATAAGAAGGCCCATGGTATCACCTACTCTCTATAGGAGTCACACACATTTGGTAAAGGAAGAACTTGTGCATGTACGTAGTACTAAGGCAGGAGCGTTAAACCCTCACATAAAGGATATAAGAAGGCCCATGGTATCACCTACTCTCTATAGGAGTCACACACATCTGGTAAAGGAAGAACTTGTGCATGTACGTAGTACTAAGGCAGGAGCATTAAACCCTCACATAAAGGATATAAGAAGGCCCATGGTATCACCTACTCTCTATAGGAGTCACGCACATCTGGTAAAGGAAGAACTTGTGCATGTACGTAGTACTAAGGCAGGAGCGTTAAACCCTCACATAAAGGATATAAGAAGGCCCATGGTATCACCTACTCTCTATAGGAGTCACACACATCTGGTAAAGGAAGAACTTGTGCATGTACGTAGTACTAAGGCAGGAGCGTTAAACCCTCACATAAAGGATATAAGAAGGCCCATGGTATCACCTACTCTCTATAGGAGTCACACACATCTGGTAAAGGAAGAACTTGTGCATGTACGTAGTACTAAGGCAGGAGCGTTAAACCCTCACATAAAGGATATAAGAAGGCCCATGGTATCACCTACTCTCTATAGGAGTCACGCACATCTGGTAAAGGAAGAACTTGTGCATGTACGTAGTACTAAGGCAGGAGCGTTAAACCTTCACATAAAGGATATAAGAAGGCCCATGGTATCACCTACTCTCTATAGGAGTCACACACATCTGGTAAAGGAAGAACTTGTGCATGTACGTAGTACTAAGGCAGGAGCGTTAAACCTTCACATAAAGGATATAAGAAGGCCCATGGTATCACCTACTCTCTATAGGAGTCACGCACATCTGGTAAAGGAAGAACTTGTGCATGTACGTAGTACTAAGGCAGGAGCATTAAACCTTCACATAAAGGATATAAGAAGGCCCATGGTATCACCTACTCTCTATAGGAGTCACACACATCTGGTAAAGGAAGAACTTGTGCATGTACGTAGTACTAAGGCAGGAGCGTTAAACCTTCACATAAAGGATATAAGAAGGCCCATGGTATCACCTACTCTCTATAGGAGTCACACAAGTGTGTAAAGGAAGAACTTGTGCATGTACGTAGTACTAAGGCAGGAGCGTTAAACCTTCACATAAAGGATATAAGAAGGCCCATGGTATCACCTACTCTCTATAGGAGTCACGCACATCTGGTAAAGGAAGAACTTGTGCATGTACGTAGTACTAAGGCAGGAGCGTTAAACCTTCACATAAAGGATATAAGAAGGCCCATGGTATCACCTACTCTCTATAGGAGTCACACACATCTGGTAAAGGAAGAACTAGAGAATATACGTAGTACTAAGGCAGGAGCGTTAAACCCTCACATAAAGGATATAAGAAGGCCCATGGTATCACCTACTCTCTATAGGAGTCACACACATCTGGTAAAGGAAGAACTTGTGCATGTACGTAGTACTAAGGCAGGAGCGTTAAACCTTCACATAAAGGATATAAGAAGGCCCATGGTATCACCTACTCTCTATAGGAGTCACGCACATCTGGTAAAGGAAGAACTTGTGCATGTACGTAGTACTAAGGCAGGAGCATTAAACCCTCACATAAAGGATATAAGAAGGCCCATGGTATCACCTACTCTCTATAGGAGTCACACACATCTGGTAAAGGAAGAACTTGTGCATGTACGTAGTACTAAGGCAGGAGCATTAAACCCTCACATAAAGGATATAAGAAGGCCCATGGTATCACCTACTCTCTATAGGAGTCACGCACATCTGGTAAAGGAAGAACTAGAGAATATACGTAGTACTAAGGCAGGAGCGTTAAACCCTCACATAAAGGATATAAGAAGGCCCATGGTATCACCTACTCTCTATAGGAGTCACACACATCTGGTAAAGGAAGAACTTGTGCATGTACGTAGTACTAAGGCAGGAGCGTTAAACCCTCACATAAAGGATATAAGAAGGCCCATGGTATCACCTACTCTCTATAGGAGTCACTCACATCTGGTAAAGGAAGAACTTGTGCATGTACGTAGTACTAAGGCAGGAGCATTAAACCCTCACATAAAGGATATAAGAAGGCCCATGGTATCACCTACTCTCTATAGGAGTCACACACATCTGGTAAAGGAAGAACTTGTGCATGTACGTAGTACTAAGGCAGGAGCGTTAAACCCTCACATAAAGGATATAAGAAGGCCCATGGTATCACCTACTCTCTATAGGAGTCACACACATCTGGTAAAGGAAGAACTTGTGCATGTACGTAGTACTAAGGCAGGAGCGTTAAACCTTCACATAAAGGATATAAGAAGGCCCATGGTATCACCTACTCTCTATAGGAGTCACACAAGTGTGTAAAGGAAGAACTTGTGCATGTACGTAGTACTAAGGCAGGAGCGTTAAACCCTCACATGAAGGATATAAGAAGGCCCATGGTATCACCTACTCTCTATAGGAGTCACGCACATCTGGTAAAGGAAGAACTTGTGCATGTACGTAGTACTAAGGCAGGAGCGTTAAACCCTCACATAAAGGATATAAGAAGGCCCATGGTATCACCTACTCTCTATAGGAGTCACACACATCTGGTAAAGGAAGAACTTGTGCATGTACGTAGTACTAAGGCAGGAGCGTTAAACCCTCACATGAAGGATATAAGAAGGCCCATGGTATCACCTACTCTCTATAGGAGTCACACACATCTGGTAAAGGAAGAACTTGTGCATGTACGTAGTACTAAGGCAGGAGCGTTAAACCCTCACATGAAGGATATAAGAAGGCCTATGGTATCACCTACTCTCTATAGGAGTCACACACATCTGGTAAAGGAAGAACTTGTGCATGTACGTAGTACTAAGGCAGGAGCGTTAAACCCTCACATAAAGGATATAAGAAGGCCCATGGTATCACCTACTCTCTATAGGAGTCACAGACATCTGGTAAAGGAAGAACTTGTGCATGTACGTAGTACTAAGGCAGGAGCATTAAACCCTCACATAAAGGATATAAGAAGGCCCATGGTATCACCTACTCTCTATAGGAGTCACGCACATCTGGTAAAGGAAGAACTTGTGCATGTACGTAGTACTAAGGCAGGAGCGTTAAACCTTCACATAAAGGATATAAGAAGGCCCATGGTATCACCTACTCTCTATAGGAGTCACACACATCTGGTAAAGGAAGAACTTGTGCATGTACGTAGTACTAAGGCAGGAGCATTAAACCCTCACATAAAGGATATAAGAAGGCCCATGGTATCACCTACTCTCTATAGGAGTCACACACATCTGGTAAAGGAAGAACTTGTGCATGTACGTAGTACTAAGGCAGGAGCATTAAACCTTCACATAAAGGATATAAGAAGGCCCATGGTATCACCTACTCTCTATAGGAGTCACACACATCTGGTAAAGAAGAACTTGTGCATGTACGTAGTACTAAGGCAGGAGCATTAAACCTTCACATAAAGGATATAAGAAGGCCCATGGTATCACCTACTCTCTATAGGAGTCACGCACATCTGGTAAAGGAAGAACTTGTGCATGTACGTAGTACTAAGGCAGGAGCATTAAACCCTCACATAAAGGATATAAGAAGGCCCATGGTATCACCTACTCTCTATAGGAGTCACACACATCTGGTAAAGGAAGAACTTGTGCATGTACGTAGTACTAAGGCAGGAGCATTAAACCCTCACATAAAGGATATAAGAAGGCCCATGGTATCACCTACTCTCTATAGGAGTCACACACATCTGGTAAAGGAAGAACTTGTGCATGTACGTAGTACTAAGGCAGGAGCATTAAACCTTCACATAAAGGATATAAGAAGGCCCATGGTATCACCTACTCTCTATAGGAGTCACACACATCTGGTAAAGGAAGAACTTGTGCATGTACGTAGTACTAAGGCAGGAGCGTTAAACCCTCACATAAAGGATATAAGAAGGCCCATGGTATCACCTACTCTCTATAGGAGTCACGCACATCTGGTAAAGGAAGAACTTGTGCATGTACGTAGTACTAAGGCAGGAGCGTTAAACCTTCACATAAAGGATATAAGAAGGCCCATGGTATCACCTACTCTCTATAGGAGTCACACACATCTGGTAAAGGAAGAACTTGTGCATGTACGTAGTACTAATCCAGGAGCATTAAACCCTCACATAAAGGATATAAGAAGGCCCATGGTATCACCTACTCTCTATAGGAGTCACACACATCTGGTAAAGGAAGAACTTGTGCATGTACGTAGTACTAAGGCAGGAGCATTAAACCCTCACATAAAGGATATAAGAAGGCCCATGGTATCACCTACTCTCTATAGGAGTCACACACATCTGGTAAAGGAAGAACTTGTGCATGTACGTAGTACTAAGGCAGGAGCGTTAAACCCTCACATAAAGGATATAAGAAGGCCCATGGTATCACCTACTCTCTATAGGAGTCACGCACATCTGGTAAAGGAAGAACTTGTGCATGTACGTAGTACTAAGGCAGGAGCGTTAAACCTTCACATAAAGGATATAAGAAGGCCCATGGTATCACCTACTCTCTATAGGAGTCTCACACATCTGGTAAAGGAAGAACTTGTGCATGTACGTAGTACTAAGGCAGGAGCATTAAACCCTCACATAAAGGATATAAGAAGGCCCATGGTATCACCTACTCTCTATAGGAGTCACACACATCTGGTAAAGGAAGAACTTGTGCATGTACGTAGTACTAAGGCAGGAGCATTAAACCCTCACATAAAGGATATAAGAAGGCCCATGGTATCACCTACTCTCTATAGGAGTCACACACATCTGGTAAAGGAAGAACTTGTGCATGTACGTAGTACTAAGGCAGGAGCATTAAACCCTCACATAAAGGATATAAGAAGGCCCATGGTATCACCTACTCTCTATAGGAGTCACGCACATCTGGTAAAGGAAGAACTTGTGCATGTACGTAGTACTAAGGCAGGAGCGTTAAACCTTCACATAAAGGATATAAGAAGGCCCATGGTATCACCTACTCTCTATAGGAGTCACGCACATCTGGTAAAGGAAGAACTTGTGCATGTACGTAGTACTAAGGCAGGAGCGTTAAACCTTCACATAAAGGATATAAGAAGGCCCATGGTATCACCTACTCTCTATAGGAGTCACACATCTGGTAAAGGAAGAACTTGTGCATGTACGTAGTACTAAGGCAGGAGCGTTAAACCCTCACATAAAGGATATAAGAAGGCCCATGGTATCACCTACTCTCTATAGGAGTCACACACATCTGGTAAAGGAAGAACTTGTGCATGTACGTAGTACTAAGGCAGGAGCATTAAACCCTCACATAAAGGATATAAGAAGGCCCATGGTATCACCTACTCTCTATAGGAGTCACACACATCTGGTAAAGGAAGAACTTGTGCATGTACGTAGTACTAAGGCAGGAGCATTAAACCCTCACATAAAGGATATAAGAAGGCCCATGGTATCACCTACTCTCTATAGGAGTCACACACATCTGGTAAAGGAAGAACTTGTGCATGTACGTAGTACTAAGGCAGGAGCATTAAACCCTCACATAAAGGATATAAGAAGGCCCATGGTATCACCTACTCTCTATAGGAGTCACACAAGTGTGTAAAGGTGTATTTTATTATTAAAAAAGGTTATTATTTTTATAACCTATTTATTTTAAAAAAGGAAATGTTGATGAATTTAGGCCGTACTAAAGAAAAAGGATATCATTATAGGGAAATCTATTTTTACAAGGAATAGAGAAGAATTCTATTACGTAGCCTAGGTAGGGACGCTTACCTGATGTAACGCTGTTTTCAAATGGAGTAACGAGGGGTGTCAACTGGCTAATCGGGCGGGAGGGAGGTAGAGGGGGGAAGGGAAAAGAGGGTAGTACGGTGAGAGCGACAAAGATATGTATAAATAGAGAGAGGCGGAGAAAGAAAGAGAGAAGGTGGAGGGTGTAAGTTGAAGAAAGGGTGGAAGGGAGGTATGTAATTAGACAAGAATGGAGAAAGAGAAAGAAAGGCAGAAGAAGAGAGAGAGGGATGGAGGGAAAGAGAGAGAAATAAGTAGATACAGAAGATATGAAGTATGAGATATGTGAATAGAGAAAAGGGGAGGAGGGAAGGGAGATAGAGCGGAGGTAGAGAGAGAAGGGGAGTGAGAGAGAGAGAGAGAGAGGGGAGTGAGAAAGAGAGGGAGAGCGAGAGAAAAAGGGGTGTAGACAGAGAGAGGGAGAAATAGGGAGGGAGAGAAAGGGTGGTATGTAGACAGATGGAGAGGAATTGAGAAAATGGAAGAAAGGGAGACAGAAAGAAAGGTAGAGAGAAGGGAGGAGGTAGATGGGGAGGAAGAAAGAAAAAATGGCAGAGAAAGAAGGGGAAGGAGGGAGATAGAAAGGAGGTAGAGAAAGAGAGAATGGAGAGTGATTGAGCCAGTAAGAGAGATTAATTAAGAAACAGAGATGAAAAAGGATTCATTGTCTTACTAAATAGCCAAGAATATATATTTTGATACAAAAGTAAACTATGATGATTGAGTACGACAAACGCTGTAACCTATTTGGGGTATTGCTTAAAACGAAACTGGATGGTGCAAGAGAAGAGGGTGTTCAGAAACGCCTCGTTTCTTAAAGAAGCGCCAAGCGCGAGGTAACGCCAAGATAAAAGGATAATACGCCAGACAAAACGAGAAGCTGAGGCTAGGATCAATTGGATTTGTTTACAACACGACCTCGGTCGCATTAACGAATGCGTTTTATCATTGCATTTGTTAAGAATAAAACCACACAGTGAATACATAATGGGTAACAATAAAAATGTCATACTTTATAGTGTTACAGCATACAAACCCTCCCCCATTGTTTAGAATCACAAAGAAACATAAATTAGAAAGATAGTGCCCGATTAAAGCAGGCACGAGCCTGAGTACGTAGAGCAGGCACGAGCCTGAGTACGTAAAGCAGGCACGAGCCTGAGTACGTAGAGCAGGCACGAGCCTGAGTACGTAGAGCAGGCACGAGCCTGAGTACGTAAAGCAGGCACGAGCCTGAGTACGTAGAGCAGGCACGAGCCTGAGTACGTAAAGCAGGCACGAGCCTGAAAACGTAAAGCAGGCACGAGCCTGAGTACGTAGAGCAGGCACGAGCCTGTGTATGGTAAGAAGGAAAAGGTTTTAAATCCGGATGAATTACCTCTAGTAGGTACAGATTGATCTCTTATTTTACCTTCATTCAACACAGGCAGCATTCAGTCGGCGAGATCGAACTAACCTTTTGGCACTCTCGTATACATGCAGGAAAATTTATTAAAAATTAGAAAAATTAAATAAAACTAAAACAGGCAAAAATGTTTAACAAGAAACCTGAAGCAACTAGCGACTAGAGCAGCCACATATAGAGTTACAAATCGAGGATATTTTTGCAGAGGATTTCAATACATTTAGTAGAGTATTATCTTCTTAAATTTTTATTCGAAAATAATCTAATTTGAAAAAATATTTCAGAAGTTTTAACAGAAACTCAGCCACTTACAGCCGAGGCGAGGTGTGACTATAGCTAAGAGTTTTGAGACAATTACACTGTTATTTTCACTCCATTTGCTCAATGCGCCATTTTTACCCTCTGAGTTCATTGCTTACACAGCTTGTGACAAGTGCAAACACTGCATCGGCGACATCTCGTGCACCGCTTGCAAAGTGGATTAGGCGGAGATGTTATTTTAAATATTCTTCAACTTCATTAATATTAAGATTTTTATATTTCTTTTTAAATTGATGATTATTACGTCACATAGGCTTCACTCTGCCACATCTATCAGTCTGACGCGGATATATATATATATATATATATATATATATATATATATATATATATATATATATATATATATATATATATATCGCAATATGTATTCTTGTGTATTAATAAAGAACTAAGTCAAAATACAAATACAAGAATTATAATTGAATTTATAATTCAAAGCTTTTCGTTGGCTAACAGTACGAACATCATCAGGAATATTCATATATATATATATATATATATATATATATATATATATATATATATATATATATATATAAATTAAAAATATTTCATAAACAAGAATACTTTTAATGAATATATTTATTCAAATCTTTTCGCCGATAAAATAGTACCAGCATCTTCAGGAAAGTAATTATCTAATAAAATATTTTTACAAAATTAAATCATATCTAAAAAAGATAAAATAAAAATATCTAAAAATATCATATCAAAAAATAAAGATATGATTTAATTTTGTAAAAATATTTTATTAGATAATTATTTTCCTGAAGATGCTGATACTATTTTATCGGCGAAAAGCTTTGAATAAATATATTAATTAAAAGTAATCTTGTTTTTGAAATATTTTTAATTTATTAACTATATTACAAGAAAACATATCACCATATTTAATATATATATTATATATATATAAGGTTGAACAGACCTGCATTATACTACAGCCTCTAGCTACCCTTTAATTAAACATGTACAAAGATTTACTTTAAAACAAAAGCAATTCTAAATTATTTCCAGCAACGACCGCTATAAAGTCTACTGTCGCCTGCTGAGGGTGTGAGGAGGGTGTTGCATTCATTATGGGTTGTGTTAGCGTCTATATATAATACAGAACCTCGTGTAATAGGTCACCTCTCTGAGGAGTAGTTTTACCCTGTATCAAACTCTTCCCTTTTAATTTATTTAACCTCTTTAAACCAGAAATTCTCTAGTTTCAAAAAAATGTGTTCAAAATACTAGAATATTTTTTTTTTAACTAATAGGCCTACTTATAAGTTTTACGTAATTTAGCTTTTTCATATTAGAACTCGAATAATTTCCTCCCAATTGAATTTCTTTAGTTTCGACATGTTGTGTTTGGGATTTTTTTCCTAAAATCTGTTAAAAAAACTTATTTTCTTATGTTATTTTCCAAAAATATTTGTTTAGTAATATACAAAAGACTTGAACTTTATCTATGTTAGAAATTATTATAATACGAAAACAAACAAATACAAAACAATTAATGTAAGAATAAACTTAAATTTACACCGAAATAAATATTAAACGGTCATTAGGCCTATATATTTTTGGTGTACAGCGGTTTAATGGTCATTGTATATAAAAAAAAAGGTTGAACTACACTTCGTTAGGAATTATAGGGCAATAATTCTCGATTCTCTGCAACCCCCTCTTTAACTTATTAATTTTATTTATGTATATTTCTCAGCCACGAAACTCAAAGAAAGTCATGACTATCTATCAAAACCTTGAAGTGAAATACGTGATATTTAATATCTCACCTGATAATATTTATGTACTTCGTAGCTAACCTCTGATACTACATATATATATATATATATATATATATATATATATATATATATATATATATATATATATATATATAACAAAATGCGTTTCCTTATATATTAATCAAAAAACAACTAATATAAACAACTTTTATCACTTAAAGGTTTTCGTCGTTCAATATAGAGCTAATTACAACATAATAAATACAATAAATAACAAAAAGAATAATTTGCAAAAAAAATGTTTTTAAATTAGTTGTAAAAGCCGCCAAAAACAAGAAAAATCTAAAAGAAATATATAATGACCATTTTACTGCTTATAAAACACCAGATATATACAAATCAAATTTTGCAAACTCTTAGATTGTATTAATATTAACCACAAATTTCCAAATATATAAATTCATTAAAATGAACGTATATGAAGTATTAGAAATATATAAATACAGTAATAATTACAGTTTAATAAATGAACAAATACATTCTAAATTTCAAAAGGCATTAATAATATGTAGATTATTACACCGATTTTTTAATAATATATATAAAGTCAAAGGCAATTTGAATAATCGACTTTAATAATTCATGGAATATTTAATAACATATTTAGAAATGTCCTTTATATTCCAATAATAATATTTTTGTAAGGATCAGACAGCTCGATAGTTTTGCAGGATTTATTTATCTGTATTTTCATTTTCAATGGCCTCCCGTGGGAATATATCTGAAGCAGTGTTTCCTAATTGCATCTGGTGTAAGTGATGATGCTCAGGGCAACGGAAATAACTTGATAACAGGAGGGTCGCGCCCTTCGGCGATGTAAACGCTGGGCCAACACAAGGTGTGCAGTAACGTACAACCATCCTGATGAGACTGTAAAGTCATCATCGATCCTCGTAAGACAAACTCTTTGCTTCATTCGGTTATTTGAATATTTATGGGCAGCGCACCTCTAAAGCTGCGAAAATTTCAAATATATTTTTCAATCCTTTCTATTAGTTCACACTCATAAATATATATATATATATAGAATATCAAATGTGTTTTCCTGTTAGAATATTTTTAAGATCAAATAATACACACAAATACAGGAATATTTAATTTATTGAACAATAAACTCAAAGCTTTTCGTTGGTTTACATTACCAACATCTTCAGGAGTTACAATAGTAAGAATGATAAAAGACAACTTTATCATTCTTACTATTGTAACTCCTGAAGATGTTGGTAATGTAAACCAACGAAAAGCTTTGAGTTTATTGTTCAATAAATTAAATATTCCTGTATTTGTGTGTATTATTTGATCTTAAATATATATATATATATATATATATATATATATATATATATATATATATATATATATATATATATATATATTGTTTAAACTTGTAGTGGAAAGCAATTGATGTTAACACATTTTTCAAATATTAATTCAATAATGAAATATAATAATTAATATTAATTTTATACGGGAGAAAAACTTTTCACAAAAGGGGCAAGGTATGCAATATAGTAGCTTCATCCCATTTGACTCAAAATTAAAATAAGAGATAACATATGATTTCATAGAACCACTGATTTTATGTTATATATTATTATGAGGTAGAACAGCTGTTTTAACGCATAGGTTACGCTACTTTAACAATATAACTGTAATTATTTAATAAAAAATGACAAAATAAAATTTTTCTTTGTTCACCTAAGAAGAGTTGACTTTAAAATAGTGACAATTCTCATAGTAGTCGCGATGGGAAATACATGTTAATATTGTTATGTTTAACAAAAACATATTGCACTGTTTAATGTTGTTATTCAACCTAAAGCCAGTACGTGGGTAAATCTTCAATTTTCCCATTAAAAGCTAAAATTTAGTAACTCTTAAAGGTTATATTCCAAAATGTTTTGTGATTACCGAACTTGTACCATCGGACACTCGGTAAATATTACCTAATCTTGCCTTTGTGTACGCACTCGTTGCTAGCAAGAAATACTCATTGTTTCATTTACAAAACCGATTTTTACCATCGCCATTAGTAAACCTAGTATTTCCAAAAGTCTCTTAGGAACAACGTGAAAATCGTTTCTTCTTCATATAATCCTTACATTTGACAACTCACGATGGTTAATCCTAAGATTCTACGATAACGAATCCTATTATTTTAAAAAAGAAAACAACTAAACAAACGAGAAATTCTTTCTCTAGAACGTGACCTTATACAAACCTTTGTTCCGTAATTTGAAAAGACAATAAGACATACACCCGCAAAACACAGTATGTTATTTTTCCTTATTGTGGTTCTGAAAATTATACCTCCGACCTCCGCCTTCACAATAATCCCTGAGCGAACCGCAGAACAAACAAGCAAATAAATTGCCTCGTTTATATAACACGGCGCAGAACCTCTGTGGAGATGGAGGAGGGCTTGTCCTAGATTCTTAGCTGGAGGGACGTTACTTTGTAAACAAACATACTCTTGCCACAGAAAGGCGTTTATAACTAGGGATTAATAAAATTACAGAACATAGACACAAAATAAATCATTGAATAATATTAACAATTTAAATCGTCTGAGATGTACTACTGTATATAGGCATCGAATACACGATCGATTTGAAAAAAAAAAAAAAATTAAAGTCATTTCATACTAACTCATTCATCAAAGAAACATATCAAAGAAATATTTTAGGTACTTTTTATTAAATATAATTCTAATTAATTTATTAAAATTAATAATTTGAATATAATTAATGACAATATTTTAAAAAATGTATTAACATCATGTGCCATCCACAACAAAATTACAAAAATGTATTTAAACTTGAGTGGATGATACTTGAGGGAGAGTGTGAACTAATAGAATGGAAAGTATAGAATATAGAAGGGAGAGTGGAAACTAATAGAATGGAGAGTATAGAATATAGAAGGGAGAGTGTGAACTAATAGAATGGAGGGTATAGAATATAGAAGGGAAGTGTGAACTAATAGAATGGAGAGTATAGAATATAGAAGGGAGAGTGTGAACTAATAGAATGGAGGGTATAGAATATAGAAGGGAGAGTGGAAACTAATAGAATGGAGACTATAGAATATAGAAGGGAGAGTGTGAACTAATAGAATGGAGGGTATAGAATATAGAAGGGAAGTGTGAACTAATAGAATGGAGGGTATAGAATATAGAAGGGAGAGTGGAAACTAATAGAATGGAGGGTATAGAATATAGAAGGGAGAGTGTGAACTAATAGAATGGAGACTATAGAATATAGAAGGGAGAGTGTGAACTAATAGAATGGAGGGTATAGAATATAGAAGGGAAGTGTGAACTAATAGAATGGAGGGTATAGAATATAGAAGGGAGAGTGGAAACTAATAGAATGGAGACTATAGAATATAGAAGGGAGAGTGTGAACTAATAGAATGGAGAGTATAGAATATAGAAGGGAGAGTGTGAACTAATAGAATGGAGGGTATAGAATATAGAAGGGAGAGTGGAAACTAATAGAATGGAGACTATAGAATATAGAAGGGAGAGTGTGAACTAATAGAATGGAGGGTATAGAATATAGAAGGGAAGTGTGAACTAATAGAATGGAGGGTATAGAATATAGAAGGGAAGTGTGAACTAATAGAATGGAGGGTATAGAATATAGAAGGGAAGTGTGAACTAATAGAATGGAGACTAGAGAATATAGAAGGGAGAGTGTGAACTAATAGAATGGAGGGAATAGTATATAGAAGGGAGAGTGTGAACTAATAGAATGGAGAGTATAGAATATAGAAGGGAGAGTGGAAACTAATAGAATGGAGACTATAGAATATAGAAGGGAGAGTGTGAACTAATAGAATGGAGGAAATAGTATATAGAAGGGAAGTGTGAACTAATAGAATGGAGAGTATAGAATATAGAAGGGAGAGTGGAAACTAATAGAATGGAGACTATAGAATATAGAAGGGAGAGTGTGAACTAATCGAATGGAGGGAATAGTATATAGAAGGGAAGTGTGAACTAATAGAATGGAGACTATAGAATATAGAAGGGAGAGTGTGAACTAATAGAATGGAGAGTATAGAATATAGAAGGGAGAGTGTGAACTAATCGAATGGAAAGTATAGAATATAGAAGGGAGAGTAGAAACTAATAGAATGGAGAGTATAGAATATAGAAGGGAGAGTGTGAACTAATAGAATGGAGGGAATAGTATATAGAAGGGAAGTGTGAACTAATAGAATGGAGACTATAGAATATAGAAGGGAGAGTGTGAACTAATAGAATGGAGGGAATAGTATATAGAAGGGAAGTGTGAACTAATAGAATGGAGAGTATAGAATATAGAAGGGAGAGTGGAAACTAATAGAATGGAGACTATAGAATATAGAAGGGAGAGTGTGAACTAATCGAATGGAGGGAATAGTATATAGAAGGGAAGTGTGAACTAATAGAATGGAGACTATAGAATATAGAAGGGAGAGTGTGAACTAATAGAATGGAGAGTATAGAATATAGAAGGGAGAGTGTGAACTAATCGAATGGAAAGTATAGAATATAGAAGGGAGAGTGGAAACTAATAGAATGGAGAGTATAGAATATAGAAGGGAGAGTGTGAACTAATAGAATGGAGGGAATAGTATATAGAAGGGAAGTGTGAACTAATAGAATGGAGACTATAGAATATAGAAGGGAGAGTGTGAACTAATAGAATGGAGGGAATAGTATATAGAAGGGAAGTGTGAACTAATAGAATGGAGACTATAGAATATAGAAGGGAGAGTGTGAACTAATAGAATGGAGAGTATAGAATATAGAAGGGAGAGTGTGAACTAATAGAATGGAGAGTATAGAATATAGAAGGGAGAGTGGAAACTAATAGAATGGAGACTATAGAATATAGAAGGGAGAGTGTGAACTAATAGAATGGAGGGAATAGTATATAGAAGGGAAGTGTGAACTAATAGAATGGAGACTATAGAATATAGAAGGGAGAGTGTGAACTAATAGAATGGAAAGTATAGAATATAGAAGGGAGAGTGGAAACTAATAGAATGGAGACTATAAAATATAGAAGGGAGAGTGTGAACTAATAGAATGGAGGGAATAGTATATAGAAGGGAAGTGTGAACTAATAGAATGGAGGGTATAGAATATAGAAGGGAAGTGTGAACTAATAGAATGGAGACTATAGAATATAGAAGGGAGAGTGTGAACTAATAGAATGGAGGGAATAGTATATAGAAGGGAAGTGTGAACTAATAGAATGGAGGGTATAGAATATAGAAGGGAAGTGTGAACTAATAGAAGGGAGAGTATAGAATATAGAATGGAAAGTATAGAATATAGAAAGGAAGTGTGAACTAATAGCACGAAGACTATAGGACATAGAAGGGAAGTGTGAACTAATAGCACGAAGACTATAGAATATGGAAGGGAGAGTGTGAACTAATATAATGGAGAGTATAGAATATAGAATGGAGAGTGTGAATTAATAGAATGGAGAGTATAGAAGGGAGAGTGTGAACTAATAGAATGGAGGGTATAGAATATAGAAGGGAAGTGTGAACTAATAGAAGGGAGAGTATAGAATATAGAATGGAAAGTATAGAATATAGAAAGGAAGTGTGAACTAATAGCACGAAGACTATAGGACATAGAAGGAAAGTGTGAACTAATAGCACGAAGACTATAGAATATGGAAGGGAGAGTGTGAACTAATATAATGGAGAGTATAGAATATAGAATGGAGAGTGTGAATTAATAAAATGAAGAGTATAGAACAGGGGTCATCACTAGGAATACTTTGAGAGCCAACAATTTTGCATACAATTTTCCTGAGGGCCGCAAGTACAAGAGGCACTAAATAACTGACAAACAATATGATTATAACATACGTTTATTACATTACCAACATAAATAAACTGTATTGCGCATAAAAAATTTTGAAAATGTCTTTTTTATTAAGTTAATTCTTTGAAGTTGATGGGCGAAATCTTTCACAGTCCTCTAATAAGGCATTTATGTTGGCAGGTTGGAAAGAAACTGAAATTCTTAAAATGTTCTCAACATTCTCACTTGTTAGCCTAAATCTGGACTTGTTTTTTAAAAACTTCAGCTTACTGAAAAAACACACAATATTTTCTGAGCACATTCAAGTAAGTTAGGAAATTTATCCTTTTCAACAATCCTCCAAAACTTATAGTGAGCTTTATTCTTCATCTTTTCTTCAAAAATACTTTTGAGTTCCGTATCGTTGTGAAGATAGATTAATTCATTTTTCAAATCCCTAGCTTCATATCCAAAAACAGAAAGATGAGCTACATTAGCTGGTTCTATTGCCCATGGATTTTCTACCAAGCGAAATGGTTCCTGATACTTCCTGAAGTCACTTAACCTCTGAGACATTTCTTCCTTCAGGTCTTTCAACAGTTTTAGTAAATCGGAAGCATTTTGACTTTCATCAGGATTTTCATCAAACCGTGTTTTAACTGAAGGGAAGCTGGAATAATCACTGTTTGATAGTTCTTCAATATACATATTGAGTTTTTGTTCATGTGCAAATACGATACTCATCATCTTAGTTACAATGTTATTATAGTCTGCTTGCAATTTAGTCAGCGTTTCATTCATAATGCCCATTGTGTCAGTAAGAAATGCTACTTTAAGCCACCAACTAAAATTATAAACTTCAGGGTACTCTTTGTTCTTTATAGCCAAAAACAAAGTAATCTCATGTCGAATGCTGAAGAAACGCTCCAAAACTTTACCCTTACTCAGCCATCTAACTTCTGTGTGGCAAAGCCCATCCCCGTATTGCGAAATAAGTTCTTTCAAAAACTCTTGACAAGTTCTGTGGTTAAGTTCATTTGATCTTATGAAATTCACTATCTTAACAACGTCTTTCATAACACAGCAACAAAAAATAATTTGACTTCAATCCTAACCGTCTAAGGGCCGCAAAAAATCGTGCCGAGGGCCGCATGCGGCCCGCGGGCCGCGTAGTGAGGATGCCTGGTATAGAATATAGAAGGGAGAGTGTGAACTAATAGAATGGAGAGTGTGAAATAATAGAATGGAGAATGTGAACTAATAGAATGGAGAGTATAGAATATAGAAGAGAGAGTGTGAACTAATAGAATGGAGAGTATAGAATATAGAAGGGAGAATGTGAACTAATAGAATGGAGAGTATAGAATATAGAAGAGAGAGTGTGAACTAATAGAATGGAGAGTATAGAATATAGAAGGGAGAGTGTGAACTAATAGAATGGAGAGTGTGAAATAATAGAATGGAGAATGTGAACTAATAGAATGGAGGGTATAGAATATAGAAGGGAGAGTGTGAACTAATAGAATGGAGAGTATAGAATATAGAGTGTGAACTGAATAAAATCTCTAAATCCCAAAAACCCCATTCTATTAACATACATTTTAATAACTGTATGAAGCAACTGTTTCGTAATGTTTATTTTTAAATAAATAAAACCTCTAAACCACAAATAACTTTTATTTAAACCTAATGTACATTTCAATTACCCAGCAATCATCTTCAGAGGTATTTAAAAAATACAACTCAGAGTTATATGTTTTAAATACCTCTGAAGATGATTGCTGGATAATTGAAATGTACACAAGGTTTAAATAAAAGTTATTTGTGGTTTAGAGATTTTATTTATTTAAAAATACATTCTAATGTATATATCTATTGTAAAGCAATCGTTTTGGAGGGTTTTGTTACATAATACTTATTTTATTATGCAGCAATGTTGTTACGTACAGTATATATTATTGTAACATGTTCCTCTGAGGATGGTTACATTGCAATCGAAACGTACATTAGTATTCAATAAATAAAAATATTTCTTGTGGTAAAGAAATTTTATTTTTTTATAACTGAATAAGACTTTGTTCATTTATTTTTTTTCTATTACGTCTACATTCACTAAACAAGTGCATCGTCTTTTTAGTAATTAAAATTTAAATGACATTGTAAAAAATAAATCTAAAAGTTGACCATTTATTAAACATTGCAGATTTGTTTATTTTGATAACTTTTGATAAATTAATGAAATACTGATTCTACATTTCGAAAAAATATTTATTTTAGCCATATTTTAAAACAAATAAATATTGATAGAATAGTATTATTGAAAACGCGATATAAATTTAAAAACTTATATAAAAATGGTTGGAGAAAATCTAGGGGGCAGTTGCAAAAGCTTTAAGGATGACTATTTCAATGTTTTATATCGTATATGAATACATAGGATGCGTTGTATCAAATAACACTTGTTCTCGTATTGTCTGCTATTTAATTACACCAGTTGCAGGTGTCAAGTTTACTCCCGATACTATGGTAGCGCTACCTGTCTTACTATTGCAGAAACTCAATGCATAAAGCAACCGTACTTTCCATTAGGCGACATTAATAAGTACAGCGTGTGAGATGGAAGTGAGGGTAGATACAAGGATAGGGCACGAAGTGTAGTGACGTCATAAAAGTGATGTAATACGAGCCAAAGTAAAGATAACAAACTTTGCATAACGGCCGCTCTCTTTGCATTACTGCCGCTCTTCAATTACCATGAACTGTCTAAATGTTTCTTAATCATTTAAAAAGTCAACCATTTGACACAAAACTAATTGAAATGACAAAAATCTACTTTCGAGAGTTGTCTCAAAAAAATCAAACCTTGGGACGAAGAGTGTATTTAAAATTACAGATTTGTTGTGAAAAATATTTTGCTGTTAGCAAAGTATTTCAATAAACCTATTTAGGAGAATATAAAAATAATTTTAGCATAAAACTTTCAACTTTTTTATAATTTGCTGATTTCAACGTCACTTTGACGATTTTTTAAAACCTACTAGTGTGTAACCTTCTAGCGTATACGTGCATCGTAGCGTAGGCCTACAAGTAACTCACACAAAAGTAATTTTAATGAATAGAAAAATCTAGTTTGGAGAAGGTTTTCTAAGAGTTAACAAACGTTTCAATAAATATTTGGATAATTTGATATATATTAAAGAAAATAAGGCTTTTTAAGGAGAAAACACAACTTGTTCCTACTTAGCTAGTTTCAACGACACTTATAAATTATTTTTCAAAATCGTGCAGTACGTAGGAGCCCCGTCTATAAAAACCGTAAACTTTTACATACAAGAAGTAAATCAATGCTGCTATTATTTGGATATGGTGCACGAAATCAAAATGGAAGCCTACGAGAACTTGCACAAGAAACTTTAACAACTGCGAGAGAATACAACAGATTGTTCGTAAAGCGTTCAGATAACTTTAGAGTTAAACAGGTGGACCAGAGAGGTTGTCAATACTAAAAGCAGTAGCTTGCCAAGATGAGTTTGTTAATACTGTTGTTAGAAAACTTGGAAAATAATGAAACTTGTGTTTTCCTATGTAACTTTTTAATTTACTTAAAACCTAACCTGAGAATTAAAGTTAAACAAAACCCCCATTTAGTTTCTGCTATCGCAGTACGGTAGCGACACTGCGTAGAGCTTAGTTCAATGTACCGCTACTATTTCGTTATCTTACAACAGGCAGGACATGAAAAGCCACCAGATCTACCATGTAACTACGCGTCATGAAATTTTCTTTATAATTAAAGTGATGTTTCATCTCTTGCATCTGCACCTATAAAGACATGTCACTAATAAGAGCCCAGCATGGCAAGTAGAAACCCTTATCTTGTATGTTGCTGTGATTCTAACGAAGAGTCAGCTAGCGTTCCATCCTATACTCCAGAATCTTAGTTGAATCTTATAATAAATCACGGTGACACAATTTTCATTTAAAATTTGTAATTTGTGAGGTGTGAGGGGTGGTTTTTGCAATTGTATCTGTGTTGCTGGTAACCTTCAGCTTTGCCCCATGTTAAGTTTTTAGCCAATATGGATTACGTGGGTAAAGGCACTAATATATTGCGCTTGGGTCAGGTTATGGTTTTGGTGTGTTACTTGTAACAGTGCAAGTCCAAAACCCCTGCATTACCTATCATTTCAAGGTCGTAAAAAATGACAATAAAACAAGTAATATAAATTTTAATTAAGTTACTTTTTATTAGATAATTACAATTAATATAAATATGTATATAGATATATATGACAGAAATAGAATATTAAGTGGCAAAATAGAAAGCAAAATTATTTATTATAACGAATTCGTCAAATTTAATTATATAGGCCTAATTAATATTTCAAAAAAACTGTATAACGTCAAATGTTATCCACTATAAGTTTAAATAAATGTATTTGAACTCCAGTTGATAAAAATGTTGAATAAAATGTATTCTATTAACGATTGAACATTTGAACAAGAAATAAATATTAAACTATAATAGTTAATTATAAACAGAAAATAGTTAATAAAACTCAATGTTTACTTTAGTGTAACTTAATAAAACATAATCTAAAACTGCCAAAGTAAACAATAAAAAGACATGTTTTTATGTCACTTTTGAGCCCGGACTTTTAAAAGAGAAGACATTAACCCTCGTCACTTCTGCATCACTGAGCAGACCCTTTGATAATTTATTGCCTCGGCGCTGAGGAGACTAATTTGTCCTTGGTCCTGAGGAGACTCGACGCCACGATGTCAAAATTATTATCAATAAGTTATGTTACTTGCGTATTATACACAACAATAACATTATTTACATGTAATAAAAATATTAATTTATATTGCAATAGATTTCAGTTTAAAATAGTCATAATTAATGCTATATTATTAGTCAATTCTTGAACCGCAACATCTTCAAAAGGTTTATATGATCCAAGATCATCGAATCGTTAAAGTTCATGTTAAGGTCGGTGATACTTTTCAACATTTACAAAATATCTACTTAGTACATTTTTCAAATCCAGTTAATCGACTCCAAACCTTTATTATTATTTTATAATTTTAAATTTGTTAACCGCAAGACTTTTCCAGAACGCAACATTGCTTGACGTGTGCTGAAGTCTCTAGCTCCAAAATAGAGACAGAAACAACAGGAAACAAGAAACATGAAATTAGTGTGAAGTAGGTCAGTAGCCAATTGACATAATCAATTTTGTAGCAATTACAATTAAATATATAAATGATATAATAGCCTTTAGTTGCGTCTCAGCAACAAACACCAGCCGCGAGTGATTTCAAATTGCTTCTGATGGGAGTTCCGATGTGACATAAATAATTCGATAACCTGCAAGAGCTGTTCCCTTCGGCGATTTGTGATTTGAACGCGCGATCCACACTGCAGCTGTGCTATAATTTACAGACTAAGAGACGTGACAATGCTGTAAAATGGCGTTTGTGGTTGATATTACATATTTTAAATGAAACTATGCCCCTTAACTATATTCATTCGATAAAACTAATAATATAAAAAAAACATTTAACTGATTTCCTATTTACGACAACAAAGTAAAAATTTTATTTTAGTTACTGTCTATTAAATAATTACAATTAATACAAATAATGTAACATAACCTATGCGTTAAAACAGCTGTTCTACCAAATAACCTATAACATAAAATCAAATGTTTTATGAAATCATATGTTATTAATTATTTTAGGCCAAATGGGTCGAAATAAATAAATTGCATACTTAGCCCCTTTTGTAAATTTGTTTTTCTTCCAAAAAAACTAAGATAATTTCATTATTAAATTAAATTATTAAATTAATATTTGAAAAAAATTATATTAACATCAAGTGTCGTCCAGTCTAGGTTACAAAAAATGTATTTGAACTTGAGTGGAGAAATAAATAGCATTTTATTAACGATTGAAAATTTAAATAGGATTTTTCAAATATAAAATATTTGGAGTGTGTGAACTAATAGAAGGAAATGAAAACCTAAATTTAAATAAAAAACGTTATTCTTTTTGATAGAACATTAGAGTTAGGCATATCCCAGAAACAAACCGTATAAACTCCACTGCATTGTAATAAATCTCAAACTCATAAATGATTTATATTTAACAGTGACTTTTATTGAACGCGAGGAGGTTACTCAATATATCCTCAAGTGTGTTTACAATTTTACCATTGAAATTAATGACGTCCCTCTGACGTATTAAAAGTTATGACAATGCATATACAACTCCCATTAATGTCATGAGGCTCCTCATGGAACAAGGCCCATAAATATGAATTAGTGTTTGGCCACGTTTGGGTTTTGTCGTAGAACACCGCCCCTAATTAAAAGGCATCGCCTGATGGAGTGGAGGTCTCGCTTTACCCGCGTTAAAAGTACATCCCGCATTACAAACTAAGGAGAGCTGCAACACTATTCAAGTCCACTCGTTAAAGTTTCTCAGCGCTCTATTCGGAACAACCTCTAGGCTGTCACCGTAATGACGTCAGAGGTATGACGTCATTTGTCTAAGAAGTTCACCAGCTTAGAGAACCCTATCTGGAGGGAACGTAATCAAGTTTACGACTAAACTAAGGAAGTTAGGTCTGCGGTGCAAGGATAAGCCTGGGCAATATTACACGGGCCGGGATGACAGCTCCCACTTGATCAATGTCGCCGTCGCGTTCGTATCTCTACCTAATGTCGAGTATTTTATCAAGACAGCACAGAATATTATTTGTGCTCTGGTTTTGGCGTTAGGAAGTAGACCTTAAAGATGGACAACGGTGATTGTTAAATAAGTATATAAAATATATTTACACTTAAATATATAGACTATAGTCTACATGTATACATTTAATATATATATTTACACTTATTACAAATAGTACCAATGAAAAGGATACATAACCCTTACCAATCTTCAAAAATGTCTAGCTTGGTTAGACGCTAGAGAGCGTTATTGAATTAGGCGTCAGTATTGTTAAAGCAGATGTTACATAATATGGCAAGAGTGTACGCAATTTGTATCTGGCTTGCTCGATTATTACGTTGCTATTTTATAACGGAAGTTTCGATACAGGTTTTCATAACACATGCAGTTCAATTGAACTAATTGAAAACAAGTTAAGAGAACTTATGTATAAATGAAAATAGAAACAAAAATTAACATTAATTTAATTTCACTGTGACTAAGATATTTTAGCATAACTACCTCAAGGTTCTAAATAACATTAAGATGAGTTTATTGAAAAGTCAATTTTTTGTTAAAAAAAACTACCATTTTAGCTCTTTTATCGTCAATTCTACTTCTTGTATCACATTAAAGTTTTCCTGTGGCAAATTCCGTCCTTCAGAGCCTCGCAATAATTGCGTCGTCGGAACTGTAAAGGGTAGTTATTATGCACACAATCCCTAAGTGTATCGCTTTACGTCAATGCAGTGCAAGTATAAGAATCTAAAGTGTGTTTTCCACTTTTGTGCTTAGCAATACAGTTCACACTCCTAGACCACATTATAGAACACGTCTCTTAAACCCCCTACTAACCATTATTTTATTAACTACGATAAATATTACCCTTAGTTAAATACATTCCTCAAAATAAGAGTTAAATTCAATAAAAAATGTGTAAATTCATATTTTCGGCGGTTTTCGTAGAAATATTTGCAAAATCATTAGGTTTATTTTGTTATGACATCTGTCAAGACTCCGCCGAATGCCAGGACTATTTTATTTTATTCTCGGAAACGCTCAACAAAAATAAAATTACAATCCTAGAAACGGCACAACATGAAACTGGACAGATTTTAAGTTTTCGTCGCAAACGTTTTGAGAGTTCAGTGAAGATTTTACCTGTTAAAACAAGGTCTAAAGTAGGTTAAAATTATGAACGTTTTCTGTAATAACAGTACATCGACCGTCAGACAGGTTTGATTTATTTGATGAAAGATCCGACACGTGTTTCTCGATTATACCCTGGATAAAATTGAGCTATCGCTTTACGAAAATTCCAGCCGTATTTTACTTTGAGGCCAAAGCGTCGTAAAGAAGGCTTCTCTAAGGCGGATTGATTTAGCGCGATCTCGTGTCAGAATGGAGTAATTTGACCCACCGTCTCTACAACTGATGAGGTCATTGTGGAATATTAACGTCAAGGCGGCACTGGTGACATGACTACGACATTAGACTTATTTTGCCACAAACCCTCTAAAGAAGCCATAAGCACTACATTCTCTAAATGTTTGTGCACAAATATTAAGAATCACAACTAACTTTGAATATTATTCTTTCGTGTTATAATCATAAATATAAGATTCCTACCATTGCAAAATACAATAAATTACTTTATTTGCAATATTCTTCCAAATACTTTGAGAAGCTTTTTGACCTGGAAATGTTTTACTTCCAGAAAGCAATAAGTTAATATACAGCTAAATACATAGCATAGATGCTTGCCCTAGCATTAAAGATTCTAGCATGTCTACAACCTCGCACAGCCCCGCACACAGAAACCTCAGCAACTTTAGTTAGACAAAGTTTGCATCGAAATTAATGGAAACAATTTGAGAACAGTGTTAATTTAACAATGTTATGAAGTAACAAACTTTGCCCTAAGGGCCAACGGTGAGTCGAGAAGTGCAAAATTATATTCGGAAGGTTTTAGTCCAAGTAAATGTAACCTATATTTATGTAGCTATTCACTGGGATTATACTCAAACTTCGAGTTGTGTAACTAAAACGAGTCAAGTTATTTTTCTTATTTAGAAATAGTTCACAAGGCTCAGGTCACTGAATTGCAATAAACAAGAATACCCGACGACGCAAATAATACTTATACATACAGAAAATACATTGCAAATAGAAAATTAAAATTCTTTGAAGAAACTCCAAACCCTAACTTTATAATGTTTATAAACGCAAGTTCCTTCCCCCACTTCATAATGTCAGACATAAAGAAACACAAAGTAACCACAACTAACTAGTAGATTTCGTATTTTCATAGCTCACAATGTAAGACAGTCGTCACTTACAGCAGTTAAGTATAAGTATTAAACGCGCACAAGATGCAGACACCTCATATCATCAACCAGTTAGCTTACGTAGGGAATTTAACTTACAGCAAACCGATGCTAACCGGGTACTTATGTCATAAATTCCAATACAACAATATCGTACAACATAATCTTTATTTTAAAAAATTAGGTTGTTTGGGAGGGTGTCGACAGAAGTAAAAACTTTTATAGCCTCGTCTTCAGAAAAATTTTTGAACGAAAAACATTTGATTTTTCGTAATGAGATGTTACCATTTGTTATCAGACGCGCCTAAAAATGTTTTATTTAAAAAATTGGATTAAAAATGCAAAAAAGAAATAATATATATTAACAATAATTATTATTGATATACCGTATTCAATTATTTGTATCGAGATTTATGAAAATTAAATAAATTATTTATTACGTGATCAAAATTATTAAAAATAACCTTCGTCCTTAACTAGGTTAAATATATAGTGTAACTTAACCTACGTGTAAAACAGTTGTCTACAACATAACACAAAATCAGCTACTGCATGAAATCATACGTTACCGTTTAATTCACTTCTAGGAGACTCAACCATTGTAGGCGTTATAAAAGTTTTCAACAAAAAATATTTTTTTTTAAATATATGAAGAGATGAGGAAACGTAAAAACCAAATATGCACTGCATAACACTAAACTCGTGCTAATGGGAAAATTATAGTGTATGAGGAACACGCAAGCTGAGAGAGTAAATTATATTTACTGTTGCAACGGGAAAGGGTGGCTTAAATCTCGGTCTTGTAATGCCTTTTCCAAAAACATTGCTTTAGTTTCTTGAGTACTTCATGTAAACCGCTATATTAACGCGCGCGCGTGCGTGTGTGTAACAGGGGTACATAGAGGGACTCTTACGTCGTCCCAGCCGGCTTCGTAGTGTGGTGCGGAGTCATGGACTGTATAACGAAGGGCAGAAAGGTTACCGGAAAAGACGGCGGATGACGTCAGAGAGCTGACAATTGGTACAAAAAATAAGGGAGGGAGAAGTAACGACCTTGAAGTAGCAGAGGACAGGGAATGCATCACGTGAGTAAGCCTCCTCTCTAGCGGGGCCATAACGTAGTGTGTGCGCGTTACACCCAACAGCAAGAAGGACAAGGGGCAACAGCAAGAAGGACAAGGGACAACAGCAAGAAGGACAAGGGGCAACAGCAAGAAGGACAAGGGACAACAGCAAGAAGGACAAGGGGCAACAGCAAGAAGGACAAGGGACAACAGCAAGAAGGACAAGGGGCAACAGCAAGAAGAACAAGGGACAACAGCAAGAAGGACAAGGGGCAACAGCAAGAAGGACAAGGGACAACAGCAAGAAGGACAAGGGGCAACAGAAAGAAGGACAAGGGACAACAGCAAGAAGGACAAGAGGCAACAGCAAGAAGGACAAGGGACAACAGCAAAAAGGACAAGGGACAACAGAAAGAAGGACAAGGGACAACAGCAAAAAGGACAAGGGGCAACATCAAGAAGGACAAGGGACAACAGCAAGAAGGACAAGAGGCAACATCAAGAAGGACAAGGGACAACAGCAAGAAGGACAAGGGGCAACAGCAAGAAGGACAAGGGGCAACAGCAAGAAGGACAAGGGACAACAGCAAAAAGGACAAGGGACAACAGCAAGAAGGACAAGGGACAACAGCAAGAAGGACAAGGGGCAACAGCAAGAAGGACAAGGGGCAACAGCAAGAAGGACAAGGGACAACAGCAAGAAGGACAAGGGGCAACAGCAAGAAGGACAAGGGACAACAGCAAGAAGGACAAGGGGCAACAGCAAGAAGGACAAGGGACAACAACAAGAAGGACAAGGGGCAACAGCAAGAAGAACAAGGGACAACAGCAAGAAGGACAAGGGGCAACAGCAAGAAGGACAAGGGACAACAGCAAGAAGGACAAGGGGCAACAGAAAGAAGGACAAGGGACAACAGCAAGAAGGACAAGAGGCAACAGCAAGAAGGACAAGGGACAACAGCAAAAAGGACAAGGGACAACAGAAAGAAGGACAAGGGACAACAGCAAAAAGGACAAGGGGCAACATCAAGAAGGACAAGGGACAACAGCAAGAAGGACAAGAGGCAACATCAAGAAGGACAAGGGACAACAGCAAGAAGGACAAGGGGCAACAGCAAGAAGGACAAGGGGCAACAGCAAGAAGGACAAGGGACAACAGCAAAAAGGACAAGGGACAACAGAAAGAAGGACAAGGGACAAACGCAAGAAGCACAAGGGACAACAGCAAGAAGGACAAGGGACAACAGCAAGAAAGACAAGGGACAACAGCAAAAAGGACAAGAGACAACAGCAACAAGGACAAGGGAAAGATAAAAGATTCGGAAAGGACTTAGAAATTACATCATAAAAGTTTATATACTTCTTTTGAAAGTATTTGGAAGTTGACGTAAATTTATAATAAAATCAACAACCATTGTTATATTTCGCTTCTCAAGTCCAAAATAAATCAAAATAATCACAAACCTGGTTTTTTTATTATGTATATTATAACTCCCATATTATAATATTTGTAACTCTTTTCCTGGATGTGTGGAAGGTTACGAAGATTCAAAAACGTGTCATTTCCTCTTTTTTCATACAAATTTTGAAAACATTACAATTATTTCAAATTTTAAATTAAAAAAAGAGGTGAAATGAATGACTAGAAAATGTTGGCAAATTGGTTGACAGGTAATGTTGTCTTCACATGGACATGCAGAGAATACATGAAACATTCTCCATTATAATGTGAAGAACCAGAAAAAACCATATTTGGGTGAAGAGTGACAGAACAGAGAGACAGACAGAGAGAGAGAGAGAGAGAGAGAGAGAGAGTGAGAGAGCGAGAGAAAGAGAGAGAGAAGGGGAGAGAAAGAGGGAGGGAGAGAGGGAAGGGGAGAGAAAGAGGGAGGGAGGGGAGAGAGAGGAAGGGAGAGAGGGAAGTGGAGAGAAATAGGGAGGGGAGAGAGGAAGGGAGAGGGAGAAAGATAGAAGGGAGGGGTAGGGAGAGATAGTTAGATACATTTTCTTGAAGAAAAGCATCTTTTCTAGATATCAAGTTATCAGTCATAAACCTGGTTTGATTGGTTCCGCTATTAGATACGATTGTGTTTATATCTGTCAAATAACCTTTCTAGGTGTAGTGTTGACTTTTGACGAAGAATGACATAAATCACTCAAACAAAAGCCTAATACCATACAGTAAAACTCAGAATATATCAAATAGGGTTGGAGAGCGAATGGTAAAAGGTGGTAGGGAAGGGAGAGAGGGGGGTTAGTTTCAAATCGATAGAGAAAACTAGTATTAAAAAGGGATAAATTGGAAGATGTGTTGACATAAAGTAAATCAAATACAATCTATTAAAAATAGAAGAAATAGTGGTAGGAAAATATCCGACAATGACAGACAGAGTAAGACATAATGAGTGTAATGACGTCACATTTTAAGAGTTATAGGTAGAGAAAGAGACTAGTTTCAGAACAAATTTAAAACTTTGAAAACCAAAAAAGGTATGACATTTTTACAAAACGAAAAAGAATGGGATTTTTATCAAAGAATAAAAGTGCTAAAAAACGAAAAAGGATTCAAGTACGTCGACTCTAATATTTATCCCGAGTTGTTTTGAGGAAACTACCTTTCGCAACCTAGGCAGTGTTTTACCGGGGTTTACGTCGTCCCAGTTACTGGTAAGCTTTAAAGTGTCGTTTTTGAAAACATTTTAATGCAGCATCATACGAACTATAAATAAGGTTAAGTCACGTACACTCAGTTTTCCCTGGTGAAAACCGACACGGTTTATACAAAGTTAAATTAGGTCTAAAAGCTACGAATTGAATTACTTTTAGGACAAAACTAGAGCATAAAGGCTAAACAATTTGCTACCAAATAGTTAACAAGACAGAAAATAAAACTGGACGAAGGGAGAACTAATTTTATAAAATATTAAAAAGTCAAACTAGAGTATTTGTTACCACTGAAAACTAAATCCAAAAATTAAAAGCAGATTATTAAAATAAAGAGTAGAAACAAGTAGATCTTGTTGGATATGTTCGGGTAAAGTAGAAAGGCGACTTCGAGGTGTGCTTCCTTGACACCCCATTAAAGTTTCCTCAGAGATAACCACTAATAACACGGCACAATCATGCTATTTATAGCTGGTCAAACGTAAGCTGGCGCGTGACCTCGAAGGGCGAGCGAAGGCGCGAGAAAGGGTAGAGGAAGCAAAGTCCGTTCCACAGACATAATATGAGGTATAGTATTTATATTACAATAATGTAGATATGGCCGGGCCGAAAGGCAGCTATGAATATTAATGGATTTGATTTGTCATAATAACCAGACCATTTACATAAAGGATTGAAAAAAATTACTTATATATACGGAATTGACAGCGAAATATCCTCTTGTGGAACCAAGCAAGCATGACAGAGAGCAGGGATAACTGACCACTACCTTCTGTGCACGGAGGGACGATATTCTATATTTCCATCCGTTTATCGTGGTTTACAGTTCGGCATATTCAGTCCATGTACAGAATATATGATTATATTGTTGCCAATATAACAATATTAACGGGTTATAAATAAATAACTGCACACGAATTCATAAATCAATATACTTTATTATCATACGCGTTTCGATGACTTATGTCACCATCTCAGTGACGCTATTACAAATTTACAACAGGTAGCTTGTAAATTGCAGTAGTGTCACAAATGATAATGACGTAAGTCAATGAAACGCGTATATTGTTTTATGAATTTGTGTACAGTTATTTATTTATTTATAACATTAGCTCACAATCAATCGTTACATATTATTAGCAGGAACCCGTTTCGTCTCAGTTAGAACGTTCTCCGAAAACTGTCGACAAGAGTTAATACGACTCTATTGAGGACGGTAAAAACACCCTGATATAAGTGTATTAATATTCACATAATTATCTTCGAACTAACAAAACCTATATTATTTCAATGATAAGCTATCTTATATTCTATTTTCAGAGTAGGTATTTAAAAGATATTTGGTAAAATAAATTCTAAACATATTCTAGAAAGAATAAATTCATTAGGTTTACCTGCACATGACTCCTCTTGGATGGACGAATCCGAGTCACCGTTTACACTGGTGTCTGATCTACTGTGGCCACGGCAACACTCGCTACAGTTGCTACACATTGTTGCCAAGTCGCACAGAGCACTCGCGTCGCGGGTTTCAAGAAAAGCCACCGAGTTTTAGAGCACTGTACGGAAATGTCCACTCGTTGGTGTTGCGTTACTGGAAAGTTGAGTTTACGTTTTGACAGTGATTTTAATATGCTATTGCTGTAAAGTTACTTGCAGTTCATGGCAGTGGCGAACGCGATTTCACTGTAGAATTAACAACATCGATGATATTAAAGAGACGATTTGACGTTTTAATGAGACAGGAGGAGGCTTTGGTAATTTTAGAGCTTTATGTTGGCACCACTGACAACAGTTATATTAAAATGGTTTTGTTAGAACCTTAGAATTGCATTTCCACTTGAAGTTACCATACTAATTGAACAACGATCAGGGATACGTTGTTTGCTTTCTGAAGGTTAAATAAGTAAAGGAATAGATTTTAAAATATGGTGGAAGTTTCATAAACCGTGGAGATTTTTATAAGTGGTTAGAACAGTGCAAAAACTGTCGAACCAAAATGACAAAAAAGCAACACTCTGGCCGACGATTGGAACCAGAAATGATGACACTATTCGTAAAGACGGGCGAATAACACTATAACTTGTAGAAGTGTTGGTGGAGTTACAAACGTTACTAGCAACAAGCCCAAATACAGCAAAACCAGAGCAAAGAGGGATCCGAAAGTAGACATAAAGAAATAGGGGACAAAGTGTTTAAAGGGTCAGAAAACCTGCATGACAGGGTAAGAGATGCTTTTCTAAACAAGATTTTTAACATGAGATTAAACTAGTGTTCACAATTTTAGACAGTCTTAAAGACATATCATAGAGAGGAAGAACTCTTAAAAAGAAACTCAGAACGGAAACAAGGATGTCATATTTACTGCCTTTTGGGATGTCCAAGTTGAAGTATATTGTGATTATTTATAGGGTCGGCGAACAGTAAAGCGTATCTACTACTCATCCATACTAAATAAAATAATAAAGCCAGCAATGAAAGAAAAACGTTGCGTATCTCAAGGCACATAGTGAAACCTTGCGGAACGGGTTGGGTGGTACTACTTCGTCCTTACGCTCGAGACGTGGTCCCTTTGAGTTTTATTTGTCTGGTCCACTCATAGGCATTAAGTGAAAAAACGTTTTGGAGCGAGGAGAAAAAGAATTTGTGGAGAGTGGCCCAAGTAAGACAAAGCGTTTTTAAATCTAGAATAAAAATTCATCGTTGGGGCGAGTGTATTAATATTAGATATTATGTTGACAAATTAGAATTTTTTTCTTTCTTTTTAATGTCGGTAAATAATTATTAATTTTTTATAAGGGCTAATGACAGATCACAGACAATTTTTGCTTGGAAAGAAATTCGAAACTTTGAGTGTTTAAAAAAGCAAAATTGTCTGCGATGTGTCATTAGCCTATATAATACATAACAAAAGCTTATTTAGTAAATATAGACCTCTTATTCCGCATCAATCTAGGCTCTCGGGTGCATTATTCAAGATGAAGGACGAAACTTTTATGTTTGAATTTAATAAATAAATTATCGTCGAAATTACAATTTAATTAGGTTTACAGAAAACCTACTCAGACAATGTGTTCGACCACACTAAGCGATCATTATCATTCAGTATTAGTGTCACAACATTAAATCTTTCATAAATTTACCTAAATTACAAATTCGGCAATTCGGTAATTTAATAATTTCAAATTTATAAATATGTATATTAAAAAATATAAATATACCAAATTAGGTAATTTTACTCAAAGCATTATTTTTACACTACAGAAATAATCTAAAAGTAAATTATTTTACAGAGGGAATTTCCAACTTATACAATCTCCAAACCACAAACAAGATATTTTATAGGATGTCATTTATGATTACGTTGCAATATAAAAGATTATTTAATAACGTATAAATAAATTTCTACCCTTTAACGTTTATTTTCCCTCCCTTCGTAATGAAAAAAAATATTGCTGAAAAACCTTTGACTGCTTTTTAGAGACTGACGAACACGATTCCTTACTCAAAGTTATTTTCCAATATTTTCTCAGAACATCTGAACTTTTACCATTCGAATCTCGGCACGTACGAATAAACGTTCGAGTAAATTAAATCATCTTGAAAACACAACTTGCACAGAATCTAATATTAACAGCACGTCATTCGGTTCGGAGGGGAAATAACGCTGTGTCAAAAAGCAAATTTAATTTCCTTAGGATTATGGAGGCGCTCAGTCGTCTTGTCATAACCTCGTCGAAGCCCTGGTTATTAGTTCAACTCCCCCCCCCCCCGGAACTTCAACGCGCCACATATTCAAAATCTGTTGAATTTGTAAACGAATTTGTATTGACCTAAAGTCGTACTCGTATTGGATGAGGAAGTGCAGGAGGTGAGTTTAACAGAAGAGTCGACGATGTGGTCACAACAGGACGACCCTTATATTCAATAATTGTGTTACATACCTCAATATACAAATCTCTCGGAATATTTCACTTTCCAATAAATCACTTTCCAATTTGTATTTAAAAAATTAAAATCTATTTATCTATGTTCTGGAGTGTTATGGCACCATTGTTTGGCGCAAACCTGCGAAGATTCGCCTCAAGGGACACTGACTTCGTACTGAATTCTCCGAGTTCGAACGGTTCCATACGTTGACACTGGCAGATGTTTATGACGGATTTAACGTATGCAATCATATAATTATCGCCAGTTCTTGTATGATGTACACGGAAGAAGCAAAACTATAATGCTGAGAAAAAACGGGTAATAGAGTAAGTTCGATACATTTACAATTTTACGTTGGCACCACTGGGATAAGTTTTAATCAGCTGATGGATCAATATTACTGTTTATAACCTCAAAAACAGTGTAACGACGTCGGATTTTTTAAAAACCCTACATTGCTTTAACAACGTTCTGTGATTGCTGAAAGTGAAAATCCAGCCAATTTATACTCTAGAACGTATATGATTAAAGTTGTAGCCGTGGTTTTACAAGAGGGTAGAACATTTCGATACTGGTCGAGAATCAGTGAGCGACGAACACCGCTCTGCCAGGCCTTCGAAGTTACACCTTCCTCACTTGAAACTCGAGTCGATGACAATATTCTTGTCAATAAACTTCCGATACCACTCAGATATGCTTTAGAACAAGCTAAAGGCATGAAGAGAAACGTCGTAGATATCAGAAGAGGGGATTCTCTAGCATGACATCGCACGTTGGACACTTGACCCGTGAAACCTTTAGCCTTATAGCCTCGACTAGGCACAGTTTGTTTTCCCTTTGTTTGGCACATTAAAGGCATTACGTGGAAAAATGTCCCAGGGTAAGGAAGATCCCAAGACATTTGGGGGAAATTGACTCCAACACCAAGACAAACAGTTATTTGGAGTCTTTGGGACAGGTGCGTAAATGTTGGTACAATTACGTTGAAAAACAGGAAGTCTTGTTTTGTAAACATTAACGGGACTTTCTTCAGACCAATTTGCCTCTTTATTTATTGAATGACCCTCGTACAAAATAGGAAAATATAACACAATATCTGATGTTTGTAGTTATAAATTATCGAAATACGGTACTTCTTAGTTCTAAATTAAACTGATACAAAAATAAACCCACATTGTATAGGTTACTTTTAACACTGATAACAATTACAATGAAAATATTGGAAAAAAACCCAATATCACAATCATAACAAATAAAACAAGTTACTTAAGATTAAACCCTTAAGTACATTTTGATGAACATGTCATCATTATCAGAGAGTCTTATTACAAAATTACAATCTGGAATACAATAATTTACAAACTAGACTGACCCTTTAATTTGTAGATCAGGCTGATGGCCAGTCTAGTTTGTAATTTATTGTTTGCTAGATTGTAATTTTGTAAGAAGACCCTCTGATGATGATGACATGGTCATCGAAATGTACATAGAGTTTATAGTTAAGTAACTTCTTTTATTTGTTATTTTTCATTATTTTTGAGGTATTGGGGTTCTTTCCAATATTTTTATTGCAATATACTGTACCACTGTGCTCTTATTATTGTACATTGATAACAATAAAGCAACTATATTTATTAAATACATTTTTCAAAGTATTACAAAATAAACGTTTCTATGTTGTAAATGGCCTTACATTGTACTTCCATTAGGAACTACTCGCAAGGAGCTTTTGTAACACAAGCAACTAATTGCCTATAAAATAGAGTCGCCCCTTCACTTGGCTAAAACACAGCCCGGCGAACAACCAGGTGGATGGAGCAATTACGCCACATTGTGATCGCGACAGTGGCGTCCTCCGGGCTACACTTATTAATTATTTCTTTTGATGTGAAAACGCCCGAACGCGCCTAGAAATAATTTTGTCTGCTTTGTGCAAAACTGATTAAGAGATAAAGGCATATAAACATCGGCGTTGGGAGACTCTCATGATTGGACAGGAGTACAACACAATATTAAACTTATTACTTCGAGTGCCGTGCTGCGATGTAATCGATATTATCGATTTCTGACAAGGTAAACGACCTATACACAAGACTCATAAACGTCTACATAGAGTCTGAGGTATTAGATTTGTCTAGGCGTTGTGAATGTTTATTGTTGTATCAGAAAGAAGAAAAAGTAAGATAGTTGTGAAAGAATAAGATGGAGAAAACTAAGAAAAATTAAATTGTTCTAAACTTGTTTGTGGAAAAGTACAAAAAGGACTCCAGACAGTACAAAAAAGTGAAATTTTGATTTAATTAATTTTGTATCATCAATATTTACAATACCTTTACACAAATACAGGAAGTGATTATTGTTGCCAAAACAAACAAAAAAGTGCTGGATACACGCAGCTAGGAACAGTAGATGAGAAACAAAAACATTCAAAATTACGGCAATAAAAAGCAAAGAGGTGTAATATGGTGAGTGACACTTTATATTTTGTAGTAAATTATATAATGTTTGGAGAGTGTAAATTAATTTACAGCGGATTAAAACTATAATATAGAAAACAAATAGAGCAACTATCCCGTAGAGTATAATAATAAAATTATCTTGAAGGAATAAGCCTTTGATAGATACAATTTAATTGGCAGCTGAGTACAGTAAGTAGAGCACATGACTAATAATCCAAAAGCCTTCGGTTCGATCCCAATCAGCGCCAAAGAAATTTTGTATGCTTACTCAGGTCATAGAAATGAACGAATAAAAGTGAATATCTGTGGTGAAATATTTAGTTGTTCACGTTAATTTGAATTACTAGTTTAACAAACATAAAAGTACAAAAAAATAATAAATACATAAATAAAAAAGACATGACATTTGTGTTTAAAAAGAGTTAACATTTCGACGTGAGTCACATCAAATAAATTTATTTCCATACGAAAACTATTCAACTAAATACAAACAAACAATGCAATTCTTTACAAAAGTAAAATTATTTAAAATGTATTTGTAATTTGTAAAATTTTGTAATTCAGGTTTGATACTCTCGACAGCACAGTTCAAGTAAAATGAGAACCTGTTTCTAAACAATTTGATCTGTACAGTGCGTGAGGTTTAACCGTGTCTCTGACCTTGGGATCGCTAGGCTGGACTGGGCTGCAAAGCAGAGTCAAAAGACAACACTCAGAAAATTTCAGTGCGGTGTTTAAAGTATAAACAGCTCCAATTAACTTAATGATAATACTGTAATAGTTTGATGCAGACATGAGCTTTAAATGTGTTGCTCTACATCTGCAAAGAAAGAGATGATATATGTATTCTATAATGTTTTCAGTTAGGCTGGTAGTCAAATGTTAGAGCAGAACGAGGGACACCGTTAAACCTCACTCACTGTACCTACGTATTCCTCTTCAGAATGTATGCGTATATATTTAGATAAATTGTATTGTAGAATATATCAAAAGTGTTCACATAAGTACAGACCGAAACTTATTAAAAGTATGCTTTCTTATATAATCGAGTACATTTTTCTGCCTTTGCTAACATTACAAGATTATTCTTCGTTTGCACGTTCCGGTATGACTCAATTTTCAAAACTTAATGGAGTCCTTTGAAAATGGAGTCATTCCGAAACGCACCAACAAATAAAACATTGTAATTCTCAAATAATCCTAACAGAATTGAAGAATATTATATTGCTAATATTTTCTTATTTTACTTTTGCTATGGAGCCGAGTTCATCAACCCCGCACTGTCGTATTTTTCTTAAATATTTATTTTATATTCTATACACAGAGTATAAACGCGCACAGTACCTACAAATTTTACAATTTATAATATATATTAATATTATAAATTAAATTTGACTAATACATAATATAAAGTAGGACCAAATACATTACCTTAATAAAAAAAACGCACCTTAAACCATTAATAAATCAATAAAGCCTAATGGACAACTATATTTACCGTTACAGTTTGCGGAATAAAATCATTTCTCAGTCATTTCTCAGTTTAATTTACTGCTGATGTACAGTATAGAAAGTGACATAACCTACATGTAATAAAAACAGCTGTTGCATGAAATCATGTGTAATCGCGTAGCTACCAAATATACGGTATTTCTGAATATATACAAAACTGCATTGGAAAATGATTCGAACATAACCTCCAGACAATCTGTGAGTGATGATTAAAACAGCTGTCAGTTTTGCATTCAGAATCCTTCGGAATGTTACAAGCCCTGACGTCACATTCAAGCGGAACACTGCCATGTAGATTTGTTAGTGCCGTAGTTTATTATTCTTTTTCTTATTTTTAGCATTTATTTCGGTCTCCTACACTTGAGTTATGCTCTATACCAGTGCTAAACAGTTCAGAACTACAAGTGATAGTCGACTGAGTGGCTTTGCACGACTATATCGCACCTTGTTAAGGCCAGGGCCTTTGAGTGGAGCTCCCTTTAAGCAATGCTTTACATAACACTGCGCCACACGCCACCTCAACATGTCGGCAACTTAATGGACGTCTTGTGAATAGTTTATCCCAGAGATGCTGCAAGATACTTTAATGTAACATCTCGAAATCTCGTGTGTTTGATATTAATTTCCAACAAAATATTCACTTTGAATTTTATAATCCCTTACATTCGGTGAAACTTAATTAATCACTTTGCCATTAGTTTATGACTATCCAAACTTTCAATTTTGTAAATTTGTGAAAACTCACTGAGACAGAACGTTTTCGATACACACACACACACACACGCGAGCGCGCACACACGAACTCACACACACACACACACACACACACTCGCGCGCGCGCAAACACACACAAACACGCGCGCGCACACACGCACACACACACACGCGCGGGCGCGCGCACACACACACACACACACAGTTGAAATGCAAGAAACGTATTTAAATCTTGTTTAATTCTTGATTATCGGCCAGGAGCCGGATTAGAGGTGCCTAATGCGGGCCATGCAACAACCAAGGAGGATAATCACTGATTAGCACTGCCCTTTATTCCCCGAGGTGCTCGTGGAAGCTGTCTGAGTCGAAAGAGCATTTCTATGGCCTGAATAAACACACAATAATTCATTGGCGCTGATTGGAATCGAACCCAGGGCGTTAGGATTAGTAGTCAATGTGCTCTACTCACAAAACTATTCAGCCGACAATTAATCACAATTCTAACAAACAAAAGCAATTTTCATTCGGAATACACTTATTTTTATTTATACTCTAAATAGCAATTCCTCTATTTCCACAGCTCTGAATCCGCTGTAAGTTAACAATTGCGACTCGTTACACGTTTCAAAACTTACCACAAAATATAAAATAACATCTTTCATATCCATCCTTTTAAAACCCTTTACTCACTAAAATTTTGGAATTTCAAAGAATCCAAGATAATAATAAACCTCTATTTGTTGGGGCTAATTTTTTTAAAACAATCTAATAAGGAAAATTGTCTCAAGATATTTTCACGGAGTACGTGACCTCGGTGATACGATTCTTCGTGAAAATGTCGGGCGCGCTTCCAAGACGTAACCCTTCAAACTATTAATATTATTTCCTTATAGACGCCCTGGTATTAGGCCCTAAATGTGCCACACGTTCTACATAATGAGCCCGTTTTAATCCCAAACGTTTATTTTATTAAAACGGCCATGTTCTCATTCAGAAGTGTCAGACAAGCCACGAAACTTACAGCGGGCTAAATATCTCGCTACATCAAGCATGGAATTGAATATTGATAATCCGCGGGAAGTCTGAACGCCTCGCTCGGGCAGAGTAATCGCAATGAATTTTAGATTAAGCTCGGCCCCGCCCCGCCCAGAGATGACACAATTTGTTCGCGCTCTGCCAACATTCCGTTCAAGGTATGGCGTTTTTAATAAATTATATTCTAAGCAGAGAAAATTAATATAGGCCTAGTTTGTTTTATATATGTTTATCTTGAAGAGAATCAATCAAATAAATTATACGTAAAGAACTTTACTTACTAAAAACCTTTGACTTAAGACACAAATTATAATATCAAAAATGAAGTATGCCAAAAGGAATCGGAAAAAAGTATGTCAAACGAAATATAATACAAAAATATTTAGTTTTCAAGACATTAAAGAAATGTTACCTGCTGTCTCCAGGAGGAGGAGGGATGGTATAATCCTGCTGATAGTAGCATGAAGGAATGGAAAGTTACCGGCTGTCACAAGAGGAGGAAATGGAATGTTACCTGTTACCACCAGGAGGAGGGGGTGGCTGCAGTCTCCAGGAGGAGGGGAATGGTAAGTTCCTGCTGATAGTAGCATGAAGGAATGGAAAGTTACCGGCTGTCACAAGAGAAGGAAATGGAATGTTACCTGTTACCACCAGGAGGAGGGGGTGGCTTCTGTCTCCAGGAGGAGGAGGGATGGTAAGTTCCTGCTGATAGTAGCATGAAGGAATGGAAAGTTACCGGCTGTCACAAGAGGAGGAAATGGAATGTTACCTGTTACCACCAGGAGGAAGGGATGGCTGCTGTCTCCAGGAGGAGGAGGGATGGTAAGTTCCTGCTGATAGTAGCATGAAGGAATGGAAAGTTACCGGCTGTCACAAGAGGAGGAAATGGAATGTAACCTGTTACCACCAGGAGGAGGGGGTGGCTTCTGTCTCCAGGAGGAAGGGGGATGGTAAGTTCCTGCTGATAGTAGCATGAAGGAATGGAAAGTTACCGGCTGTCACAAGAGGAGGAAATGGAATGTTACCTGTTACCACCAGGAGGAAGGGATGCCTGCTGTCTCCAGGAGGAGGGGATGGTAAGTTCCTGCTGATAGTAGCATGAAGGAATGGAAAGTTACCGGCTGTCAAAAGAGGAGGAAATGGAATGTTACCTGTTACCACCAGGAGGAAGGGATGGCTGCTGTCTCCAGGAGGAGGGGGGATGGTAAGTTCCTGCTGATAGTAGCATGAAGGAATGGAAAGTTACCGGCTGTCACAAGAGGAGGAAATGGAATGTTACCTGTTACCACCAGGAGGAAGGGATGGCTGCTGTCTTCAAGAGGAGGGGGATGGTAAGTTCCTGCTGATAGTAGCATGAAGGAATGGAAAGTTACCGGCTGTCACAAGAGGAGGAAATGGAATGTTACCTGTTACGACCAGGAGGAAGGGATGGCTGCTGTCTCCAGGAGGAGGGGGGATGGTAAGTTCCTTCTGATAGTAGCATGAAGGAATGGAAAGTTACCGGCTGTCACAAGAGGAGGAAATGGAATGTTACCTGTTACCACCAGGAGGAAGAGATGGCTGCTGTCTCCAGGAGGAGGGGGGATGGTAAGTTCCTGCTGATAGTAGCATGAAGGAATGGAAAGTTACCGGCTGTCACAAGAGGAGGAAATGGAATGTTACCTGTTACCACCAGGTGGAAGGGATGGCTGCTGTCTCCAGGAGGAGGGGGGATGGTAAGGTCCTGTTGATAGTAGCATGAAGGAATGGAAAGTTACCGGCTGTCACAAGAGGAGGATATGGAATGTTACCTGTTACCACCAGGAGGAATGGATGGCTGCTGTCTCCAGGAGGAGGGGGATGGTAAGTTCCTGCTGATAGTAGCATGAAGGAATGGAAAGTTACCGGCTGTCACAAGAGGAGGAAATGGAATGTTACCTGTTACCACCAGGAGGAAGGGATGGCTGCTGTCTCCAGGAGGAGGGGGGATGGTAAGTTCCTGCTGATAGTAGCATGAAGGAATGGAAAGTTACCGGCTGTCACAAGAGGAGGAAATGGAATGTTACCTGTTACCACCAGGAGGAAGGGATGGCTGCTGTCTCCAGGAGGAGGGGGGATGGTAAGTTCCTGCTGATAGTAGCATGAAGGAATGGAAAGTTACCGGCTGTCACAAGAGGAGGAAATGGAATGTTACCTGTTACCACCAGGAGGAGGGGGTGGCTTCTGTCTCCAGGAGGAGGGGGGATGGTATAATCCTGCTGATAGTAGCATGAAGGAATGGAAAGTTACCGGCTGTCACAAGAGGAGGAAATGGAATGTTACCTGTTACCACCAGGAGGAAGGGATGGCTGCTGTCTCCAGGAGGAGGGGGGATGGTAAGTTCCTGCTGATAGTAGCATGAAGGAATGGAAAGTTACCGGCTGTCACAAGAGGAGGAAATGGAATGTTACCTGTTACCACCAGGAGGAAGGGATGGCTGCTGTCTCCAGGAGGAGGGGGGATGGTAAGTTCCTGCTGATAGTAGCATGAAGGAATGGAAAGTTACCAGCTGTCACAAGAGGAGGAAATGGAATGTTACCTGTTACCACCAGGAGGAAGGGATGGCTGCTGTCTCCAAGAGGAGGGGGATGGTAAGTTCCTGCTGATAGTAGCATGAAGGAGTGGAAAGTTACCGGCTGTCACAAGAGGAGGAAATGGAATGTTACCTGTTACCACCAGGAGGAAGGGATGGCTGCTGTCTCCAGGAGGAGGGGGGATGGTAAGTTCCTGCTGATAGTATCATGAAGGAATGGAAAGTTACCGGCTGTCACAAGAGGAGGAAATGGAATGTTACCTGTTACCACCAGGAGGAAGGGATGGCTGCTGTCTCCAGGAGGAGGGGGGATGGTAAGTTCCTGCTGATAGTAGCATGAAGGAATGGAAAGTTACCGGCTGTCACAAGAGGAGGAAATGGAATGTTACCTGTTACCACCAGGAGGAAGGGATGGCTGCTGTCTCCAGGAGGAGGAGGGATGGTAAGTTCCTGCTGATAGTAGCATGAAGGAATGGAAAGTTACCGGCTG
Source organism: Prosapia bicincta (assembly GCA_036971475.1). Classification (NCBI taxonomy): domain Eukaryota; kingdom Metazoa; phylum Arthropoda; class Insecta; order Hemiptera; family Cercopidae; genus Prosapia; species Prosapia bicincta. The sequence goes on along the minus strand of JBAIZL010000010.1, from coordinate 33,136,033 downwards.
TCACAAGAGGAGGAAATGGAATGTAACCTGTTACCACCAGGAGGAGGGGGTGGCTTCTGTCTCCAGGAGGAAGGGGGATGGTAAGTTCCTGCTGATAGTAGCATGAAGGAATGGAAAGTTACCGGCTGTCACAAGAGGAGGAAATGGAATGTTACCTGTTACCACCAGGAGGAAGGGATGGCTGCTGTCTCCAGGAGGAGGGGATGGTAAGTTCCTGCTGATAGTAGCATGAAGGAATGGAAAGTTACCGGCTGTCACAAGAGGAGGAAATGGAATGTTACCTGTTACCACCAGGAGGAAGGGATGGCTGCTGTCTCCAGGAGGAGGGGGGATGGTAAGTTCCTGCTGATAGTAGCATGAAGGAATGGAAAGTTACCGGCTGTCACAAGAGGAGGAAATGGAATGTTACCTGTTACGACCAGGAGGAAGGGATGGCTGCTGTCTCCAGGAGGAGGGGGGATGGTAAGTTCCTGCTGATAGTAGCATGAAGGAATGGAAAGTTACCGGCTGTCACAAGAGGAGGAAATGGAATGTTACCTGTTACCACCAGGTGGAAGGGATGGCTGCTGTCTCCAGGAGGAGGGGGGATGGTAAGTTCCTGCTGATAGTAGCATGAAGGAATGGAAAGTTACCGGCTGTCACAAGAGGAGGAAATGGAATGTTACCTGTTACCACCAGGTGGAAGGGATGGCTGCTGTCTCCAGGAGGAGGGGGGATGGTAAGTTCCTGCTGATAGTAGCATGAAGGAATGGAAAGTTACCGGCTGTCACAAGAGGAGGAAATGGAATGTTACCTGTTACCACCAGGAGGAAGGGATGGCTGCTGTCTCCAGGAGGAGGGGGGATGGTAAGTTCCTGCTGATAGTAGCATGAAGGAATGGAAAGTTACCGGCTGTCACAAGAGGAGGAAATGGAATGTTACCTGTTACCACCAGGAGGAAGGGATGGCTGCTGTCTCCAGGAGGAGGGGGGATGGTAAGTTCCTGCTGATAGTAGCATGAAGGAATGGAAAGTTACCGGCTGTCACAAGAGGAGGAAATGGAATGTTACCTGTTACCACCAGGAGGAAGGGATGGCTGCTGTCTCCAAGAGGAGGGGGATGGTAAGTTCCTGCTGATAGTAGCATGAAGGAATGGAAAGTTACCGGCTGTCACAAGAGGAGGAAATGGAATGTTACCTGTTACCACCAGGAGGAAGGGATGGCTGCTGCCTCCAGGAGGAGGGGGGATGGTAAGTTCCTGCTGATAGTATCATGAAGGAATGGAAAGTTACCGGCTGTCACAAGAGGAGGAAATGGAATGTTACCTGTTACCACCAGGAGGAAGGGATGGCTGCTGTCTCCAGGAGGAGGGGGGATGGTAAGTTCCTGCTGATAGTAGCATGAAGGAATGGAAAGTTACCGGCTGTCACAAGAGGAGGAAATGGAATGTTACCTGTTACCACCAGGAGGAAGGGATGGCTGCTGTCTCCAGGAGGAGGGGGATGGTAAGTTCCTGCTGATAGTAGCATGAAGGAATGGAAAGTTACCGGCTGTCACAAGAGGAGGAATTGGAATGTTACCTGTTACCACCAGGAGGAAGGGATAGCTGCTGTCTCCAGGAGGAGGGTGGATGGTAAGTTCCTGCTGATAGTAGCATGAAGGAATGGAAAGTTACCGGCTGTCACAAGAGGAGGAAATGGAATGTTACCTGTTACCACCAGGAGGAAGGGATGGCTGCTGTCTCCAGGAGGAGGGGGGATGGTAAGTTCCTGCTGATAGTAGCATGAAGGAATGGAAAGTTACCGGCTGTCACAAGAGGAGGAAATGGAATGTTACCTGTTACGACCAGGAGGAAGGGATGGCTGCTGTCTCCAGGAGGAGGGGGGATGGTAAGTTCCTGCTGATAGTAGCATGAAGGAATGGAAAGTTACCGGCTGTCACAAGAGGAGGAAATGGAATGTTACCTGTTACGACCAGGAGGAAGGGATGGCTGCTGTCTCCAGGAGGAGGGGGGATGGTAAGTTCCTGCTGATAGTAGCATGAAGGAATGGAAAGTTACCGGCTGTCACAAGAGGAGGAAATGGAATGTTACCTGTTACCACCAGGAGGAAGGGATGGCTGCTGTCTCCAGGAGGAGGGGGATGGTAAGTTCCTGCTGATAGTATCATGAAGGAATGGAAAGTTACCGGCTGTCACAAGAGGAGGAAATGGAATGTTACCTGTTACCACCAGGAGGAAGATATGGCTGCTGTCTCCAGGAGGAGGGGAGATGGTAAGTTCCTGCTGATAGTAGCATGAAGGAATGGAAAGTTACCGGCTGTCACAAGAGGAGGAAATGGAATGTTACCTGTTACCATCAGGAGGAAAGGATGGCTGCTGTCTCCAGGAAGAGGGGGGATGGTAAGTTCCTGCTGATAGTAGCATGAAGGAATGGAAAGTTACCGGCTGTCACAAGAGGAGGAAATGGAATGTTATCTGTTACCACCAGGAGGAAGGGATGGCTGCTGCCTCCAGGAAGAGGGGGGATGGTAAGTTCCTGCTGATAGAAGCATGAAGGAATGGAAAGTTACCGGCTGTCACAAGAGGAGGAAATGGAATGTTACCTGTTACCACCAGGAGGAAGGGATGGCTGCTGTCTCCAGGAGGAGGGGGGATGGTAAGTTCCTGCTGATAGTAGCATGAAGGAATGGAAAGTTACCGGCTGTCACAAGAGGAGGAAATGGAATGTTACCTGTTACCACCAGGAGGAAGGGATGGCTGCTGTCTCCAGGAGGAGGGGGGATGGTAAGTTCCTGCTGATAGTAGCATGAAGGAATGGAAAGTTACCGGCTGTCACAAGAGGAGGAAATGAAATGTTACCTGTTACCACCAGGAGGAAGGGATGGCTGCTGTCTCCAAGAGGAGGGGGATGGTAAGTTCCTGCTGATAGTAGCATGAAGGAATGGAAAGTTACCGGCTGTCACAAGAGGAGGAAATGGAATGTTACCTGTTACCACCAGTAGGAAGTAATGGCTGCTGTCTCCAGGAGGAGGGGGGATGGTAAGTTCCTGCTGATAGTAGCATGAAGGAATGGAAAGTTACCGGCTGTCACAAGAGGAGGAAATGAAATGTTACCTGTTGCCACCAGGAGGAAGGGATGGCTGCTGTCTCCAAGAGGAGAGGGATGGTAAGTTCCTGCTGATAGTAGCATGAAGGAATGGAAAGTTACCGGCTGTCACAAGAGGAGGAAATGGAATGTTACCTGTTACCACCAGGAGGAAGGGATGGCTGCTGTCTCCAAGAGGAGGGGGGATGGTAAGTTCCTGCTGATAGTAGCATGAAGGAATGGAAAGTTACCGGCTGTCATAAGAGGAGGAAATGGAATGTTACCTGTTACCACCAGGAGGAAGGGATGGCTGCTGTCTCCAGGAGGAGGAGGGATGGTAAGTTCCTGCTGATAGTAGCATGAAGGAATGGAAAGTTACCGGCTGTCACAAGAGGAGGAAATGGAATGTAACCTGTTACCACCAGGAGGAGGGGGTGGCTTCTGTCTCCAGGAGGAAGGGGGATGGTAAGTTCCTGCTGATAGTAGCATGAAGGAATGGAAAGTTACCGGCTGTCACAAGAGGAGGAAATGGAATGTTACCTGTTACCACCAGGAGGAAGGGATGGCTGCTGTCTCCAGGAGGAGGGGGATGGTAAGTTCCTGCTGATAGTAGCATGAAGGAATGGAAAGTTACCGGCTGTCACAAGAGGAGGAATTGGAATGTTACCTGTTACCACCAGGAGGAAGGGATAGCTGCTGTCTCCAGGAGGAGGGGGGATGGTAAGTTCCTGCTGATAGTAGCATGAAGGAATGGAAAGTTACCGGCTGTCACAAGAGGAGGAGGAGATGGAATGTTGTTACCTATTACCACCAAGAGGAGAATATGGAATGTTACCTGCTGAAACAGGAGGAGGAGGAGGAAGAGGAGGAGGAGATGGAATATTGTTACCTATTACCACCAAGAGGAGAATATGGAATGTTACCTGCTGAAACAGGAGGAGGAGGAGGAGATGGAATATTGTTACCTATTACCACCAAGAGGAGAATATGAAATGTTACCTGCTGAAACAGGAGGAGGAGGAGGAGATGGAATGTTGTTACCTATTACCACCAAGAGGAGAATATGAAATGTTACCTGCTGAAACAGGAGGAGGAGGAGGAGGAGGAGGAGATGGAATATTGTTACCTATTACCACCAAGAGGAGAATATGAAATGTTACCTGCTGAAACAGGAGGAGGAGGAGGAGATGGAATATTGTTACCTATTACCACCAAGAGGAGGAGATGGAATGTTACCTGCTGTCACCAGGAGGAGGGGGTGGAATGTTACTGTCAATATTAGGAAGGGATTGCTTGTTTCCCGCTGTCAGAAGGAGGGGATAGAAAGTTACCTGCAGATACTAGGAGGAATGATACCTGCTGTCAGGAGAAGGAAGAGTTTGAAAATTAACTGGTAGCAATAGTAGGAGGGGAGGAAATATTACCTGTTGCTACCAGAAGGAGGGGATGGAATGTTACCTCGTACAACCACGAGAAAGGGTTGTAATATTACATTCTACCGACAAAAAAGGGGATGGAATATTACAAACTGTCACAGGAGATGGATTGTTACCTTTTGTTCCAGAATAATATATTTAAATGAAAAAGATTCCATAAATAATATATTAAGAAGGATAAATACATAGAGAATTTTTAAAATACGATATAAATATATAAATATATATTGTGAAATGAGGGTAAATATGGAGAGAATATATAGAGAGAATACATAAACTAGAATGAATACATAGGAAATATATTGAGGAGAGGTGATTACATAAAGAGCATATAAAGGGAAATAAATACATAAATTACATGAAAAGAAATATGAATACATAAAGAATATATAATGGAGAAAGAATACATAAATGATACATTAAGGAGGATAAATACGTAAAGAACATATAAAGAAGAATGAATATAGAGAGAGAACACACGAACTAGAATGGATACATAAGAAATATATAGAGAGAGGTGGTTACATAAAGTGTATATAAAGGGAAATAAATACATAAAGTACATGAAAAGGAGTATGAATACATAAAGAATTATGTAGAAGAATACAGAATTATGGAGAAGGAATACATGAAGAGTACTTTAAGGAGGATAAATACGCAAAGAATATATAAAGAAGAATAAATATACAGAGAGAATACATAAACTAGAATAAATACATTACAAAAATATATTACATAATGATTATATATAAAATAATTGATTACAATAGGAATATATAAAGGGGAATGAATTCATAAAGATACATATACAGGAAGATGAATAAATAAAGAATATATAACAGAATTGGGTAAAAGAAAAGACAAAGGATAACAGAGAGAGAGAAAGAATAGTAAATACATAAAGAACATATAAAGGATGAAGAGTACATGTAGAATATAAAAACCGGATTGAATACATAAACAATATATTAAAGAGAGGTGATTACATAAATAATATATAATGTAGTTGAATACCATAAGAATATATAAAAGACAATGAAAATATTGGAAGAAGAAAGCCATATAAATGTGAGAAACAAATAAGAAAGTAACATTATAACTATAAATACAGTACACGAACTAAACTCAAATATGTTTAAGCCAAGTGAAATCAAAGTAATTAAACATTTAAAAGCCAATAATATTTGTTATTAATTTACATTCCCTAAAGTCTTATGTTGGCGTTGTTTGGTTTATTACGATTGGTTTTAAGTTAAAGTTATCTAATGAATTTCCCTTTTCTCCATAAGTTTATACAGGTTTTCCCGATTGGGGTAAAACAGTTGTCAGAGATAAAAGCTAATAAGAGGCGTATTTTTGCATAGAAACATTGTCGGGTATACACGTAAATATTAACAAACGAGATTACTTTCGGAGAACTAACTTTTTGCTGCATCGGCGTTTTTGGACACTTTTTCTGCAACAAGGATATTTACATTAGCGCAGTGGCCCCATTCTAGGGGGTCGCTGTTAATTAAATATGTTTCCACGGTAAAACTGTAGCAGGAGGAAATTGTAGAGATCCTGCAAATAGAAGTAATGTCTACGCTGACGATTAAATCGCGTAACTCTATTCGGAGAAAAAGAAGTTAGAATTAAAACTAAAAATACGCTCAGATACCAAGTTTTAGGCCTTGTTGCCATTCTCTGCATGTCTTAGTGGTTTCCTGCATTCTCAGGAGTTCAACGCAAGTAGAAATACACAACTTGTAGGAGAAAATAAGCTTTCAATATACACAAACATGTATGTATATATATATATATATATATATATCGCAATATGTATTCTTGTGTATTAATAAAGAACTAAGTCAAAATACAAATACAAAAATTATAATTGAATTTACAATTCTGTATTTGTAAATATATATATACTGTACTATATATATATATATACAGTCACATTATTCGAAGCTTTTGGACAAATTAGAGCTAATGCACACGTTATCACCCAAAAAGAATTTTTCTGACACTCAATTCTGACACATAATGCGATGTCGATATGCTACAGTAGACAACATAAAGTGGCAATTACTTTAATAACCTCAAGTACGCCCTTGCTTTGTACTACAACACGTTGGCTTGAGTACATTGGCGTAGTCAAGCACCGAGGTTATATCTGCTACATCTTTAATACAAAGCTATACGTTAATAAGGACTTGTAAATGATTTGTTCAACTTATGATTTAATAATGAACTCATTTTAAAGGAGCAAATTTCATAAAATAATTCTAAAACCATTGTAAGTAACAAAAATTATCAACTTGGTAAAAGATTTGTTTTTCTAGCTTACTTTTAAACCAAAGTAATATTACATATATTTATTAAATAAAAAATTAAGTGCGTATAAAGTATGATTTGTAAATATTCTGTACTGGAGATATGTTAAGTTACAAAGACAAATATTTTTAAAGAAATAATATTTAATATGTTTCGGATATAAAAAAATATGTTATAGAAATGTACGTAAAAAATACAATTTGCAAATATTCTGTACTAGAGATAAATTAGATTACAAAGGAAATTAGTTTCAACAAAAGTAATATTTAATATTTTGTAGAAACAAAAATAAAAAATATGTTGTAGAATTGTATATAAAATGTACGATTTGCAAATATTCCGTTTTAGAGATGTTAGGTTACGATGAAAATGCAAAGTACAAAGTGACTTTAAAGAGCGATAAAACCAGTAAAGCAATGAATTAACACTATAGTTACCAAACAGTCATCAGACAGGAGTAAATGTTTTATTACAATATAGGAACGTTTGTGTTAAACAAATTTAGTAACACCTATTTAAAAATAAATACTGTTAAAACTAATCGAAGAGTACTATCGATTATTAAAACAATAAGATCGACAAACGGTAGCGGACAACGAGTCGCGACCTTTAATGTACCACCACAGCACTTTAAAATAAAGAAAACACCTTCGTACACATATTTACGTTAGGTCGACGTTATACTGAACTGCAGCAAGTGTAACTAGGACGGACGTTTCGGAGAGGTCGATCCGGGCTTGCGCAGAGGCGCTCTAGGATTGTAGTATAGGCCTCACGGAATTGCCTACGTTGCGCAGGCACCTTACAATGACACCGAACTAGATCTTCCCGAGGATTTGTATCCGGTCCGATTGGCAAGTCGGGAAGAAAGCGGACTTAAAGATATTTGCCCTTTTTATAAGGGAATCTGTGTTGCTTTTTAGAGCCGGTTGCCAATTTTAAGTACAATAACCCAATTCTATTATTTAAAGCTCTATTGTGTAAAGGCCAATTAGTAAATGTTAGGTATTTATTCTTACACAAATAAGATTTGCGAATCCAATAGGATATTTTGTCCCTTCTCGCTTGTTATTAAAGTACGGTGACGTTGCTATAACAGCCATTGGTTTAAACATACATTTTACACATGAAATTATTGATAAAATTTTAAAGATTTTAAAGCCTTGTAAAGCATTAAACATAGGCTTGACATTTAAAGTAAATAAACTTTCTCAACAACAAACAAAACTTTTTATTTAAAGCCTATGTAGATACGTTTTTATTGCAAAGTAACCATCTTTACAGGATATTATTATAAAGATCTCTATTACAATTTGGTGTAATAATTTGCTCTGAAGACGATTGCAATCTTATTGCTGCGCAATATATATATATATATATATATATATATATATATATACAGCTTTATAATAGCATATCTGGATCAGTAAAATTCATACTTGCTAACATAAATGCATTTTAAAAACGTTTATGATTTTCCCTGAATAAAGAGTAAATTATGTTTATAAGATTCCAGTCTCTCCTAGAATAGCATAAAACTATCAAGGATTTGCAAGAAGCTATGTTTATAAGATTCCAGTCTCTCGTAGAATAGCATAAAACTATCAAGGATTTGCAAGAAGCTATGTTTATAAGATTCCAGTCTCTCGTAGAATAGCATAAAACTATCAAGGATTTGCAAGAAGCTATGTTTATAAGATTCCAGTCTCTCGTAGAATAGCATAAAACTATCAAGGATTTGCAAGAAGCTATGTTTATAAGATTCCAGTCTCTCGTAGAATAGCATAAAACTATCAAGGATTTGCAAGAAGCTATGTTTATAAGATTCCAGTCTCTCGTAGAATAGCATAAAACTATCAAGGATTTGCAAGAAGCTATGTTTATAAGATTCTTCTCTCTCGTAGAATAGCATAAAACTATCAAGGATTTGCAAGAAGCTATGTTTATAAGATTCTTCTCTCTCGTAGAATAGCATAAAACTATCAAGGATTTGCAAGAAGCTATGTTTAAAAGATTCCAGTCTCTCGTAGAATAGCATAAAACTATCAAGGATTTGCAAGAAGCTATGTTTATAAGATTCTTCTCTCTCGTAGAATAGCATAAAACTATCAAGGATTTGCAAGAAGCTATGTTTATAAGATTCTTCTCTCTCGTAGAATAGCATAAAACTATCAAGGATTTGCAAGAAGCTATGTTTAAAAGATTCCAGTCTCTCGTAGAATAGCATAAAACTATCAAGGATTTGCAAGAAGCTATGTTTATAAGATTCCAGTCTCTCGTAGAATAGCATAAAACTATCAAGGATTTGCAAGAAGCTATGTTTATAAGATTCCAGTCTCTCGTAGAATAGCATAAAACTATCAAGGATTTGCAAGAAGCTATGTTTATAAGATTCTTCTCTCTCGTAGAATAGCATAAAACTATCAAGGATTTGCAAGAAGCTATGTTTATAAGATTCCAGTCTCTCGTAGAATAGCATAAAACTATCAAGGATTTGCAAGAAGCTATGTTTATAAGATTCTTCTCTCTCGTAGAATAGCATAAAACTATCAAGGATTTGCAAGAAGCTATGTTTATAAGATTCTTCTCTCTCGTAGAATAGCATAAAACTATCAAGGATTTGCAAGAAGCTATGTTTATAAGATTCTTCTCTCTCGTAGAATAGCATAAAACTATCAAGGATTTGCAAGAAGCTATGTTTATAAGATTCTTCTCTCTCGTAGAATAGCATAAAACTATCAAGGATTTGCAAGAAGCTATGTTTATAAGATTCTTCTCTCTCGTAGAATAGCATAAAACTATCAAGGATTTGCAAGAAGCTATGTTTATAAGATTCTTCTCTCTCGTAGAATAGCATAAAACTATCAAGGATTTGCAAGAAGCTATGTTTATAAGATTCTTCTCTCTCGTAGAATAGCATAAAACTATCAAGGATTTGCAAGAAGCTATGTTTAAAAGATTCCAGTCTCTCGTAGAATAGCATAAAACTATCAAGGATTTGCAAGAAGCTATGTTTATAAGATTCTTCTCTCTCGTAGAATAGCATAAAACTATCAAGGATTTGCAAGAAGCTATGTTTATAAGATTCTTCTCTCTCGTAGAATAGCATAAAACTATCAAGGATTTGCAAGAAGCTATGTTTATAAGATTCCAGTCTCTCGTAGAATAGCATAAAACTATCAAGGATTTGCAAGAAGCTATGTTTATAAGATTCCAGTCTCTCGTAGAATAGCATAAAACTATCAAGGATTTGCAAGAAGCTATGTTTATAAGATTCTTCTCTCTCGTAGAATAGCATACAACTATCAAGGATTTGCAAGAAGCTATGTTTAAAAGATTCCAGTCTCTCGTAGAATAGCATAAAACTATCAAGGATTTGCAAGAAGCTATGTTTATAAGATTCTTCTCTCTCGTAGAATAGCATAAAACTATCAAGGATTTGCAAGAAGCTATGTTTATAAGATTCTTCTCTCTCGTAGAATAGCATAAAACTATCAAGGATTTGCAAGAAGCTATGTTTATAAGATTCCAGTCTCTCGTAGAATAGCATAAAACTATCAAGGATTTGCAAGAAGCTATGTTTATAAGATTCCAGTCTCTCGTAGAATAGCATAAAACTATCAAGGATTTGCAAGAAGCTATGTTTATTACTAAATATTTTACTCATAATTAAATTCGGGCCGTGCTCTTGTAGCTCTAACTACATAAATCACATGTGGCGAAATGCTTGCCGTGCAATCGAAATGCACATAAGGTATTATGTTACTATGGTATAGAGGTTCTATTTACTTAGATTACGGCCCTTTAAATATTCAATCTAATTCATAAATATTGATTGATATATCCAATCAAGCACTCAATTATTTTAGGAAAGATAATTTATCTAAGCCTAGTCTAAATAAGGGCCACGATTAAAGGACCATTTAAAGTACGAAATATACTTTATTTATATATAGTGATTAAATATAATCCTGATTTTTATGTTAAACTCTGAAAAGTTGTGTTATTATATTTCATTAAATAGTGTGTGTGTGTGTGCGTGCGCAAGCGCGCGCGCGGCTGTGTGTAAATCTCTTACTACTTGTGTTAACAACACTTACTAGAGAGCTGTGAATACAACGCTGTATGCTTTGGAAGAATATAATTTTAAAACTGTGTCTTTAAATCGGTTAAATTGTAAATATGAATACAGACATTTTATAACTTACACTCAAGATAATTTCTCACATAGAAAATTGCCTTATAACTTAATTATGTGAAAAGCTGAATGGCAAAAATTTACCCTTGAAAAACGTAATATGTAGAAAATGATTAGACTTATTATTTTTAATGCAATGCATCCATTTACTATAGTTTAATAATTATATACAATTATGGAAGGAGAGCATATTAAAAGACGAATATCCGTTCGACCTCCTCCAGAGACCTCCCGGGATCTCCACGTCGAGGCACAGCGGAAGTCGATTCGGGAAGTGAAACGCACTAATAGAGCGGGGGAGAGGGGGGGGGGTTAGATCAGTACTACAAAAAGAAACAAACTGAATGTTAGACCTGGACGTGAAGGGGAGGAAACGAGCTTCGCACTTCGATGCAGGAAAGGTGGATAGTAAGAGGTTTGTAGACTTCGCAATGCTTTCTTAACATACTCATCTTTATTTCCGTTGGTTATATTGATATACTTTTGAATAAAATCTTCTGCCTTTCCTAATATTATTCATCGTTGTCGCGTTTCGGATTAACTCCATTATCAATACTATAAACAGCAATTTTCAATTACAGCTTGAAATTTTGATAAGGATTGAGTAAAGTATAAAGTTTTTATAATGAAGGTAATCCGAAACGCGACAACGAAGATAAATTTTTATCTTAGGAAAAGCAGAAGAACGCTCCCACTGTATATTTGCAGAGTACCTTTGGATACGTTAACTTACCTTAGGTTTTAGTTAAATAATGAAAATGATTGAATACAATGTCACACTTTAAAAAAAATATAAGCAAAATTTTTGTAAATGCAATTCCTACTCAGGTCAACAAAATAATTTTTATTCTAGTTACTTTTCATTAAATAATTACAATTAATATAAATAAATTCACATATCCTATGCTTTAAAACAGCTGTTTTATGATATCACAATTATTTTAAGCCAAATTAACGATGTAACTATATTGCATATCTTGCCCCTTTTGTTAAAAGTGTTTCTTAAATATGAAATTAAATTTAATTCATTAAATTTAATGAAAATATAAAAAGCTGTATAAACATCAAACGTCATTTATTACAAGTTTAAAAGAATGCATTTGAACTTCATTGGAAGAATAAAAACTTATTGTATTAAGGATTGAAAATTTGAACTCTCTTTTTCTCTCTGTCCTCTCTCTCAATATATATATATATATATATATATATATATATATATATATATATATATATATATATGTGTGTGTGTGTGTGTGTGTGTGTGTGTGTGTGTGTGTGTGTTATTTGGCCTATATATATATATATATATATATATATATATATATATATATATATATATATATATACACATACATAAGAAGAGTGTGAACCATTAAAGGAAACTGAAAACTAGCATAAATTACATTTGCAGAAACACTTTAGGCAATGTCCTCCGTAGAGGTCTAGCAGGCTTGCTTGTGGTCGTACACTCGGGCTGTGCGATACATTAAGCAAAACAAACAATATAATGTTACACAATCCCCTCCCGTGAACCAATTTCCGCTACAATTTCACCTGAAATTAGTAATAATAATGAAAACAAACATTAATCAAGATGGAAGATGAGACCCGCCCAGGAATGAATCAGACACGTAACAGAATGCGTTCCCTGTGCAGAAATGATTTATCGTGCTGTCAACTCGCTTCCCGTATAAATCGAAATTCCAGAATTAAATACGGCCGAAGCGCTTTGTTCTCCGCGCCCAGAACCCCAATGTTTTTATTTTCACTTTTTTCACGAGTATTCGGCGCCTATTTTTCACTTTTTGTAAGAGCAAATCTAATGTAAGTATAATGTAACGCCAGAATACAACTGTCTTTGAGTGGAGGTTCTCCAGAAGAGGGTATGCGATCACCCCGGATGAGAGCATAGCTATTTCAGATAAAGCTACGACACGCGATACTAAAACTTATTCCCATACCCAGAACTAGGCAATCGCTTTGTACTTCCATAAGTTCTAACATTTGGGAGAGACGGGAGGGGTAGTGTAGGAGACATGACGAAACGGAAGGACAAATCTATGAGAGTAGGGAGGGAGATGCAGAATAAAGGGAAGAGAGAGGGGACAAGGGGTGGGAGAGAAAGTGTAAGAAGGGATAAAGATATGAGAAATGAGAGAGAGACACGAGAAAGAGAAGGAGGGATAAAGATGAAAAAAGGGAAGGGAGAGTTCGAAGTTAGAGGGAATGGAGAGTGGCGAAGGGAGAGATTGGAGGCAGAGGGAGAAATGATTTGGAAAAACGATGTTAGAAAAGAGACCGATAAAGGCGAAAAATGGAGGGAGAGATAAAGATGAAAAAGAGGAAGGGAATGATCGAAGCTAGAGGGAAAAGAGGAGGGGACAGATTGAACGTAGACTAGTTTGGAAAAAGAGGACAGAAACATTTAGAAGAGGACAGAGAGATTAAGATGAAAAGGGGGAAAGGAGAGATCGAAATGAGAGGGAAGGAAGAGTAGGGAAAGTCAGGGGATAAATTGGAGATAGAGGGGGAAAGAGTGTTAGAGAGGGAGGAAGTTAGGAAGATTGTCTGTTCGCCCGACCTATATTAAGAGCGCCAATCTCTCCACTACAACAATTACATTTTTCTCTCAAATTCCACACAATGTAAATACAGCTGCAGCTTTTTGAAGATTAGAAAGAATTGCCTTCAGCAATATTATTTAATACAACTATCACGGAATTGTATTTCCGAAATGGCTGCCTAGACAATCGTGAATATTCCTGGACGTTTCTTGAACTCAATAACAACGCTAATTATATTCACTTAAGTCGGGTGTTAATTAAATATCTTGACGAATCCAGTGGTAATAAGGAATCCGCTCGCTAGGGTTCGGAGCAGCGCCTGAGAGATCGATTAGGTTAGGCTACGCATTGCACGCATAAGCTACAAAAGTGAATAAATACGACAACCACAAGATTTATAGAATTGTGATCTTTAATTTTTGCGGAAAGTTTCAAATTACAATGTTTCTATAACGCTCTGAAATTAAGTAGCCTACATTAAAAAAAATAATATCAACTAGTTGAACGAATTGAAAATTCAATATCATTCGACACAATTAACACAATCATCGGAAGATCGTTTTCATATATAGAAACAGTAGAAAATACGAAAGTAAGTCGACAAAAATGCTGTAAACGAACAGTAGGAAAATGCTGCACATAATAGAGCAGCACATACACTGTACACCAGACACAATGAACCTTAAGCGAGAGATGGTAAACACATTAAAGGATTATTTTAAAGCAATATGGTGACGGATATAAAAAGACATTGGCTTGGGGGTACTACATGAATGCTTAAGCTAAATGTGTGAATGTACGTTATTTAATTCAAGATTTTAGAGAAATGCGAAAAGAATCCCGTTGTCTACTTGTTGGTCCCAAAATGTTGTGAAGGAAATAATAATGCGTACATTCGTAACACTATCGTACATCGTATGCTGTACTGGCATTACAATGTACGTTGTCTACTTGTTGGTCCCAAAATGTTGTGAAGGAAATAATAATGCGTACATTCGTAACACTATCGTACATCGTATGCTGTACTGGCATTACAATTTACTTTGTCTACTTGTTGGTCCCAAAATGTTGTGAAGGGAATAATATTGCGTACATTCGTAACACTATCGTACATCGTATGCTGTACTGGCATTACAATGTACGTTGTCTACTTGTTGGTCCCAAAATGTTGTGAAGGAAATAATAATGCATACATTCGTAACACTATCGTACATCGTATGCTGTACTGGCATTACAATGTACGTTGTCTACTTGTTGGTCCCAAAATGTTGTGAAGGAAATAATAATGCGTACATTCGTAACACTATCGTACATCGTATGCTGTACTGGCATTACAATTTACTTTGTCTACTTGTTGGTCCCAAAATGTTGTGAAGGGAATAATATTGCGTACATTCGTAACACTATCGTACATCGTATGCTGTACTGGCATTACAATGTACGTTGTCTACTTGTTGGTCCCAAAATGTTGTGAAGGAAATAATAATGCATACATTCGTAACACTATCGTACATCGTATGCTGTACTGGCATTACAATGTACGTTGTCTACTTGTTGGTCCCAAAATGTTGTGAAGGAAATAATAATGCGTACATTCGTAACACTATCGTACATCGTATGCTGTACTGGCATTACAATTTACTTTGTCTACTTGTTGGTCCCAAAATGTTGTGAAGGGAATAATATTGCGTACATTCGTAACACTATCGTACATCGTATGCTGTACTGGCATTACAATGTACGTTGTCTACTTGTTGGTCCCAAAATGTTGTGAAGGAAATAATAATGCATACATTCGTAACACTATCGTACATCGTATGCTGTACTGGCATTACAATGTACGTTGTCTACTTGTTGGTCCCAAAATGTTGTGAAGGAAATAATAATGCGTACATTCGTAACACTATCGTACATCGTATGCTGTACTGGCATTACAATGTACGTTGTCTACTTGTTGGTCCCAAAATGTTGTGAAGGAAATAATAATGCATACATTCGTAACACTATCGTACATCGTATGCTGTACTGGCATTACAATGTACGTTGTCTACTTGTTGGTCCCAAAATGTTGTGAAGGAAATAATAATGCGTACATTCGTAACACTATCGTACATCGTATGCTGTACTGGCATTACAATGTACGTTGTCTACTTGTTGGTCCCAAAATGTTGTGAAGGAAATAATAATGCGTACATTCGTAACACTATCGTACATCGTATGCTGTACTGGCATTACAATGTACGTTGTCTACTTGTTGGTCCCAAAATGTTGTGAAGGAAATAATAATGCGTACATTCGTAACACTATCGTACATCGTATGCTGTACTGGCATTACAATGTACCCCCAGCTTAATCGTCTTTACGTTTAGGTATTTAGAGATTTTATTGCGCAGGTATTCCATAAATGGGTGAAAATTAAATAATACATACAAATGACAACAAAAACATAGCAAAATTATACATAATTATAAAAGTTATATCCAGTGAAACAAACGAAAGGAAATATCCCTAAATCATACAATGAGAATAATAATACAATTG
Source organism: Prosapia bicincta (assembly GCA_036971475.1). Lineage (NCBI taxonomy): Eukaryota > Metazoa > Arthropoda > Insecta > Hemiptera > Cercopidae > Prosapia > Prosapia bicincta. The sequence goes on along the minus strand of JBAIZL010000010.1, from coordinate 33,119,911 downwards.
AACAAATTTAAAGAAATACACGCATAGAGACGTGTGCAGCAATATGGCCATTAACATTCAAAGCAGAGCCAACATTAGACTCTATAAACCATGTATTAACCTTTTCTCATCCCTTTACAATCAGAAATACACGTCAACATGAAATGAAAGGTAAGACATTGGATGATAAAGACACACCGTCCCTTCGATTTGACAGGGTGCGACATAATTGGAAAACTATTTTATTGGATGATCTTTACTTATAAACAAACCACGTACATTGCGGACCTCTAATAGAATACTCTGAATTCTGTCTACAATTGAACAATGTTTAAAAATTTACCGAGACACTAAAAATGCAGGGGGTCTAAATCTCCTAGAAACAATCCCCTGAAAAAGCATAGAGTTATTTTTGTAGTTACTTTTTTAAACAGTAAACAATTTCTAATATTGTACCGCGTATTAAAATCCTTCAAGACATTGCCAATGTCATTATATTGGCAAGACTGCTTAAACCCTACGGCGAAGTGGTGTTGACACAAAACGACAAGGTCCTCTTCTTGTTATAAGACATCCAACTTAAAAAATTAATGAGAATAACACAAAGGTGTTTTTACTGTCAAAGGGAGCCATTACGAAACGCGAAACTTTCGCGCCGAACTAAGCGACATCTTGTGTTAGACGCAGTAATTAATGTCTGACAAACGGCCATGTTTGTCTGAAACTCTGTGTTCTCGTTGTTATTTCAGCGTAAAAATTATTAAATCATAAGCCGTGAAGCACTGTTGACAAAACTTGAAAGAAGAACACGAGCTGTCACAAATGTTAAAGTAATGTTAAACTTCTTAAAGTAACGTCACAAATCGTGAAGTAACGTCACCTATCATAAAGTAACGTCACCAATCGTTAATTATTGTCACAATACTCAAAGTAACGTTAAAAATAGTAAAGTAGCGTCACCAATCGTAAAGTAACGTCACCAATCGTTAATTATTGTCACAATTCTCAAAGTAACGTTAAAAATAGTAAAGTAGCGTCACCAATCATAAAGTAACGTCACCAATCGTTAATTATTGTCACAATACTCAAAGTAACGTTAAAAATAGTAAAGTAGCGTCACCAATCGTAAAGTAACGTCACCAATCGTTAATTATTGTCACAATACTCAAAGTAACGTTAAAAATAGTAAAGTAGCGTCACCAATCGTAAAGTAACGTCACCAATCGTTAATTATTGTCACAATACTCAAAGTAACGTTAAAAATAGTAAAGTAGCGTCACCAATCGTAAAGTAACGTCACCAAACGTAAAGTAACGTTTTAAATCTTAAAGTAACGTCACGAATCGTAATGTAACTTCACCAAACGTAAGGTAACGTCATAAATCGTAACGTAACATCACGCATCTTAAACTAACATCATCAATCATAAATTAACGTCAAGAAATTTAAAGTAATGCCACAAATCGTAAAGTAACGCCACAGATCGCAAACCGACGCCACAAATCGTAAAAATAACGTCACAAATCGTAAAAATAACGTCACCAAACGTAAAGCAACGACAGAAATCGTATAGTAACGGCAACGATCGTAAATTAACGTCAGGAATTGTAATATAAGGTCAGAAATCGTTGTTTTTTTAACATTAGGTTTTGGAGCTACGGTGACAATGAATCTGTTTTTACAATGTTTCTCGAGACGTCTTTGCTCCATCGCCGGGTACTTTTTTCGTAATAGCGAGGACGTGTGAATCGTCTGAAAAAAGTGCCCTATAAGCCACAATTTTACTAAAATTATGCTTCTTACGTTTCAAACACTTCACGCGTGCACTCAAGTCAATACAGTTCCTTGAGAGGGAAGATAATCAGTCCCAATATTGAATATTTTGCTATGCTCTACATGCTATACTGCCCCTGGGGTCGTTTTACAGAGCGGCAATTTCCTCTTCTCCTTCATTCCACTCACCTTCATGTACCGTTCCTCCTTCATATCTTCTTCTTTAACGATATTACAAATTGCCATCCTAAATGTTCATGGCATGCAGAGACTCAAATAGTGAAAGAGCACCGTGGTATAGCTCCACCCCTATCGAGAGTTAGTCTACGACCCTGTCGACGTGACGCCATAAATTCCTCTATTCCTAGATCATTATCTTTTCCCATTTCTCCACACACACACACACACACACACACACACACACACACACACACACACACACACACACACACACACACACACGCACACGCACGCACACACACACACACACACACAGTCATATATATATTGTATATTATAATATTTTATACGACGTTTACAAATAGCGTAGCAGTAAGACAGAATAGAGAAAGGAGCGCACAGTTTTGGACCCTGTGAGACGAGCCTCGTGTTTACAAATGTCTACTCCTCCTATATATAGATTTATCTTTGTTCTTTAAATGACTTATCCCAAGCACTGTATACAGAAGGCATTGTTTGTCGTAACGTCTGCTTTATAGCAGCGCATTTCCTTTTAAAAAAATAAATAGTCCTGCTGTTAGTTTACTTCCAGATTGTCGGAATTATATCCAAGAACTTCGTCCAGTGGAGAATCTGAAGCAAAAGCTTTAGGCTATTGTTTGCTTTTAGTTCTTATATTTTATTTGCCATTTGTTTTTGTATATTGTTGTGTAACAAAATTGTATCACACACTTCGCTAACTGCTGACTTTATAAAAATAACGTTTAAATTTTATAAATTACAAAAGAAAGGTAGCCAGAGGGCGTGGCTTACAGATCCAAAAATAAAGGTTTTAATTGTATCTATTTGACGTAGTGGATAATAAAAGAATGTATTTAATAGAAAAAACTCTACTAAATGAAGAAAATTACTTTACTGAATACAAATTTATCCAACGAATTCAATTGAAATCGGTTGTTAAAAAGTGTCAGACTACTGAGGTCAACAGAGCAAAATCTCATGTTAGTTACTTTTTACTGAATAACTACAGTTAATATAAATATGTGTATACATATGGAAGAATCGCAATATTAAGTGGCAAAATAGAAAGCTTATTTCTTTGCAATTTTCCATTTCCCTTTCTACACAGTATATGGTAGAAATATTACTTTTGTTTGTTAATATTTATTAACTTTTCCGTCTCTAATTTATGAAGCTGATGGTGCTCTATAATTTGTCATTCTATCCATCTCTTGTATTGCAAGGAACCTTTCTCTTATTATACAACTTTAAGTGATAGATTTACAGCTATGGGATAGTTGGCTCAGTGCCAAAGGGCTGAATTCAAACATGTAGTCCCTCATTTCCGACCGAGACAACAGTTTTTTAAAATTTTAATCAATGAATAAATATTTGAAAAAAACTATAAACATCGATTGTTATCCACTGGAGGTTTAAAACAATGTATTTAAACTTGATTGGATGAATAAAAATGTATTTTATTGCGATTAAAAATTTGTCAAATACTGTATATATATAATACGTTTTCTTGTTTAATAATTTAAAACAACATAGGTTATTCAAATACAAGAATAATTATTATTTTATATCCAAAGCTTTTCGTTGGCAAACAGTACAAACATCATCATTAGAAATAGAATTAGAAATAGAAACAGTTCTATTTTTAATTAAACATATGTTTTAGGCCTATAGCTTACATTATTGTAATTTTCATTCCTGATGATGTTGGTACTGTTTGCCAACGAAAAGCTTTGGATATAAAATAATAAATATTCTTGTATTTGAATAACCTGTTGTTTTAAAAAAAAAAAAAAAAAAAATATATATATATAATATATATATATATATATATATATATATATATATATATATATATATATATATATATATATATATATATATATATATATATATATTGAACCATCCGAACGGCCAGGATTTACTACTTCTCATTAGTTCGGTCCAGGTAGACCTACCGCCACTTCACTCACTATCGATTGGATTTATCTAATGGGCCGGACCTTCAGACTAGGAACATGGTTCTAGGTGGCCATTACCACTCCCGCAAGGTCCTAATAGCGGGAACATTATATGCAATCGAACAAAAATATTTTCTTACAATTAGAAGAAGACTCGATACATGAATCCATACAACCCACATCCCACCCCTCACCACGTGATAGTAGCGCTGTGCTAGAGGCATAATTCTAATTACTCTTACGAGTTACTTTCGATATAAGAAGTATAATTTTTAGAGTAACAATCTAAGTAAAAGGAAAACGAATCCTTTTGTCTGGCAATTAAACTGAGTCCAGTTATTCCGGGGCCAAGAGGAAAGGCTGTACCGATAGTTTATTAATAGTTGCGACTTGTTGCTGCTTCACAGCTTGGAGTCGATATTAATAAAATATCATCCCTGCTGGAGATGCGGAAGTGTTTGTTGAAGTTTGTATTAATAGACGTCTGTTAAGACTTTAGTAGTCTGTCTGTGTTGGGACAAAGACAAGTATTTAACTTTTATGTATATAAGGTGGTTTAGGTTGGCAAAGAATAGTTAACTTTGGGTTGGTGGTTTGGGTTTACGTGTAAAATGGTTGCTTAGTAGAAAGTAGTTTAGGAGAATATTTGGCAAATAATAGATATTTTAATCATCGACACTAGATTCCAGGGTTTCTCAGCTTTAAAAATATTTTAAGTGAATGTTTATTTCGGGCAAATATGTCTGTATGTTTTGCAGGAGGGTAAAATCATCTGATTTCATACAACAGCTGAGTTTATGTAATAGAACAGCTGTTTTAACACGAAGATTATGTTAATTTCTTGTATAATTTTCAAATCCTTCTATTACACCCTCCCTTCATATTTTCCTTATATATATATATATATAAATATATATATATATATATATATATATATATATATATATATTATAACTTAACTTTTTTTTATAATTAAAATTATTTTAAATGTTATTTAATTACCTTACCTATTAATGTCACACCTTCAGGTTTATAAAAGAATTAACAATCTTATAAATTTTTAAACATCACTTGCATTTATTCTCTACAATTAACTCTACACATTATTCCTAATTTATATTAATATTGTGCAGTGACAGGCTTGATATCTTAACTAATATTACAATGATAAAAGGTGGACTTCTGAGGCTTTAGATTTCTAATAGAATAACATGAAAAAACAGTATTAAACTTTTATTCTTGCTCTCGGGGTCGCTATTATGGGAACTTTGCTTTTAAATTAGAAATGGTGAAACTAGAATAATTTTTATAAAATTTGATGAACTTAAAAATTGTTTTAAACTAAAAGATAGATGTCTGTTGGCTACACTTATTTTCAAATATACTTATTGTTCTGAAGAGTCCCTGGAATCCTTGCTTGTTCACTTCCGCGCTAACACTTGATACAAAAAAAACTTACTTTATATTTCAAAAAAAAACTTTTACGTCGCACTTTACTAAAATTTCTTTATAAAAAAACTCTACTTAATTTAACAAAATTCTCCCTTTACAACACTTCGGTCCTGGTCCCCACCAACCTGCCTGCCTTTCTCCGAGACTCTCCTCAAACCTTTTTTTAAACTCCCGATCATTTAGTTTTTATGAAATCCCTAATCTCTCCCACTACCACCAATACGTTCTTTGTCAGTTTCCCTCAGTTCTATAATTAGCTAAACCTAACGGTACACGGTTAATTCCCCAGGCTATATCGGCCGCTGGATTTCGCATCTTAATAAGCTTTGGACCTTCTATTGTCAAATTTGCCGGACTCCACTTATAACTTTCCTGGAAAAGAATAATGACCTGCTTTGGTACCTGCTTTGTCCGCAATAGAAAAACTATTTGTATCTTTCTTTGCTAAATCCTACAGATGATTTATTTTAGTACTAACTTAATTTAATCTAAAGCTTCGTACTTTATGTTGTAATATATATATATATATATATATATATATATATATATATATATATATATAAAGAACAAAAGTCAAAATACAAATACAAGAATTATTGAATTGTTTAATATTCCTGATGATGTTGGTACTGTTAGCCAACGAAAAGCTTTGAATTGTAAATTCAAATATAATTCTTGTATTTGTATTTTGACTTTTGTTCTTTATTAATACACAAGAAAACATATTGCGATATTTATATATATATATATATATATAATTAATAAATTAGAAATATTTCAAAAACAAGAATATTTTTAATGAATATATTTATTCAAAGCTTTTCGCCGATAAAATAGTACCAGCATCTTCAAGAAAATAATTATCTAATAAAATATTTTTACAAAATTAAATCATATGTGCTACAAACGACCATATGTCGTTAAAACATATACGCATTAAAAATCATATTAAATCAAAATTAATTTGGTATAATAATAAAATTTATAAACAAAAGGATGGTTTAACGATGGGCTCTCCAATGTCCAGCATATTGTCGGAAATATTTTTACAAAATATAGACATTGAAATAGATAAGATTTTTAAAACATACGATCAAAATGGACACTGGTTTAGATATGTAGATGATGGATTATACATACCAAATAATAATGGTTTAAATATTGACAAAATATTAAAATGTATAAATAATATACACGAAAATATAAAATTTACTCATGAATTTGAATAAAAAAATAAACTAAATTATTTACCTATTACATTTACTAAAAACAATGCAAACTTTGATTATAATATATATAGAAAACCAACGCAGACAAATCAAATAATACAAAATTATTCAAATAATCCATATAACCAAAAAATGGCAGCGCCGCATAATTTATTATATAGAATGCACAAAATACCAATGAACTTAAATGATCAATAAAAGAGAAAAATATAATATATCAAATTGGTTTAGAAAATGGATGTAAAAGAAAAACTATAGATAAATTAAATAATAACATAATAAAAAAACAAAAACTCGAAAATAACTTTGTACCTAATAAGAGAGGTAATATTTGGACAACTTTTACATTCACTGGTAACGAAATAAATAAAATTACAAGATTATTTATATGCACGAAAGAAATGGAGTATATAATATAAAATGTCAAACTTGTAATAAATTATATGTAGGACAAACAAAAAAGAAATTAAAAGAAAGATACAAAGGGCATTTAAACGCTTATATCAAACCAAACATATACAAATCAAATTTAGCTAAACATTGTATTAATAATGGACACGAGTTTCCGGAAATAGAAAATATGAAATTATTAAAAGAATTAAATAAAGGATTAAAAATGAATATATTTGAAACATTGGAAAATTAAAGTTAAAGACAAATTAATTGATGAACAAATTCAAGTGAGATCAAGGCACCAAACTATTTATAAGGTCATTGATGTTATAGAAAAAATTACATAAAGTGCAATACTTATAAACATATGGTCGTTTGTAGCACACATGATTTAATTTTGTAAGAATATTTTATTAGATAATTATTTTCCTGAAGATGCTGGTACTATTTTATCGGCGAAAAGCTTTGAATAAATATATTCTATTCATTAAAAGTATTCTTGTTTTTGAAATATTTTTAATTTATTAACTATATTACAAGAAAACATATCACCATATTTAATATATATACAAACCTCGCAGACTGTACTTAAATCACTATTTATTAACGCTTAACCGTGGTCTATATCAGTATGTAGTGATGTTTTTGCCAGTGCAATCAATAAACACGATTACATAATATAATTGTTTAGTACGATGTTCTATTCGCTGCAATGGCAGTTTTAATAAGATAAAACTAATAAAATAATACGAATGAAGCAATTGGAGTTGTGGTCGAATGACCTGTGTGTCGTATGGGTGTTGGTTCAGCGGGCATAATGGGACACGGTGAGGTGTGTTCCCGCATTGAGGTCTCTGCAGTTTATAGTTTAGCGAGATTATGAATACGAACAACATTGAGGTTATACAGGTGGGTTAGTTTTGCAAATATTACTGTCCAAACGCAACTTGTATTTCTGAACGTTGGAACGAATGGTTTGTGTTTAATAATTAAATTGCTTCTTAATAGACGCTGCCCAGGTACAAAACACGCACTGGAAGTTAATTATGCAATACAATTTTCTATCTCCTTCTCCAATCTTTCTCACCAAACCACTCTCTTACTCTATCCACACATACAAACTGTATTTAGCTCGGCTTATTTATCGAAACATGTCTAAGAATAAACACCCTTTCAACGTTCGCTTTGAATGATTTATTTAAAAACAAAATACTTCATGTATTTACAAAATAAAATTTAGTTTATTAAAGAGAATTTTTGGTTGTTAAATACACAGGAAAAGCCATCGTTCTAGTTTCCGGTATAAACTATGGGAGTGGGTAGACTCCTTTCTTGACCTCAGTTGATATCAAGTCTACTTCTTACCAAGCGATGACGTAATTTCCCTAAACAAGCATTGTAAAACTACAATGGGAACATTGTGTTATTTCCTTGGTACTACCCGAGTCCACTCACTTCTCCTTGCCCTTCTACTTACAAGGAGATATACAGGGTAGATAGAGAGTAGGTCAACCTTAAGTATGCAACCCTGCACACATTACAAACAAAACTGTATAACATCTAACAGGAGCTCCCATTCTTCATCAGGGTTGCTACACACAATTCTTGCCTAGGCTTTACAAGCCCCTATAAGTGATAATAGTTGATCTCCTTTCCTAAATAAACATTTATTAAACTAAATTTCTACTTTGGCCAACAAATAAAACTTTAATTTTAGTTACTTTTTTATTACATAATTACAATTAATATAAATAAAGTAACATAACCTATGCGTTAAATAAGCTGTTCGACCACATAACCTATAACATAAAATCAGCTTTTGAATGAAATCATATGTTATGATTTATTTTAAGGCAAATGGGACGAAATAACTATATTGCATATCTTGGCCTTTTGTGAAAAGTTTCTCTCCCATATAAAACTAAAATAATTATTTTAAAATTTAATGAATTAATTAATATTTGAAAAACTTTATTAACATCAAGTGTCATTCACTGCAAGTTTTAAAAAGATTGTATTTTAATCTGAGCGAATGAATAATAAGTATTTTATTAACAGTTGAAAATTTGAACAAGATATATATATATATATATATATATATATATATATATATATATATATAGAAAGAGAGAGAGAGAGAGAGAGTGAACTAATTGAAGGAATTGAACAAATAAAATCACCAAAGTGATTATACCAGAATTTTATAAATCAAATTAAAATGTTTTTTTTTCAGTTTACATTTTAAATCAGGCAAAAATACAATAATAAATAAAAAAAGAAGTATATTTAAAATATAAATATTTTAAATTGAAAGAAATTGTTAATTTTAACAAAAGAAAAGTTCTCCAATGTTTTACAATAGTTACATTACTTGAGAACGTTCAACTCGGTTATTCAGTAAAAAAAATGTTTACAAAACTGCAAACTACAAACATTCAGAAAAGCTCTCTGCCGTTGTGCAGTCGAGGACTTGCAAGGGTGCGAACCTATGCGAAGCCCCGAAATGTCGGTGCATCGAGGTTAATCTCCTTAACTTCATTGCCTTTGAATAAATGATTACATTTTTAGGGTCCGTAGACGACAGGAGGAAATCCCTGAGGACGAATATTGCTTCAGGCTGTGTCTCTGGGGTCTGAATGGAAACAACGAACTTAAAACTGAGCTATTGTAGAACTTGTCGCTGCCCATCGACTTAGGGGATGACTTAATGCTCGGCATTAAATACTATTTTTATTGGGAATATCTTGAGGTAAACAACCATATCGCTAGCAAAAGGTAAATGTTTACAGGGTTTGCAAAAACTAGGGAAAATCTTATAATTATGTAAAAACTGTAATTCCCCTGACATAACTATGAATAATCAATTCTTATACGAATCTCTGTAACTACAAGTAAAATTAACAAAATAATCAACTAATTTATTTTAAACAAGTGTAAAGCAATTAAAGAGTAAAATTTTGGTGCTTATATCGACCTCAAACGTTTTCGATACAATACAAAATATTACATGTAGAGATGTTTTAACATCTTCTTTTAAAAAAAGAAAAACAGAAAAAATAGACAAATAAAAAAAAACTTTCACCTAACTCAAAACTTTATAAATTCAAGTTTCTCTTACAAAAGATTTAATTCGTAATAGAGGACTTTACGATATAGTTACGTAGGTTAGGGTGGTTATAGCTACAAAGTATCTGGTTAGGGTGGTTATAGCTACACAGTATCTGGATAGGGTGGTTACAGCTACAAAATATCTGGTTAGGGTGGTTATAGCTACACAGTATCTGGTTAGGGCGGTTATAGCTACAAAGTATCTGGTTAGGGCGGTTATAACTACAAAGTATCTGGTTAGGGTGGTTATAGCTACACAGTATCTGGTTAGGGTGGTTATAGCTACACAGTATACAGTTAGGGCGGTTATAGCTACAAAGTATCTGGTTAGGGTGGTTATAGCTACAAAGTATCTGGTTAGGGTGGTTATAGCTACAAAGTATCTGGTTAGGGCGGTTATAGCTACAAAGTATCTGATTAGGGTGGTTATAGCTACACAGTATCTGGTTACGGTGGTTATAGCTACACAGTATACAGTTAGGGCGGTTATAGCTACAAAGTATCTGGTTAGGGTGGTTATAGCTACACAGTATCTGGTTAGGGTGGTTATAGCTACAAAGTATACAGTTAGGGCGGTTATAGCTACAAAGTATCTGGTAAGGGTAGTTATAGCTACAAAGTATCTGGTTAGGGTGGTTATAACTACATAGTGTCTGGTTAGGGTGGTTATAGCTACACAGTATACGGTTAGGGTGGTTATAGCTACACAGTATTTGGTTAGGGTGGTTATAGCTACAAAGTATCTGGTTAGGGTGGTTATAGCTACAAAGTATCTGGTTAGGGTGGTTATAGCTACAAAGTATCTGGTTAGGGTGGTTATAGCTACAAAGTATCTGGTTAGGGTGGTTATAGCTACAAAGTATCTGGTTAGGGTGGTTATAGCTACAAAGTATCTGGTTAGGGTGGTTATAGCTACAAAGTATCTGGTTAGGGTGGTTATAGCTACAAAGTATCTGGTTAGGGTGGTTATAGCTACAAAGTATCTGGTTAGGGTGAGTATAGCTACAAAGTATCTGGTTAGGGTGGTTATAGCTACAAAGTATCTGGTTAGGGTGGTTATAGCTACAAAGTATCTGGTTAGGGTGGTTATAGCTACAAAGTATCTGGTTAGGGTGGTTATAGCTACAAAGTATACAGTTAGGGCGGTTATAGCTACAAAACAGTATACAGTTAGGGCGGTTATAGCTACAAAGTATCTGGTAAGGGTAGTTATAGCTACAAAGTATCTGGTTAGGGTGGTTATAACTACATAGTGTCTGGTTAGGGTGGTTATAGCTACACAGTATACGGTTAGGGTGGTTATAGCTACACAGTATTTGGTTAGGGTGGTTATAGCTACAAAGTATCTGGTTAGGGTGGTTATAGCTACAGAGTATCTGGTTAGGGTGGTTATAGCTACAAAGTATCTGGTTAGGGTGGTTATAGCTACAGAGTATCTGGTTAGGGTGGTTATAGCTACAAAGTATCTGGTTAGGGTGGTTATAGCTACAAAGTATCTGGTTAGGGTGGTTATAGCTACAAAGTATCTGGTTAGGGTGGTTATAGCTACAGAGTATACGGTTAGGGTAGTTATATAAGAATAAATAAATAAAATAAAATCTTCTATCATAAATTAATCTCTTGGTGGGGGAATCGGGTTCGAACTCGCAAACCGGAAGCTCGATTAGCAATATCGATTACATAAAGTAGCTACAGTATCGACGTAGCATAGACCTACAAGGCTATACCCCGGACCCATGGAAGGACGTCAAGATCTTGGTCTTCTCCATACCACAGCAAACCTGACTCATAGAGGCTGATAAGCTTGTTAAATACAATGGACAAGGTATTTGAAGAAATCCTGCTCAAACTTATCAACAAGCACACACACACGCACGCACGCGCGCGCACACACACACACACACACACACACACAACATACTGAGTCCAGAGCTATTTTCTTTTTGGACATAGAGATACTATGGGCATCCAGACAGACATACACCTGACGGGGTAGTTAGGTCATACCTGTGCAACTGTAGGTTTAGGGTTGATGGACAACAAACTCAATTAAAACGGCGGAGACTCTCATCAGGAGCTTCTACAAACCGTCCCATACAACACCACACTCATATCCTCATTGAGTAGTTACGACCCCTCCCAAGACACACACAGACGATCGCTGTCCCTACTGACAGACTGGTTCTAATGATGAGATGTAAATACTATTATTCTTCTGCTTCACAGTTATGTCCCCAGGGACGTATCCCCGGGGATGCAGCTTAGCCCTAGCGGAAGCACTAATTTTGATTTCATGCCATTCAGTTCCGAGTAGGCACCGGAAGAAGAGGTTAGTTATTCTCAGTACAACCTCACGAACCTAAGTGTAAGGTAAGTAACAACACCCTTACCATAAAGATTCCCTAGCTCTCGGGATTTCCGTCATGCCAGGTTTTCCATCCTGCTCCTAGCCCGACACCCACCTTACCCTCACTGTTTCCTTTCGCTATCTTATGATGAGCCATGGAAAGAACATACAGCTTGGTACATGGCAATCTATCCAGATTTCTTCATGCTCGGTACGGATACTAACCGCATGCGCAAGTAAGACGGAGGTAGCGTGCTATAGGCTGTGGGGGACGCTGGGGGGGGGATGTAAAAAAATGGAAGAATCCAAATGCAATATAAAGTTCTTATATACACAATGTATTAAAGAAAGTTTTCAAAGCAATTTAGAATCTCTCTTTCTCTCTCTCTAAACGTAATAACTAAATGAAGTACAAAAAAAAGGCAAAAAGTGTGTTTAAAATTACCTAATTTTCTGCTTCAACGTTTCAACATAACTTACGATATTTCTTTTGGAAAGTTAGACATTTTTATATTTCTAATAAATAACAATTAAAGATCAGGAGGTGGTAAAAAAATGTTTCGCGCCTCATATACAAAATAACTGAATACAGAAGACTTTCATTTATCTAAACAAACAACTGTATTATATAAATAAATAAGAAGAAAAAATAAGTTCATGTTTAAAAGGTGTAAGGGTGCAATGGCACAAAAATGGCAGTCGCTGATATACAGGGAGGTTGGTATGACTAAGGGTGGCGTACGGTTTGCTTTCAAAACGGTATCGATATCCGTCACCCTTGACTTTATGTAGTCAAAGGGATGTTTTGTGCAAACGCGATCACCACAGACAAGGGTTTGTGGGAAAATATCAAGTGTGACGTCACATGTGTGCGGGTCAAAGTAAGTATCGACTCGAAAGTGCGAGGTTTGTACCTGTCTGATTACTTTCTATATCATCACATGCTACGAAAAATATTTATAATTGAAAGTGAAAAACTTACTGTTATTTTTGTACCAGATGAATATTTACCTGAAATCATAAAAAAATGAAATTAATATCAAATAATACTTGCACTAGTTATTATATAAAATACAGAGTATACAGCGCAACAATATTACTTCAAAGATTAAGCCTAAACACTGAGGAATTCCGTAAGATATTAAATTGTATAATGTAAGCTTATTATCTCATCAAACTTAAACAAACAATTTCAACTTTATAACTGTAAAAAAACAACTGTGGCGTAATGTTTAACATAAATAAATGAAACCTCTCAACCACAAATAATTTTTTTCTTTTATTTAAAACCTTATGTACATTTCGATTGCATAGCAATCATCCTCAGAGGTAATTTACAATGAAAATACCTTTTTTCTTTTTCCTTTTTTTCCAATATATTGTTTATTATATTAGGATCATATCCATTAAATTTCGCAATTTCTTTAATTGTGGCTAATTCACATTCAAATCTATTCTTGTTCAAAGAAATTATAATTAATCTATTAATCATAGTATTAAAAGCTGCTAATTTATGGGATTTACAATGATTAGAATCTACTGGGATATATCTATCATTACTTGTATTTTTTCAATATATATCGAATTCAATTTTATTATTATTTTTAATACATAAAACACCAAGATACAGTAAACATTTATTATTTTCTATTTTGTAAGTAAATTTTATATTGTTATTGTATTTTCATTGTAAACTACCTCTGAGGATGATTGCTACGTAATCGAAATGTACAAAAGGCATTAAATAAAAGAAGAAAGTTATTTGGGGTAGAGAGGTTTCATTTATGTTAAATTTCAACTTTATTAAACTTATTAAAATTGATTCAATATAGATCACAAAAAGAACTGTTTCAAAAAGAAATCCCACATTGCAATATTGAAGTAGATTTATTACGGCTAGAGATTAGAGCGTATCCCTGCCTCATGTTGCAATAACGTAGCCCCCCCCCCAAAGTGGCAACGCCATGGTTGAAGTGACTGCCTTTCTGTGAATCAGCCGGCTGCACAACCAAAGATGAGAGTGTAGCCCCGCCCCCTGCTTCCGTGATGTAGCCCCAGGCTGGTTCACAGGTACCAAGCTGATGTAACGTTGCTGACTGATGACGTCATCCGACTCACACGCTCTCACTACGAGCACACTCTTCTCCCTTAAGCGCGTTGGCAGGCGAGAATAGGCGGGTGTAAACTCTAAACATTCGCCGAACAGAATACACTAGTGTTGTTTGGTTAGGTATGACGAGGGATGCGATTCCGCTCTCCGTAGGGGGTACAAGTCACGCGCTGGCTCTTAACAACTCTATCACATTTATTTATTTGTTAATGTACGCCTGGCTACTTCAAGGTAACATAAACCTACATTAATTATTTTTTATTTTATATTAATAGTTTTTATAACCTTCTAACAAGTGAAGTAGATTCCAATAATGTTATAGGCCTACACGTATCAGCGTGAGTTTGGAGAGTTTAGCTCCGCCTCCTGCTTCCGTGATGCAGCGTTAGGCCAGTTCACAGGTACTTTACACTGCACAATAGAGACAACACGATGGAGAAGTAACTTTCTGTGAATCTGCCGGGGTGCACTCACCTCACGAACAAAGTCCAGCCTCCCTTTGCCAACACACATAGAGGCGGGGATAGATTCTGAACAGTCGGCAAAACACAAAACACTCCAGAAAAGTGTTTCTCAGTACTCAATTTTAGAGAAACTGTTTATTTGCGTCTAAAACTAATTTTTATGGAGTAACACTTTTAGTGTATACAAAAGTAAGACAAACAGAACATTACAAATAGTGTAAGAGTACTAGTATATACGTAACTGTATAGCCCTAAGAATTATCAACCCTTAATGGTAGGCCTATAAGTCCAACTGCTTCCTTGATCACCATCCATTTCGACTTTAACCACCATACCTCTAAAGATCTTACGTTTTACATCAGATACACGGTAAATTTTACCTAACGTTCTTAGCAAGAAAATGATTAAGAAACACTCATTGTTTTATTCCAAAAAGCAACGTTTAGCCGTCATTGGTAGAACCTCGTACCATCCAAACTCTAATGGTAAAAGGCCGAAAACTCATCCCTTATAAAATGTTTACAACTCGTGTTGTTAAATCCTACGATCTGCAATCACAGAAACATGATGGCGAAGTCTCCCAGTATTATAATAGATTGGGGAAATTGTATTACACGTTGAATATACATTTACAAATTTTCTCGGGGAATATATTTTCAGTTTCTACTCAAAAACACAATTTTTTTTTAAAGAGAATAAATACAGCCACGCCCTGAGTAAAGGCCAGCGCTCGTCTCTCGGACCGTATAAGTAATGAAGACGTATGGTGCGTGAGAGGAACCCATTATATGTCGCCACGCCTGGGCCTCCCTTTGTACGCCAAATGCCGTTTGTGGAATGTCAAAAAGACAAGCTGAATGTAAAATCTAATCTAAATAATGTCGGCATAATATTACCTGGTTCCGTTACGAAACAAATATAAATGTTAGGTACGAGTTTATGTTGTTAGTAACTGCGAGGCAAAATAACAATAAACAGTTTTGAAATAGATAGAAGTTTGAGGGCATCGAAGGATGCTCTCGAAAGCTTGAAAAATCACAGTATTGATAGTAAAGCCATATGTAGGCAGAGAAAGTTTCTATAAAAAAGTAAAACATTTGGTTTGTCGATTTTCATTGGCTACATCCACGATAGAGCGGAACTATACGATCAAGATTTGGCGTTTGGAATTTGAAAAGAGGTAGAGACTGGGCACGTAAAGGGAGAGGTATAAAGGTTGTAGGAAATGGTTCATTTCGTGACACAAGAAAAGTGTAAGAGTGTAATGTAGTTCATAAAGGTCTTGTGGCTTTTAATTAAAGATGTTTATTTCGTTAGGGTTAAAAAAGCTGGTTACAGATATGCTTGTTGAAGAGATGGGTAACGCGTCACGTGGATACTGAACACGTGACGAGTATGGGCAGTTAGGTTTGTTTTTATATGGTCCTAATCGTCAGATAACGTCAGGGATTATTCAGAGGCTTTTACTGGGATCAACTGGACGGGGAAAGGGTTCACCATCACCCCCGCAGCCGCCTGGAACAAGGGAGACTACGAACACCATAAGTAGAAGTTTAGTTACTTAAACACCAACTATCGGCCAATCTTGTTAATTTTAGCTATCTTTCTATTTAGAACTCAACATTAGAAGGGTGATTGTCTAATACTACCAGAACTAAAGAGAATCGGTTAATAATAACACAAAGCAAGTATTTATCACAACAATCATCATTAAAAGATCCCGAAGGATATTTCAATTCTGTATAAGATGGATTTACAATTCACGTAATGAATAAGTAAACAAACTTAATCACAGATTTCTTGTAACTATTTAATATTACAGAGTAACCCGTAAGAATAGCAAATAGGGGTTGAACATTCATTACATATTAACTTCGAAACTCAATTGCTTCGCTCAGTTAGAGAAACTGCAATTGCATTGGAGTTGACTCAGCTGTGTTGCATTACAGTTTGTTACAATCATTGCACAATTCTTTAAAAGAAAACAATTTTATTTTGAAAATTTGTGACATAACTGGACTAAACCAAAATCTAGCAGAGAATATTCGTTCAAGGAAATTAATAAATAATAAGAAGAATGTAACTCAAACGCGAAGTATTTATATATATATATATATATATATATATATATATATATATATATATATATATATATATATACACTAATACAAGAAAGATTTCTTAATTTTTATTCAAACCTTTTCGTTGGCAAACATTACCAACATCATTGGAATCAAATGGTGCAACCCATTGGATATCACTTAGACTTTAGTGTACCTAAACAAGAATCTTACTTGGTATATTTGCGAGTCGACTTTTGAGAATTGTTAATTTCTCATTTTCAAGCTTTTTCGAAGACTAACGATTCTAGTAGTAGACAGGAGGGTGAGTGGGTTAGTTTTTGTCGTTCTTGGGGTTATATCGTCTATTAAGTTTAATAATTTATCATTTAAAAAAATTTTATTTGCACTTCTTCGTTTTATATATTATTTTTGTGATTAAAAATATGTGGTTGTTGCCAGTAAGCCAATTTAAGGCCTTTTTGTACTCTTTTTGTTATTAGATGTATGTTTTCTAATGTGGGAAATCTGTGGTTATTTTATTTGGCGTATAAGGGTTTAGTTTGGTGTATGTTTTAACATTGATGTTCTTTATATTTGTTTCTTAATTTCTTCTTAGTTTGTGTAAATTACAATTTGTTACAGTTTGAGCATTCAATTTTCAGCCTTTTAAAAAGCTTTAAAATGAGAGCACGTAATTAATAGTTTCGAATGTCGACTCGCAAATTTACCGAGTAAGATTTTTGTCTAAGTACATTATAGTGTAAATGTAAATATATGTAAGTAAATGTATATGTATATATATTTAAAATTTATTGAATATATATATATATATATATATATATATATATATATATATTCATAAATTACGAAGCTAATTCGACATAAATCATACTGAGACAGTTCTGTTAATTGTCTAAACTTGTAAAAAAAGGAATAAAACCCTGGTTCACGTTTTCTACCCGGCGTTTAATTTAGCCACTGCTACTATGACAGGGATTAAAGTCTCTTACCTACAGACTATATTAAAATGTAAACTGGGAGGGGTGTTATAATTAACTGTTACACGACTGTGCTGCACTCTAGGGCGCCGGTAATGGAACTAAAACCGCACACTACGATGAACAATTACGTGGAGTTAATCACGGACGATGTTGGGTGGCTCGGAAGAGATCGCAATGTACTCGTGCACGGGTGGTAACATATAAAACTGTTAGTCTGTAAAATGGTGTCGCTACAAGAAGAGTTTAACTGGATAAAGATGAACTGTTCTGTTACAATAACTTGGAATGCGAGAAGTATGTTGTAAAATGGTGTCGCTACAAGAAGAGTTTAACTGGATAGAGATGAACTGTTCTGTTACAATAACTTGAAAGGCGAGAAGTATGTTGTAAAATGGTGTCGCTACAAGAAGAGTTTAACTGGATAGAGATGAACTGTTCTGTTACAATAACTTGGAAGGCGAGAAGTACGTTGTAAAATGGTGTCGCTACGAGAAGAGTTTAACTGGATAAAGATGAACTGTTCTGTTACAATAACTTGGAAGGCGAGAAGTATGTTGTAAAATGGTGTCGCTACAAGAAGAGTTTAATTGGATAGAGATGAACTGTTCTGTTACAATAACTTGGAAGGCGAGAAGTATGTTGTAAAATGGTGTCGCTACAAGAAGAGTTTAACTGAATAGAGATGAACTGTTCTGTTACAATAACTTGGAAGGCGAGAAGTATGTTGTAAAATGGTGTCGCTACAAGAAGAGTTTAACTGGATAGAGATGAACTGTTCTGTTACAATAACTTGGAAGGCGAGAAGTATGTTGTAAAATGGTGTCGCTACAAGAAGAGTTTAACTGGATAGAGATGAACTGTTCTGTTACAATAACTTGGAAGGCGAGAAGTATGTTGTAAAATGGTGTCGCTACAAGAAGAGTTTAACTGGAGAGAGATGAACTGTTCTGTTACAATAACTTGGAAGGCGAGAAGTATGTTGTAAAATGGTGTCGCTACAAGAAGAGTTTAACTGGATAAAGATGAACTGTTCTGTTACAATAACTTGGAAGGCGAGAAGTATGTTGTAAAATGGTGTCGCTACAAGAAGAGTTTAACTGAATAGAGATGAACTGTTCTATTACAATAACTTGAAATGCAAGAAAGTATGTTATCATAAAATATTTAAATTTAGAATTATAATAAAATATCCATAACGCATTTGTTATTTTAATGCATTAAAGATATCCCATTTCAGAACCATTTCCATATCTTTGTACAGTAAATGTGTTTATAAAACCTATTTATAAACTTCTTCAAGGAACTGTAGTGTAATTTCTAATTTAAGTAAATAAAACCTCTGCCTTTCCTAGCATCTTAGCGTTATTGTTCGCTGTACGCGTTTCAGATTAACTCCATTATCAAAAATTTTACTGTTCCCCCAAACCTTGAGTTCGTCCGTATATACTGTTATATATTACACATGACGAGCTCAGGGTTTGGGCGAACGTAAAGGTGTCAGGTTTTGGTAATGGAGTTAATCTGAAACGGGTTCAGCGAAGAAGAATGTACTAAAATGTAGACCTATACTCTCAACCAAAACAAAAGACGTATATATCAAGAAATAAGACCCTCTCAAATAAACTTTTGTTCGTGTAAATCCTTAAGCCCATTTAAATAAAAAAGGAATCGTGAGTGGTGTGTGTGTGTGTATCCCTTACACTACTAAAGCCCCGTAGAAGACCAGAATAACACGAACCATATTGGCTTTCATGCAGCAACTTGATGGAATATTTAAACAATAATTTGATACTTCTGCCGGACTCGGATGATTACTTTGGTAGATAAAGATGTCGCCAACACTTAATTAGCCGCACTAACCGAGAGTTAAGTGACTGAAAGGGTTCGGCGTCGAGCTGGAGTGCTAAGTTTCCAAGTGACCTCATCACGACACAACTTCATGTCTGCCAACTTGCGCCATAAACAATCCCTACCCCAAAGCAATTAATTATACAACGGGAAATCTCGCTTTCCGTTGACCCAAGATTAATACAGAGGCCCCAAACGTAATTACGAGTAATGATGGTAAGAGAACTTCGCCCCTTCACAGACAAGAGGTAAATATATTTTTTCTCCTAAACACAGTTTTAAAAACTCGCCCGTATCTGCTGAATATATTGTTTTATTACAAAAATATGAATCCAGGACAATTACAACGTTGTAATTAACAAATATAAACCACAGGGCAACGTTTATGTCTAACGGTGTAAGAAGTCTCCAATGTCTAACGGCGTAAGAAGTCTCCAATGTCTAACGGTGTAAGAAGTCTCCAATGTCTAACGGTGTAAGAAGTCTCCAATGTCTAACGGTGTAAGAAGTCTCCAATGTCTAACGGTGTAAGAAGTCTCCAATGTCTAACGGTGTAAGAAGTCTCCAATGTCTAACGGTGGAAGAAGTCTCCAATGCAGGGACTTTCTATTCACCGCCTGTGAACGATTGCTTTGCTTTGCAGATTACAAAATTACCAATATTTTCCCAGAAAATTTAAAATACAAATCTGGTTTTGAAGCAGACTCGATTCTCACAGATAAGAGGACAAATCAAGTCGAGTTGTTGATGAATAAATTTCTGAATCTAGCAGAGATAAAGTGGGCAATAAACACGACTGTTTTAAAGTAATCCCTTACAAACATGAAACAAAGTCATTACTAACGCAAAGAACCCTAACAAACCAGACCATAAATACCCAAGGTGTTTAAGGAGAAGCACTTATAGCAATTATTAAAAACACGTTTACTAAACCAAAAGCTGTGGATAGAGTTAGGAGGAAGTTCACACACGAAACAAAAAACATATTTTGGCAATTACTATTTAGGACAATAAATAAAAGTTTTATTTTAGTTGATTTTTAATAAATAATTACGGATAATATTTATATTCACATTACAAAACCATAATATTAAACGTTAAAATATAAAGAGAAATTATTTATTAAAATTAATTAATTAAATTTATTTAGTGAAGCAACATTTGAATAAACTGTATATTTAATATTGGATTAACCAATGTAATTATTATTAGATTGCCTCGATTATGTAGCCTCGTTTGCTCATTCAGGGACATGTTTTGTGCCCTTATATTGTATTAAAGATTATGGTTTCTTAACGATTTTCCGTCTAGAGATTACTAAATATTTATGCTGAGAAGGGGCTTCCACGAATCCCACTCTGTAACACTCACTGAAGAACGTGATGACAAAACGTTTTGTTTCGGTTTTTCTTAAATTTACTTAAATTATAAGTTTGGAATGTAGTTAATTACTTTAACAAAATCATTAATTTTATTTCTTACAGTTTGAAACTAAATAACCTATAAAATATTTTAACGGCAAAACAGCTAAAAAACTTCTACAAAAACAATTTTAAAGTTCTAAGATACATTTATATTAATTAAAACAACCTCTCACCACAAATTCAACAAATTTTATTTTAACGTTATGTACATTTCGACTACAAAGTAATCATCTTCAGAGGTATTTTTACAAATAACTGTAAAAGGTTAAAATAAAATTTGTTGAATTTGTGGTGAGAGGTTGTTTTAATTAATATAAACATTTACGCCACAGTTGCTTTAAGTTGTTGTCTAAGATACATTCTTTAGGACCAACTTTGACAGAACAAGATAAAACCAATGCAAGTAGTTATGTTGGTGTTCGCTACACAACTTTACAACCAAATAATGCCGCGGATTTCACGCCTCCATTTGTTTGGTCACATATAGAACCAGGGCAAGTTTCACCTTTATTTAGGGCGCGGATAAAAGTCGTATTATTATTTTACAGCTGAAAGTTTTATGCAGCAGAGAATAGCACTGCTTCCGGGATATTATGTTTTACATATGGCTTATATAAAAACGGAACTTCGCTCTGTGAGTTCAAGGAAATATGGGTGAACAGATCGTTCTAGGAGACTTTAATAAAGCACGTGGGAGTTTTATAGAAATGTTTCACAGCTGAGATATGCTGTAGCAAATAATAAAATGTTTCCATTAAGTGATAACAATTGAAAAGTTTACTCGAACAATACTTTGTGCTATAATCTGAGATAAATATAAAAAGGATAAACAGACAAAAAGAGAGAATGAGAGAAAGAAAGAGAGAGTGAAAGACAGGAAGGAGGAAAGTGAATAATAGTGAGAGACACAATATAAAAAGGGAAGAACTAGATAAGCAGAGAGGGAGATGGAAGGAAAGCAAAAAAAAGAAAAAGAGAATCAGAGAGAAAGAGACATACAGGAAATCAGAGAGTGAGAGAGAGCAAGATAGAAAAAAAACGAAAGATAGGGAGCTAAAGAGATAAAGGGAGAGGGGCAGCGAGAAAGAAAGAAGTAGACAGAGAAAGGGTCAAAGACAGTTTTAGAGAGAGAGGGGTAGAGAGAAGAAGAAAGAGAGAAAGGGAGAGAAAGACAGTGAGTCAGATAGACAAGAAGAGTAAGAGTTGAAGTAACACAGCTAGATGGAAAGTGTCGGA
The DNA here is from genome assembly GCA_036971475.1 of Prosapia bicincta. Lineage (NCBI taxonomy): Eukaryota > Metazoa > Arthropoda > Insecta > Hemiptera > Cercopidae > Prosapia > Prosapia bicincta. Next base: position 33,097,325 of record JBAIZL010000010.1, on the reverse strand, counting down.
TAGACAAGAAGAAAAAAGGAGACAAAGTGAAAGAAAGAATAAGTAAATGAAAAGAGGCAGAGAAAGAGGGGAATGTGGAACAGGAATATAAAGATCTATAATTATTATTCTGAAACCAAACCTTACACTATGTGTACTTATGAAACGAATTACCATTTGATTTAATATTCCTTCAGTTAATGTTATTCTTGTAGGATTATTCAGTCATTTAGTTATTTGGTTTTAAACTCATACAATCACAGAATTAATAAAGTATGTAATTGTGTTTTGTACATTGCTTCGCCTCACTCTCCCCCTAACTACACACTCGCTCTCTCTCTCTCTCTCGTTACTACAATATTTGCAGAGTAAATGGGAGGGTTTTAAAAGTTACCGTCTCTTCCTTAATTCATCTGCTTTTACGATTCTTCATCGTTTAGCCCTCTATTCTACCCGTCATTTATAGCCTACCATTATGTTCTTCATCTCTTCCTCCTTCCGAGTGCAATCCACCCCATGCCGCTAGGAGCCAACGGGTCTACCGTGGTCGTCTGGAGTTGCCACCTCCAGTATGGCATTTGTGTTGCAATTATTTTATGTCGTATTTCTGCGAGAGTAAACACGAATTACGTTAGGTCGAAGCTTTCAAGATATTGATGTAACCAAGAACCCCAATCACGTCACAGCTTAAACAAGTCTTGTAATGGTTAAGGAGCCTCTAAATAAAGCAAATATATTACATTGAAGAAAACCTTCGAATCATTAATTTTGTAAATATTATTGTTTATGAAATGTACATTCATTGATAAATAAATATTCAAACACCCATGCATGGGTTTGTTGTTACGCTCACGGCCGCTACATCAATCTGCATTCTAACTCTGAAGCCAAAAAAGGAATACAAAAATAACGTTCCTATTTGTTATTGTGCCCTCCCTTAAAATAGTGCACGTGCCAGGGAAGTGGAGAATGGCCCCTTCACAAACAAACAAAACACTCCAAAGGGAAAAAATTATAAGAGAACCAATCAATTGAATGGGCCGAGGGGGAGATCTAGCCTTATTTAATAAAAAACTGCCGCAAGCCCGGCGCCTTGAAGTAAACATGCAGACACTTCTTTCCGAAGACGCCTGTCCTGACCTTACGTTGATATTTCCATTTATTGGTGCTATACGTTTGAAGGGTGTAAGACAAATGCTTGACAGAGTCACATCCGACGGATCGGATGGGGCGGCTGGATTCGCATTGGAAGAAGATGAATGTTAGCGAGCGCGACGCCTTGAAGTAAACATGCAGACATTTCTTTCCGAAGACGCCTGTCCTGACCTTACGTTGATATTTCCATTTATTGGCGCTATACGTTTGAAGGGTGTAAGACAAATGCTTGACAGAGTCACATCCGACGGATCGGATGGGCGGCTGGATTCGCATTGGAAGAAGATGAATGTTAGCGAGCGCGACGCCTTGAAGTAAACATGCAGACATTTCTTTCCGAAGTCGCCTGTCCTGACCTTACGTTGATATTTCCATTTATTGGCGCTATACGTTTGAAGGGTGTAAGACAAATGCTTGACAGAGTCACATCCGACGGATCGGATGGGCGGCTGGATTCGCATTGGAAGAAGATGAATGTTAGCGAGCGCGACGCCTTGAAGTACACATGCAGACATTTCTTTCCGAAGACGCCTCTCCTGACCTTACGTTGATATTTCCATTTATTGGCGCTATACGTTTGAAGGGTGTAAGACAAATGCTTGACAGAGTCACATCCGACGGATCGGATGGGGCGGCTGGATTCTCATTGGAAGAAGATGAATGTTAGCGAGCGCGACGCCTTGAAGTAAACATGCAGACATTTCTTTCCGAAGACGCCTGTCCTGACCTTACGTTGATATTTCCATTTATTGGCGCTATACGTTTGAAGGGTGTAAGACAAATGCTTGACAGAGTCACATCCGACGGATCGGATGGGGCGGCTGGATTCGCATTGGAAGAAGATAAATGTTAGCGAGCGCGACGTTTTCTATTGATCGAATTGTTTCGTTGAAGATTCATTTCGTGAGGTTTTATTATTCCACCTTTCTAACAGCGTTACCGAAACGACGTAGGCCATAATATGCGCCTTGTGATAATTTATTTGTGTCGAAAGATTGAATTATTAAAGCCAAAATAATAAAGGTTGTGTGTTGTGAGATTTATTTGCCTTTGTGTCGAAAGGTTGAATTTATTATAAGCTATATTCTAAAATATTATTTATTGATTGCTAATAATCAATATTATTTATCGAATACTATTAAAAGTGATAAGTATTTACCCTGTCGAACTACGCGGAGGGTTACAAATGAAATAGTAAATGAAATATTTATTGCGATTAAAGATTCTTAAAATCATAGTTTACCAATTAGCCAACTGGTGACTCTGTTATCAGGAAAACATTAAGAAACTTCCCGTACTGTTTCATTTCAGTATCTCCTAATTTTCAATGGATAGAGCTTATCAGCTTAGTACAAGGTTAGCGTACTAACCCGCATGCGTATATGAGTCGGATACAGTTTGCTAGAGCAGGGGTCTCCAAACCTTTTTTACTCAAAGGCCACATCGAAAATTTTTGGAGGCCGGCAATATTTCAGGGCAGAAAGTAAAGCACCCCCCCCCCATACCCACGACGTTTTTTCTAATCAAAATCTCAGTGGTGGGTTTTGAGATTCTCTTGCTTAATTTTTTGTTTGCAGCTAGTTTTACACTTATAGAGAAAAGAAGTGGAAAGTGAGAGACGAGTACTCATATTTAATGGTAAAATACTTGAAAGAAAATATATTACCAAATAATATTCTTTTACAGTATACTAACTTTCCGAGGGCCGGATGTGGCCCATGAGCCGTAGGTTGAAGACCCCGGTGCTAGAGGATGGATATCACGAGGATTGGGTGGGTTATGGGGGACCCACACCTGGGTTACAAAAATGGAAAATAGAGCCACAACGCGTTATTATTCATATACAGTTCTGAAAACAATCTTTTAATTTTCCATTCAGTATTCACTATCGTGCACGAAACTTTATCACTGTTTCCACCAGTGACGTAAATAGATATATTTTTGTTCTCTTCTTTATATCCTTATTCAATAATAATGGATTTAGTTGAGTTGCAACATCTCGTTCTCTTTCTATTTTCTGGAAATATAAAAGCGAAATAGTCTGTGTTGATGCGAGCTTCAGTTCTTCAGAAAGTTTCTAAAAATATCTGAACACAATCAGGACAAAGTTATCCCCATGTTAAACATTGAAAAATAATTGCCAAAACTTAAAACCCGAAAATTTTTAAACAGATATTTAAAAATCTAATACTCTAAATATTTTAAACAGATTTAATAGAAAGTAGAAGCAGGCTTATAGTTATTCGAATTCTTACCATTATTACACACATTTTGTTCGTAACTACGTTAAAGTTTACCATAACTGATTATGTTAATCACATTTTCTATTAAAAACAAAACGTTCTGTATAAACACCTAAATCTACCCTTTATTAAATATACTCAAGTGTTATGACAAGGGGACTTTAACTCCGTGACTTATAGAGATCACAAGAGGTCGCTAAAGTTGGAAATCCTAAATCCTATCGCAGGTAAATACTTCAGATACCGACCCACTGTTGTTATTCTGCTCCCACTCAGGGCTTTCGCGTTTACCGCTCTAATTTGATTTATTTCCGATTAAGGTTATTGTGTAATTTACAAACCGGTGGTAGGTATGCGAATTAGTTTGTGAAACTAATTTACACTTGAGAACCAACGCTCGCAAATTAGAACTTTCTTAACAGAATAGTTTCGACTAAAATGCCACCATTGGTAACGTACTTAGTTTTATATAATTTCGAAAAAAATCAGAAACAAAACATTATTTATAGAAACAAACCATTATTAAAATAAATCATTCTAATTAATTACCTTTAAGTACATAATTGCAATAGAATAGCTAAAATAGAAATAGCCAAAACAATTAGATTAAAAAATATATACACTAGAACACACTTTATTCACAATACAAATAGTTTAAAACATAACATGTTTTCGGTAATTATGTAGCACTCTCTCATCAATGATAAAACGCTCATTAGTATAGTTTTATTGCTGATGAAGGCCACATGGTCCGAAACAATTACTTTAAAAAAACACCTTTAAATGGTGTTACATATTAAAAAGGAAATTTCAGAAAACAAACGAGAATTAATTCAAAAATATAACTATTATTAGATTTAGAAAAAAAAATTGATTTTGTAAGAAATTAAATCTGTGGTTGATACTGGTCTCTAGGGAGTAGGTGTGAAACTATTAATATGCGCAGAACGGTGCGCGCTAATTAGACTGGACGCGAGCTAGCCATTATTAAACTCTCTCGATAACAAGATGTAGCGGGGGACGCTTGTCTCTAAAACCGAGGAGCGAGGAAGTTTTTATTTTAAAGTATAAAGTTGTTTTAGTAAAGTTTTATTTTGTTGGAGAAATGCTACGTTAACTTAT
>JBAIZL010000010.1:33022826-33087826 GCA_036971475.1 Prosapia bicincta | reverse complement strand
CCCCCAAGTGTCAGAACGAAATGTTTTTCAAACTAAGGAAAATTTTTAAAAAATAACTTTTTATATTTTATTTCCATAAAAAACACTTACCAATAAAAATGTACTATGTTTTCATTGTATACTTGTATAAATGCTACATGTAACTATAATGCACTATATCACTGATAATATCGCAACTACAAATACAAACAGCTACCGCTTATATAGCCTCCCCCTACTTCCGCCTAACTTGTTTGTGTAATACTGTATTCAAGGAAAGTCAAGTGCCCCCCCCCCAAATACGTTTAGACTGCCCATTAATAAACCCTAGATACTCATTTAAAAAACAAAGTCAACCGTGGGGATACAGAATTATGTAAATTCATTGGCTCTACCTGGAATCGAACCCTGGATCGTTAGATTAATACCCCCTACATATCTGTTGTAAATAATAGTATTTTTATTTACTAGACCACGTAGCCGCCTAATGAACTGTATAGGGTGCATTACATACAGTTACAATGCACTATCAAGTTGTTTATTTATAATAAATTTAAAATGATATATAATAAAATATGTTTTCTTGTGCAATAATGAAAGGTTTACACACACACACACACACACACACACACACACACACACACACACACACACACACACGCACACACACGCACACAAACACACACACACACACGCACGCACGCACAAACACACACACACACACGCGCGCGCACGCGCACACACACATACACACACACGCACGCACGCACACACACACACACGCACGCACACAAACACACACGCATGCACGCACACACGTTGTAACGGGTTGAAATGTCCCGTCACAGTTCAATAAAAAATTGAAATAATCTCAATTTATAAAATATAATTTAAATAAATTTTTCAAGCCATGAATATTGATCATTAAGTCTATAATTCTAGAATAAATTGTAATCGTACAAAAATCATGACTTCGGGAGTGTTTTGTGTGCTACGTAAAAATCAGGTTTCTACAATATTTTAAATAAACAGTTTTAAGACAAGAAAAACGACAAAATCCAAGTCAGACAAGCAAATCGAGGGTGGGGAAATAGAGACGATAACTGTCGCTGAGCGTATAAGCGCTCTCTCGTAATTAGGCCACTAACCAGAAAAGTCATAGTTTCTGTTAAATTAGCAAAATTACCAAAATGGATTTCTAGAGCATAAACTCGAGGCCACGGAGTGCGGGAGTAATGTAGTATGTCTTAATTTATGTCTAGTGAGAACTAGACATCGAAATATGAAAAATCACGGTTAAAATTTTCATTTGTCAAGAAACTGGCTTCGCCGAATTTGTCCGTTCCTGCTTCCTGGATGAACCGTATTCCAGACGAGAAGAACTACCAGTCTGGAAGCATAAGTCACCTCCTAGGGCCTTGGGAAGTATCATGGAAAGTGCGAGATTTGGGCGTCATGATTTCTATACAAATTTAGTAATTAAATAAATTTGATCTTGAAATACGTTCGAAAGATTCAAATAAATGCTTTAAATGTGTAAAACTATAAATAATGGCTTTATTTCCTTGAAAATTAAATTGAAAAATTGAAAATTACAAAAGTATTTAGTTATAAAAATGGTTATGTAAAAATGTTCAAATGTTTGCAAATATAGAAATAGTAAAGTATATGGAAAAAGATTGAAAGAATATTAAGCATATTTATAAAATAAATTCATTCATAATATCTAAGGAAATGCAGTAAAGTTTGTTACAACCAGTAGTTAAATAAACTGGGAAAAAATATTTATCAATATTTAACTTGTAGAAAAATATAAATAATTTCCCAACCAGAAATTATTAAACAAAATCAATCACAAATTATTTAGTATTTTCTGAATGAGTCATAAAATTTGAAATTTAGTTGTAATTAAAATATTTCAATTTATATATATATATAAATTCATAAGCTTGTAAATCAATGTTTTCTGTGGTAGTAGAATTAGTAACAAATTTGGTTTAAATAATACAATATGTGAATTTATTGGATGTCATTTAACTGCTGGCACAAAATAAAATCATAAACTAAATTTGAAATTTATAATAATTGAAATAAACTTAGCCAACCTCCCTGCAATAAATATCAAATTAATTTTAGTTTATTTAAGGAAAATTTAATTTATGTTTTGTTAGCTAAGGACTTTAAGATAGTACCATTTGAAAGTACATATTCAATTTATTTCAGTTACAAATTTCTTTCTTATTAAATTCAGTTTCCAACAACAGCCAAAAGAGTAATTTTTATTGAATTAATCTTGTGTACAAAAATAATAAATTTAATTATTTCCCAACTAGTAAATTATGATAGTAAATTAATAAAATCAATACAATTATTAAAATCCAGCCTATTATGGTAAGACTCTATCTTGCACGGATCTCACTAAAGCAGGAGCATGGTGGAGAGATGTCTTCAAAGCATGGTAAGGCAAATTTATGATGTGATAAATTTTATGTGTTTTCAGCTGACATAAATTAGACCATATGACAGATCACTGACCTTACCATGACTTTAAATACACTTTTTAGACAACGTTCCCAGGGTATACTTATTAGATGGGATGTTAAATACTTGCTCATGTAACTAGGTGGTAGGCAACTTTCGACAGGTTGAAGGTTGGCGGGGTGAAGCACCGTTGCAACACACACACACACACACACACACACACACACACACACACACACACACACACACACACACACACACACACACACACACACACACACACACACATACACACACACACACACACACACACACACACACACACACACACACACACACACATACACACACACACACGCGCGCGCACACACACACACAGAATGTGATAGATCTCTTTCTTCTCCCCCGGTTGGTCAGGTTCTCCATGTATGACGTCATATATACCCCACACACTACCTTACCTGTATTCACGGCCAGTTTCTACCCTTATTACGTTATAATAGCTGTACTATACACGCGCGAAAGCAGGAAAGAGAGGTGAACATTTAATAGGAGTTTAAGTTCCATTGTTGTCTACGAGTGTGATGGTTGTTCCATTTTCAAGTAAAATAAAGGGCAGTAACTGCAAGAAGAAAGTGTTATTGTCAAGAAGTGTTACTGTGTTCAAATTGGAGCGTGTTTGACATCTTCATCTCGCGTCTTCAATGCCAGAATCCTTGAGAAATGAATACCCACATCTTCATCTCGCGTCTTCAATGCCAGAATCCTTGAGAATTGAATACCCACATCTTCATCTCGCGTCTTCAATGCCAGAATCCTTGAGAATTGAATACCCACATCTTCATCTCGCGTCTTCAATGCCAGAATCCTTGAGAATTGAATACCCACATCTTCATCTCGCGTCTTCAATGCCAGAATCCTTGAGAATTGAAGACCCACATCTTCGTCTCGCGTCTTCAATGCCAGAATCCTTGAGAATTGAACCCACATCTTCGTCTCGCGTCTTCAATGCCAGAATCCTTGAGAATTGAACCCACATCTTCGTCTCGCGTCTTCAATGCCAGAATCCTTGAGAATTGAATACCCACATCTTCGTCTCGCGTCTTCAATGCCAGAATCCTTGAGAATTGAACCCACATCTTCATCTCGCGTCTTCAATGCCAGAATCCTTGAGAATTGAACCCACATCTTCATCTCGCGTCTTCAATGCCAGAATCCTTGAGAATTGAACCCACATCTTCATCTCGCGTCTTCAATGCCAGAATCCTTGAGAATTGAATACCCACATCTTCATCTCGCGTCTTCAATGCCAGAATCCTTGAGAATTGAATACCCACATCTTCACCTCGCGTCTTCAATGCCAGAATCCTTGAGAATTGAATACCCACATCTTCATCTCGCGCCTTCAATGCCAGAATCCTTGAGAATTGAACCCACATCTTCACCTCGCGTCTTCAATGCCAGAATCATTGAGAATTGAAGACCCACATCTTCGAATGGCGATTTGATGAAACTTCAAGGATTTTTGTGAATGTATAATTGTACGTGATGAAGTAAATACACGAAAACATTGTAGCTACAATTCCTCTACAGTATTTATACCACAAACATATGGTAATATGTCAATACACACACGTCAATGAGGTTATTTAGTTATACCAAACTCCCAATACGAATACAGCCAAACCAAGTCTTATAACTTACAATGAGAGAGATAAAACAATGTAAGGTTCAACGGATCCGAGTTTAGCATTTATATGAAGAGTTTGCTGTTATCGGGAACCACTGGAGTCGGGGGGATAATGGCGGCCAAAGCAAATGACAAATGGATTGAACAGACAATGTGTTGCGGCAGAGTGCTGAGTATTTCTCCGCAGGCGCACCGTTTCTTTTGAAATGTAAACCTTCCTTTGTAGCGAGGGCGAAACTTTAGCAGACGGAAACCGTGTGCATAAGTGACAATTGTGTAGAAAGGGACGCGATAGAAGGAAATAAATATTGTTTTTCTCGTTAATATGAAGCATTAATAATAAAAAGAACTGTAAATCCTCTTAAAGACCGAACTACATTTTCATACAAAGTCTGTTTGTAGCTCTAAGGATCAGTCGGTATGACTGTTGGGCCACGAAATGGTTGGTGCATACGTAAGTTCAAGGTAAGCACATCTTCCCTTAATAAAGGATGTATTTGTTTTTATGGCATCAAGAGTTCATATTCCAACAACTGAAATAGTCTGCTCTATAGTCAGGTTACAGTTAGATCTGTACAGGTCGTCTGTGCAGTGCCTGGCCTTAATGCGCAGTGCCTGGCCTTAATGCGCAGTGCTTGGCCTTAATGCGCAGTGCTTGGCCTTAATGCGCAGTGCCTGGCCTTAATGCGCAGTGCTTGGCCTTAATGCGCAGTGCTTGGCCTTAATGCGCAGTGCCTGGCCTTAATGCGCAGTGCTTGGCCTTAATGCGCAGTGCTTGGCCTTAATGCGCAGTGCCTGGCCTTAATGCGCAGTGCCTGGCCTTAATGCGCAGTGCTTGGCCTTAATGCGCAGTGCTTGGCCTTAATGCGCAGTGCCTAGCCTTAATGCGCAGTGCCTGGCCTTAATGCGCAGTGCCTGGCCTTAATGCGCAGTGCCTGGCCTTAATGCGCAGTGCCTGGCCTTAATGCGCAGTGCTTGGCCTTAATGCGCAGTGCCTGGCCTTAATGCGCAGTGCCTGGCCTTAATGCGCAGTGCTTGGCCTTAATGCGCAGTGCCTGGCCTTAATGCGCAGTGCTTGGCCTTAATGCGCAGTGCCTGGCCTTAATGCGCAGTGCTTGGCCTTAATGCGCAGTGCCTGGCCTTAATGCGCAGTGCCTGGCCTTAATGCGCAGTGCCTCGCCTTAATGCGCAGTGCTTGGCCTTAATGCGCAGTGCTTGGCCTTAATGCGCAGTGCCTGGCCTTAATGCGCAGTGCCTAGCCTTAATGCGCAGTGCCTGGCCTTAATGCGCAGTGCTTGGCCTTAATGCGCAGTGCTTGGCCTTAATGCGCAGTGCCTAGCCTTAATGCGCAGTGCTTGGCCTTAATGCGCAGTGCTTGGCCTTAATGCGCAGTGCTTGGCCTTAATGCGCAGTGCCTGGCCTTAATGCGCAGTGCCTGGCCTTAATGCGCAGTGCCTAGCCTTAATGCGCAGTGCCTGGCCTTAATGCGCAGTGCTTGGCCTTAATGCGCAGTGCCTGGCCTTAATGCGCAGTGCCTGGCCTTAATGCGCAGTGCCTAGCCTTAATGCGCAGTGCCTGGCCTTAATGCGCAGTGCCTGGCCTTAATGCGCAGTGCCTGGCCTTAATGCGCAGTGCTTGGCCTTAATGCGCAGTGCCTGGCCTTAATGCGCAGTGCCTGGCCTTAATGCGCAGTGCCTAGCCTTAATGCGCAGTGCCTGGCCTTAATGCGCAGTGCTTGGCCTTAATGCGCAGTGCCTGGCCTTAATGCGCAGTGCTTGGCCTTAATGCGCAGTGCCTAGCCTTAATGCGCAGTGCCTGGCCTTAATGCGCAGTGCCTGGCCTTAATGCGCAGTGCCTGGCCTTAATGCGCAGTGCTTGGCCTTAATGCGCAGTGCTTGGCCTTAATGCGCAGTGCCTGGCCTTAATGCGCAGTGCTTGGCCTTAATGCGCAGTGCTTGGCCTTAATGCGCAGTGCCTGGCCTTAATGCGCAGTGCCTGGCCTTAATGCGCAGTGCCTAGCCTTAATGCGCAGTGCCTGGCCTTAATGCGCAGTGCTTGGCCTTAATGCGCAGTGCCTGGCCTTAATGCGCAGTGCTTGGCCTTAATGCGCAGTGCCTAGCCTTAATGCGCAGTGCCTGGCCTTAATGCGCAGTGCCTGGCCTTAATGCGCAGTGCCTGGCCTTAATGCGCAGTGCTTGGCCTTAATGCGCAGTGCTTGGCCTTAATGCGCAGTGCCTGGCCTTAATGCGCAGTGCCTGGCCTTAATACGCAGTGCCTAGCCTTAATGCGCAGTGCTTGGCCTTAATGCGCAGTGCCTGGCCTTAATGCGCAGTGCCTGGCCTTAATGCGCAGTGCCTAGCCTTAATGCGCAGTGCCTGGCCTTAATGCGCAGTGCTTGGCCTTAATGCGCAGTGCCTGGCCTTAATGCGCAGTGCTTGGCCTTAATGCGCAGTGCCTAGCCTTAATGCGCAGTGCCTGGCCTTAATGCGCAGTGCCTGGCCTTAATGCGCAGTGCCTGGCCTTAATGCGCAGTGCCTGGCCTTAATACGCAGTGCCTGGCCTTTATGCGCAGTGCCTGGCCTTAATGCGCAGTGCTTGGCCTTAATGCGCAGTGCCTAGCCTTAATGCGCAGTGCCTGGCCTTAATGCGCAGTGCCTGGCCTTAATGCGCAGTGCCTGGCCTTAATGCGCAGTGCCTGGCCTTAATGCGCAGTGCCTGGCCTTAATGCGCAGTGCCTGGCCTTAATGCGCAGTGCTTGGCCTTAATGCGCAGTGCCTGGCCTTAATGCGCAGTGCTTGGCCTTAATGCGCAGTGCCTAGCCTTAATGCGCAGTGCCTGGCCTTAATGCGCAGTGCCTGGCCTTAATGCGCAGTGCCTGGCCTTAATGCGCAGTGCCTGGCCTTAATGCGCAGTGCCTGGCCTTAATGCGCAGTGCCTAGCCTTAATGCGCAGTGCCTAGCCTTAATGCGCAGTGCTTGGCCTTAATGCGCAGTGCCTGGCCTTAATGCGCAGTGCTTGGCCTTAATGCGCAGTGCTTGGCCTTAATGCGCAGTGCCTGGCCTTAATGCGCAGTGCTTGGCCTTAATGCGCAGTGCCTGGCCTTAATGCGCAGTGCCTGGCCTTAATGCGCAGTGCCTGGCCTTAATGCGCAGTGCTTGGCCTTAATGCGCAGTGCCTGGCCTTAATGCGCAGTGCTTGGCCTTAATGCGCAGTGCTTGGCCTTAATGCGCAGTGCCTGGCCTTAATGCGCAGTGCTTGGCCTTAATGCGCAGTGCCTGGCCTTAATGCGCAGTGCCTGGCCTTAATGCGCAGTGCTTGGCCTTAATGCGCAGTGCCTGGCCTTAATGCGCAGTGCCTGGCCTTAATGCGCAGTGCTTGGCCTTAATGCGCAGTGCCTGGCCTTAATGCGCAGTGCCTGGCCTTAATGCGCAGTGCTTGGCCTTAATGCGCAGTGCCTGGCCTTAATGCGCAGTGCTTGGCCTTAATGCGCAGTGCTTGGCCTTAATGCGCAGTGCTTGGCCTTAATGCGCAGTGCCTGGCCTTAATGCGCAGTGCCTGGCCTTAATGCGCAGTGCCTGGCCTTAATGCGCAGTGCCTGGCCTTAATGCGCAGTGCTTGGCCTTAATGCGCAGTGCCTGGCCTTAATGCGCAGTGCCTAGCCTTAATGCGCAGTGCCTGGCCTTAATGCGCAGTGCCTGGCCTTAATGCGCAGTGCCTGGCCTTAATGCGCAGTGCTTGGCCTTAATGCGCAGTGCCTGGCCTTAATGCGCAGTGCCTGGCCTTAATGCGCAGTGCCTAGCCTTAATGCGCAGTGCCTAGCCTTAATGCGCAGTGCCTGGCCTTAATGCGCAGTGCCTGGCCTTAATGCGCAGTGCCTGGCCTTAATGCGCAGTGCCTGGCCTTAATGCGCAGTGCCTGGCCTTAATGCGCAGTGCCTGGCCTTAATGCGCAGTGCCTGGCCTTAATGCGCAGTGCCTGGCCTTAATGCGCAGTGCCTGGCCTTAATGCGCAGTGCCTAGCCTTAATGCGCAGTGCTTGGCCTTAATGCGCAGTGCTTGGCCTTAATGCGCAGTGCCTGGCCTTAATGCGCAGTGCCTGGCCTTAATGCGCAGTGCCTGGCCTTAATGCGCAGTGCCTGGCCTTAATGCGCAGTGCCTGGCCTTAATGCGCAGTGCCTGGCCTTAATGCGCAGTGCCTGGCCTTAATGCGCAGTGCCTGGCCTTAATGCGCAGTGCCTGGCCTTAATGCGCAGTGCCTGGCCTTAATGCGCAGTGCCTGGCCTTAATGCGCAGTGCCTGGCCTTAATGCGCAGTGCTTGGCCTTAATGCGCAGTGCCTGGCCTTAATGCGCAGTGCCTAGCCTTAATGCGCAGTGCCTAGCCTTAATGCGCAGTGCTTGGCCTTAATGCGCAGTGCCTGGCCTTAATGCGCAGTGCCTGGCCTTAATGCGCAGTGCCTAGCCTTAATGCGCAGTGCCTAGCCTTAATGCGCAGTGCTTGGCCTTAATGCGCAGTGCTTGGCCTTAATGCGCAGTGCCTGGCCTTAATGCGCAGTGCCTGGCCTTAATGCGCAGTGCCTGGCCTTAATGCGCAGTGCTTGGCCTTAATGCGCAGTGCCTGGCCTTAATGCGCAGTGCTTGGCCTTAATGCGCAGTGCTTATCCTTAATGCGCAGTGCCTGGCCTTAATTAATACGAATAGTATTTACAAATACCTTGTAAAATTATTTTTTATTCATCCGTCACACTTTCATATTGGAGGCGCTTTTAATTAATGCTACTAGCTTTTGTATCATCAACATGACAGACAAGTTAGGTACTCGGCCAGACGGTGTTCCGCTATGGTGGTGTGAGGAAGGTCATGAGAGAGCAGCACTACCTTTCAACACCATATTATTACCCTAACTGCTTCTTTTCACAATTTGAGTCCATTTGAGACAGAAAAAACTTGCAATAATCCCAGGTCGTTTAGATCAACACCTGAATTCTGTAAGCAACATACCATTCATCCGCATTATTTTAATTTCAACTAAAATACTTCTTATGAAATGTTTCAAGAAATGTATGCTCTAGAATCTGGCAAGAATATTTGCAATTAAATTTACATGTAGGGCTATAACAAATGTAGTTAGTGCAATGTTTATTTACTTGAACAAGCAAAGAACGGCGCTGTGTAGGCAATTTGACGTCATGGTTTTATCTGCAGAAAAGTGAACAAAAGTGAATTAAAGAAAAGCATGTAAAAAAGAAATCTAGTAATGCTTCTCAAGAAACTCAGGTAATTTTCAAACATACAAGAAATTATTTTCATTCATAAAATAATTTTGAGATGTAAAAAAATTTCTTTTTTTTAACCTTTAAACATTTTACGTCTCCCTCTTTTGTGTTTTCGTAAAACGACGACAGTTCCCTGGCAACTGTCAAAGTAAATTGAACCGTTCAAGTGGACGTTTTTATTTCTGGTCGCGCGTTAAAAGAATCGCGGAAGCGTAAAAACCCGTTTCTGCAATGAACCTCTTACCAAAACTTGCGAGAAAACATTACTTGGAGATTTAGTAAAGAGGGAGACGTCGTCTTAAAATTAAAGCAATACTTCAGCTCTTGTAATAAAGTAAGGCAACGCCAAGGAACACATCCGTTTTATGGGGGGCGGAGAGGGTAGATAAGTCAAAGGCAAAATATTCTGCGTGAACATTCGTTACATTCTCGGACTCGCAGTGATTTATCCGTGCGTGAAGTTTCCTAAGACTTCTCCCTAAAGAGACGTTCTTTATTGCGTTTTGGTTTTATTAAAGCACACGAGGTGAAACAAAGAAAAACGTGTAATATCTTTACAACAAACAGACCAACGTATCACTTATTTATCTACTTGGCAGACGGGATTGTTCAATGCTCTAATCTAGCACTGTTCTTGTCCTTGAACCATAGAAACAATGCACTGACCAAGGGTGAGACGTGTCTTATGACGAACATCAGTAAGTACATATATTTACCAAGTTGACTCGATAAATACGAGTTATTTAACAACCGTAGTTGTACAGCAATAGATTGCAAACTTTAAACAAGCGTATATTATAAACACACTCTGTAGTTATGAGATTACCTAAAGTTGGCGGGGTTTTTCTTCTGTAGCGACTAGATTTAAGAAACCGACAGAATTACCGAAACATTTCAATTTAAAATAAAAAAAACTTTAAGTAAAGTAAAATAGGCGAAATGGAGGAAATATTTATGCATTGTTAAGTTTCAAAATTTAAAATATAAATTTGTATAAAAAATTCAGACTCAAATACATACGTAGAACAAGTAGTTTACAAAGGCAACCACGGGGATGCCTAGACATCATGGGGACGCAATGCACCCCAGTGAACAAGTAGGAGACGGTTAGGTAGTAAACTAGAGAAGTGAAGAAGTAAGAGGCGGTTAGGTAGTAAACTAGAGAAATGAACAAGTAAGAGGGGGTTAGGTAGTAAACTAGAGAAGTGAACAAGTAGGATATGGTTAGGTAGTAAACTAGAGAAATGAACAAGTAGGGGGCGGTTAGGTAGTAACCTCCCTAAAACGGCTAGACGCCGGTTCACTTTAAAATGTGTAACGCTCCAAAATAAATGACTCCGGAAGTATTGAATAACAGAGCCAATGGGCGACGAGTAAGATATTTGCCGATCCGTTGCAGAAGATGTCGTGTATATATCAAAGGAAAAAACGCGCGTCTCGGCTGCGTTTAAATATTTAAACACCACGAAACCTCCTGAGCTGTTTATAACGATCGATGCGAGGGCACTTGAATATTTACGCCTCCCTTGCAGCTGTAGAGGGAGAGTGCGCGGCGCGTAAAGTGGGTCAAACACACTAGCAAGATACCGTCAGTTCACATTACGTAGTCCGAGGGCGGTTGCATATTTACGCGCCCCTTGCAGTTGTAGAGGGAGAGTGCGCGCCGCGTAAAGTGGGTCAAACACACTAGCAAGATACCGTCAGTTCACATTACGTAGTCCGAGGGCGGTTGCATATTTAGCGCCCCTTGCAGTTGTAGAGGGAGAGTGCGCGCCGCGTAAAGTGGGTCAAACACACTAGCAAGATACCGTCAGTTCACATTACGTAGTCCGAGGGCGGTTGCATATTTAGCGCCCCTTGCAGTTGTAGAGGGAGAGTGCGCGCCGCGTAAAGTGGGTCAAACACACTAGCAAGATACCGTCAGTTCACATTACGTAGTCCGAGGGCGGTTGCATATTTACGCCCCCCTTGCAGCTGTAGAGGGAGAGTGCGCGCCGCGTAAAGTGGGTCAAACACACTAGCAAGATACCGTCAGTTCACATTACGTAGTCCGAGGGCGGTTGAAAATTTAGCGCCCCTTGCAGTTGTAGAGGGGAAGTGCGCGCCGCGTAAAGTGGGTCAAACACACTAGCAAGATACCGTCAGTTCACATTACGTAGTCCGTGGGCAGTTGAATATTTACGCCCCCCTTGCAGTTGTAGAGGGGGAGTGCGCGCCGCGTAAAGTGGGTCAAACACACTAGCAAGATACCGTCAGTTCACATTACGTAGTCCGAGGGCGGTTGCATATTTAGCGCCCCTTGCAGTTGTAGAGGGGGAGTGCGCGCCGCGTAAAGTGGGTCAAACACACTAGCAAGATACCGTCAGTTCACATTACGTAGTCCGAGGGCGGTTGCATATTTAGCGCCCCTTGCAGTTATAGAGGGAGAGTGCGCGTCGCGCAAAGTGGGTCAAACACACTAGCAACATACCGTCAGTTCACATTACGTAGTCCGAGGGCGGTTGCATATTTAGCGCCCCTTGCAGTTATAGAGGGAGAGTGCGCGTCGCGCAAAGTGGGTCAAACACACTAGCAAGATACCGTCAGTTCACATTACGTAGTCCGAGGGCGGTTGCATATTTAGCGCCCCTTGCAGTTATAGAGGGAGAGTGCGCGTCGCGCAAAGTGGGTCAAACACACTAGCAAGATACCGTCAGTTCACATTACGTAGTCCGAGGGCGGTTGCATATTTAGCGCCCCTTGCAGTTATAGAGGGAGAGTGCGCGTCGCGCAAAGTGGGTCAAACACACTAGCAAGATACCGTCAGTTCACATTACGTAGTCCGAGGGCACTTGAATATTTACGCCCCCCTTGCAGTTGTAGAGGAAGAGTGCGCGCCGCGTAAAGTGGGTCAAACACACTAGCAACATACCGTCAGTTCACATTACATAGTCCGATGGCAGTTGAATATTTACGCACCCCTTGCAGTTGTAGAGGGGAAGTGCGCGCCGAGCAAAGTGGTTCAAACACACTAGCAACATACCGTCAGTTCACATTACATAGTCCGATGGCAGTTGAATATTTACGCGCCCCTTGCAGTTGTAGAGGGGGAGTGCGCGCCGAGCAAAGTGGTTCAAACACACTAGCAACATACCGTCAGTTCACATTACACAGTCCGAGGGCAGTTGCATATTTACGCGCCCCTTGCAGTTGTAGAGGGAGAGTAGGTAAAACACACTAGCAAGATACCGTCAGTTCACATTACACAGTCCGAGGGCAGTTGCATATTTACGCACCCCTTGCAGTTGTAGAGGGAGAGTAGGTCAAACGCACTAGCAAGATACCGTCAGTTCACATTACATAGTCCGAGGGCGGTTGCATATTTACGCGCCCCTTGCAGTTGTAGAGGGAGAGTAGGTCAAACACACTAGCAAGATACCGTCAGTTCACATTACACAGTCCGAGGGCGGTTGCATATTTACGCACCCCTTGCAGTTGTAGAGGGAGAGTAGGTCAAACACACTAGCAAGATACCGTCAGTTCACATTACATAGTCCGAGGGCAGTTGCATATTTACGCACCCCTTGCAGTTGTAGAGGGAGAGTAGGTCAAACACACTAGCAAGATACCGTCAGTTCACATTACATAGTCCGAGGGCAGTTGCATATTTACGCGCCCCTTGCAGTTGTAGAGGGAGAGTAGGTCAAACACACTAGCAAGATACCGTCAGTTCACATTGCACAGTCCGAGGGCAGTTGCATATTTACGCACCCCTTGCAGTTGTAGAGGGAGAGTAGGTCAAACACACTAGCAAGATACCGTCAGTTCACATTACATAGTCCGAGGGCAGTTGCATATTTACGCACCCCTTGCAGTTGTAGAGGGAGAGTAGGTCAAACACACTAGCAAGATACCGTCAGTTCACATTACACAGTCCGAGGGCAGTTGCATATTTACGCACCCCTTGCAGTTGTAGAGGGAGAGTAGGTCAAACACACTAGCAAGATACCGTCAGTTCACATTACATAGTCCGAGGGCAGTTGCATATTTACGCACCCCTTGCAGTTGTAGAGGGAGAGTAGGTCAAACACACTAGCAAGATACCGTCAGTTCACATTACACAGTCCGAGGGCAGTTGCATATTTACGCACCCCATGCAGTTGTAGAGGGAGAGTAGGTCAAACACACTAGCAAGATACCGTCAGTTCACATTACACAGTCCGAGGGCAGTTGCATATTTACGCACCCCTTGCAGTTGTAGAGGGAGAGTAGGTCAAACACACTAGCAAGATACCGTCAGTTCACATTACACAGTCCGAGGGCAGTTGCATATTTACGCACCCCTTGCAGTTGTAGAGGGAGAGTAGGTCAAACACACTAGCAAGATACCGTCAGTTCACATTACACAGTCCGAGGGCAGTTGCATATTTACGCGCCCCTTGCAGTTGTAGAGGGAGAGTAGGTCAAACACACTAGCAAGATACCGTCAGTTCACATTACACAGTCCGAGGGCAGTTGCATATTTACGCGCCCCTTGTAGTTGTAGAGGGAGAGTAGGTCAAACACACTAGCAAGATACCGTCAGTTCACATTACACAGTCCGAGGGCAGTTGCATATTTACGCACCCCTTGCAGTTGTAGAGGGAGAGTAGGTCAAACACACTAGCAAGATACCGTCAGTTCACATTACATAGTCCGAGGGCAGTTGCATATTTACGCACCCCTTGCAGTTGTAGAGGGAGAGTAGGTCAAACACACTAGCAAGATACCGTCAGTTCACATTACACAGTCCGAGGGCAGTTGCATATTTACGCGCCCCTTGCAGTTGTAGAGGGAGAGTAGGTCAAACACACTAGCAAGATACCGTCAGTTCACATTACATAGTCCGAGGGCAGTTGCATATTTACGCACCCCTTGCAGTTGTAGAGGGAGAGTAGGTCAAACACACTAGCAAGATACCGTCAGTTCACATTACACAGTCCGAGGGCAGTTGCATATTTACGCACCCCTTGCAGTTGTAGAGGGAGAGTAGGTCAAACACACTAGCAAGATACCGTCAGTTCACATTACATAGTCCGAGGGCAGTTGCATATTTACGCGCCCCTTGCAGTTGTAGAGGGAGAGTAGGTCAAACACACTAGCAAGATACCGTCAGTTCACATTACACAGTCCGAGGGCAGTTGCATATTTACGCGCCCCTTGCAGTTGTAGAGGGAGAGTAGGTCAAACACACTAGCAAGATACCGTCAGTTCACATTACACAGTCCGAGGGCAGTTGCATATTTACGCGCCCCTTGCAGTTGTAGAGGGAGAGTAGGTCAAACACACTAGCAAGATACCGTCAGTTCACATTACACAGTCCGAGGGCAGTTGCATATTTACGCGCCCCTTGCAGTTGTAGAGGGAGAGTAGGTCAAACACACTAGCAAGATACCGTCAGTTCACATTACATAGTCCGAGGGCAGTTGCATATTTACGCGCCCCTTGTAGTTGTAGAGGGAGAGTAGGTCAAACACACTAGCAAGATACCGTCAGTTCACATTACACAGTCCGAGGGCAGTTGCATATTTACGCGCCCCTTGTAGTTGTAGAGGGAGAGTAGGTCAAATACACTAGCAAGATACCGTCAGTTCACATTACACAGTCCGAGGGCAGTTGCATATTTACGCGCCCCTTGCAGTTGTAGAGGGAGAGTAGGTCAAACACACTAGCAAGATACCGTCAGTTCACATTACACAGTCCGAGGGCAGTTGCATATTTACGCGCCCCTTGTAGTTGTAGAGGGAGAGTAGGTCAAACACACTAGCAAGATACCGTCAGTTCACATTACACAGTCCGAGGGCAGTTGCATATTTACGCGCCCCTTGCAGTTGTAGAGGGAGAGTAGGTCAAACACACTAGCAAGATACCGTCAGTTCACATTACACAGTCCGAGGGCAGTTGCATATTTACGCGCCCCTTGTAGTTGTAGAGGGAGAGTAGGTCAAACACACTAGCAAGATACCGTCAGTTCACATTACACAGTCCGAGGGCAGTTGCATATTTACGCGCCCCTTGCAGTTGTAGAGGGAGAGTAGGTCAAACACACTAGCAAGATACAGTCAGTTCACATTACACAGTCCGAGGGCAGTTGCATATTTACGCGCCCCTTGCAGTTGTAGAGGGAGAGTAGGTCAAACACACTAGCAAGATACCGTCAGTTCACATTACACAGTCCGAGGGCAGTTGCATATTTACGCGCCCCTTGCAGTTGTAGAGGGAGAGTAGGTCAAACACACTAGCAAGATACCGTCAGTTCACATTACACAGTCCGAGGGCAGTTGCATATTTACGCGCCCCTTGTAGTTGTAGAGGGAGAGTAGGTCAAACACACTAGCAAGATACCGTCAGTTCACATTACGCAGTCCGAGGGCAGTTGCATATTTACGCGCCCCTTGCAGTTGTAGAGGGAGAGTAGGTCAAACACACTAGCAAGATACCGTCAGTTCACATTACACAGTCCGAGGGCAGTTGCATATTTACGCGCCCCTTGCAGTTGTAGAGGGAGAGTAGGTCAAACACACTAGCAAGATACCGTCAGTTCACATTACACAGTCCGAGGGCAGTTGCATATTTACGCGCCCCTTGTAGTTGTAGAGGGAGAGTAGGTCAAATACACTAGCAAGATACCGTCAGTTCACATTACATAGTCCGAGGGCAGTTGCATATTTACGCGCCCCTTGCAGTTGTAGAGGGAGAGTAGGTCAAACACACTAGCAAGATACCGTCAGTTCACATTACATAGTCCGAGGGCAGTTGCATATTTACGCGCCCCTTGCAGTTGTAGAGGGAGAGTAGGTCAAACACACTAGCAAGATACCGTCAGTTCACATTACACAGTCCGAGGGCAGTTGCATATTTACGCGCCCCTTGCAGTTGTAGAAGGAGAGTAGGTCAAACACACTAGCAAGATACCGTCAGTTCACATTACACAGTACGAGGGCAGTTGCATATTTACGCACTCCTTGCAGTTGTAGAGGGAGAGTAGGTCAAACACACTAGCAAGATACCGTCAGTTCACATTACATAGTCCGAGGGCAGTTGCATATTTACGCGCCCCTTGCAGTTGTAGAGGGAGAGTAGGTCAAACACACTAGCAAGATACCGTCAGTTCACATTACATAGTCCGAGGGCAGTTGCATATTTACGCGCCCCTTGCAGTTGTAGAGGGAGAGTAGGTCAAACACACTAGCAAGATACCGTCAGTTCACATTACACAGTCCGAGGGCAGTTGCATATTTACGCGCCCCTTGCAGTTGTAGAGGGAGAGTAGGTCAAACACACTAGCAAGATACCGTCAGTTCACATTACATAGTCCGAGGGCAGTTGCATATTTACGCGCCCCTTGCAGTTGTAGAGGGAGAGTAGGTCAAACACACTAGCAAGATACCGTCAGTTCACATTACATAGTCCGAGGGCAGTTGCATATTTACGCGCCCCTTGCAGTTGTAGAGGGAGAGTAGGTCAAACACACTAGCAAGATACCGTCAGTTCACATTACATAGTCCGAGGGCAGTTGCATATTTACGCGCCCCTTGCAGTTGTAGAGGGAGAGTAGGTCAAACACACTAGCAAGATACCGTCAGTTCACATTACACAGTCCGAGGGCAGTTGCATATTTACGCACCCCTTGTAGTTGTAGAGGGAGAGTAGGTCAAACGCACTAGCAAGATACCGTCAGTTCACATTACATAGTCCGAGGGCAGTTGCATATTTACGCACCCCTTGCAGTTGTAGAGGGAGAGTAGGTCAAACACACTAGCAAGATACCGTCAGTTCACGGAATTTACACTGACGCTATTAATCTGACGGAATTTACACTGACGCTAGTAATCTGACGGAATTTACACTGACGCTATTAATCTGACGGAATTTAGACTGACGCTATTAATCTGACGGAATTTAGACTGACGTTATTAATCTGACGGAATTTAGACTGACGTTATTAATCTGACGGAATTTAGACTGACGCTATTAATCTGACGGAATTTACACTGACGCTATTAATCTGACGGAATTTACACTGACGCTATTAATCTGACGGAATTTACACTGACGCTATTAATCTGACGGAATTTACACTGACGCTATTAATCTGACGGAATTTAGACTGACGCTATTAATCTGACGGAATTTACACTTACGCTATTAATCTGACGGAATTTACACTGACGCTATTAATCTGACGGAATTTACACTGACGCTATTAATCTGACGGAATTTAGACTGACGCTATTAATCTGACGGAATTTACACTGACGCTGTTAATCTGACGGAATTTAGACTGACGCTATTAATCTGACGGAATTTACACTGACGCTATTAATCTGACGGAATTTAGACTGACGCTAATTATCTGACGGAAATTACACTGACGCTATTAATCTGACGGAATTTACACTGACGCTATTAATCTGACGGAATTTACACTGACGCTATTAATCTGACGGAATTTAGACTGGCGCTATTAATCTGACGGAATTTAGACTGACGCTAATTATCTGACGGAAATTACACTGACGCTATTAATCTGACGGAATTTAGACTGACGCTATTAATCTGACGGAATTTACACTGACGCTATTAATCTGACGGAATTTACACTGACGCTATTAATCTGACGGAATTTAGACTGGCGCTATTAATCTGACGGAATTTACACTGACGCTATTAATCTGACGGAATTTACACTGACGCTATTAATCTGACGGAATTTACACTGACGCTATTAATCTGACGGAATTTACACTGACGCTATTAATCTGACGGAATTTAGACTGGCGCTATTAATCTGACGGAATTTACACTGACGCTATTAATCTGACGGAATTTACACTGACGCTATTAATCTGACGGAATTTAGACTGACGCTATTAATCTGACGGAATTTACACTGACGCTATTAATCTGACGGAATTTACACTGACGCTATTAATCTGACGGAATTTACACTGACGCTATTAATCTGACGGAATTTAGACTGGCGCTATTAATCTGACGGAATTTACACTGACGCTATTAATCTGACGGAATTTACACTGACGCTATTAATCTGACGGAATTTACACTGACGCTATTAATCTGACGGAATTTACACTGACGCTATTAATCTGACGGAATTTACACTGACGCTATTAATCTGACGGAATTTAGACTGACGCTATTAATCTGACGGAATTTACACTGACGCTATTAATCTGACGGAATTTAGACTGACGCTATTAATCTGACGGAATTTACACTGACGCTGTTAATCTGACGGAATTTAGACTGACGCTATTAATCTGACGGAATTTACACTGACGCTATTAATCTGACGGAATTTACAATGACGCTATTAATCTGACGGAATTTACACTGACGCTATTAATCTGACGGAATTTACACTGACGCTATTAATCTGACGGAATTTAGACTGGCGCTATTAATCTGACGGAATTTACACTGACGCTATTAATCTGACGGAATTTACACTGACGCTATTAATCTGACGGAATTTACACTGACGCTATTAATCTGACGGAATTTACACTGACGCTATTAATCTGACGGAATTTAGACTGGCGCTATTAATCTGACGGAATTTACACTGACGCTATTAATCTGACGGAATTTACACTGACGCTATTAATCTGACGGAATTTAGACTGACGCTATTAATCTGACGGAATTTACACTGACGCTATTAATCTGACGGAATTTACACTGACGCTATTAATCTGACGGAATTTACACTGACGCTATTAATCTGACGGAATTTAGACTGGCGCTATTAATCTGACGGAATTTACACTGACGCTATTAATCTGACGGAATTTACACTGACGCTATTAATCTGACGGAATTTACACTGACGCTATTAATCTGACGGAATTTACACTGACGCTATTAATCTGACGGAATTTACACTGACGCTATTAATCTGACGGAATTTAGACTGACGCTATTAATCTGACGGAATTTACACTGACGCTATTAATTTGACGGAATTTACACTGACGCTATTAATCTGACAGAATTTACACTGACGCTATTAATCTGACGGAATTTACACTGACGCTATTAATCTGACGGAATTTACACTGACGCTACTAATCTGACGGAATTTACACTGACGCTATTAATCTGACGGAATTTAGACTGACGCTATTAATCTGACGGAATTTACACCGACGCTATTAATCTGACGGAATTTACACTGACGCTATTAATCTGACGGAATTTAGACTGACGCTATTAATCTGACGGAATTTACACTGACGCTATTAATCTGACGGAATTTAGACTGACGCTATTAATCTGACGGAATTTACACTGACGCTATTAATCTGACGGAATTTACACCGACGCTATTAATCTGACGGAATTTACACTGACACTAGTAATCTGACGGAATTTAGACTGACGCTATTAATCTGACGGAATTTAGACTGACGCTATTAATCTGACGGAATTTACACTGACGCTATTAATCTGACGGAATTTACACTGACGCTATTAATCTGACGGAATTTACGCTGACGCTATTAATCTGACGGAATTTACACTGACGCTATTAATTTGACGGAATTTACACTGACGCTATTAATCTGACGGAATTTACACTGACGCTAATTATCTGACGGAAATTATACTGACGCGAAATTGTATGTTTATCTCCGTTCAATACGTTTTTGTAGGCGATGCTATAGAAGTTTTCACATCAATAATTTTTCAAATGAATTTGCCTTAGTAGAGCCAACAAGCGCAAACACACGCACGCACAAAAGCAATGCATGCTTGAAGGCTTAATGCGCTGTTGGAGTTATTTGTAACATATTTTACTATCTAAAATTTTATACCTTTAAAATGTAAAAACCGTTTATCCCTTCACCTGTTTATAAACTTTTTATTTATTTGATCTTCATTCGTTGTTGTACTCTGTGCTTTGCATATTAAATCTAGCCGCGGCTCCATATTTCCCATGGGGACCCGTCACGCGCGCAGTGAATTCGCCATTCCTAACGAAATCTGTTTTATTTCTGTTTTAAACCAAGTTTAGTCCTTTTTCACACGATATTCGATAAGATTTTTACGCAGTACAGGAATAGTGTTCTCTAAGGTGTTACAGTTTACTTTGGGTTAGAGGTGACATCCAAACTGTGTTGACTATTATATCAGTGGCATTGTAAACAGTTGTGTCATAAAAAAATACACGACACTGATAGAGTTTAAAGCTTTTATAAGGCCTTAATGAAAGCCAACAAGATTATTTCAAAGAAAAGAGGTCGTCCATCTCTTTCCCTAGCAGCACCAACGCAGCCACAAGAACATAGAATGGTAGCACCAAGCAGAAATCAAGACGTAAAGTATGACCAGATGGGATATTGCCGCAATATTTAGAGCCAAAGCAGCGATGCAAATTTTGTATCTAGGCATATTCAAGAATAAAGTGTGAAAAATGAAATGTTTCTTTGTGTTTTACTATAGACAAAAATAGTTTTTACAAATTTCACAACAAGTAGAACAAACTTTCCGTGTAAGTATATATATTTTAATTAGTTTCAGTAGCAATAAATAATTTTATTATTTTTAAATCAATGTCTGTCATTATTAAACACGTAAATGCGACTTAAAGAGCTTGGAACTGTTTAATAGTTCGAAATTTCTCGTGACATTCAAGTGACCAATGACGCCATATGGCATTAGTTAATTTTTGGAAAACCGTGTAAGTATAAATTTTGAAAAAATATTTTTCATTATGTACTATATAATATAGAAGATGTGGGCTTTTTTCTGACAATTTAACATAATTTGGTGCTGAAAGGGATGTATCACAGATACTCTCTGATATTAATACATGTGGCAGTAAGTGGGCGTGGCCGACAAAAGTGAATACGTCATATGTAGAATGTTGTTGATGGACTATTAAAATCTATTTAATAATAAAAGAATCAAGTTGATAGACAACTTTTATTAGATGTCGGAAAGTTTACTGAATAGACATACTTTACGATTTTAATTGAAATCGGTTTCTTGAAAAATGTCAGATGCGTATGAAAACAATTTGATAAAAGAAATTGGAATAAAAATATATAACTCATTAGCATTACACTGAGTTAATTATATTAATATGTATCGAAATATAAACTAACTGATGTAAAATAAATACATTAGCATAACCTGCGTGTTAAATGAGCTGTAGGCGTACTAAAAAATAAGCTAAAAGATAAAATCTGCTGTTGTATGAAATCATATACTTTACAGCAAACTATACAGTCGTACCCAGCGAAAAAATAAATCACAACACTAGGACCATTTATATAACTTAATTTTCAAAATTTTAAAAATAAATTTAAAAAGTTATTTCCTATTTATTAAACTTCAGTAGTGTCATATGAAATGGAACGAATATATCTCCACCTTCGGTCCGTTTATAAGTTTCCCGTGGGTGGATAAATCAAGTGTATTGTGCTCTAATGCTACGAAACCGTTTCCAAGAACAGTGGCTGCACTCAGGGGCTTTCAGAATATGACTTCAGCTGAAAGGGGAGAGACAAGGTGAAATTGAATTAGCTAAAGCGCAATTTTTAATTAAGGAAAAGTGCGCACTTTAGAGACATAAGTGAATTTCATTCACTAAGGAACTCAATTCCTTCCTTTTAAAATTTTAAGACATAAACTAGAAAATAATTGCTTCAACAAATTGTATTAAAATATCTAATATTTTTAATGTAGTTTAATCATTGATGAAGACAAAATTGTTGTCGAAAACAGGTTGGATCAATAAAATCTGTGTGGCGAGAAAAGTGTTTACTAGTGTACATGTTATTTAAGAACTAGTAAATCTTCCTGACAGGAGAGATTGTGTTTGAATTCTCTTTATAAATTACGTAATGTACAAGTGAATTAAAGTAATTGAAGTGAGAATTTCGTATCATTTTATTTTTAAAATGTACTTGAGTGATTTTAATGCACGGGGAAAGGTGTAGCAAAATATTTTTATAAAACGTTAAATTGAAAAAATATAATAAAAATAGGTATTTAGAAACAAAGTTAATGTTAAAGCAGCAATATAAAATGTACAAAAAATGTAATTTAAAAATAATTAGGTTGTTTTACTCAGGAGAGCCCCCACAGAAGTGAAAAAACTCTTGTAGCCACAGAAATTTTGAATAGAGAAAACATTCAGTTTTACAGAATGAGAAATTACCTAAGCATTTGTATCAGACGCGCCTAGGAATGTTTTCATTTAAAAAATTGGATTACAAATACACAACTTATTATTATCGTTGCATTGAATTACATTGTATTGAGTTTTATTAAAAGTTATATAGATTAATGTATTAACTGATCAAAACTATTTAATAATAACCTTTTCCTTCCGAAATGTGCAATAAATAATGTAACATAGCCTAAGTGTAAAACAGTAGTTTAGCAACTTAACGTATAACATAAAATCAGCTGATATATGAAATCATATGTTATCAATCCATTCACTTTGAGGTCACTCATAGCGTGATCTGACGGAATTTACGCTGACGCTATTAATCTGACGGAATTTACGCTGACGCTATTAATCTGACGGAATTTACACTGACGCTATTAATCTGACGGAATTTACGCTGACGCTATTAATCTGACGGAATTTACACTGACGCTATTAATCTGACGGAATTTACACTGACGCTATTAATCTGACGGAATTTACACTGACGCTATTAATCTGACGGAATTTAGACTGACGCTATTAATCTGACGGAATTTACACTGACGCTATTAATTTGACGGAATTTACACTGACGCTATTAATCTGACAGAATTTACACTGACGCTATTAATCTGACGGAATTTACACTGACGCTGTTAATCTGACGGAATTTACACTGACGCTATTAATCTGACGGAATTTACACTGACGCTATTAATCTGACGGAATTTACACTGACGCTATTAATCTGACGGAATTTACACTGACGCTATTAATCTGACGGAATTTACACTGACGCTATTAATCTGACGGAATTTACACTGACGCTACTAATCTGACGGAATTTACACTGACGCTATTAATCTGACGGAATTTAGACTGACGCTATTAATCTGACGGAATTTACACCGACGCTATTAATCTGACGGAATTTACACTGACGCTATTAATCTGACGGAATTTAGACTGACGCTATTAATCTGACGGAATTTACACTGACGCTATTAATCTGACGGAATTTAGACTGACGCTATTAATCTGACGGAATTTACACTGACGCTATTAATCTGACGGAATTTACACTGACGCTATTAATCTGACGGAATTTACACTGACGCTATTAATCTGACGGAATTTACGCTGACGCTATTAATCTGACGGAATTTACACTGACGCTATTAATCTGACGGAATTTACACTGACGCTATTAATCTGACGGAATTTACACTGACGCTATTAATCTGACGGAATTTACACTGACGCTATTAATCTGACGGAATTTACACTGACGCTATTAATCTGACGGAATTTACACTGACGCTATTAATCTGACGGAATTTACACTGACGCTATTAATTTGACGGAATTTACACTGACGCTATTAATCTGACAGAATTTACACTGACGCTATTAATCTGACGGAATTTACACTGACGCTATTAATCTGACGGAATTTACACTGACGCTACTAATCTGACGGAATTTACACTGACGCTATTAATCTGACGGAATTTAGACTGACGCTATTAATCTGACGGAATTTACACCGACGCTATTAATCTGACGGAATTTACACTGACGCTATTAATCTGACGGAATTTAGACTGACGCTATTAATCTGACGGAATTTACACTGACGCTATTAATCTGACGGAATTTAGACTGACGCTATTAATCTGACGGAATTTACACTGACGCTATTAATCTGACGGAATTTACACTGACGCTATTAATCTGACGGAATTTACACTGACGCTATTAATCTGACGGAATTTACGCTGACGCTATTAATCTGACGGAATTTACACTGACGCTATTAATCTGACGGAATTTACACTGACGCTATTAATCTGACGGAATTTACACTGACGCTATTAATCTGACGGAATTTACACTGACGCTATTAATCTGACGGAATTTACACTGACGCTATTAATCTGACGGAATTTACACTGACGCTATTAATCTGACGGAATTTACACTGACGCTATTAATCTGACGGAATTTACACTGACGCTATTAATCTGACGGAATTTACACTGACGCTATTAATCTGACGGAATTTACACTGACGCTATTAATCTGACGGAATTTACGCTGACGCTATTAATCTGACGGAATTTACACTGACGCTATTAATCTGACGGAATTTACACTGACGCTATTAATCTGACGGAATTTACACTGACGCTATTAATCTGACGGAATTTAGACTGACGCTATTAATCTGACGGAATTTACACTGACGCTATTAATTTGACGGAATTTACACTGACGCTATTAATCTGACAGAATTTACACTGACGCTATTAATCTGACGGAATTTACACTGACGCTATTAATCTGACGGAATTTACACTGACGCTACTAATCTGACGGAATTTACACTGACGCTATTAATCTGACGGAATTTAGACTGACGCTATTAATCTGACGGAATTTACACCGACGCTATTAATCTGACGGAATTTAGACTGACGCTATTAATCTGACGGAATTTACACTGACGCTATTAATCTGACGGAATTTAGACTGACGCTATTAATCTGACGGAATTTACACTGACGCTATTAATCTGACGGAATTTACACTGACGCTATTAATCTGACGGAATTTACACTGACGCTATTAATCTGACGGAATTTACGCTGACGCTATTAATCTGACGGAATTTACACTGACGCTATTAATCTGACGGAATTTACACTGACGCTATTAATCTGACGGAATTTACACTGACGCTATTAATCTGACGGAATTTACACTGACGCTATTAATCTGACGGAATTTACACTGACGCTATTAATCTGACGGAATTTACGCTGACGCTATTAATCTGACGGAATTTACACTGACGCTATTAATCTGACGGAATTTACACTGACGCTATTAATCTGACGGAATTTACACTGACGCTATTAATCTGACGGAATTTACACTGACGCTATTAATCTGACGGAATTTACGCTGACGCTATTAATCTGACGGAATTTACACTGACGCTATTAATCTGACGGAATTTACACTGACGCTATTAATCTGACGGAATTTACACTGACGCTATTAATCTGACGGAATTTACACTGACGCTATTAATCTGACGGAATTTACACTGACGCTATTAATCTGACGGAATTTACACTGACGCTATTAATCTGACGGAATTTACACTGACGCTATTAATCTGACGGAATTTACACTGACGCTATTAATCTGACGGAATTTACACTGACGCTATTAATCTGACGGAATTTACGCTGACGCTATTAATCTGACGGAATTTACACTGACGCTATTAATCTGACGGAATTTAGACTGACGCTATTAATCTGACGGAATTTACACTGACGCTATTAATCTGACGGAATTTACGCTGACGCTATTAATCTGACGGAATTTACACTGACGCTATTAATCTGACGGAATTTACACTGACGCTATTAATCTGACGGAATTTACACTGACGCTATTAATCTGACGGAATTTACACTGACGCTATTAATCTGACGGAATTTACACTGACGCTATTAATCTGACGGAATTTACGCTGACGCTATTAATCTGACGGAATTTACACTGACGCTATTAATCTGACGGAATTTACACTGACGCTATTAATCTGACGGAATTTAGACTGACGCTATTAATCTGACGGAATTTACACTGACGCTATTAATCTGACGGAATTTAGACTGACGCTATTAATCTGACGGAATTTACACTGACGCTATTAATCTGACGGAATTTACACTGACGCTATTAATCTGACGGAATTTACACTGACGCTATTAATCTGACGGAATTTACGCTGACGCTATTAATCTGACGGAATTTACACTGACGCTATTAATCTGACGGAATTTACACTGACGCTATTAATCTGACGGAATTTACACTGACGCTATTAATCTGACGGAATTTACACTGACGCTATTAATCTGACGGAATTTACACTGACGCTATTAATCTGACGGAATTTACACTGACGCTATTAATCTGACGGAATTTACACTGACGCTATTAATTTGACGGAATTTACACTGACGCTATTAATCTGACAGAATTTACACTGACGCTATTAATCTGACGGAATTTACACTGACGCTATTAATCTGACGGAATTTACACTGACGCTACTAATCTGACGGAATTTACACTGACGCTATTAATCTGACGGAATTTAGACTGACGCTATTAATCTGACGGAATTTACACCGACGCTATTAATCTGACGGAATTTACACTGACGCTATTAATCTGACGGAATTTAGACTGACGCTATTAATCTGACGGAATTTACACTGACGCTATTAATCTGACGGAATTTAGACTGACGCTATTAATCTGACGGAATTTACACTGACGCTATTAATCTGACGGAATTTACACTGACGCTATTAATCTGACGGAATTTACACTGACGCTATTAATCTGACGGAATTTACGCTGACGCTATTAATCTGACGGAATTTACACTGACGCTATTAATCTGACGGAATTTACACTGACGCTATTAATCTGACGGAATTTACACTGACGCTATTAATCTGACGGAATTTACACTGACGCTATTAATCTGACGGAATTTACACTGACGCTATTAATCTGACGGAATTTACACTGACGCTATTAATCTGACGGAATTTACACTGACGCTATTAATCTGACGGAATTTACACTGACGCTATTAATCTGACGGAATTTACACTGACGCTATTAATCTGACGGAATTTACACTGACGCTATTAATCTGACGGAATTTACGCTGACGCTATTAATCTGACGGAATTTACACTGACGCTATTAATCTGACGGAATTTACACTGACGCTATTAATCTGACGGAATTTACACTGACGCTATTAATCTGACGGAATTTAGACTGACGCTATTAATCTGACGGAATTTACACTGACGCTATTAATTTGACGGAATTTACACTGACGCTATTAATCTGACAGAATTTACACTGACGCTATTAATCTGACGGAATTTACACTGACGCTATTAATCTGACGGAATTTACACTGACGCTACTAATCTGACGGAATTTACACTGACGCTATTAATCTGACGGAATTTAGACTGACGCTATTAATCTGACGGAATTTACACCGACGCTATTAATCTGACGGAATTTAGACTGACGCTATTAATCTGACGGAATTTACACTGACGCTATTAATCTGACGGAATTTAGACTGACGCTATTAATCTGACGGAATTTACACTGACGCTATTAATCTGACGGAATTTACACTGACGCTATTAATCTGACGGAATTTACACTGACGCTATTAATCTGACGGAATTTACGCTGACGCTATTAATCTGACGGAATTTACACTGACGCTATTAATCTGACGGAATTTACACTGACGCTATTAATCTGACGGAATTTACACTGACGCTATTAATCTGACGGAATTTACACTGACGCTATTAATCTGACGGAATTTACACTGACGCTATTAATCTGACGGAATTTACGCTGACGCTATTAATCTGACGGAATTTACACTGACGCTATTAATCTGACGGAATTTACACTGACGCTATTAATCTGACGGAATTTACACTGACGCTATTAATCTGACGGAATTTACACTGACGCTATTAATCTGACGGAATTTACGCTGACGCTATTAATCTGACGGAATTTACACTGACGCTATTAATCTGACGGAATTTACACTGACGCTATTAATCTGACGGAATTTACACTGACGCTATTAATCTGACGGAATTTACACTGACGCTATTAATCTGACGGAATTTACACTGACGCTATTAATCTGACGGAATTTACACTGACGCTATTAATCTGACGGAATTTACACTGACGCTATTAATCTGACGGAATTTACACTGACGCTATTAATCTGACGGAATTTACACTGACGCTATTAATCTGACGGAATTTACGCTGACGCTATTAATCTGACGGAATTTACACTGACGCTATTAATCTGACGGAATTTAGACTGACGCTATTAATCTGACGGAATTTACACTGACGCTATTAATCTGACGGAATTTACGCTGACGCTATTAATCTGACGGAATTTACACTGACGCTATTAATCTGACGGAATTTACACTGACGCTATTAATCTGACGGAATTTACACTGACGCTATTAATCTGACGGAATTTACACTGACGCTATTAATCTGACGGAATTTACACTGACGCTATTAATCTGACGGAATTTACGCTGACGCTATTAATCTGACGGAATTTACACTGACGCTATTAATCTGACGGAATTTACACTGACGCTATTAATCTGACGGAATTTACACTGACGCTATTAATCTGACGGAATTTACGCTGACGCTATTAATCTGACGGAATTTACACTGACGCTATTAATCTGACGGAATTTACACTGACGCTATTAATCTGACGGAATTTACACTGTTGCGAAATTATGTGTTAATGTACATCCAATAGGTCGCTATAAACGTTTTCCCTTCGAAAAATATATCAGGCCTAACGAGAAACATTTCATAGCTTTTAGTTTTAGGAAAAAAAGGTTAGAAAAAAGCACTATAACAGTTGGCTCGAAAACGCGCCATCTAACGTCGCGTCCTGTAAACAGAGGCACTCCTGCATTAAAGTTTAATTGAATTTAAAGCCTTAAATGCTTTGAAGACACGAGCTCTTGATTGGTTCTTGATATTGGAAATGCAATGAGAATTCTTAGAGTCGTGATTGTGAAACACTTTTTGCAAATACGGGATTCTAGGAACTGAAAACTGGAATATTTTCTCCCTGAGGGAGTAAATTCCTGGGGTGTATTGTAAGCACACTCCATGGCGTTAAATATCATCCATTCAACACCTATCGAGCTTCAACAATTTTCTTTAAAAAGAAATATCGGTGTTAGTAAAAGTAAATGGGACCTGACATTGTGTGTCCGTAGTAAAAGGTCTGGAGGATTCACCACAAGCAATGGCGTCATGAAACCACTTGCATCACTAGCTAAAGGTAAACAAATATCGGTGTTAGTAAAAGTAAATGGGACCTGACATTGTGTGTCCGTAGTAAAAGGTCTGGAGGATTCACCACAAGCAATGGCGTCATGAAACCACTTGCATCACTAGCTAAAGGTAAACAAATATCGGTGTTAGTAAAAGTAAATGGGACCTGACATTGTGTGTCCGTAGTAAAAGGTCTGGAGGATTCACCACAAGCAATGGCGTCATGAAACCACTTGCATCACTAGCTAAAGGTAAACAAATATCGGTGTTAGTAAAAGTAAATGGGACCTGACATTGTGTGTCCGTAGTAGAAGGTCTGGTGGATTCACCACAAGCAATGGCGTCATGAAACCACTTGCATCACTAGCTAAAGGTAAACAAATATCGGTGTTAGTAAAAGTAAATGGGACCTGACATTGTGTGTCCGTAGTAGAAGGTCTGGTGGATTCACCACAAGCAATGGCGTCATGAAACCACTTGCATCACTAACTAAAGGTAAACAAATATCGGTGTTAGTAAAAGTAAATGGGACCTGACATTGTGTGTCCGTAGTAGAAGGTCTGGTGGATTCACCACAAGCAATGGCGTCATGAAACCACTTGCATCACTAGCTAAAGGTAAACAAATATCGGTGTTAGTAAAAGTAAATGGGACCTGACATTGTGTGTCCGTAGTAGAAGGTCTGGTGGATTCACCACAAGCAATGGCGTCATGAAACCACTTGCATCACTAACTAAAGGTAAACAAATATCGGTGTTAGTAAAAGTAAATGGGACCTGACATTGTGTGTCCGTAGTAAAAGGTCTGGAGGATTCACCACAAGCAATGGCGTCCTGAAACCACTTGCATCACTAGCTAAAGGTAAACAAATATCGGTGTTAGTAAAAGTAAATGGGACCTGACATTGTGTGTCCGTAGTAAAAGGTCTGGAGGATTCACCACAAGCAATGGCGTCATGAAACCACTTGCATCACTAGCTAAAGGTAAACAAATATCGGTGTTAGTAAAAGTAAATGGGACCTGACATTGTGTGTCCGTAGTAAAAGGTCTGGAGGATTCACCACAAGCAATCGCGTCATGAAACCACTTGCATCACTAGCTAAAGGTAAACAAATATCGGTGTTAGTAAAAGTAAATGGGACCTGACATTGTGTGTCCGTAGTAAAAGGTCTAGAGGATTCACCACAAGCAATGGCGTCATGAAACCACTTGCATCACTAGCTAAAGGTAAACAAA
Source organism: Prosapia bicincta (assembly GCA_036971475.1). Classification (NCBI taxonomy): domain Eukaryota; kingdom Metazoa; phylum Arthropoda; class Insecta; order Hemiptera; family Cercopidae; genus Prosapia; species Prosapia bicincta. Next base: position 33,056,976 of record JBAIZL010000010.1, on the reverse strand, counting down.
TATCGGTGTTAGTAAAAGTAAATGGGACCTGACATTGTGTGTCCGTAGTAAAAGGTCTAGAGGATTCACCACAAGCAATCGCGTCATGAAACCACTTGCATCACTAGCTAAAGGTAAACAAATATCGGTGTTAGTAAAAGTAAATGGGACCTGACATTGTGTGTCCGTAGTAGAAAGTCTGGAGGATTCACCACAAGCAATCGCGTCATGAAACCACTTGCATCACTAGCTAAAGGTAAACAAATATCGGTGTTAGTAAAAGTAAATGGGACCTGACATTGTGTGTCCGTAGTAAAAGGTCTGGAGGATTCACCACAAGCAATGGCGTCATGAAACCACTTGCATCACTAGCTAAAGGTAAACAAATATCGGTGTTAGTAAAAGTAAATGGGACCTGACATTGTGTGTCCGTAGTAGAAGGTCTGGAGGATTCACCACAAGCAATCGCGTCATGAAACCACTTGCATCACTAGCTAAAGGTAAACAAATATCGGTGTTAGTAAAAGTAAATGGGACCTGACATTGTGTGTCCGTAGTAGAAGGTCTAGAGGATTCACCACAAGCAATGGCGTCATGAAACCACTTGCATCACTAACTAAAGGTAAACAAATATCGGTGTTAGTAAAAGTAAATGGGACCTGACATTGTGTGTCCGTAGTAGAAGGTCTAGAGGATTCACCACAAGCAATGGCGTCATGAAACCACTTGCATCACTAGCTAAAGGTAAACAAATATCGGTGTTAGTAAAAGTAAATGGGACCTGACATTGTGTGTCCGTAGTAGAAGGTCTGGAGGATTCACCACAAGCAATCGCGTCATGAAACCACTTGCATCACTAGCTAAAGGTAAACAAATATCGGTGTTAGTAAAAGTAAATGGGACCTGACATTGTGTGTCCGTAGTAGAAGGTCTAGAGGATTCACCACAAGCAATGGCGTCATGAAACCACTTGCATCACTAACTAAAGGTAAACAAATATCGGTGTTAGTAAAAGTAAATGGGACCTGACATTGTGTGTCCGTAGTAAAAGGTCTAGAGGATTCACCACAAGCAATCGCGTCATGAAACCACTTGCATCACTAACTAAAGGTAAACAAATATCGGTGTTAGTAAAAGTAAATGGGACCTGACATTGTGTGTCCGTAGTAAAAGGTCTAGAGGATTCACCACAAGCAATCGCGTCATGAAACCACTTGCATCACTAACTAAAGGTAAACAAATATCGGTGTTAGTAAAAGTAAATGGGACCTGACATTGTGTGTCCGTAGTAGAAGGTCTAGAGGATTCACCACAAGCAATGGCGTCATGAAACCACTTGCATCACTAACTAAAGGTAAACAAATATCGGTGTTAGTAAAAGTAAATGGGACCTGACATTGTGTGTCCGTAGTAGAAGGTCTGGAGTATTCACCACAAGCAATCACGTCATGAAACCACTTGCATCACTAGCTAAAGGTAAACAAATATCGGTGTTAGTAAAAGTAAATGGGACCTGACATTGTGTGTCCGTAGTAGAAGGTCTGGAGGATTCACCACAAGCAATGGCGTCATGAAACCACTTGCATCACTAGCTAAAGGTAAACAAATATCGGTGTTAGTAAAAGTAAATGGGACCTGACATTGTGTGTCCGTAGTAGAAGGTCTGGTGGATTCACCACAAGCAATGGCGTCATGAAACCACTTGCATCACTAGCTAAAGGTAAACAAATATCGGTGTTAGTAAAAGTAAATGGGACCTGACATTGTGTGTCCGTAGTAGAAGGTCTAGAGGATTCACCACAAGCAATGGCGTCATGAAACCACTTGCATCACAAGCTAAAGGTAAACAAATATCGGTGTTAGTAAAAGTAAATGGGACCTGACATTGTGTGTCCGTAGTAGAAGGTCTGGTGGATTCACCACAAGCAATCGCGTCATGAAACCACTTGCATCACTAGCTAAAGGTAAACAAATATCGGTGTTAGTAAAAGTAAATGGGACCTGACATTGTGTGTCCGTAGTAGAAGGTCTAGAGGATTCACCACAAGCAATGGCGTCATGAAACCACTTGCATCACTAACTAAAGGTAAACAAATATCGGTGTTAGTAAAAGTAAATGGGACCTGACATTGTGTGTCCGTAGTAAAAGGTCTGGAGGATTCACCACAAGCAATGGCGTCATGAAACCACTTGCATCACAAGCTAAAGGTAAACAAATATCGGTGTTAGTAAAAGTAAATGGGACCTGACATTGTGTGTCCGTAGTAGAAGGTCTAGAGGATTCACCACAAGCAATGGCGTCATGAAACCACTTGCATCACTAGCTAAAGGTAAACAAATATCGGTGTTAGTAAAAGTAAATGGGACCTGACATTGTGTGTCCGTAGTAGAAGGTCTAGAGGATTCACCACAAGCAATGGCGTCATGAAACCACTTGCATCACAAGCTAAAGGTAAACAAATATCGGTGTTAGTAAAAGTAAATGGGACCTGACATTGTGTGTCCGTAGTAGAAGGTCTGGAGGATTCACCACAAGCAATCGCGTCATGAAACCACTTGCATCACTAACTAAAGGTAAACAAATATCGGTGTTAGTAAAAGTAAATGGGACCTGACATTGTGTGTCCGTAGTAAAAGGTCTAGAGGATTCACCACAAGCAATCGCGTCATGAAACCACTTGCATCACTAGCTAAAGGTAAACAAATATCGGTGTTAGTAAAAGTAAATGGGACCTGACATTGTGTGTCCGTAGTAAAAGGTCTAGAGGATTCACCACAAGCAATCGCGTCATGAAACCACTTGCATCACTAGCTAAAGGTAAACAAATATCGGTGTTAGTAAAAGTAAATGGGACCTGACATTGTGTGTCCGTAGTAAAAGGTCTAGAGGATTCACCACAAGCAATCGCGTCATGAAACCACTTGCATCACTAACTAAAGGTAAACAAATATCGGTGTTAGTAAAAGTAAATGGGACCTGACATTGTGTGTCCGTAGTAAAAGGTCTGGAGGATTCACCACAAGCAATGGCGTCATGAAACCACTTGCATCACTAACTAAAGGTAAACAAATATCGGTGTTAGTAAAAGTAAATGGGACCTGACATTGTGTGTCCGTAGTAAAAGGTCTGGAGGATTCACCACAAGCAATGGCGTCATGAAACCACTTGCATCACTAGCTAAAGGTAAACAAATATCGGTGTTAGTAAAAGTAAATGGGACCTGACATTGTGTGTCCGTAGTAAAAGGTCTGGAGGATTCACCACAAGCAATGGCGTCATGAAACCACTTGCATCACTAGCTAAAGGTAAACAAATATCGGTGTTAGTAAAAGTAAATGGGACCTGACATTGTATGTCCGTAGTAAAAGGTCTGGAGGATTCACCACAAGCAATGGCGTCATGAAACCACTTGCATCACTAGCTAAAGGTAAACAAATATCGGTGTTAGTAAAAGTAAATGGGACCTGACATTGTGTGTCCGTAGTAAAAGGTCTGGAGGATTCACCACAAGCAATCGCGTCATGAAACCACTTGCATCACTAACTAAAGGTAAACAAATATCGGTGTTAGTAAAAGTAAATGGGACCTGACATTGTGTGTCCGTAGTAAAAGGTCTGGAGGATTCACCACAAGCAATGGCGTCATGAAACCACTTGCATCACTAACTAAAGGTAAACAAATATCGGTGTTAGTAAAAGTAAATGGGACCTGACATTGTGTGTCCGTAGTAAAAGGTCTGGAGGATTCACCACAAGCAATGGCGTCATGAAACCACTTGCATCACTAGCTAAAGGTAAACAAATATCGGTGTTAGTAAAAGTAAATGGGACCTGACATTGTGTGTCCGTAGTAAAAGGTCTGGAGGATTCACCACAAGCAATGGCGTCATGAAACCACTTGCATCACTAGCTAAAGGTAAACAAATATCGGTGTTAGTAAAAGTAAATGGGACCTGACATTGTATGTCCGTAGTAAAAGGTCTGGAGGATTCACCACAAGCAATGGCGTCATGAAACCACTTGCATCACTAGCTAAAGGTAAACAAATATCGGTGTTAGTAAAAGTAAATGGGACCTGACATTGTGTGTCCGTAGTAGAAGGTCTGGAGGATTCACCACAAGCAATGGCGTCATGAAACCACTTGCATCACTAGCTAAAGGTAAACAAATATCGGTGTTAGTAAAAGTAAATGGGACCTGACATTGTGTGTCCGTAGTAAAAGGTCTGGAGGATTCACCACAAGCAATCGCGTCATGAAACCACTTGCATCACTAACTAAAGGTAAATATCTGTAATGACAATGATATAAATACAAAGTTTTTATGTATCAGTGGGTTTCTTAGTTTTTATAATTTGGTTAAATTCCACTGGAGGGGACAAAATCTGTCGAGGTGTTAGGCTATATATTTTCACACGTGTTAAACTTGCCTGTGGTTCGATCGAAACCTTCAGATTTATTTCAAATAGGAAGGGCAATGTTATTATGTTTAATCAATATTGGAAAAGTGATTTTTTTAAACCCTTTACTTTCGTTGAATAAAAAGTAAGTGCTACTGTAAAGAGTTTCGCACATATACTGTATATATATATACACAATCAAATGACACTTTCATAAACAACAATTTTTATTTTACTTTTCTTCATACATTGAAGCTTTTCACTGCTTAGAGGTATCAGCATTATCAAAATTTTCAAAAGTACCTTATAGTTAGTTCTATGACTACATGTGGTCTAAGCTTCAATGTATGAAGAAAAATGAAATACAAATTCTTGTTTATGAAAGTGTAATTTAATTTTGTGTGTGTATATATATATATATATATATATATATATATATATATATATATATGTGTATATATATATACAGCCTGCTAACAATACGGAGACCATACATTGGTCATTTTGCATTTAAAGTAGCAGCCGGGTACTTGTGGCAGCCGTATACGGCTGCCACATAGTAATCCATGATAATGTAACACCTTTTGACAATAATCGAAATAAAAATCATGTCAATAAGTGTAAAAAGAAGTGTTTTATTGGAGCTATACTGTATTTGGAAGTTCTATGGTCGTTCTGAAGTTTTAAAAAATAATTTGTAAAAACCAAACGGTACTCGTATTGATAGCACAGTGAACGGGATTTGTATATCACAAGTTCGTAACATTTCCGCCAGGGGCAGCATAGTCGCCTCCTGTATATAAATTTACTGTATATTTCAACCATTCCCTAACATTATGGCACCCACATAGATATCAATCGTACTACGTAATGTATATATCTGAATTGGACAAAGAATCGCTGGAAAGTAACCACTCGGGGGTTTTTGAGGATGGTGAATTCAATGCCGTCATCGAAAGTCACCGGGGATGTACTGGTGAGGCTAAACCCATGTGCAAAAGGGGTTGAATTAGGGTAAAAATGTCAGATGCCTAAGAATCGCGGGATAATGACCGTTCGGGAGTTTTTGAGAATGCTAAATTCAATGGCGTCATCTAGAGTCACCGGGGATAAACCGGATGTAACTCTACGTAAGTAACAAAGGGATGATTTGGGGTAAAAAAGTCAAAAGTCAAAAAATACTAGAAAATAACCACTCGGGGGTTTTTGGTAAGGCGGAATTCAATGTCGTCACCGAAAGTCGCCGGGGATGCACTGATGCGGTTCCACGTGAGTACCAAAGGGGTGAATTGGGGTGAAAAAGTCAAAAGTTAAAAAATCGCTGGAACATAACCACTCGGGGGTTTTTGAGGATGCAGAATTCAATGCCGCCATCGAAAGTCACCGGGGATGTAATGGTGAGGCTAAACCTATGTACCAAAGGGGTTGAATTAGGGTAAAAATGTCAGATGCCTAAGAATCGCGGGATAATGAACGTTCGGGGGTTTTTGAGGATGCTAAATTCAATGACGTCATGGGGGATGGACGGTTGTGACTCTACGTTAGTACCAAAGGGATGATTTGGGGTTGAAATGTCAAAAGTCAAAAAATTACTAGAAAATACCAACTCGGGGAATTTTGATGAGGCGGAATTCAACCCCGTCACCGAATGTCACCAGGAATGCATTGATGTGGTTCCACGAGAGTACCAAAGGGGTGAATTGGGGTGATAATGTCAGAGGTCAGAAAATCGCTGAAAAATATCCGCTCGGGGGTTTTTGAGGATGCTGAATTCAATGCCGTCATCGAAAGTCACCGGGGATGTAATGGTGAGGCTAAACCTATGTACCAAAGGGGTTGAATTAGGGTAAAAATGTCAGATGCCTAAGAATCGCGGGATAATGAACGTTCGGGGGTTTTTTGAGGAAGCTAAATTCAATGGCGTCATGGGGGATGGACGGTTGTGACTCTACGTTAGTACCAAAGGGATGATTTGGGGTTGAAATGTCAAAAGTCAAAAAATTACTACAAAATAACAACTCGGGGATTTTTGATTATACGGAATTCAATGCCGTCACCGAACGTCACCATCAACAGGGGTGGTTCCACGCGAGTAGCAAAGGAGTGAATTAGGGTGAAAATGTCAGAAGTAAAAATAATCGCTGGAACATAACCGCTCGGGGTTTTCTGAGCGTGATGAATTCAATGGCGTCATCGAAAGTCACCGAGCATGGACGTATGTGACTCTACGTGAATGCCAAAGGGATGATTTGGGGTCAAAATGTCAAAAGTCCAAAAATTACTTTAAATTTACCACTTGGAGGTTTTTGAGGAGGCTGAATGGAATACCGTCGCCGGACATGTACTGCGATGGTTCTACACAAGTTCCAAGGGGATAAATTGGGGTGAAATTATCAGATAAATAACTACTTTAGGGCTTTTTTGCCTTCTGACAATTTTACCCCAATTTACCAATTTTCTACTCCCGTAGAGCCACACCCGTGCATCCCCGTTTAATATTGTAGACGGTATTGGAATCAGCACCCTCCAAAACACTACGATTGATCATTTTCTAGTTTTTTATGCCTTCTCGCAATTATACCCCCAATTCATTATTTGCTACTCCCATAGAGGATCATCCGTGTATCTCCATTGACGTTCGATTACGGTAAACGACTCAGCACCATTAAAATCCACCCGAATGATCATTTTCAATTGTTTTTTTGCCTTCTGACAATTGTACCCCAATTCACCCCTTTTTCTACTCCCGTAGAGCCACATCCGTGCATTCCCGATTAATATGGAAGACGGTATTGGACTCAGCTACCTCCAAAACACTACGATTGATCATTTTGTTTTGCCTTCTCATATATATACTCCAATTCATCATTTGCTACTCTCATATAGGATCACCCGTTTATACCCATGACGTTCGATTACGGTAAAAGACTCAGCACCATTAAAACCGTCCGACTGATCATTTTCTAGTTTTTTATGCCATCTGTTATTTTGACCCCAGTCACTCCTTTACAGCCCCACCCGTTCATCCCCGTTTAAATTTTGTTCACATTAGTGGACTCAGCATCCTTAAAAACACCCCAATTGATTATTTCCTAGCTTTTTTAGGGTTCTGATATTTTACCCTAATTGATCCTTTTGCTACTCCTGTAGAGGCACACACTTGTATCCCCGTCAGCTTTCGATAGTTGTACACGTTTATGAAAACTAACAACCAGGACTTACGTAAGTTGAGAAAATAATTGGCCAGCTGAAATGAAGAAGGGACATTCTAATGTATATGTTTTCACCGTGTTAGACACACCCAAAAAAATCTTTTTTTTTATTAGATAATTATTTTCCTGAAGATGCTGGTACTATTTTATCGGTGAAAACCTTTGAATAAATATATTCATTAAAAGTATTCTTGTTTTTGAAATATTTTTAATTTATTAAATATATATATATATATATATATAGGTATTTTACATTCCTGATGATGTTTGAACTGTTTTGAATCCAAATTAATAAATAATTGTTGCATTTAAATAACCTTGGTTGTTTTTAAAATATATATATATATATATATATATATATATATATATATATATATATATATATATCCAAGCGCATACTAGTTAATTAAGTTGAAGATGATGTCAAATAACATAAAAATGTAGATTCATGTAAAAACAAAACCACATTCACAATTTAAATGCCCTAGGACAGGCTCAAGCGAAAGTATAATTTTATATTTCCTAAAAATTCTTTAAAAAATTTACTTTTACGCTTTCCATTATGAGAAATCTTTTAATGTGAATTAAACCTCACGGCTTAAAAACTTAAAATGTAAAATAAAAATTAATTTAAAATGTGTGAAACTTTTACACGTAAAACAACATAACAAAGAAAGGTTTTTACTGTAAAACTAATTGTAAGAAGTAGAAGCGAAATAATCTGATTTAATTTTCCTAATAAAACAACATTGAAACAACGATGTGTACATCAAGTCTAATGAATTTGTTAAAGGTTATTTCAAGAACAAACAAACCCGAGCGGCAAGAGACCAACTTGTGCGCCTTATCAAGATTTAATTAAACATTACTGCAAAACCTTTTTCAAGCTCTAAGGTTGTAACAGCCTTACATTATACATATATTAAACAGGCCAGTTAGGTTACTATATTTCGTTCACAGTTCGGTTGGCAGAAAGTCTGTTCCTTGCGCTACTACGCAGTCTGAAAATATCTGCCAGAGAAGAAATATTTTGTCCTACATAAGGTTAGGATACTTTATATCTAACATATAATGTTCACCTTACGGTTTAATGATTAACCATAGATAATATTAGTAAACATATTGTACTAAAAATAAACTAGCTTTGGATTAGCTTTAGATGTTTAAAGTCGTCTACAACTCGTCTCAATGAAACAACTTTGGGATAAAGTTATTATCCTTTGTAATTTGATCAATACTTTTATTTGTAATGTTTAATCCGTGGCGGACAAGATTTCCAACAAGGCGGGATCTAAAAATTCAAACAATGTTAGTAGAACAGCTATTAGAGCGGATACTCAGTATCAAATGCACTAGAATTGCCTGTACCGTACTGCCAACTGAAGTGTGAATGCACAATAGTGACCTAGTCACGGTATTGCTCAGCCGTCGTAACTAATGTAGACGAGGGTTGCCCACTACGCAGACATAAAAACATAGCCACAGAAACGGTTCAAGATTTTTGTAAACGCACCCGAGAGAACTACACGATCTGAACCCAACAGACTAATAAACTCTAAAGATCTGAACACAACGGACTAATAAACTCTAAAGATCTGAACACAACGGACTAATAAACTCTAAGATCTGAACACAACGGACTAATAAACTCTAAGATCTGAACACAACGGACTAATAAACTCTAAGATCTGAACACAACGGACTAATAAACTCTAAAATCTGAACACAACGGACTAATAAACTCTAAGATCTGAACACAACGGACTAATAAACTCTAAGATCTGAACACAACGGACTAATAAACTCTAAGATCTGAACACAACGGACTAATAAACTCTAAGATCTGAACACAACGGACTAATAAACTCTAAGATCTGAACACAACGGACTAATAAACTCTAAGATCTGAACACAACGGACTAATAAACTCTAAAATCTGAACACAATGGACTAATAAACTCTAAGATCTGAACACAACGGACTAATAAACTCTAAAATCTGAACACAACGGACTAATAAACTCTAAGATCTGAACACAACGGACTAATAAACTCTAAAATCTGAACACAACGGACTAATAAACTCTAAGATCTGAACACAACGGACTAATAAACTCTAAAATCTGAACACAACGGACTAATAAACTCTAAGATCTGAACACAACGGACTAATAAACTCTAAGATCTGAACACAACGGACTAATAAACTCTAAGATCTGAACACAACGGACTAATAAACTCTAAGATCTGAACACAACGGACTAATAAACTCTAAAATCTGAACACAACGGACTAATAACCTCTAAGATCTGAACACAACGGACTAATAAACTCTATGATCTGAACACAACGGACTAATAAACTCTAAGATCTGAACACAACGGACTAATAAACTCTAAAATCTGAACACAACGGACTAATAAACTCTAAGATCTGAACACAACGGACTAATAAACTCTAAAATCTGAACACAACGGACTAATAAACTCTAAGATCTGAACACAACGGACTAATAAACTCTATGATCTGAACACAACGGACTAATAAACTCTAAGATCTGAACACAACGGACTAATAAACTCTATGATCTGAACACAACGGACTAATAAACTCTAAGATCTGAACACAACGGACTAATAAACTCTAAGATCTAAACACAACGGACTAATAAACTCTAAGATCTGAACACAACGGACTAATAAACTCTAAGATCTGAACACAACGGACTAATAAACTCTAAGATCTGAACACAACGGACTAATAAACTCTAAGATCTGAACACAACGGACTAATAAATTCTAAGATCTGAACACAACGGACTAATAAACTCTAAGATCTGAACACAACGGACTAATAAACTCTAAGATCTGAACACAACGGACTAATAAACTCTAAGATCTGAACACAACGGACTAATAAACTCTAAGATCTGAACACAACGGACTAATAAACTCTAAGATCTAAACACAACGGACTAATAAACTCTAAGATCTGAACACAACGGACTAATAAACTCTAAGATCTAAACACAACGGACTAATAAACTCTAAGATCTGAACACAACGGACTAATAAACTCTAAGATCTGAACACAACGGACTAATAAACTCTAAGATCTGAACACAACGGACTAATAAACTCTAAGATCTGAACACAACGGACTAATAAACTCTAAGATCTAAACACAACGGACTAATAAACTCTAAGATCTGAACACAACGGACTAATAAACTCTAAGATCTAAACACAACGGACTAATAAACTCTAAGATCTGAACACAACGGACTAATAAACTCTAAGATCTGAACACAACGGACTAATAAACTCTAAAATCTGAACACAACGGACTAATAAACTCTAAGATCTGAACACAACGGACTAATAAACTCTAAGATCTGAACACAACGGACTAATAAACTCTAAGATCTGAACACAACGGACTAATAAACTCTAAGATCTGAACACAACGGACTAATAAACTCTAAGATCTGAACACAACGGACTAATAAACTCTAAGATCTGAACACAACGGACTAATAAACTCTAAAATCTGAACACAATGGACTAATAAACTCTAAGATCTGAACACAACGGACTAATAAACTCTAAAATCTGAACACAACGGACTAATAAACTCTAAGATCTGAACACAACGGACTAATAAACTCTAAAATCTGAACACAACGGACTAATAAACTCTAAGATCTGAACACAACGGACTAATAAACTCTAAAATCTGAACACAACGGACTAATAAACTCTAAGATCTGAACACAACGGACTAATAAACTCTAAGATCTGAACACAACGGACTAATAAACTCTAAGATCTGAACACAACGGACTAATAAACTCTAAGATCTGAACACAACGGACTAATAAACTCTAAAATCTGAACACAACGGACTAATAAACTCTAAGATCTGAACACAACGGACTAATAAACTCTATGATCTGAACACAACGGACTAATAAACTCTAAGATCTGAACACAACGGACTAATAAACTCTAAAATCTGAACACAACGGACTAATAAACTCTAAGATCTGAACACAACGGACTAATAAACTCTAAAATCTGAACACAACGGACTAATAAACTCTAAGATCTGAACACAACGGACTAATAAACTCTATGATCTGAACACAACGGACTAATAAACTCTAAGATCTGAACACAACGGACTAATAAACTCTATGATCTGAACACAACGGACTAATAAACTCTAAGATCTGAACACAACGGACTAATAAACTCTAAGATCTAAACACAACGGACTAATAAACTCTAAGATCTGAACACAACGGACTAATAAACTCTAAGATCTGAACACAACGGACTAATAAACTCTAAGATCTGAACACAACGGACTAATAAACTCTAAGATCTGAACACAACGGACTAATAAATTCTAAGATCTGAACACAACGGACTAATAAACTCTAAGATCTGAACACAACGGACTAATAAACTCTAAGATCTGAACACAACGGACTAATAAACTCTAAGATCTGAACACAACGGACTAATAAACTCTAAGATCTGAACACAACGGACTAATAAACTCTAAGATCTAAACACAACGGACTAATAAACTCTAAGATCTGAACACAACGGACTAATAAACTCTAAGATCTAAACACAACGGACTAATAAACTCTAAGATCTGAACACAACGGACTAATAAACTCTAAGATCTGAACACAACGGACTAATAAACTCTAAGATCTGAACACAACGGACTAATAAACTCTAAGATCTGAACACAATGGACTAATAAAGTTCGAATCTTACAAAATAAACTCTAAGATTTGAACTGGACGAACATATAACCGGCTTAACGATTTATCAAAGCTTAAATTTTCAAATTATCACATTCTATTTTTCTAACATTGTTGTAAAACCAAAAACAATTAATATAAACAAATATTTTTAAAGTCAATTCCTTCTTGGGACAACAAAGGGAAATGTCATTTTAGTTACTTTTTATTAAATATTTACAATTAGTGCAAATAGTGACATAACACATGGATTGAAACAGCTGTTCTAGCATATTGCCTATAACATAAAATCAGCTGTTTTATGAAATCGTTTGTTATTACTTACTTTAAGCCAAATAGGACGAAATATGTATATTCCATACATTGCACTTTTTGTGAAAAGTTTTTAGTACATAAAACTAAAATTAATTTTTCTATTTAAATAATTAATTAATATTTTTAAAAAACTGTATTAACATCAATTGTCATCCACTACAGGTTTTAAAATAATGTATTTGAACTTGAGTGGATGAATAGAAAGTATTTTATTAACGACTGGACAAGCTACAGGTGTATATAGGGAGATTGTAAACTAATAGGAATGACTTGAACTTTACTGGATTTTGTTTGAACTTTAATGAGTTGCAGAACTGAGAACAATAAAACATACAACCAAGTAATACAGTAAAACTATAAAGATAAACTCTCCTGGCAAAGTTATACCCTTTGCAAACAGAGTATCCAGTAGTTGGAGAAGAGATTTGGATGTCGAAAAGCACAACAAAGTTTGCTTACATAAATTGCTGACAAGTTTAGTCCCTTCCTTTGTTTTGTATGTTATTGCATCGCCGCACAGAACGAGGTGGCAGTGTTTCACATCGCATCAGCTGTTTCCCACGTCCATTGGTAAACTTTATTTTCCAAAGCATATTTACCCAAACCGGGTGCTTTGTAGCTATATTAACCCTTAGAGGAGCCATAATACTAAACATGCCCACAAGATAAAGGCATTATTTATTACAGCCTGATCGTGTTTCCAAGTGGACGCTATCCTGTGACGTGGGACAACTCCCCGAACCTACGACGTCCCCGTAACAATAGCTTTCAGACAGAATTAATTTTATTTGCATTTCTTTGTGTACTAGTGACATTTAGAGTCACGAGGTTTAGGCCAACCTTCATAGCAAACACATAAACAGGAAACACTGGAAATGTTTATGTTTTAGCTCCTCACAGGCATTGACAACTACATAAAATGGGGCTTCGATAAATATATAAAATAAGCCGCAAAAGTAATAAAACTAAAATCTTGATTAATCTTGACAATTATGTAACGCCGATATGATTAATCGACGCCATTTAAATTGCCGTCGTTTCTCTAACAAGCAGGGCTGAACAATCATTTTTGTGGGAAATATTGAGTGCCAACTTAAATAAACAGATTATCGTACTTGACAGATTCCACTAAAACCAATTAGGTAAGATTCTACCGTATCATAATTTTTCTCGTTATCATTCCTTCTGATACTTCACACTCTCCATATATATATATATATATATATATATATATATATATATATATATATATATATATATATATATATATATATATATATATATATATATGTATATATATATATATATATATATATATATATATATATATATATATATATATATATTCTTGATATTTAACGTTATCCATTGTTTTTCCGTTGCACAAGTTAATATATTACTATGTAAGTAATTTTATCCATCATTAAGTGCAATAATTTTACCTTGAGTGATGAGGCACCTTTCGGTCAATTGACCATTGTCGAATCACTGATGTTTTTCTGTTGTAGATGTTCGGTCTGTGAAGTTGGTGTTTGTTGACGTTACGCGCACTTTTTCTTGATCTGTGTGTATGATATTTCTATATAGTATGTCTTCTGTATATGTTGTTTGTAGATTCATTAAATTGTTGTGTATGTTTTTATAAATGTGGTATTTTTCTAGTGAGTTTAGTTCTATTGGGTTGTTATTTATTTCAAGTATGGTTAGGTTATTTTCGTAATTTGTTATTTCGTGTTTATGGGATATTAGGTGTGCTGCAACATTTGATACTTTAGAATTTATGTTTTTGAATGCTCTATAATGTTCTTCAAATCTTATTTTAAATGTTCTGGTTGTTTTTCCTATGTAAAAAGCGTTACAGTTGTTGCATGTGATTTTGTAAATTCCTGATAGGTTATGTTTTTCTGAATTTGTTTTGTGGTTTGTGTTATTAAGATATTTTATTATTTTGTTGTTTGGTTTGTAAGTTGGAGTGTAGTATTCTTTGTTGTATATATTTGTTATTTTTTCTATTTTGTTATTGGTGTATTTATATTTTAGGTAGATTTTTTTATTTTCATTATTTTCGTGTTCCGTTTGTAGTGTTGTGTTGAGGTTGAGGAAAATATTACTAAGTGAATTTGTGTCAAGTGGAGTGAAACAAGGAACCACGCTAGTAATAAGCAATACATTTATTTTAACTTAAAGCCTCTAAAGTAACAAACATTAAGCATCTTTTAAACTTTAGAAATTCCTTAAAAAGTCATAGTTAATTGAAATATAAAATTTATCAAACCAAGTGCAGTAACTTATACACGCCCTTAGATAGCTAAAGAAAGTAAATTTAGAATTGTAAAAAAAAAAAATAATAGTCAAATAAGAGTCTTGATGCCTATCGGCAAATATTAAGAGTTAGTAAATCGAATTATATGAACTAACTGTAAATACAATATTGATCACAGGATAAAATAAATCTGTAATTATAAAAGCAAGTAGCTGGATTATTAATTTAATTTCCTAAGAGTCAAAATACCCTGTAGAGAAGCATTAAGTGAAGGTACGTTATAATATATATATATATATATATATATATATATATATATATATATATATATATATATACATATTGTTAAATATTTTCAATCGTTAAAAAAATACATTTATTCATCCACTCCAAGTTAAAATACATTTGTTAAAACTTGTAGTGGATAGTAATTGATGTTTCAATAGTAATTGAATACAGTTTCTACTGTAATACAGTTTTACATGGGAGAATAACTACTCGCAAAAGGGGCAAGGTATGCAATACAGTAAACTCCCGATTATCCGTGGAATAGGGTGGCCCGGAAACGCCGGATAACGAATTCCCCGGATAATCCGCTATGAACAAAGAATACGCAAAACTATCGATAATCGATTATTATACCATAAGCTACACAAATAATGACCCCGGTTAATGCAATTCACAAATAATCTTCAGAGGACATAATAAATACAGAAAATAATTTAAAATGTCGATGTATTTGACGGATTATAACATGTACATTTATATATCTAACTATTTACAATACGTACATAAGTATATATCAAAATTAAGTATGTATGTATATATGTAATTTCCTTTACACATAATACTTTCACTTTTTAACAAAAAAATCTGTCACTTTCGTCTCTTTTTTTGTGAGCATTGATTTAGCTTTAATGTGCGATCTAAGTTCCTTGAGAACCATTTTGTCGCACAGTGAAGAGTCGTCTTGCTCTAATTATTGTGTCCGTTGTTTTCATCTCAAAAATTTTATTTCTTCCATAGACAGATCTTCCATTCCTACAGACATGTATTGTACCACAGCTCACTAACTGTTACGAAATTTTTAGTAATGTTTTATATTTCGTACGGCCTAATGCGCTTCCATTCTTGTATTCTATTATTATTATATTTAGTCACGCGATACTTACGTTTAATGACTACGCTCCTGTTCCTATTTATTTATTTATTATTTTATATTTACATAAACCCGTTTATAAACGTGATAGTCTGATAATTTACTGCTTTAAATTCTATTTGTTTGTTTATTGTTTATCTTTAGTAACGCTACCAAACAGTAACACTCATACTGAGGTCTCCCATAACCTCGATTGGGGATTTAATCGTAATCCACAGAGACGAAGACTTGCTTTAGCGTAGTGGAACCATTGTAAGAACATCCAAGAATACTACCGATTCTTATTGTTACAAAAAATATTAAGCTTAGAAAAATTTATTAAACAATATTCTGAAGCCTTTAACCTCAAATACGTTTTTTCTAACCTGATGTATATTTCGGTTACCATGTAACGATTCCCAGAGGCAAAAAAGCTGTCTAACCGAAATGTACATCACGTTAGAAAAAAGTAGTTGAGAAGTTTTTCAGTTTATTTATTATTATTTAACCACAATATTATTATTAACTGCGTTACATAGACTATATCAAAACGTTTATTGACTATATTCTTTAAATCATGTATCCAGTTTTGTCGGCCCAGGCTACAAATTTTCTTTTGTTTAGAATGTATTTTTTGACTGGGAAGCGTCTGGGGGAGGTGGTTCTGTAAATTTTATACAATTATCTATAACAATCCTACACTGCCGAATGCAAAAACTATGTAATAAAGAAGATATTTGAAAAATTTAGTTAGTTAAGTTTAAAACCATTGTTTAAAAAGCAACAAAATGCACAACAACTTTGCATAGCCGGCGATACAGGTAGTACCTTGTTTAAAAAACTCTTCCAATTGTTCGAGAACAGAAATGGAAACAACAACCATGAAATGTAATAAAAGTTTTACGAACATCATTAAAATCCGCTTTATGAATCGTAAAAGCAAAAGTTAGGAACACGACGAGAGGGCGGGGTCAAGTTTTCGTCGCAAGACCACGCCCATTTGCACTTGGTTGTAATACTTTAAACAAAGATGAGGTAATTCTGATGCGGAGGCGAGGTGATTTGTAGAGGAACGAAATGTATGCATAGCTGGGATTTAGTTACAATTTTCTTTTTCTTTGAAGGCTGCTTATGCATAGCAGATCTTTTCTATTGTAATAAATGTACGATCTTTAGACTATATAGTTTCGTCCAGGGGAATGGAAAAGTTACAAGAAAACAGTTTAGTCTCTCGAGAAACATTATACAATCTGTTTATTTTACGTGACGCAGAGAACTATCATTGTGTAGCGTTTAGACCAACTTGGAGATTTTACAACGGTATCTATTTCATAGTCGAAAATCCTACTTAATAATAAAATATAAAATGTAAACATGCATCATTTATAATTATTTACTGAAAATTTATTCCCTTACAACAATAATTTTAACATTAAATCAGACTAAACTTAAAATAAGATGAAAACTCATGTAAAGAATTTCACTCATGTACAATTTCACTCAAGTTTAGCCTGGGAAAGGTTTCCGACTGAATTTACCGGAAGCCATCATCACTGGAAACTCCAAGGTAAATTATAGATATTAACAGATAAGCTGGCCTCTAACCGATCGATAGAAATTCCGTACTAGCCTAGATTAAGATAAAAAACATTGACTGATGTCATCCGGGTTGCGTTCGTTCTCCTCGCGGCCCTCGTGAAGGCACTTCATTAGATTAAGTACGAAATGCTGAAAGTAATGTATGTCCACATCCCCGGAAATGTTTGCAGAACGGTCTTTGCCTAACGTCCACCCACCCCCCGCCTATAGTCCCGCACCAGATCCAAGTGCAAGCTTACGTGACAACACCTATACTCCCCAGCGTTAGACAGATATGGCAAAACATTATATCTTAAGGCATGTCGCTTCATTACATTATCTCTCGACCTACCCGCTTCTACGATCTGCATAAACAGACACTTCTTCAGGCGCATTGCATTTCCCTCTTTGCATCTTTCCGACGCCACTATTACTTAAAGCTATGAACCTAGGTCAACCAGGAGGGAATGTGTGGAAGATGTATGTCAATCGGTCTTGAATGTTTAGAAAGTATCCCAATTACAAAGGAGTGAAAGATAATAGGAAATACGTACAATGCGTGAGGTTTAACGATGTCCCTCGTTCTGCTCTAACATTTGACTACTAGCCTAACTGAAAACATTATACAATACATATATCGTCTCTTTTGTAATCGCGTCTCTTTCTTTGCAGAAACAGAGCAACACATTTAAAGATCATGTCTACATCAAACTAATATAGTATTATCATTTTACACTTTAAACACGACACTGATGTTTTATGAAGTGTTGGGTTTTGACCCCGCACTGCAGCCCAGTCCACCCTAGCAATCTCAAGGTCAGAGACACGGTTAAACCTCACTCATTGTATGTAAAAAAGCGGAGACAGTCAGAGATGAATAGGTGACAAGTAACTTTTTGGAATAACAATCAGAGTGAAATATGTAAAACATGAGATATGTCAAGCGTAGTGGAATTTGTGGAAATAGTTGTGAATCATGAGGGAACGTTTTCAGGTTGACAGCTTTACTCTGAGTAAAGCTAATTAGGCTTCTAATCGAGGCTCGCAACGAACATATAATGAACACAACTATGAGTAGCTTCGGCTTTATTGCAAGTCCTTGCTTGCTCGTTATTAACGGCTGCGTTAATCCGATTGGCGGAGATTCTCGGAGCGAGATAATCAGCCTAGGAATCGCTTTACCGATCCGACAACCCACTCCCGCATCAATAAGCAGCTCGCGTCTACGTGGAACTTAGCGGTTTGAAACAAGATCCCACCAGGGCCGTTCATGTTCCCCGTGCCGAGCGGAATAACAATGTCTAGAACCCAATCCATGCCTTGCTACCGTTACAACAATCCCTATTTTATATTTAAAACTACTGTAATAATTTAAAAAAATCATTCTCGATTATACTGAAATACAACGCAAGGAAAAACACATCCAATATTTTAAGACATTTTTTTAGTTTCACTTGGAGCAATGTTTAAATTAATTTAAATTTATATCCCTTATTCATACTTTTATACAAGAGCTTTGCTGATGAACAGTGTTTCATGATGGGTATAGAGACAGCTGTGCATCATACTTTTTGTCGCTTTGATGTCACTGAGTATTTTTCCACGAGAGTTTGGATGATAAACAGCGTTATATGGTGGATATAGATAGAGGCAGCTTTGCATCAGACGTTTTGTCGCGTTAAAGTCACTGAATATTCTTACAAGAGAATTTGGCTGATAAACAGCGTTTCATAGTGGGTATAGAGACAGCTGTGCATCATACTTTTTGTCGCTTTGATGTCACTGAGTATTTTTACACGAGGCTCATAAACAACGTTTCATGGTGGATATAGAGGCAGCTGTGCAACAGACTCTTTGGTGCGTTGTCACTGAGTAAGTGGAATGATACTACGTAGGAAACCATGATATTAACCACATTAGTATCATTTTATTTTACAATAGTACTAATTTTTATCGTTATTCCATTTTATCTATAATCACTTGACGCGTTCCTTTGGGGTCATGTAAACTTTAAAGTATTTAATAGTAATGAATAGCATGCTCGGAGCATGTAGGCTTTAACTCAGGAGGGTAGGGAATTGTTTATTACAGAAAAGGGAAACATTTCTATCCCAACGATAAAATTTCTTTCCAACACAGAAAAGTAGCAGAAGAATATTGGAAGGCGAGATTGTTATTCATACAGCGTACGGCCACAGGTCTACTGAGGTGCACAGATCTAAAACGTCCCGGCTTTATGTTCTCCGCGTACACCCTACTTATGTAATGAAATGGCTGTCGATTTAATAAACTAATTTGTCGAGCCTCGCTCATTCCCTCCACACGAAGCTTTCAATAAAATTGCTGTCATCCATTTTAATCAGACGGAAGCAGACTTATATAAGGGCTTCGTTAAATGTCTAAAAATACGTTTTCGTAACGAAATGGAATATTTACTGTTACAGGTCGGGGCATGGGAATGTTGTCTTAACCTTCTGGGAGAGAGGGGGAGGCTCTACCTATACCACAGAGGTTAAGATTTAATCAACATTTATAACAGCACCGGAATTCATATTATATCCATGTATATTAAATAGACTATATTATTAATTTACCGAGATTGGTAATGGCATAAGCTTCCATAGATCAGAAATAACGATTGAACATGTTAACCAAATATCACCACAATATTGGAGAGTGTAGTCCCTACATGCTTGACCATGGAACGACTTTGCTGCGAAAACGGCTTCGCAAAAATAGGTTAAATATAATATTTTATAAAATCTAACCTGACCTAACCCAATCGGGCCTAGGTTAAGTGGATAATTAGTGGGTACGTACTAAATGAAAGCACCAAAACAGCGTTTCACAATCAAAATATGTTATAAATTTAAATGAATATTTTGCTATCCACGCGAGCAATACATGTGTATATTATATTATTACATGTCTACATAATTTCTAAAATAATTTATTATTGTTGACATGAGTCAAGATATGTCTCTAATAGAAGATGAACCCGAATGCTCAAAAAATTGTTCAACTCATTTAAATTCTAATGTAAAATTGTATTACAGTTTGCCTTAAGTAAGGGCTTAGAAGGCTTTTAATGGAATTAAAACTTCGTTGAATGCATTTTCTAGAACTATGATATAATTAAAGAAATGAAAGATTTTAATGCGTTTACAAAGGCCGTCTAGATTATATTCCTCTAGCTTCCCATTACGAGTTTCAGATAAAGCGAGATGAATAGACTACTTTCCTAAACCACCTATGCAGTTCCCTTGACATAATTATAAAGTTATGTTGTACAATTTTCCTCCTTTATCAAACAAGTTTAGGACCAAAGCAATCCTACATTACTAAAACCATAAATCCGATTTAATTTACAGCCCCATTTGTGTTCTATCGTTGTTAACATCGCGAATAGCTTCAACCCAAAATTAATCCTAGTTTTGCAGTGCGTGCAACTTAGTTGTATTTATATGCAATAAACTTTATACCTCAATTACAAGTCGCAGTTACTGTAACGTGGTGGGATTCGGACCCCTTCCCCTGGGCGACACACACACACACAGCGAATTGCGTTAATCAAGGGGCTGTTCGTTGATGACGTATTTGCACATTTCCGGGTGTTCGTTAGGAGTTTGTTTGCTCACACACACCAAGCGCAGAATACAAAATAAAGCTAATGAAATACATTAAAATAAACATTTTCTGATTGTCTAGATAAACTCATTACCAAATTATTAATTTACTAAATTCCATTTCTGTTAGGAATACTTGTTTGAGTACAGTGTTCTGCCATGCTTGACGTTTAAATATTCTCCTCTGTTGACGCGTTTCGGAGTAACTCCATTTTCAAAACTTGAATCGTACTTAAGGTTTTGAAAATGGAGTTACTCCATTTAGATGAAATATTGAAAAGTAAGGAATGGCAGAAAACTGTACTCAAATATATCACTACCATGGCTTTATTTATGGGTAGGCTTTACAGCTAAATTGGGCTGGGTATATGATCAATACGTACAATATTTTTTTAATTTTCAATTTCTTTATTGGAGTTCCGAAATTGTATGACAAAGGTTGATTCTTAAATAATTCAAAACAGGTTATATACGTTCGTACTACAGTAATTGCTGGTGCTTATTGCTTACATAAACACAATAACAAAAAGAAGTTCCTCGTATGTTGTATTTACTAGCGGAGCTAAAAACATCAGTCTGGCTAATAAATGTTTCAAGATATCTACTTACACAACAATCAGTATTTGTTAGCGAATACCGTAACAAGAAATGTTTTATATAAAATGTGCTATTAATTTTGCTGCTTAATTTTGATCCTAAGAATGACAAACCTGCGATATTTACGTAAAATATGTATGTGTTCTTTAACAAAAAAAAGATTACTAGTCTATAACAAACCATTATACAGTACTTACGCTAAACTCGCATATGCCTCTCTTACCTGCAACAAGAAAATAATTAATTAAAAACGTATCGTAGCAGTCGTCAATATAAGGGACATTAATGTCTTAGTGTAAGCTGGCTTGTGAGTTAACTGTTCACAAACTCGCAATTATATTAGTTTTACCCTCCTTAACTTTAATCATCAGTCAGATGCAGGGAATATCCACTCACAAACTACTAATTCTGTACCTAAGACAATGTTTATTAAAAGCTAAAATTCACAGACAAGTTTTAAAAGTCGTGATAAATTGTGGCAAAATTTAACGAGTTCATAAATAAAGCAAATAGTGTAGAAATACCCTGACGCCAAGGCCGAGATAAGCCTTGGGTGACGTATGTGCCAATACATCTGCACAGTGTAGCCACAACATCAACAATAAATCCTCATTACAAGGACGAGATGTCAATAAATTTTAAACTATTCCAGATATGTAACTACTATGTAAACCCTAACAATTGCAACTTACAATTACAATAGATAGCGTGAATACCATTACAATAGCTGGGCTAAATGTAACTACTATTTTGTCGTTAAAAAATTCTATGTAAACTAACTAAATGCCGAATAGAACAAGTAAATTCATTTCCCTCCGTCTTGCAATGTCATACGTTCTTCACACGATGTAATTAGCTTATGTTAGAAAATTTAATTTTTCTAAAACTCAACGGCCACTTTGTATGTATAATATAATATAACTATAAAGTAATGTATTTAAATAAACTGCCCTATTTTATTAACAAACAAGACCTTTTACAGTTCAAAAGATGTCGCTAAACGGAGGTTAATTTTGTATATTTCAAATTTTAACCACTACAGTATAAATTATATTATAAAAATAAAATTAAGTTTATCTACTGAAACTAGTATGTCGTTGTAAGACCGATTGAAATGTTGGCCAGTCGTTCGATTCGGTAATTGGTTAGTTTAAGTACAAACGTTTTTTCATCCCGAGCCCAAAAGAACCGGATAATTTGTAGATTTGTTTTAATATAGCTGTAGTAATGTAGTAATCTTTAATGTAGAATGTCATCAAGGACCTCTCTAGGGGCGGTAGGGTCTTGTGGTAGAAAGGCTTAGTCCTTTACCACCCTTTACCTCCATTATGCGGAGGAACCAGCCCCCCTCCAGGATGTGGTCAGGATGGAGGGTTTTTAACTGAGCATCAAGGGCCCCAGGTGCCGGTAACGAGTATTTTATTCGCCTTGCCGTCGTAACTGGGGCTCTGAGGCGGTTGGTCTTTCTTTTTCCAGCTGCTTGTGGGTATAACTAGGCGGTTTGTACTCCCGATAGGCCTGAGCACCTAAAGAGACCCTACTCTAAGGGCTTCGGCTTCCTATGGACGTGAACTGAGTGGAGGCCTTTGATCCCCCTTAGGGAGGCATTCCCTAAGGGTGCTTGGTACATGTAGGGATATATAGTCAAACACTCAGGTGTTCCAGGCGATATAAATAAGTCACTGGACAGGATGGTTTAAAACATAGAGACAATCCAGTGTGGCGCATTTAATATCAGGTAGTTTTTCTGGATAGGAGATTTCTCCTCGACATATAATATAGATCTGTTTCACCATTTTTGTGCCGACAATCATTAAAATGGCGATAATAAGGAGAGGGACGGTCCTAAAGGACAAAGATTCTAACGACAGGATGGTAGTCCTTATATTACAGTAACATTATCACTGTAATCAGCCACGCGGCCTATTTGTGGGAAATAAAGTGGGATATTTCCCACAATGCAGATGCTAATACGTTTTTATAAATGTGCCTAAAGTTAATACATACAGAAAAGTATAATACAGACCATTATATATCGAGTTTCTATTGGATTAGAAGGAGAAACAGGATAAAGATGAAAAAAGAGAAAAGGGAGGAGGAAGGCAAAAAAATACAAGGCAGACGAAGAGGACTATGATCGTGATTCATTGAAACGCGTATAAAACATGAATTTATTGTGATTTGGAGTTAAATACGCAATTATACAAGTAATAAAGGAAAACATTCTAAGTAAATTCTTACTAAAGCTGACAAAGAAGAAAATTATTTTGGTTACTTTTCATTTTATAATTATAATTAATATGAATATGTATGTGCATATAAAAGAATCACAATATTAGATGGTAAAATATAAAGCAAATTTCCTTTTTTACTCCAAATTTTACTCTCTATACAGTTTATGGTGTTGGACTATGTGGTTGTTTGTTACTATTTATTCGCTTCCTTTTTTTAAGTTTCTAATTAATGAAGCTGATGGTGGTCTACGACTTCTCATTCTACCCACCTCTTGTAATGCTTCACTTTTGTAAGAACATTTCTCTTAGAATTGTATATACAGTATCTTTAAATAATTGATTTCAAGCTTTGGAAAAGTTAGCTCAATGCCAAAGTGCTGGATTTCAAACATATAGTTCTTCAGTTCGAATCCGACAGATACATCAGGTTTTTTAAATTGTCATCCACAACAGGTTAATTGTAAATCACTACATTTCAAGTCAAGAAATGTATTTGAACTTGATTGAATGAATAAAAACATATTTTAATAACGATTTAGAATTTGTACAAAATATATAGAGAGAGTGTGAACTAATAGAAGGAACTGGGAAATTAGCAATAAAACAGACTTACCTAAATTCACGCAATGTTTCCAAACAAAAAGACCCGCCTTTGTCTTTGTCATCGTTTTGTCAAGACAGACAATCCGAGTTCTCACTGCCCACTCACATTTTAGTATAGTCAAATAACCTTCTAAGACAAGAGACTCACTGAGGCGTAATCAATCCCAACGTACAACGTTTGTTACATTGTTCACCAGTTTCACTTAACAGGTGTCACATTAAGAATTCTAGTCGAAAAATTCTAATACAACAAAATTAAAACACTAATAAAAATTACGTTGTTACACTCGGATTAGTGTCGACAGAAGCGAATGCCCTTAAAGCCGCGACTATAGATATTATGAATTAAAAATAACAATTAATTTTTCGTAATGAGAAATTACCTAAACATTTGTTATCAGACGCGCCTAAGAATGTTTGTATTTCAAGAATTGGTTTAAAAATACATAGTTTATTATTTTCGTTATATTGAACTATTTCTATTGAGATTGATCAAAATTTAAATAAATTATTATATTTATAACATGATCAAACTATTTAATACTAAGCTTTACCTCAACAATGTTCAATAAATAATGTAACATAACCTACGTGTTAAAACAGTTGTTTTACAACATAACCAAAACATAAAATCAGCTGTAGCGTGAAATCATATGTTACCGTTTAATTCACTTTGACGTGACTCATAACGTAAGCTGACGGAATTTATACTGACGCGGAATTGTATTTTTATGTCCGTCCATTACGTCTTTGTAGGATATCCATCCATAAAAGTTTTCACTTCAAAAAAATTATTGACTAATTAAAATACACTTTAGTCTTGTCTACAAGTAAATGGTGCGTGTGTGTGTGTGAGAGAGAGAGAGAGAGAGAGAGAGAGTGTGTGTGAGTGAATTACTTTCAGAAAGTTATTCAACACTCAGTATTTTGTTGGAAATGAAAAATCAATCAAAAATATAGGAATTAATTCAATCCAATTGTTTTTTCAAGAAACCTCTCCAAGTAATTCTTTTCTAAATTCTATTTTTAACTATTACCTTACGAAATTCTACCCTTGGAAATTTGTTTTCCCACAAATTACAAAAAGCACAAATGTTTAGAAATATCACGGACCCTACACCTACGGTGAATCAGCAGACCCGGCCCTTACGACAAATAGATAACCCTACGTGGCCCTTACGACAAATAGATGCCCTACGTAGCCCTTACGACAAATAGATGCCCTACGTGACCCTTACGACAAATAGATGCCCTACGTGGCCCTTACGACAAATAGATGCCCTACGTGGCCCTTATTGTATTAGACACCCTTTGGCTCATAACGCCAAGCTAATCAAAAAAAAGGACGAGAGGGTGGTTTGTGTACAGCCTAAACTTAAATATGTGTTTATATTACAAATATGCATAAATCTAATAGAATTTTGCATTGTTTTCACATTGGAATAACTAAACAAGATGTAACTGTATTTTGCCTACGCCCTGCTCTTCAGCTAGTCGTGCTATGCAAGAACGCTAAAGTCTATTTACCCTAACGAGCAATACCCTATACAACAAAATGAGATTCACTTTTTTCTTAATTATTTTATAATTAATGAAAGCTCTTAAAAGTATTTAACTTAACTAAAACTTAAGCTGTTCTAAATTTAAATTAATTCAAATTACATTAAATTACTAAGAAATTAAACTGCATTCATCCACGATAAACCTTCGGATACTTCTATCTACAAGCGTAATAATTGTTTAAACCTTTAAATAGTTACATCTAGAGAACACAGAACGCGACTAGCGCGACAGAACGGGTCGGGAAGAGGACGTTCCGGTACAGACTGGGAAGCTTACGACGCACAACGCACGCTTGTCAGAGCGCAAGCTCCCGGAAGTAATCAGGCGGAAGATGCGTCCTTTCGCTTTCATGGCGCTGAACACACTTGGACTTTCTTTGTGGTCATAGTGCTTAATCACCTGATAGGGTCAGCAAAGCATCACGTGACCAAGATACAACTACCTTCCCTTCGTCCAGTGTTAACACCAATAATATTCGTGTACCAGCTCTTCCGTTGATTCAAATTCACCCCCATTATAAGACAACTTATTATTATTGTTGCCTAATATTTGTTTATGCGATGTTTTCTCGTAGAGTAAAACATTTGCAGCCCAGAAATATGGAGAATCTGCGCTGCCAAAGAATATCGTGTTCCCTCAAGGTGACCCAGCGTTTCCAGATAATAAACCACCGAAGCAGTATATCTGACGTCATGGGAAACCTCTTAGGCTATATCTGTGATGTCAGACAGCTGCTCAGCATGATCCCTCCTAAAGCTGACAACAAAGCGGTGCGGTGGTCACCCGCATTCTCGCAGTAACCACGACCTAGTCTTGCGGTGCTAGAAGCGACACAGATCAATATCCGTCAACAGCTCTTACGTCACGATGACTCTTCCATACCATTTGTTCTATTTAACCTCTCTCTGCTCTCTCATACCATCTCCCTTACCATCATAACCGTGGTCAACTCTGCTCTCTCAGACCATCATAACATGGTCAACTCAGCTGTCTCAGATCATCATAACATGGTCAACTCTGCTCTCTCAGACCATCTCACTCACCATCACCGTGTCTGTCTTCCGACTCCCCGTCATTGTGAAAGAACTCAAAGATAAATCCTTCATGCGAAAGTTATCTCCTGTCTAGCAGATGAAAACTACACCAACACAAATCTAACGTCGAACTCGTTGCTTCCACCCGAGTGACTCGACAGAGTTGGCATACTAGCACGTTACCTTGCTGTAAGGCCTGGACTGGTGACCTGCCTGGGACGTAACGAACTCCAACCAGGCACTTGTGTTCGACCCCTTTTCCAAAACTACTCGGGACCAGTAGAACCTACCAAACGGCCAGGTTATAGTCCGTCAATAACACGTCTGATTAGTCGATCCTGGTAGTGCAATCGGGCCTCTATCCACTCCGGGTCGGCTGGACCGTCAGACATTGGGAGCACCCTCCAGAAACAGCATGACTGAAGCTGCGTCAAACGTTTAGCGAACATTATATCTACTTACTCATTTTCCCACATATTTTTTGCTATTTTCCATATTCCCGATACGCTTAACTCGTTCAGCTGGGCGAAGTCTATATAAACCCGTCGTGTGCTAACGCCTGGCCGTCCCCGGAGCCAAATCCTTGATCATCTCGTCACCCACATAAGCCTGCTTGTACTTTACCCTTAGATACCTACCGCCAAGACATAACTACCTGCCTGCCGAAAAATTATTAAGAAAAATATATAATTTATTGAGTTTGCCTACTGACAATTAACAATTAATATATAATTATATATTAAAATATACGAGTATATAGTAAAAAGTTATATTAACAAATATTTTTTAAAGTCAATTCCAAATCAGGTTTCAAAAAAATATATTTTACTTAATTTTTATTAGATAATTACAATAAAGTAGCATAACATCCATTAAAACAGCTAACTTAGCACATATCCTATAACTAAAATCAGCTGTTATATGATACCATATGCTAATGCTATAATAAACCTATTTTAGGCCAAACGGACTGAAGTAATTATATTGCATACCTTGCACCTTTTGTGAAAACATTGCATTCCATATAAAACTAAAACTAATTCATGACGTTTAATTATTGAATTAATATTTGAAAAAAAAAACTTTTTACACATAAAGTGCCATCCACTAAAAGTTTTTAAAAATGTATTTCAAGTTAAGTGGATGAATAAAAACTATTTTAGTAACGATTGAAAATTTATGCAAAATATGTATATATATGTATAAAGAGCTAAGTCATAATACAAATACAGTACAAGAATTATTTATAATTCTTGTATTTGTATTTTGACTTAGTTCTTTATTAATACACAAGAATACATATTGCGATATATATATATATATTTTTTATATTAAATATGGTGATATGTTTTCTTGTAATATAGTTAATAAATTTAAAATATTTCAAAAACAAGAATGCTTTTAATGAATATATTTATTCAAAGCTTTTCGCCGATAAAATAGTAGCAACATCTTCAGAAAAATAATTATATAATAAAATATTATTACAAAATTCTTGTTTTTGAAATATTGTCAATTTATTAATTATATATATATATATATATATATATATATATATATATATATATATATATATATATTACGTTATCCATTGTTTTTCCGTTGCACTGACTTTATGAAGTTAATATATTACTATTGTAAGTAATTTTATCCACCATTAAGTGCAATGATTTTACCTTGAGTGAGGTAAAATCATTGCACTTAATGGTAGATAAAATTACTTACAATAGTAATATATTAACTTCATATATATATATATATATATATATATATATATATATATATATAAATATATATATATATATATATATATATATATATATATATATATATATATATATATATAAGGAGAATGTGAACTAATGAAGGATTTGAAAAAACCGTAAATTTATTAAGAATGTTTAAGTACAAAACTATATTTATTCAAAAACAAAAAAGATTATTCGAGCGTAATAAAAAATTTTTTTAAGAACAGATTTCTCCGACATTGTACAGTTATAAATTCTAGAAGATATTTGAATCTAATATTAATCGGTAGGGAAGGTTTTAGTTTTAAAGGTGTATTTATAAAGGAGTTTAGAGGAGCAGGAAGAACCGTGGAAGCAGTGTCAAGGAGAAGGGTAAAGGTATTAACGATTGTTTGAAAACAAACAAAAAGCTTTTTAGACTTTTATCCTGTATAAGCAGCAGGCGAGGTGAGGCGGGGGGGGGGGGGGGTCGTAATGCGGCTTTGATGTGACAATGATTTGTTACCATCCAAACTGGAAATTACCCTTAATGTAGGTAAAAGGGTGAACACACGTTATGTATAAAGTAGGAGGGGACTCGGTTTCGCATAAATGTTCATTTAAAAAAGTAAACATGAATGCATTTACCTAACCTCAAATTACAAAATCAGTTTTTTCATGCGCTTTATATTTTACCCATAAGTATCAGAAACCGAAAATAAGTTTTGTAAGATTCTTCTTGCACCTGTTTTTTTATTTTCATTGGCGAAAATATATATCTATACACAATTGTGTCACACTTTCTTGAGCGGTCCATATTCGAATTTATACTGCCATTAATAGCTTAAATATAGACACTGTTGATTACAAAAAATAAAAATTTGAAAGTGAAAACTCCTAAAACGATGCCTACAAAACCTTACTGAGGGACATAAACTTACAGTTTCACGTCAGTATAATTTCCGTCAGATTACGCTATGAGTCACCTCAAAGTGGATTAAATGATAACATATGATTTCATGCAACAGCTGATTTTATGTTGTCAAACAGCAGTTTTAACAAGTAGGTTATGTTACATTATTTATTGAACACTGTTAAGGGAAAAGATTGTTATTAAATAATTTTTATCAGGTAACAGATATATTACCTTATTACAATTTTAATAAATTTCAATAAAAATAATTCAATACAACGATATTAATAAGTGATCTAGTTTTATTCTAATGTTTGTATTAAAACCTTCCTAGACGCGTCCGGTACGTAATAACGAATAGTCTGCAAAGTAAATGAAAAAACCAATATTTACGAAATGTTTGGATCTTGGTAGAACAGTAAAAATATTTCTGTAAGGTTCTTGCGAAAACAAAATTAGGTTGTGGCACTCTTACAGAAGTGAAAACGTTTATGGCCACGTCTAAATAGATTTTTAATTAAGTAAAACATTTACTTTTGCATAATGAAAAATTACCTAAACATTTGTTATAGTATAACGAAAACATTTGTTTCAACAATAACCGCCGAAAATATACATTTATATAAAGTTTTTATTAAATTTTTTTATCTTATTATTTATTTTTTATTTGAAAAAACAAATTTATTAGATGTTTCCTGGATACAAATTTATTCAACAAAAATTTATCAGACGCCTCTAAGAATGCTTTCATTTAAAAAATTGGATTAAAACATTACTTTTTAACACCGCTATATCGAATTGTTCATATTGAGATTTATCAAAATTTAATAATTTATTTAATAACTGATCAGCAGTTAGTAGCAACCTTTTTCCGCAACAATGTGAAATAAATAAACCAACTTTACCTATGCGTTAAAACCGCTGTTTTACAACATAACAAACACAATACAATCAGCTGTTGTGTGGAAGCTTTGAGGTGACTCATAGCTTAACCTGACGCGAAAATGTATGTTTACGTCCAACATTAAGTCTTTGTAGACGTCGCTATAAAATTGTTCACTTCAGGAGCATGGAATGGAAGTATTAAGGCCAAAGGATTTGATCATCTGAGAGTTCGGCTACTGAACTATACGCTACCCCTAGCTTTACGCATCGAGTTAGTTTGTGAGTAGTGAAACCTAGGTTATAATATGATTTAATGCATTAGAAACTTTAATGGAAACACACAGATACTTTCTATAATTAAATAGTGACACTGTTACTCCAACAAATAGGGCCAAGTACCGCACATAATGCATGCAAACATTTACTCATTTATTCTACTGTCAACGAGTCAGGTCCAGTGAAAGTAAACATAAAATTTAACTGCTTCGCTTCACTTAATTACATTTTATAAATATGCAAATATCCTACAATACAGCGTAATCCAGGAAGCCGTAAATTGACATGAGACAAGCCCAAGTTAAGGTGCTTACTATGGGCCCATTGTCATAATATTGTGGCCAAGACTAAACCCTTTACACTTTACGCAACACTAAGCCCGAATCCATTATGACGTCACTGTTGTGTCACTAAGGAAAACAATAGACTCCTTTTGCGTGCTCCCGGCGAGTCTTTGTCGTTTTGTTACTTTTTTCAGGACCTACAAAATGGAGTAATTCTTACGAGGACCTCTGATTTTAATTTTGGTGGCAAAGAATTACAATAGATTAAAATGGGTTTTAATGGTTTTTTTAAATTTAAAATTGACTGTCAGTCTTACACAAGAAATATATATCAAGATGTATGTGTTGTAAAATAAGATTATTCTAACGTTCAAATATTTCTGAAACCCAAGGTAATGGGAAAGTTTAACATCTGAAGGAAGGGAGAAAATGAAGGTGTAACAACGGGGAAACGCAAACAGCAGAAATCCAGGGTAATGGGAAAGTTTAACATCTGAAGGAAGGGAGAAAATGAAGGTGTAACAACGGGGAAACGCAAACAGCAGAAACCCAGGGTAATGGGAAAGTTTAACATCTGAAGGAAGGGAGAAAATGACGGTGAACCAACGGGGAAACGCAAACAGCAGAAACTCAAGGTAATGGGAGAGTTTAACATCTGAAGGAAGGGAGAAAATGAAGGTGTAACAACGGGGAAACGCAAACAGCAGAAACCCAAGGTAATGGGAAAGTTTAACATCTGAAGGAAGGGAGAAAATGAAGGTGTAACAACGGGGAAACGCAAACAGCAGAAACCCAAGGTAATGGGAAAGTTTAACATCTGAAGGAAGGGAGAAAATGAAGGTGTAACAACGGGGAAACGCAAACAGCAGAAACCCAAGGTAATGGGAAAGTTTAACATCTGAAGGAAGGGAGAAAATCAAGGTGTAACAACGGGGAAACGCAAACAGCAGAAACCCGTTGGCCGGGCGTTACTCGTTAAAAATTTTAAAAGTTAAACGGCGATTGGCTGAAATAAGAGGGGATAGAATGCTCGTTATTCAAAAGTAATATCCTCGGGGGAAACGAGTTTAGTTTATTAAAACAGAGACTAGTTTTGACGGCGATGTCGCCTTCATCAGTGTAGTTGGTCAAGGACTGATTAAGGCGATTGTGTCGTCGAAACTAGTCTCCTTGTTTTAATAAACTAATGTGTAGTGAGATTTAGAGTTAACTATTTAAATGTTTACCATTGTGAAACATTTTAATAGGTGAGTTAATAGGTTAGCTCTTCATATCAGACCATGATCTAAAGGAAGTTAAGCACGAGGGAGCCTAACGCAATTTTATATCCGTTTATTGTTCTGGGCCTTAGGTTATTGTAAAAGCGTCGACATACCGGGGGGGGGGGGCTCTTTAGATCCTCTACTATAAAGCACACAATGAATCGGCAAAAGCTTAGACCGTGTCACCTCATCTGCGACTTTGCAGATCCCGCTTTGTTCTCCCTACTTCCTACTCTAATGCTCGAGATTATGTGGTACATTAGAGTGAATAGGACCTGACACACGGTAGAACCGCTACCGCCAGCGCACAGATACACAGACGCGCAAGAGACACACGTGCTACACCCGTCTGTGCACAGATATACGCTAAAACATGGCAAATAACAGATCGCATCCACACAGATAGATATAGAGAAAGAGAGACACACATATAGAGCCACAAGAACACGCGCACTCAGTAGCGTTCCCATTCGACAATCACTTTTTACAACAATTTACATTGAAACAAATTATTACTTTAAATACAGATAATGTAGAAAAACAAAGTAAAAATACAAACTTTCGGAGTCACTGTTTAAACGGAAAACTGCCAAATCGCGTATTTACGTTAATGCATGAAACAATCCCTTATTACAATATATTCCAGCTCACTGGGTAATATTTGGGTAACACAACAAAACTTTAGGATGTTATTTTCTAAAATTTAAGAGTCCTCCACAAAGATACACACTGGATGTAGAAAAAAGAACATTTTAAATGATGAATGTCTATTTAATGTGTGGAGCTTTCCTATTGGTTACATCTGACTAACCTCCTGCATTTACTTAAAAATATAACACAGATTTATTTATTTATTTCTCACATAAAACGAATTGTTTTCCGTTCAGAGCGATTTAATATTTAATTTAAACAAAAATATAAAGTAACATCAGAGTTTGTAGTTGTTATACACTTCACGTTTTAATGCTAAAAATAAGCACAGATTTCTCTTGTCAACCTGTCAGTCTGTCTGTTCAACAAAACACATCACAAAAAACCAGTGAATATATCTTACCTGTCAATGAACAATTAACAAGCATCCAGAAAAATCCGAAATAAATTTAAAACGTTTGAATGCAGTTTATTTCGCGAGCACAAACAAAACGAGCGCGTTTTAACGCATGACAGGTAACGGGGATATTTCGCACTCTGGTGGCAACACTGTATTAATTTATACCACTGTGTTTGCTTTCCCTCACGTCAACAGGAATTAAACGCTAACCCTTTATGAAGCTGCTGTCTTCGTTACGTCGGCAACAATGTAACCGTTGATTTCACACTCTGTTCGGGAGGATTAATTGTTGTTTGTTTTTCTGGGACGTAATCAGTATTAGACAATGTTTCGCGAATGTCGCAAAATACTTGCTTTTGTTATTTATTTACGCATTTAATGAACGCTAAGCTTTAAGTTAACTAGGATTCTTTTGTATAGACGCGATCGTTT
>JBAIZL010000010.1:32972826-33017826 GCA_036971475.1 Prosapia bicincta | reverse complement strand
CTAGGTCTTTTTAAGAAATGAGGCGACGAGAAATTGCTAGAAGCGCTAAGTCGATATATAATGGGTTTGTGAAGCAGGTCTGAAACACGATTTTTATAATGTAGTCGACAGAGTAAAAGCTTTAATGACAGATTGTCAGTTTTAGTGCGCGTTAAATAAAAATAGTGATCTGGGTAGTTCTTATTAAAAGAGTGATTTGAAGCTAATACGTGAATAAATAATAATAACTATAAAAGTGAGTAAATTATTAAATAGTTAACTAATTAATCTAAAATAGTTTTATAACTTATTGAGGACTAGGAAGAAAATAACAATAATACAATTCGTTTATAAAAAACACTACCTTGAAGATAATGAATAAAATTTTTCTCCTTGACTTATTCACAAGCAGTGTAAATATTTTAAACACTACAGTGCAGTACATATTTGATACCTACGCATTTTAATGATAAGGGCCATCATCAACAGAGCAAAATATTAGTTTTTCAAACATAGAACTATTAACTGCTGACGATGAGCTTTATTAGCGCGCACTATAAAACATTGTTACAATATATCTTTGTTACATAAAACTAGATATTGTACGCTCACAGCAAACCCTCGCGAACCTCGGTAAATAAGCAAATAAAGTCGGGCGTTGTTACTAATTAAAGTGTGACGGGTAACAAGGAAATTTGTTGCCGCCGCGTTGGCAACACAGCGTTAATTTCTACAATTTTCTTTTCCAGACGGAATTAATGTAGTCGCTCAAAAAAGTTTAAATTCTCGCATAAAAAGAGATTAGTAGAGAAACAGTAAAACTATTCGTTACTGTAATACAAGTGTTGCATTAGTAGGGATGTTTATAATGTTTTGATTTGATAATTTTATCTAAATACATGTTTCAGTGTAAGTTGAGAATGGGAAGGCTAGCGTTTCCCTATATCAAATACATATTTTTAACATTAAACATCCTATGTAAACAAATTTAACAATTGAAATGTTTAAACATATTCTCCACAATAATCAAAGAATTACCAATAAGAATAGTAACAAGACTTAAATAGTTTTATGTCTCTTACACTCTTCTTATTTTTGGTTATTAATACAGTAGATCCAAATATTATATATACGTATATATATATAATACGTTTCCCTGTTTAATAATTTAAAATAACATTGGTTATTCAAATACAAGAATATTTATTAATTTATATTCAAAGCTTTTCGTTGGCAAACAGTACCAACAGCATCAGGTATGAAAATTACAATAATGTAATGTCGTCTCCTCTCCCTGTCTGTCATTACATCTCTATTTATCTCTGCCTGCCTGTCTCCTCTCTGTCTCTCACTACATCTCTATTTACCTCTGCCTGTCTGGCTCCTCTCGTTCTCTCACTACATCTCTATTTACCTCTGCCTGTCTGGTTCCTCTCGTTCTCTCACTACATCTCTATTTACCTCTGCCTGTCTGGTTCCTCTCGTCCTCTCACTACATCTATATTTACCTCTGCCTGTCTGGTTCCTCTCGTTCTCTCACTACATCTCTATTTACCTCTGCCTGTCTGGTTCCTCTCGTTCTCTCACTACATCTCTATTTACCTCTGCCTGTCTGGTTCCTCTCGTTCTCTCACTACATCTCTATTTACCTCTGCCTGTCTGGTTCCTCTCGTTCTCTCACTACATCTCTATTTACCTCTGCCTGTCTCCTCTCGTTCTCTCACTACATCTCTATTTACCTCTGCCTGTCTGGTTCCTCTCGTTCTCTCACTACATCTCTATTTACCTCTGCCTGTCTGGTTCCTCTCGTTCTCTCACTACATCTCTATTTACCTCTGCCTGTCTCCTCTCGTTCTCTCACTACATCTCTATTTACCTCTGCCTGTCTGGTTCCTCTCGTTCTCTCACTACATCTCTATTTACCTCTGCCTGTCTCCTCTCGTTCTCTCACTACATCTCTATTTACCTCTGCCTGTCTGGTTCCTCTCGTTCTCTCACTACATCTCTATTTACCTCTGCCTGTCTGGTTCCTCTCGTTCTCTCACTACATCTCTATTTACCTCTGCCTGTCTGGTTCCTCTCGTTCTCTCACTACATCTCTATTTACCTCTGCCTGTCTGGTTCCTCTCGTTCTCTCACTACATCTCTATTTACCTCTGCCTGTCTCCTCTCGTTCTCTCACTACATCTCTATTTACCTCTGCCTGTCTGGTTCCTCTCGTTCTCTCACTACATCTCTATTTACCTCTGCCTGTCTGGTTCCTCTCGTTCTCTCACTACATCTCTATTTACCTCTGCCTGTCTCCTCTCGTTCTCTCACTACATCTCTATTTACCTCTGCCTGTCTGGTTCCTCTCGTTCTCTCACTACATCTCTATTTACCTCTGCCTGTCTGGTTCCTCTCGTTCTCTCACTACATCTCTATTTACCTCTGCCTGTCTCCTCTCGTTCTCTCACTACATCTCTATTTACCTCTGCCTGTCTGGTTCCTCTCGTTCTCTCACTACATCTCTATTTACCTCTGCCTGTCTCCTCTCGTTCTCTCACTACATCTCTATTTACCTCTGCCTGTCTGGTTCCTCTCGTTCTCTCACTACATCTCTATTTACCTCTGCCTGTCTGGTTCCTCTCGTTCTCTCACTACATCTCTATTTACCTCTGCCTGTCTGGTTCCTCTCGTTCTCTCACTACATCTCTATTTACCTCTGCCTGTCTCCTCTCGTTCTCTCACTACATCTCTATTTACCTCTGCCTGTCTGGTTCCTCTCGATCTCTCACTACATCTCTATTTACCTCTGCCTGTCTCCTCTCGTTCTCTCACTACATCTCTATTTACCTATGCCTGTCTGGGTCCTCTCGTTCTCTCACTACATCTCTATTTACCTCTGCCTGTCTGGTTAATCTCGTTCTCTCACTACATCCCTATTTACCTCTGCCTGTCTGGTTCCTCTCGTCCTCTCACTACATCTCTATTTACCTCTGCCTGTCTGGTTCCTCTCGTTCTCTCACTACATCTCTATTTACGTCTGCCTGTCTCCTCTCGTTCTCTCACTACATCTCTATTTACCTCTGCCTGTCTGGTTCCTCTCGTTCTCTCACTACATCTCTATTTACCTCTGCCTGTCTCCTCTCGTTCTCTCACTACATCTCTATTTACCTCTGCCTGTCTGGTTCCTCTCGTTCTCTCACTACATCTCTATTTACCTCTGCCTGTCTGATTCCTCTCGTTCTCTCACTACATCTCTATTTACCTCTGCCTGTCTCCTCTCGTTCTCTCACTACATCTCTATCTACCTCTGCCTGTCTGGTTCCTCTCGTTCTCTCATTACATCTCTATTTACCTCTGCCTGTCTGGTTCCTCTCGTTCTCTCACTACATCTTTATTTATCTCTATCTGCCTGTCTCCTCTCGTTCTCTCACTACATCTCTATTTATCTCTATCTGCCTGTCTCCTCTCGTTCTCTCACTACATCTCTATCTACCTCTGCCTGTCTCCTCTCGTTCTCTCACTACATCTCTATCTACCTCTGCCTGTCTCCTCTCGTTCTCTCACTACATCTCTATCTACCTCTGCCTGTCTCCTCTCGTTCTCTCACTACATCTCTATCTACCTCTGCCTGTCTGGTTCCTCTCGTTCTCCCACTACATCTTTATTTATCTCTATCTGCCTGTCTCCTCTCGTTCTCTCACTACATCTCTATTTATCTCTATCTGCCTGTCTCCTCTCGTTCTCTCACTACATCTCTATCTACCTCTGCCTGTCTCCTCTCGTTCTCTCACTACATCTCTATCTACCTCTGCCTGTCTCCTCTCGTTCTCTCACTACATCTCTATCTACCTCTGCCTGTCTCCTCTCGTTCTCTCACTACATCTCTATCTACCTCTGCCTGTTTCCTCTCGTTCTCTCACTACATCTCTATTAACCTCTGCCTGTCTGGTTCCTCCCACACACACTATGCCTATATTTCTGTCTTTCTCCCCTCACACAGTCTCTCTTTCTCTCACACACTCACTACATTATCTCTATATATCTTTGCCAGCATCTCCCCCCCCCCCTTTTGTCTTACTGTACTCTGTTAATTCTATAACCTACTTCTCATATTAGAATATTCAAGAAATCGCCTTCCTATCTTAGGCTTGTGTCAATGACATCAATATTTTCATGGGAATAGATTCTGTTTTTCTCATAAACTGCAGTAATAAGTTACTTCCTGAGATATCCTTACATAGGATAGTTAAATATAGCATAATAATAAATAGGGAAAATCAAGAGAACGTTTCTCATAATTTTGATAACATGAATATAAATTAAGCTATTATAGAAATTTGAAAATCATAAAACTCTAACTTTTCTAAAATACTTTAGACATTTGTTCCGTTAAACGTTTGGGAAAATTAAAATATCTTCATATATTAAATCGCTTTAGAAACACGACTAAACAAATGTGGCCTAAGTAATAAAATCCCAGAGAGTAGAACGTATAAGCTTGGATTACAGAGTTACTGCACAGTTGGCTTAAGCGTAATCTGCTATCTCTTATGCCACCCGTAGACATTAAACTATTGCTAATTCAGATATACGTACTTCATTATAATATTGACAAATATTTTTGAATGATTTCATGAAGCACAAACTTACATTTTTGTCCTGTACCATTCTGCTCTAACACTCAACTCTCCGTCTGGTAATTGCCTACTTAAATTTAGCGTAATCTATCGGTGGGGAAGATGCAGATAAATTTATGTTTTGTAGTAGAGGAAGGTAGGTATACACAGGTATAAGCCTTACATAAAACTACTTGACTTATTATACGAGGGTAAGTCAAATATTATCCGCAATATAGGTATATTTTTGTTTACGTTGGCAGTACTGTCCTTTTGCGTTGATGACGCATGCTTTGTTTATTCGTTGTTATGTCTATGCACGTTACAAGCTGCTAGGTTAGTTTCGTTATCGCTGCCGTGCTGTTAATAATGGCCGCTCCACTTTCTATTTGCACCAAAGAAGAGCAACGTTCAGTGATCCGTTTTTTGTGGTCGGAAGGTGTATCAGGGGCCGAAATTCATCGAAGACTTTTGGTACAGTACGGGAACAATTGTTTGCCACAACGGAGTGTCTATGAATGGATTGAAAAATTCAAAAATGGTCGCATAAGTGTTACGCAAAATGAAGAAGCTGGACGACCAGTTACCGCCATAAACGAGGAAAACATTGAGCGTTCACGTGAAATGATTCTCTCAGACAGACGGATAACTGTTGACGACGTGGTAAATCGTCTGCAAATTAGCCACGGTTCTGCCTACGAAATCATTTACAGCAGACTTGGGTTTCATAAAGTTTGTGCAAGATGGGTTCCAAAACAACTGACACAGTTGCATAAACAAACGCGTTTGGACGTGTGCAAAAAACATTTGGATCGCTATGTTAACGAACGGGACAACTTCTTAGACAGGATCGTTACTGGTGACGAAACATGGATCCATCATTACGAGCCGGAGAGTAAACGGCAGAGTATGGAATGGAAACATCCAAATTCGCCGTGCAAGAAAAAATTCAAAACCCAACCGTCCGCAGGAAAACTTATGCTTACGGTTTTTTGGGACTCACAAGGTCCATTACTGGAACATTATCAGGAAAGGGGCACAACAATAAACAGTGTACGTTACAGTGAGATGCTTACTGCTAAGCTGAAGCCTGCAATTCGTAGCAAACGCCGAGGACTGCTGTCAAAAGGCGTTGTGTTGTTGCACGACAATGCCCGTCCGCATACAGCTGCCCACACTGCAGAAACGCTTCAGAAACTCAATTTTGAAGTATTGGATCATCCTCCATATAGTCCCGATCTCGCTCCATCTGGTCCACTCAAAGAGGCACTTAGGGGCCGTCGATTTACGACAGACGAAGCATTGAAAGAAGAGGTGCATTCCTGGCTCGCATCTCAACCCAAAACCTTCTTCCACGAGGGCATCAGGAAACTTGAACAACGTTGGACCAAGTGCATTGAAAAGCAAGGGGACTATGTCGAAAAATGATGTACTTGTAAGTTTCCTATTTGATTTCAATAAAATTTTATAACTATATTGCGGATAATTATTGACTTACCCTTAGATATTATTTGCTTTAAAAACTTAATACAGTAATGAACTACTCACGTAATAAGAAAGAAGCTCTTATCTGTAACTCTTACCTGAAAATAAAAACATAAATTTATTAAGTTTAATATAGAATTTGTACAGGACTATTTGAATAATAAAGTTTTGTATGTATTTAGGCCTACATAAATTTATTTGCTATAAAACAAAAATTTGGGTACTAGTTGAGTGCCTTTAGTAGAACATTTAAAAAGAAATGTTTCGCAATATAAATATTTACGGTCATTATTAAATCCGGATGGAAATACTTTAGCAAAACTCTAAATGAACTCAATTTCTAGGTTAGTTTCTCCAATGATACTTAACAAATCATAACGGGCAAAGAAAACATTATAAGCAAGTCACAGGTTTCATTAAATAACGACAAACGGCAATTCACACCTAATTACTGTTTCAGTGCGTATAACCACAAAGAACCTAAGCTATAACTGTATTTCTAGGTTAGTTTCTCCACCGATACTATGGTAACAATGTAAAGAAATCATTAGGTAGTAAATCATTATTTAAAACTGCAAATTATATTCCTTAATTAAATAACGACGAACATAAAATCGCAGTCAATAATTTATTTTTGCTCACGAGTTTCAATCACACAGTCATTAGCGGGTGTGATTACATAAAATGTAACGTAGAAATATATTTCTATGTAAGAGAGTTAAATAAAGCATTATGGTGCAAAACAAATACTATATACCTGCCATTCTTATCAAACTGACAGTTTTATTGCCCGGATTATATTGGCTTATTTTATCCGGTCTCAGTGTATTAACCAAAGGCGCATTCTCGTAGGAGAGACGTGAAGCTGCAGTCAGAACGGAAGTAAGCTTACGCTATCCAATGTCATTTTATAAAAGCTTGTGTTGGAGGAATGATTAGAGTTTAATGCAGTATATTATATAAAGTAGCAATTATTAAAATAACTCTTATCAAATACTGTTAGAGGAACGATTAAAGACTTTAATGCAGTATATTATATAAAGTAGGAATTATTTAAAATCTGCATTAACTACTGTTAGAGAAATGATTAAAGACTTTAATGCAGTATATTATACGAGCTCGTACAAAGTAGCAATTATTAAAAGAACTCCATCAACTATTGTTAGAGGAATGATTAAAGACTTTAATGCAGTATATTATACGAGCTCGTACAAAGTAGCAATTATTAAAAGAACTCCATCAACTATTGTTAGAGGAATGATTAAAGACTTTAATGCAGTATATTATATAAAGTAGGAATTATTTAAAATCTGCATTAACTACTGTTAGAGAAATGATTAAAGACTTTAATGCAGTATATTATACGAGCTCGTACAAAGTAGCAATTATTAAAAGAACTCCATCAACTATTGTTAGAGGAATGATTAAAGACTTTAATGTAGTATATTATACGAGCTCGTACAAAGTAGCAATTATTAAAAGAACTCCATCAACTATTGTTAGAGGAATGATTAAAGACTTTAATGCAGTATGTGATATAAAGTAAACGCAAATAGAGTAAACTGTGATTTATTTTTTCTATATTTATTTGTATACGTATAGGCAGAATTTAAAATTTGAACAAATAAATAAGCCTAAACAGTTATTGTTAACTCTTAGAAATTTTGTTAAAGAACAGAAATATATAGGTTCAAGTGATATTTATATTATAATATATTTTATGATACAATTTTAATAAATCTACTGCTTTAGAATTTTCGTTGGTATAAGAGTTTCTTACGTTCTAGTACATACAAAAGTAGGTTGGCCCGAATGGGATTGGTAAAGATATGGTTCCCGTAGCTCTTAGTTACCTTGCATGACAGCTCAAGGTCCTTTATAGGTTACGCTCTATGAGCTTGGAATAGATTCGTGGATGGGTACTTTCATGTAATCGGCTCAGACCTAAAAGTCCGTCATCAGCTCTTCTCATGGTCCCAGTCTCCTCCGTTCATATTTCCCCTAACCAGGGGGCACTTAGTCCTACCTATTGCCATCTAACACTAGCTCCCCTTTATCCCATATCAAGGGGTTGCACATCCCACCTATCTATAATCAGATACATTTCCTGTAATTAAGTAAAGCTAAAGTCGTGTTGACTTAATGATTTACAACTCTAAAAATACGAAACGTTTACCCCCCCCCCTCTTATCTGCTCCCTCTTACCACTTAATGTCAGTCTGACTATAAATTGGAAAGTGTCATAGTGAAATATTCTGTAGCACAATACAGAGGGCCCCGATGTTGTATAGAATATTACGCAGTTATTATGTAAAACAATGTCGACGCGTTCCATCAGTGACACATTTTTAACCCTTAATAAAGAATTCATTCGGTGGCTGTGACTTGCACATTGATTAGTCATGCCTCTACAACCCCGCCCGTACTTGTATAACCCACGAAGGGATAATAACAGTAAAGTTGCCAGCCTTGCATCACATCCAATAGGTACAGGAAGGGGTGGGAGTACATAATCACAAATCCCGGGTAAAATACAAACATACGTCATAATTACATTAAAAATATAAAACAACATCCGTACGGACTGATTTAGTTTACTGTTGTGTAATTATTGAATATTCTATTAGTTGTTATTTGAAACGTATACAAAACAAGTTCTATCGATAAGTTTAAACTGACAGATAAAAAAAATTGCTTCAATCCATCACTGATGATGACGAATGCGTAGTCGAAACCAATGTATTTCAGTAAGAATCGAGTCAAAACCTGTCATTGTTAATTATATTTCATAATCACGTCTATCTTATTAGTGAATTCAATTTTTTTTATAATCGTAACGTTTTTTTATATTACCGCCATACAGCCGATAAAATTTAATTAGGTAAATTAATTATTATTAGTTACGATAATTGCCGCGCGGCAGCAGCACTCCGGTCTTTGAACCTCTGGTTGCCAAAAACCTGATCATTCCAATCGACCTTTTAACAATCGATTTAAGTTCATTCGCATAAGTAAGTCGAATAAGGAGTGTCTTAAAGCTACCAGATTAAAAGTATTTAAATATATATATATATATATATATATATATATATATATATATATATATGCTGATACGTGTTCCTTCACGGATGGAAATATATGATGAATAGTTACTATCTGGAGTACATCCGTTCATCCTGCAGTCCATAAATTCGCAGTTCCGACGTTTCGCTAGAATCTCATCCAGCATTGACGAGGTGAACCCAACAACAGTAGAAGAGCTCTGTTGTGGGGTTCTCCTCGTCAATGCTGGATGAGATTCTAGCGAAACGTCGGAACTGCGAATTTATGGACTGCAGAATGAACGGATGTACTCCAGATAGTAACTATTCATCATATCATATATATATATATATATATATATATATATATATATATATATATATACAGCCTAAAAAAGATATTTTAAATTGTAAAACATTGAATTCCGTAAAAAAGTTTTATCGAAATCAATTAATCATGCTATAGAACTATAGAAGTTTAGGCAAATTTTAAAACCATGTTTCTACGAAAACGTGAGCTTCTAGTTCTAATTATAAGGGTCATTCAATGATGAATGTAATTGTACTTGTTCACATACTAGCCTTTATGTTGTAACGGCCACATACTAGCCTTTATGTTGTAACGGCCACATACTAGCCTTTATGTTGTAACGGCCACATACTAGCCTTTAT
Organism: Prosapia bicincta; assembly: GCA_036971475.1. NCBI lineage: Eukaryota > Metazoa > Arthropoda > Insecta > Hemiptera > Cercopidae > Prosapia > Prosapia bicincta. The sequence goes on along the minus strand of JBAIZL010000010.1, from coordinate 33,008,045 downwards.
GTTGTAACGGCCACATACTAGCCTTTATGTTGTAACGGCCACATACTAGCCTTTATGTTGTAACGGCCACATACTAGCCTTTATGTTGTAACGGCCACATACTAGCCTTTATGTTGTAACGGCCACATACTAGCCTTTATGTTGTAACGGTCACATACTAGCCTTTATGTTGTAACGGCCACATACTAGCCTTTATGTTGTAACGGCCACATACTAGCCTTTATGTTGTAACGGTCACATACTAGCCTTTATGTTGTAACGGCCACATACAAGCCCTTTGTGAGGACACAACACCTTCATTGTTCTGGAATCTTCTAACAATAAGCGGATGGAAATTATTAGATGCGACAAGTCGAGAAGAGAGTCGATTAGGCGAGAAGGGTTCAATGTTCACAATGTAGTGAAACAAGAATAAGCGTTTAAGTAGGGCCTACGTAGTGAATGCAGAGTATTAGAGAACAGAGCAGCTATTATTAGATCCAACTACAACAGTTTTAGACGATTTTTTAATGTTCAGTGGGTAAATAACAGTAGCAATAAAATTGGATAAATTATTAATTAGTTATGTACCCTAAAATTGCCGTAGAATTTATTGAACCCCTGTAAGGACTTGAAAATATGACCCCTAATTTTCTACTAGGGTGTATTGTCCCCCTTCCTTAATCCTACCTATATTCGCAATCCTCTAGGCCATCTTAGGCATAGCAGCTGATCGACGCAAGTTTTTTTAACATTCCTTATAAGAGAAATGGTATTTTAGACACCCATTACTACGAGGACTACGTCCTATTTCTGGTAAGGCCATAGAAGATCTAGGCAAGCATTTAGCTCCTAGGTGCAACGTAACCTGGGAAATGAGTACTTTGCTACAATGCTAGGTTGCAACGTACTGATGGCCACATTGTCTTCCTTAAATACCATAACACCCAAGGAAACCCGCCTCCAACCACCTAAACTGTGTACAAATAATATTTTTTTTTAATTAAACTTTTAGCCATTATTAAAATAGAGGTAACGAGTGTTTGTTTTACACATAAATTAAATTTACACTTGTAACAGTTTTTAATTTGGATTAAAACATTCCTTATCTAATTAAACAAGCCTATCTTTTCAACAGACTAACTCCGCTTCAAAACTAAATTATATCCTACGTCACTCATTAAACTCTCCTCAAGTGATATCACTCCCAAAAGGTGATCCTTGTGAAAACGTGTATTCTATTCTATTCGTGTGTTAGGTAATTTAATTATTTTACGATATTCATATACTACATTGTTATTTTTCATAACGGGCCTAAAACAGGTAAGTTTACCTCTTCCTATATCCCATTTTATTTTATAATTAAAACACACAAAATTATGATCCAACATTTTTTAATTTAAATTTAGGTACAACACTATGAAAACACTTTTCTTAATTTAATCTTCACGTTTTTTAAAACAGATCGATAATGTTTAAGTTTAAATTAAAAAAATAAGAAATATTTAACAAGAGTATTTATTGAAGTGGTCTAAAAAATGTAAGTGTCTTTCTTGTTACTCGGGAACTCTGGACTTATATTAAAAACGTGTTACTTGGGGTAATATTTTACTTTTAAAGGCTGTTGTTTAAAACTAGATAACAATTTATGAAAAAGTATTATTTATTTAGGTTGTTTATACTGTGTTTCTTGCAGAGGGTAGGAGTTCTTAATTTGATGACCAAGAAAAAACTCTTGTTAACGCCAAAGTCTCACGTGACCTAATCAAAACTTTTGTAATAATTAATAAAAACAGTTTCCAGACACGTTTTCTATACTTTTAGCGAACAAAACAATAAATCTCTGCAAGAACATAAAAGCAAGATTGTTTGTGATGACCGCTGCACGTTCTATTGAATTAACCCCACTCCAACCATCGTTCCAATCAGTTCTCTTCACCCCCCCCCCTCCCGACTCAGATTTTCTCTCTGACCTCTCTGTTGCCTTGCAGAATAACACGCTCTCATATATCACAAGACTTATCATAAAGGGGTGCGTACGTGCCGGGCATCGACAATAGCAAGACCCCAGGTCGAGTCTTGAATACGGGAAAACATAACTAATATCGCTATCCGGCATTTCTTTATACGGTGCAACAATAGGTTTGCTACCTTCGGGAGGAAATTTTTCTTTTAAAAACTATCTCTCAGAATTTAAATTGTTTATAAATAATACTATGAATCGATACCCCAAGAGAGAGAGAGAGAGAGAGAGAGAGAGAGAGAGAGAGAGAGAGAGAAAGACAGAGAGAGAGAGGGTGTATGAATATTTCTACGTGGCTAAAGCATCAGATTTTACATTGTGCGGGCGATTTCGACAGAGCGCGGTCTCCTGGTAAACTGTAGAAGATAACGGGACTTTTCACATTGCCGCCTAACCGTAATTCAGCCGCCCTCTGTACAAGCGGCCTCAATATTCTCCTTCTCTTTGGGCCAAGATCCCACACAAAGCAGTGTTTCAGACCTTTGTGCTATTGTAGGATATTAAAATTGTCATATTTTTGGTGTTTATAACATTATGACATTTGTTGAGTCGAGTTTTTAACTTCCCTGGACGATGCGGAACCTATCGTGTGACAAATGTATAGGATTATTTAATGACAGAAACACGCCAGGGATGCTTGGAAAGAATGTTATTTGTCATGGCTCATATTTTTCATGAACTTGAAATATTATGCTATTTAAATAACCCAACCTTTTCTTCCCTTTTGTTTAGAAAAAGAAACACTTAAAAAAACAATATAATAATGTAAGAAATGAATAATAATAACAATAAAATAATTTTTAAAGAAAATACATAAATTTACTCATATGTATTAAATATTTTTTCGGAATATGCTGGGATTTTTACCGCTGATATTTCATTATGTTAAATGCATGTTGAAATTTATTTGTTATATTTAGACTTATTTTTTCAAGTTAAATTATATAGTATTACTTTACTGATAAATGTCTGTAGGTATCTATTTTTGTTTGGTATTTTCTTGGTGATAAATTTCTGTTGGTATTTATTCCTGTTTGGCATTTCCTTGGCGATACATTTCTGTTGGTATTTATCCCTGTTCGATATTTCCTTGGTGATATATTTCTGTTGGTATCTATTTTTGTTTTGTATTTTCTTGATGATAAATTTGTGTTGGTATTTATTCCTGTTTGGTATTTTATTGGTGATAAATTTCTGTTGGTATTTATTCCTGTTTGGTATTTCCTTGGCGATACATTTCTGTTGGTATTTATCCCTGTTCGATATTTCCTTGGTGATATATTTCTGTTGGTATCTATTTTTGTTTTGTATTTTCTTGATGATAAATTTCTGTTGGTATTTATTCCTGTTTGGTATTTCCTTGGCGATACATTTCTGTTGGTATTTATTCCTGTTCGATATTTTCTTGGCGATACACGTCTGTTGGTATTTATTCCTGTTCGATATTTCCTTAGTGATAAATTTCTGTTGGTATTTATTCCTGTTTGGTATATCCTTGGTGATCAATTTCTGTTGGTATTTATTCCTGTTTGGTATTTTATTGGTGATAAATTTCTGTTGGTATTTATTCCTGTTTGGTATTTCCTTGGTGATCAATTTCTGTTGGTATTTATTCCTGTTTGGTATTTTATTGGTGATTAAATTTCTGTTGGTATTTATTCCTGTTTGGTATTTCCTTGGTGATCAATTTCTGTTGGTATTTATTCCTGTTTGGTATTTTATTGGTGATAAATTTCTGTTGGTATTTATTCCTGTTTGGTATTTCCTTGGTGATCAATTTCGGTTGGTATTTATTCCTGTTTGGTATTTTCTTGGTGATTAAATTTCTGTTGGTATTTATTCCTGTTTGGCATTTCCTTGGTCATAAATTTCTGTTGGTATTTATTCCTGGTTGGTATTTCCTTGACGATAAATTTCTGTTGGTATTTATTCCTGTTTGGTATTTCCTTGGTGATAAATTTCTGTTGGTATTTATTCCTGTTTGGTATTTTATTGGTGATAAATTTCGGTTGGTATTTATTCCTGTTTGGTATTTCCTTGGTGATCAATTTCTGTTGGTATTTATTCCTTTTTGGTATTTCCTTGGTGATCAATTTCTGTTGGTATTTATTCCTGTTTGGTATTTTCTTGGTGATTAAATTTCTGTTGGTATTTATTCCTGTTTGGCATTTCCTTGGTCATAAATTTCTGTTGGTATTTATTCCTGGTTGGTATTTCCTTGGCGACAAATTTCTGTTGGTATTTATTCCTGTTTGGTATTTCCTTGGTGATAAATTTCGGTTGGTATTTATTCCTGTTTGGTATTTTATTGGTGATAAATTTCGGTTGGTATTTATTCCTGTTTGGTATTTCCTTGGTGATCAATTTCTGTTGGTATTTATTCCTTTTTGGTATTTCCTTGGTGATCAATTTCTGTTGGTATTTATTCCTGTTTGGTATTTCATTGGTGATAAATTTCGGTTGGTATTTATTCCTGTTTGGTATTTCCTTGGTGATCAATTTCGGTTGGTATTTATTCCTGTTTGGTATTTCCTTGGCGATAAATTTCTGTTGGTATTTATTCCTGTTTGGTATTTCCTTGGTGATCAATTTCTGTTGGTATTTATTCCTGTTTGGTATTTCATTGGTGATAAATTTCTGTTGGTATTTATTCCTGTTTGGTATTTCCTTGGTGATCAATTTCTGTTGGTATTTATTCCTGTTTGGTATTTCATTGGTGATCAATTTCGGTTGGTATTTATTCCTGTTTGGTATTTCCTTGGCGATAAATTTCTGTTGGTATTTATTCCTGTTTGGTATTTCCTTGGTGATCAATTTCGGTTGGTATTTATTCCTGTTTGGTATTTCCTTGGCGATAAATTTCTGTTGGTATTTATTCCTGTTTGGTATTTCCTTGGCGATAAATTTCTGTTGGTATTTATTCCTGTTTGGTATTTCATTGGTGATAAATTTCTGTTGGTATTTATTCCTTTTTGGTATTTCCTTGGTGATCAATTTCGGTTGGTATTTATTCCTGTTTGGTATTTCATTGGTGATAAATTTCTGTTGGTATTTATTCCTTTTTGGTATTTCCTTGGTGATCAATTTCGGTTGGTATTTATTCCTGTTTGGTATTTCCTTGGCGATAAATTTCTGTTGGTATTTATTCCTGTTTGGTATTTCATTGGTGATAAATTTCTGTTGGTATTTATTCCTTTTTGGTATTTCCTTGGTGATCAATTTCTGTTGGTATTTATTCCTTTTTGGTATTTCATTGGTGATCAATTTCGGTTGGTATTTATTCCTGTTTGGTATTTCCTTGGTGATCAATTTCGGTTGGTATTTATTCCTGTTTGGTATTTCCTTGGCGATAAATTTCTGTTGGTATTTATTCCTGTTTGGTATTTCCTTGGTGATCAATTTCTGTTGGTATTTATTCCTGTTTGGTATTTCATTGGTGATAAATTTCTGTTGGTATTTATTCCTGTTTGGTATTTCCTTGGTGATCAATTCCTGTTTGGTATTTCATTGGTGATAAATTTCTGTTGGTATTTATTCCTGTTTGGTATTTCCTTGGTGATCAATTTCTGTTGGTATTTATTCCTGTTTGGTATTTCATTGGTGATAAATTTCTGTTGGTATTTATTCCTGTTTGGTATTTCCTTGGTGATCAATTTCGGTTGGTAGTTATTCCTGTTTGGTATTTCCTTGGCGATAAATTTCTGTTGGTATTTATTCCTTTTTGGTATTTCCTTGGTGATCAATTTCTGTTGGTATTTATTCCTGTTTGGCATTTCCTTGGTCATAAATTTCTGTTGGTATTTATTCCTGGTTGGTATTTCCTTGGCGACAAATTTCTGTTGGTATTTATTCCTGTTTGGTATTTCCTTGGTCATAAATTTCTGTTGGTATTTATTCCTGTTTGGTATTTCCTTGGTCATAAATTTCTGTTGGTATTTATTCCTGTTTGGTATTTTCTTGGTGATTAAATTTCTGTTGGTATTTATTCCTGTTTGGCATTTCCTTGGTCATAAATTTCTGTTGGTATTTATTCCTGGTTGGTATTTCCTTGGCGACAAATTTCTGTTGGTATTTATTCCTGTTTGGTATTTCCTTGGTCATAAATTTCTGTTGGTATTTATTCCTGGTTGGTATTTCCTTGGCGATAAATTTCTGTTGGTATTTATTCCTGTTTGGCATTTCCTTGGTCATAAATTTCTGTTGGTATTTATTCCTGGTTGGTATTTCCTTGGCGATAAATTTCTGTTGGTATTTATTCCTGTTTGGTATTTCCTTGGTGATCAATTTCTGTTGGTATTTATTCCTTTTTGGTATTTCCTTGGCGATAAATTTCTGTTGGTATTTATTCCTTTTTGGTATTTCCTTGGTGATCAATTTCTGTTGGTATTTATTCCTGTTTGGTATTTCCTTGGTGATCAATTTCGGTTGGTATTTATTCCTGTTTGGTATTTCCTTGGTGATCAATTTCTGTTGGTATTTATTCCTGTTTGGCATTTCCTTGGTCATAAATTTCTGTTGGTATTTATTCCTGGTTGGTATTTCCTTGGCGACAAATTTCTGTTGGTATTTATTCCTGTTTGGTATTTCCTTGGTCATAAATTTCTGTTGGTATTTGTTCCTGGTTGGTATTTCCTTGGCGATAAATTTCTGTTGGTATTTATTCCTGTTTGGCATTTCCTTGGTCATAAATTTCTGTTGGTATTTATTCCTGTTTGGTATTTCCTTGGTGATCAATTTCTGTTGGTATTTATTCCTGTTTGGCATTTCCTTGGTGATCAATTTCTGTTGGTATTTATTCCTGTTTGGTATTTCATTGGTGATAAATTTCTGTTGGTATTTATTCCTGTTTGGTATTTCCTTGGTGATCAATTCCTGTTTGGTATTTCATTGGTGATAAATTTCTGTTGGTATTTATTCCTGTTTGGTATTTCCTTGGTGATCAATTTCTGTTGGTATTTATTCCTGTTTGGTATTTCATTGGTGATAAATTTCTGTTGGTATTTATTCCTGTTTGGTATTTCCTTGGTGATCAATTTCGGTTGGTATTTATTCCTGTTTGGCATTTCCTTGGTCATAAATTTCTGTTGGTATTTATTCCTGTTTGGTATTTCCTTGGCGACAAATTTCTGTTGGTATTTATTCCTGTTTGGTATTTCCTTGGTCATAAATTTCTGTTGGTATTTATTCCTGGTTGGTATTTCCTTGGCGATAAATTTCTGTTGGTATTTATTCCTGTTTGGCATTTCCTTGGTCATAAATTTCTGTTGGTATTTATTCCTGGTTGGTATTTCCTTGGCGATAAATTTCTGTTGGTATTTATTCCTGTTTGGTATTTCCTTGGTGATCAATTTCTGTTGGTATTTATTCCTTTTTGGTATTTCCTTGGCGATAAATTTCTGTTGGTATTTATTCCTGTTTGGTATTTCCTTGGTCATAAATTTCTGTTGGTATTTATTCCTGGTTGGTATTTCCTTGGCGATAAATTTCGGTTGGTATTTATTCCTGTTTGGTATTTCCTTGGTGATCAATTTCTGTTGGTATTTATTCCTGTTTGGCATTTCCTTGGTCATAAATTTCTGTTGGTATTTATTCCTGGTTGGTATTTCCTTGGCGATAAATTTCTGTTGGTATTTATTCCTGTTTGGCATTTCCTTGGTCATAAATTTCTGTTGGTATTTATTCCTGGTTGGTATTTCCTTGGCGATAAATTTCGGTTGGTATTTATTCCTGTTTGGTATTTCCTTGGCGACAAATTTCTGTTGGTATTTATTCCTGTTTGGTATTTCCTTGGTCATAAATTTCTGTTGGTATTTATTCCTGGTTGGTATTTCCTTGGCGATAAATTTCTGTTGGTATTTATTCCTGTTTGGCATTTCCTTGGTCATAAATTTCTGTTGGTATTTATTCCTGGTTGGTATTTCCTTGGCGATAAATTTCTGTTGGTATTTATTCCTGTTTGGTATTTCCTTGGTGATCAATTTCTGTTGGTATTTATTCCTTTTTGGTATTTCCTTGGCGATAAATTTCTGTTGGTATTTATTCCTTTTTGGTATTTCCTTGGTGATCAATTTCTGTTGGTATTTATTCCTGTTTGGTATTTCCTTGGTGATCAATTTCGGTTGGTATTTATTCCTGTTTGGTATTTCCTTGGTCATAAATTTCTGTTGGTATTTATTCCTGGTTGGTATTTCCTTGGCGATAAATTTCTGTTGGTATTTATTCCTGTTTGGTATTTCCTTGGTCATAAATTTCTGTTGGTATTTATTCCTGGTTGGTATTTCCTTGGCGATAAATTTCTGTTGGTATTTATTCCTGTTTGGCATTTCCTTGGTCATAAATTTCTGTTGGTATTTATTCCTGGTTGGTATTTCCTTGGCGATAAATTTCTGTTGGTATTTATTCCTGTTTGGTATTTCCTTGGTGATCAATTTCTGTTGGTATTTATTCCTTTTTGGTATTTCCTTGGCGATAAATTTCTGTTGGTATTTATTCCTGTTTGGTATTTCCTTGGTCATAAATTTCTGTTGGTATTTATTCCTGGTTGGTATTTCCTTGGCGATAAATTTCGGTTGGTATTTATTCCTGTTTGGTATTTCCTTGGTGATCAATTTCTGTTGGTATTTATTCCTGTTTGGTATTTCCTTGGCGATAAATTTCGGTTGGTATTTATTCCTGTTTGGTATTTCCTTGGTGATCAATTTCTGTTGGTATTTATTCCTGTTTGGTATTTCCTTGGTCATAAATTTCGGTTGGTATTTATTCCTGGTTGGTATTTCCTTGGCGATAAATTTCGGTTGGTATTTATTCCTGGTTGGTATTTCCTTGGCGATAAATTTCGGTTGGTATTTATTCCTGTTTGGTATTTCCTTGGCGATAAATTTCTGTTGGTATTTGTTCCTGTTTGGTATTTCCTTGGTGATCAATTTCTGTTGGTATTTATTCCTGTTTGGTATTTCCTTGGTCATAAATTTCTGTTGGTATTTATTCCTGGTTGGTATTTCCTTGGCGATAAATTTCTGTTGGTATTTATTCCTGTTTGGTATTTCCTTGGTGATCAATTTCTGTTGGTATTTATTCCTTTTTGGTATTTCCTTGGCGATAAATTTCTGTTGGTATTTATTCCTGTTTGGTATTTCCTTGGTCATAAATTTCTGTTGGTATTTATTCCTGGTTGGTATTTCCTTGGCGATAAATTTCTGTTGGTATTTATTCCTGTTTGGCATTTCCTTGGTCATAAATTTCTGTTGGTATTTATTCCTGGTTGGTATTTCCTTGGCGATAAATTTCTGTTGGTATTTATTCCTGTTTGGTATTTCCTTGGTCATAAATTTCTGTTGGTATTTATTCCTGTTTGGCATTTCCTTGGTCATAAATTTCTGTTGGTATTTATTCCTGGTTGGTATTTCCTTGGCGATAAATTTCTGTTGGTATTTATTCCTGTTTGGCATTTCCTTGGTCATAAATTTCTGTTGGTATTTATTCCTGGTTGGTATTTCCTTGGCGATAAATTTCGGTTGGTATTTATTCCTGTTTGGTATTTCCTTGGCGACAAATTTCTGTTGGTATTTATTCCTGTTTGGTATTTCCTTGGTCATAAATTTCTGTTGGTATTTATTCCTGGTTGGTATTTCCTTGGCGATAAATTTCTGTTGGTATTTATTCCTGTTTGGCATTTCCTTGGTCATAAATTTCTGTTGGTATTTATTCCTGGTTTTTATTTCCTTGGCGATAAATTTCTGTTGGTATTTATTCCTGTTTGGTATTTCCTTGGTGATCAATTTCTGTTGGTATTTATTCCTTTTTGGTATTTCCTTGGCGATAAATTTCTGTTGGTATTTATTCCTTTTTGGTATTTCCTTGGTGATCAATTTCTGTTGGTATTTATTCCTGTTTGGTATTTCCTTGGTGATCAATTTCGGTTGGTATTTATTCCTGTTTGGTATTTCCTTGGCGATAAATTTCGGTTGGTATTTATTCCTGTTTGGTATTTCCTTGGCGATAAATTTCTGTTGGTATTTATTCCTGTTTGGCATTTCCTTGGTCATAAATTTCTGTTGGTATTTATTCCTGGTTTTTATTTCCTTGGCGATAAATTTCTGTTGGTATTTATTCCTGTTTGGTATTTCCTTGGTGATCAATTTCTGTTGGTATTTATTCCTTTTTGGTATTTCCTTGGCGATAAATTTCTGTTGGTATTTATTCCTTTTTGGTATTTCCTTGGTGATCAATTTCTGTTGGTATTTATTCCTGTTTGGTATTTCCTTGGTGATCAATTTCGGTTGGTATTTATTCCTGTTTGGTATTTCCTTGGCGATAAATTTCTGTTGGTATTTATTCCTGTTTGGTATTTCCTTGGCGATAAATTTCTGTTGGTATTTATTCCTTTTTGGTATTTCCTTGGTGATAAATTCCTTTTCCTATGTATATCTAAAGTTGTGTATAAATTCTGGGTATGAAATTAATCGTTTTGTGAAGGAATCAAACCAGCCAAGTGTAATTAATGAAAAACCATCAGAGACAGGTCAAATTTGCTGTAGAAACAAAAATACCCCATTTGAGCGAGGAAAACACCTGCAAGACTCAAGGACAATGATCTCGGAAGGACACTACGACCCTTTGTTGAACGTTTGTTGTAAATAACCAAACTCATATAATACTTCTTGATTTATAAAAATAATAATAATAATATTTGTGCTACGAAAAAAAATAATAAACAATGAATAACGAACTTAAATTTAATAAACTGCGCAAAGGGAAAATTAATTAGGAAGTGATAAAATTATTATTTAGCTAAACAAGTAAAATGAATTGTAAAATTTTCACATTCAAATTTAAAGGAAGATTGTTAATTTGTACGTTGTGGTTTGTAATTATGGAATATTTGATAAGAGAAATGATCTACACAAAATTTTTCTAATATAAATGGGAAAATAATTATATTTGTTTATTGTAACTAATTAAAATTGAGGTTAATTGAGAAGGTATAACAGTATTATAATTATAAACCATTTAGGAACGTATGCATATTAATTTTAACTTCTTAATAAACTTGTAAGGCGTTCAATTAAGTTACTGCATCGGTCAGCTATTTTGAAATAGTTTAAGTAAGACACTGTCAGCTAAAACATTTAATCACTAAGACATTTCACAAAACTGAGTAAATTTAATCTATAATTATAGCATTATATTTGTGACACTTTGTTTTGTTTAGTATTAATAACATTAAACAATTGATTTATTTTATTCAGTTTAATAATTAATTATGCAGCATATTTTAATGACATGTTTTAAAATTGTAAGATAATGGTAATTAACTGTTTGAAATTTTAATATGTATTTTAGCTAAACGCAATTGCTTGTTTGTTTTATTTAAAATGAATCTTAACCCTGTAACAAAATACTCGTCTTAGTAAAAGAAATTAATATTCTTCTTTTTGGTAATAAACCTTATTAAGTTGGTTATATTTGTATTAGAAATTTAAGATTGGGTGAAGAATTAAACAAAATTGTTCTTTATGTCATAGCATTCAAATATGGTAAACAGCAAATTCTTAGAACTTTATGAGGGGCCTACGAAATTAAGAAATGTCTATTCTGAAATTAATAGCAGTTACCAACTTACTTCCATAATTAATAGTAAACTTAATAGGTAAATTTAATTGTAGAATGTTAAAAAGGTATCACAAACCCATATTAAGTAATTAAATAATTGTATAAAAGAAATTTAGATTTTCATGCATAAATAATTAATGGTTAGAATCGTAGGATGAACAATGGCATTGTAAACTTTCACATTTAGTTTTAAAGAAAGAGTATTATTTTGTATGACGTGAAGTTATAATTATGTACTAATTATAAGTGAAATGATTTAGGATATAAGAGGTTCAACTACAGTAAAATTAAATGTATTAGAAATTAAAGATTAGTGAAGAATTAAAAACAAATTGTTCTTTGATGTCATACCATTCAAATATTGTAAAATTTAAATTTAAGAAATCAAAGAAAATTAATTTAAAATTCTGGGGACTCTATAACATAAAGTACGAGGCTTTAGATTGAATTAAGTTAGTAGCTAAAATAAATCATCTGTAGGATTTAGCAAAGAAAGACACAAATAGTTTTCTAGGCGGACAAAGCAGGTGCCATGTCATTATCCTTTCCAGGAAAGCTATAAGTTGAGTCCGGCAAATTGACAATAGAAGGTCCAAAGCTTGTTAAGACGGGAAATCCAGCGGCCGATATAGCCTGGGAAAATAACCGTGTACCGTTAGGTTTAGCTAATTGTAGAACTGTGGGAAACTTACAAAGAACGTATTGGTGGTAGTGGGAGAGATTAGGGAATTCATTAAAACTAAATGATCGGGAGTATAGAAAAGTTTGAAGAGAGTCTCGGAGAAAGGCAGGCAGATTGGTGGGGACCAGGACCGAAGTGTTGTAAAGGGAGAATTTGTTAAATTTAATAGAGTTTTTTTTTATAATAAGTAAAATTTAGTAAAGTGCGACGTAAAAGTTTTTTTGAAATATAAATGAGTTTTTTTTGTGTCAAGTGTAAGCGCTGAAGTGAACAAGCCAGGATTCCAGGGACTGTCCAGAACAATAAGTATATTTGAAAAGAAGTGTAGTCAACAGACATCTATCTTTTAGTTCAAAACAAATTTTAAGTTCATCAAAATTTATAAAAGTAATTCTAGTCACCATTTCTAATTTAAAAGCAAGTCCAAAGCTTAATTAGAAATCTAAAGCCTCAGAAGTCCACCTTTTTTATCATTGTAATTTAGTTAAGATATCAAGCCTGTCACTGCACAATATTAATATAAATTAGGAATAATGTGTAGAGTTAATTGAAGAGAATAAATGCAAGTGATGTTTAAAAATTGATAAGATTGTTAATTCTTTTATAAACCTGAAGGTGTGACTTTAATAGGTAAGGTAATTAAATAACATTAAATATAATTTTAATTATAACAAAAGTTAATAACATTAAATATAATTTTAATTATAACAAAAGTTAATAATATATATATATATATATATATATATATATATATATATATATATATATATATATATATAGAGAGAGAGAGAGAGAGAGAGAGAGAGAGAGAGAGAGAGAGAGAGAGAGACAGAGGCAAGAGTTTCACAAGAACAGGAATGAATACGAGGAGAAATTGTGAAGTATTTTTGTTAGAATCCGCGAGTGATGTGTTGGAATAAAACTATAATTCTAACACAGAATAAAATGGGGAAGTTCTGTGACTACGAAATTCACAAGAGATTGTTACAAACAGGTCAAATATTCAGAATGGTAAACCATCTCTGTGGACAGAGCAGAAGTGAAACAACGTAATCTATGGGAACGTAACCACAGATGTTGCAGTATATCGATCGCGATATGTACGGATATTTGATTAGAATATATCGACATTCGAAACACGGATATTAAATACATATACTGTAACTCAATAATTTATCGTAACGGGTTCTACTATTCGAAAACTTACTTTAAATTGCCTAATAAGCGCCGTGTTTATTATGTTCAAGTCTGCAGCGTACATATACACGTTTGGTTACGGTTATCCCTACTTGTTTTGTATAAATTCTGATTCTCTGATGCGGAATATTTACATCAAATAGGTTTAAAATAAATACATATTTATATATAACTAATAAATATAGACTAAGTTATTGCCATAAAAATAAGTCACCTAAATAAATTACTTAGTTATGTAATTAGGCATATATATAGGTTCACATCAAAATTTAATCGTCATGATTATCCTAGTTTGTTTCTTAGAAAAGACAAACAACGTTTGTTTGTTTTTCAAGTGCAAATGTAATAAAGAATTATAATATTATTTATTGTTAACAGACAAACGTATCTATAGTAAAAAGCCTTGAAAAAAAATTAGTTTTACACCAAGAAACAAAAAGACAACTCTATTTTGTACAAGGATTAATGCTGTCATATACAGTACTTACAAACATCATGAAAGTTTAAATTTGTCACATTTTCAGTAAGTTTTTTTTTTACCATTGCGTGTTTTGAAATCTTTTTCACATTTGAATTACTCTGTGAACTTCAAAGTATATACAACACCTTTGGGATCCCTTGAGACACATTTAAAGAGTATATACAGCCATGAAAAATGTTGAAAATTTAGAAACAAAAGTGTAATGTTGAAAGGAACTCGCTGTGCGAACATAAACCTCTAAAGAATTGTTGCAAAAGTTTGTTGCAACTTGTTAACATAGTTGTAAAAAAGAAACGAAATAAACCAACCGAAATAACAACATCTCGTGATATCTTGACATTTGTTTTCATGCAAGTATTAAAGTCACTATGTGAAACGTTACCCCTACTTAAAAGCAATTTTCAAGCTTACCTTCTCTGCCAAACTTTCTCTTCTTCTTTGTTGAACTGGAAGACTTGGGTGGGGGAGCAGATGTTGAGTTGGTGTTTGCTGAAGATGATTTATCTTTGTTTTTCCACCGAATCAACATTGTTCTCACTGTTATTGTCTGTCAATGTTTTTAATGCACGTTTAAGCGCCTGCGGTTACTATGGTAACAGGTACCAGCAATCACAAAATAACAACTAGAACTAGACTTCTACTGAAAATTCAATCAAGTGTTGGTTAGTATTGAATGTTTTAAATTGAGCACAAATTGTTTAAATTTTAAATTACAAACCATTCAAAAAATTTCGTTTCCTAGTAGATTTCAAAATATAACCTTAATCTTTTCCCGCTTTACAGAGTCAAAAGAAGCTCTAAAAAGGAACTGCCAATACAACCGACACCGATACACAGCAGCAAGTAACATTTTGAAGGTCTGTTACGTCATACGAGTCAACATAAACCAGTAAAGTAAACAAATAATCGAGGGCTATAGTCTGATGTCCGCTGCGGAGAAACTTTTTGAACATACTGTACTCGTTCAATTAAATATCTTTGTAAATACAACACATGTTAAACTAAATTAGATAGTAAATCTTGGCTAAATAGTGTATTAGGAATATCGACGCGATAAAAATAAATTGCTCAATATCTTGCAAAAGACTGTAGGCCTATTCTATACAAGCATTCAAAGAACCTTGACGAATAAACTCATTAGTAAAACTAACAAAATCGTATAATTGTTAAATAGTTATTTCAAAAATGTAGATTTAAAAAAACGAATACATATTTGTCACAAAGCTTCACAAATGTAAGAAAAGAGTGGCAACGAAATTTATAATATTTGCATTAACCTGGTGGTGGGATATAGATCATTTGTTTCAGGTTTTGCGATACCCATAGTTTGTGTCAATGAATTACTAACACGTGAAAACATTTAATAAAATCTCATCAAATAAAAACGCCCTTGTTAAAAATAAAAAGATATGTTGTTCTACACAATATCTGCTAAAATTAACGCAACTGTCACAAATAAATTACTTAAATGAACGCCGGGAGGAAATTGTCTTTCTCATACGTTTTAAATACATTTGTACGTATATAAATACATAAATAAACTTTTGCCAGGGAATAACGTAGCCTAGTCATTTTCACTTCATTTCATACAACCGTTTTAAGATAGAGAGGTTTGATTTATTACCGACCTTTGGGGTGGAGGCGTTCAAGCCCAGGGACGCCGGATATTTAGGAGCACAGAAAGGTTTGATTTATTACCGACCTTTAGGGTGGGGGCGTTCAAGCCTAGGGACGCCGGATATTTAGGAGCACACAAAGGTTTGATTTATTACCGACCTTTGGGGTGGGGGCGTTCAAGCCTAGGGACGCCGGATATTTAGGAGCACAGAAAGGTTTGATTTATTACCGACCTTTGGGGTGGGGGCGTTCAAGCCTAGGGACGCCGGATATTTAGGAGCACAGAAAGGTTTGATTTATTACCGACCTTTAGGGTGGGGCGTTCAAGCCTAGGGACGCCGGATATTTAGGAGCACAGAAAGGTTTGATTTATTACCGACCTTTGGGGTGGGGGCGTTCAAGCCTAGGGACGCCGGATATTTAGGAGCACAGAAAGGTTTGATTTATTACCGACCTTTAGGGTGGGGCGTTCAAGCCTAGGGACGCCGGATATTTAGGAGCACAGAAAGGTTTGATTTATTACCGACCTTTGGGGTGGGGGCGTTCAAGCCTAGGGACGCCGGATATTTAGGAGCACAGAAAGGTTTGATTTATTACCGACCTTTGGGGTGGGGGCGTTCAAGCCTAGGGACGCCGGATATTTAGGAGCACAGAAAGGTTTGATTTATTACCGACCTTTAGGGTGGGGCGTTCAAGCCTAGGGACGCCGGATATTTAGGAGCACAGAAAGGTTTGATTTATTACCGACCTTTGGGGTGGGGGCGTTCAAGCCTAGGGACGCCGGATATTTAGGAGCACAGAAAGGTTTGATTTATTACCGACCTTTGGGGTGGGGGCGTTCAAGCCTAGGGACGCCGGATATTTAGGAGCACAGAAAGGTTTGATTTATTACCGACCTTTAGGGTGGGGCGTTCAAGCCTAGGGACGCCGGATATTTAGGAGCACAGAAAGGTTTGATTTATTACCGACCTTTGGGGTGGGGGCGTTCAAGCCTAGGACGCCGGATATTTAGGAGCACAGAAAGGTTTGATTTATTACCGACCTTTGGGGTGGGGGCGTTCAAACCTAGGGACGCCGGATATTTAGGAGCGCAGAAAGGTTTGATTTATTACCGACCTTTGGGGTGGGGGCGTTCAAGCCTAGGGACGCCGGATATTTAGGAGCACAGAAAGGTTTGATTTATTACCGACCTTTGGAGTGGGGGCGTTCAAGCCTAGGGACGCCGGATATTTAGGAGCACAGAAAGGTTTGATTTATTCCGACCTTTGGGGTGGGGGCGTTCAAGCCTAGGGACGCCGGATATTTAGGAGCACAGAAAGGTTTGATTTATTACCGACCTTTGGGGTGGCGGTGGGGTGGGGGCGTTCAAGCCTAGGGACGCCGGATATTTAGGAGCTCAGAAAGGTTTGATTTATTAGCGACCTTTAGGGTGGGGCGTTCAAGCCTAGGGACGCCGGATATTTAGGAGCACAGAAAGGTTTGATTTATTACCGACCTTTGGGGTGGGGGCGTTCAAGCCTAGGGACGCCGGATATTTAGGAGCACAGAAAGGTTTGATTTATTACCGACCTTTGGGGTGGGGGCGTTCAAGCCTAGGGACGCCGGATATTTAGGAGCACAGAAAGGTTTGATTTATTACCGACCTTTAGGGTGGGGCGTTCAAGCCTAGGACGCCGGATATTTAGGAGCACAGAAAGGTTTGATTTATTACCGACCTTTGGGGTGGGGGCGTTCATGCCTAGGGACGCCGGATATTTAGGAGCACAGAAAGGTTTGATTTATTACCGACCTTTGGGGTGGGGGCGTTCAAGCCTAGGGACGCCGGATATTTAGGAGCACAGAAAGGTTTGATTTATTACCGACCTTGAGGGTGGGGCGTTCAAGCCTAGGGACGCCGGATATTTAGGAGCACAGAAAGGTTTGATTTATTACCGACCTTTGGGGTGGGGGCGTTCAAGCCTAGGGACGCCGGATATTTAGGAGCACAGAAAGGTTTGATTTATTACCGACCTTTGGGGTGGGGGCGTTCAAGCCTAGGGACGCCGGATATTTAGGAGCGCAGAAAGGTTTGATTTATTACCGACCTTTGGGGTGGGGGCGTTCAAGCCTATGGACGCCGGATATTTAGGAGCACAGAAAGGTTTGATTTATTACCGACCTTTGGAGTGGGGGCGTTCAAGCCTAGGGACGCCGGATATTTAGGAGCACAGAAAGGTTTGATTTATTCCGACCTTTGGGGTGGGGGCGTTCAAGCCTAGGGACGCCGGATATTTAGGAGCACAGAAAGGTTTGATTTATTACCGACCTTTGGGGTGGCGGTGGGGTGGGGGCGTTCAAGCCTAGGGACGCCGGATATTTAGGAGCACAGAAAGGTTTGATTTATTACCGACCTTTGGGGTGGGGGCGTTCAAGCCTAGGGACGCCGGATATTTAGGAGCACAGAAAGGTTTGATTTATTACCGACCTTTGGGGTGGCGGTGGGGTGGGGGCGTTCAAGCCTAGGGAGCACTTTATTGTTGGGAGTAGGGACAAAACAGTACTTGAGCACTTTAATGTTGGGAGAAGGGACAAAACAGTACTTGAGCACTTTAATGTTGGGAGTAGGGACAAAACAGTACTTGAGCACTTTAATGTTGGGAGTAGGGACAAAACAGTACTTGAGCACTTTATTGTTGGGAGTAGGGACAAAACAGTACTTGAGCACTTTAATGTTGGGAGTAGGGACAAAACAGTACTTGAGCACTTTAATGTTGGGAGTAGGGACAAAACAGTACTTGAGCACTTTAATGTTGGGAGTAGGGACAAAACAGTACTTGAGCACTTTATTGTTGGGAGTAGGGACAAAACAGTACTTGAGCACTTTAATGTTGGGAGTAGGGACAAAACAGTACTTGAGCACTTTAATGTTGGGAGTAGGGACAAAACAGTACTTGAGCATTTTAATGTTGGGAGTAGGGACAAAACAGTACTTTATCGCTTTATTGTTGGGAGTAGGGACAAAACAGTACTTGAGCACTTTAATGTTGGGAGTAGGGACAAAACAGTACTTGAGCACTTTATTGTTGGGAGTAGGGACAAAACAGTACTTGAGCATTTTAATGTTGGGAGTAGGGACAAAACAGTACTTTAGCACTTTATTGTTGGGAGTAGGGACAAAACAGTACTTGAGCACTTTAATGTTGGGAGTAGGGACAAAACAGTACTTGAGCACTTTATTGTTGGGAGTAGGGACAAAACAGTACTTGAGCACTTTAATGTTGGGAGTAGGGACAAAACAGTACTTGAGCACTTTATTGTTGGGAGTAGGGACAAAACAGTACTTGAGCACTTTAATGTTGGGAGTAGGGACAAAACAGTACTTGAGCATTTTAATGTTGGGAGTAGGGACAAAACAGTACTTGAGCACTTTAATGTTGGGAGTAGGGACAAAACAGTACTTTAGCACTTTATTGTTGGGAGTAGGGACAAAACAGTACTTGAACACTTTAATGTTGGGAGTAGGGACAAAACAGTACTTGAGCACTTTATTGTTGGAAGTAGGGACAAAACAGTACTTGAGCACTTTAATGTTGGGAGTAGGGACAAAACAGTACTTTATCACTTTATTGTTGGGAGTAGGGACAAAACAGTACTTGAGCACTTAATGTTGGGAGTAGGGACAAAACAGTACTTGAGCACTTTATTGTTGGGAGTAGGGACAAAACAGTACTTGAGCATTTTAATGTTGGGAGTAGGGACAAAACAGTACTTTAGCACTTTATTGTTGGGAGTAGGGACAAAACAGTACTTGAGCACTTTAATGTTGGGAGTAGGGACAAAACAGTACTTGAGCACTTTATTGTTGGGAGTAGGGACAAAACAGTACTTGAGCACTTTAATGTTGGGAGTAGGGACAAAACAGTACTTGAGCACTTTATTGTTGGGAGTAGGGACAAAACAGTACTTGAGCACTTTAATGTTGGGAGTAGGGACAAAACAGTACTTGAGCATTTTAATGTTGGGAGTAGGGACAAAACAGTACTTGAGCACTTTAATGTTGGGAGTAGGGACAAAACAGTACTTTAGCACTTTATTGTTGGGAGTAGGGACAAAACAGTACTTGAACACTTTAATGTTGGGAGTAGGGACAAAACAGTACTTTATCACTTTATTGTTGGGAGTAGGGACAAAACAGTACTTGAGCACTTTAATGTTGGGAGTAGGGACAAAACAGTACTTGAGCACTTTATTGTTGGGAGTAGGGACAAAACAGTACTTGAGCATTTTAATGTTGGGAGTAGGGACAAAACAGTACTTTAGCACTTTATTGTTGGGAGTAGGGACAAAACAGTACTTGAACACTTTAATGTTGGGAGTAGGGACAAAACAGTACTTGAGCACTTTAATGTTGGGAGTAGGGACAAAACAGTACTTGAGCATTTTAATGTTGGGAGTAGGGACAAAACAGTACTTGAGCACTTTAATGTTGGGAGTAGGGACAAAACAGTACTTTAGCACTTTAATGTTGGGAGTAGGGACAAAACAGTACTTTAGCACTTTATTGTTGGGAGTAGGGACAAAACAGTACTTGAGCACTTTAATGTTGGGAGTAGGGACAAAACAGTACTTGAGCACTTTATTGTTGGGAGTAGGGACAAAACAGTACTTGAACACTTTAATGTTGGGAGTAGGGACAAAACAGTACTTGAGCACTTTAATGTTGGGAGTAGGGACAAAACAGTACTTGAGCACTTTAATGTTGGGAGTAGGGACAAAACAGTACTTGAGCACTTTATTGTTGGGAGTAGGGACAAAACAGTACTTGAGCACTTTAATGTTGGGAGTAGGGACAAAACAGTACTTGAGCACTTTAATGTTGGGAGTAGGGACAAAACAGTACTTGAGCACTTTAATGTTGGGAGTAGGGACAAAACAGTACTTGAGCACTTTATTGTTGGGAGTAGGGACAAAACAGTACTTGAGCACTTTAATGTTGGGAGTAGGGACAAAACAGTACTTGAGCACTTTATTGTTGGGAGTAGGGACAAAACAGTACTTGAGCACTTTAATGTTGGGAGTAGGGACAAAACAGTACTTGAGCACTTTATTGTTGGGAGTAGGGACAAAACAGTACTTGAGCACTTTAATGTTGGGAGTAGGGACAAAACAGTACTTGAGCACTTTATTGTTGGGAGTAGGGACAAAACAGTACTTGAGCACTTTAATGTTGGGAGTAGGGACAAAACAGTACTTTATCACTTTATTGTTGGGAGTAGGGACAAAACAGTACTTGAGCACTTTAATGTTGGGAGTAGGGACAAAACAGTACTTGAGCACTTTATTGTTGGGAGTAGGGACAAAACAGTACTTGAGCATTTTAATGTTGGGAGTAGGGACAAAACAGTACTTTAGCACTTTATTGTTGGGAGTAGGGACAAAACAGTACTTGAGCACTTTAATGTTGGGAGTAGGGACAAAACAGTACTTGAGCACTTTATTGTTGGGAGTAGGGACAAAACAGTACTTGAGCACTTTAATGTTGGGAGTAGGGACAAAACAGTACTTGAGCACTTTATTGTTGGGAGTAGGGACAAAACAGTACTTGAGCACTTTAATGTTGGGAGTAGGGACAAAACAGTACTTGAGCATTTTAATGTTGGGAGTAGGGACAAAACAGTACTTGAGCACTTTAATGTTGGGAGTAGGGACAAAACAGTACTTTAACACTTTATTGTTGGGAGTAGGGACAAAACAGTACTTGAACACTTTAATGTTGGGAGTAGGGACAAAACAGTACTTGAGCACTTTATTGTTGGAAGTAGGGACAAAACAGTACTTGAGCACTTTAATGTTGGGAGTAGGGACAAAACAGTACTTGAGCACTTTATTGTTGGGAGTAGGGACAAAACAGTACTTGAGCATTTTAATGTTGGGAGTAGGGACAAAACAGTACTTTAGCACTTTATTGTTGGGAGTAGGGACAAAACAGTACTTGAGCACTTTAATGTTGGGAGAAGGGACAAAACAGTACTTGAGCACTTTATTGTTGGGAGTAGGGACAAAACAGTACTTGAGCACTTTAATGTTGGGAGTAGGGACAAAACAGTACTTGAGCACTTTATTGTTGGGAGTAGGGACAAAACAGTACTTGAGCACTTTAATGTTGGGAGTAGGGACAAAACAGTACTTGAGCATTTTAATGTTGGGAGTAGGGACAAAACAGTACTTGAGCACTTTAATGTTGGGAGTAGGGACAAAACAGTACTTTAACACTTTATTGTTGGGAGTAGGGACAAAACAGTACTTGAACACTTTAATGTTGGGAGTAGGGACAAAACAGTACTTGAGCACTTTATTGTTGGAAGTAGGGACAAAACAGTACTTGAGCACTTTATTGTTGGGAGTAGGGACAAAACAGAGGTATTAATTAATTTTTATCTGACTTTTTCGAATCTACTGAGTTTGCTTAGTTTCAAATTATTACGATTATAAGCAGAAATAATATTATGTGAAGATATTTTATTATTTGTTATTATCAGAATTGATCGTTGATCACTTTGTACGTATTTACCACAATGTTGTGTTGTAAATATAGTTTAATTTTTTAACTTGAAAAATTGTTAAAAAGTTGGTGAATTGTTACTTATTCTATGTAGAGAATAATTTACAAATAACTATTTTAAACGTATATGAGAGCCAATATAGATTCACTCTAACTTCTTACGAAAGATGTTACATGCGTAAAAGTTTGAATTCGTAGAATCTATGAACGTAAAGCCTACCTTCGCCTTACCCAGCGACCTTTCCATAGAAGCTCGCGGTGTATTTAGCTGCATTATGTGTCCAGTAGCCTAAACTAACTTCCCTCGTATCTGGCAAAAATTACCTTTTCTGTTTTCACTGGTGAGTGCACAACTGTTACTTTCTCTCAGGTACGAGGAAAAAACTTTTTCTCAAATAAAAATTATAATCATGTGTATTAATTATTTTTCTAAGGAATTTTCCAAAAAAATGTAAAATTTTTAAAACCAAGTTTGAAACTAAGTTTTTAGTGAATTTTATGCAGTTGGAATAACTTTTTGATAGTAAACCTATTTCAATTGATTTGGCCTTACAAAGGCGCCGAAAAAATCTTACTCGGTTAAATGGGAAGCCCTAAGATCAGCGCTGACTTGATACAAGCTTCTTTGAAACTTAATTTCGTAACTGGTTCCGCATTCATGACATTACGTTGCCTAAACTGCGCCGTGTATTGTCTTCGAGTCTGCTAAACAGTGGATCTAATAAAATACCCTAGTTTAATTTGTTTATACCAGTATACAAAATTATATAGCCTACTTTCAAACCTAATCGTCATACATATTCTCCTTTGAAAGTATAAGCAAATCATTTATAAACATCTTAAATAGAAACTCTATTAATAAAAAATGTGTTATCTAATGTCTGTTGATAACTATTAGTTCTTCATATAGGGTAATGACATACAAACTTTTGGATATTTATTAAGAGTTTTATAATTTGTTGGTTTTTATTACACTTTATATAATGTTATGTATTTTATAAATTGTAAGTTATGTTGTATAATTGTTTAATTAAAACTGAGCTTTGAAAAGGAGTTTCAGAAATAAATTCGAAACGTTGAGTATTTAAAAAAGCAAATTTGTCTGTGATGTCATTCGCCTATTTAAAAAAATAAATAATGTATTATTTAATATATGGTTAAAACGGTATAAAAAGGGTTACATTTTCTTGATACCGTGTCGAATTTAAACACGATACCAGGGGTTGAACGCAAATTGAAATGTGCTACGTCTTCTATTAGTTAAAAATATATGTGCGGAAATGCAACGAAAAGTTAAATGTTTTATGTAATTTGCATTCCAACGATCAATTTTATCCTTGGAAAACAAGTTTGAAGGTTTGAGCACTTTCCCATATTTTATAGAAACTAACAGAGAAAACGTTTTTGCTTAATATAAGGCCGACAAAATATATGCTTTATATTTTTGGCAACGAAGATCAAATATACAATATTGAAATTTAAGTAAAAGTTAGGAAGCAACTGTGAAAATAGTGTTTTGAAAATTCAAAGTTACCAACAATGCGACAAACATTTTCCAATATTTTAAATCGTACTTTACAATACTTTACTTTCAACTTATAAATAAACACCGTCAGTAAACTCACTCGTATATAAAGTAGAAAGCGTTTACATGCTACGGTCGATAAATACAGGAGTAAGCCAGGTTCCGATAATTTAAAAAAACCTTCATCCCCGGAGTTTGGCTTAAAAGCTTTACTTCAGTCCGCCCCAATTATCGGAATAACTTGAGGCCGAGGTTCGTTCCCTCTCTTACAGTCCGTCTGCTCCGTTGCCAGGTTTAATTGGATTCACTGACAAGCAATATAACTGGCCGCATTAATATAAAACTTGCGGAATGTACAATGTAGACCTTACCATAAACCTTATATTGCAGGAGGGACAGGAGAATCCATTGTGACGTGAACAATATTCAGTGAGCCCTAAATAAAAACAAATTTTTTTTTAACCATACATTTCTAGTGCATTTGGTTAAGATTTATTTTGTTATTAGAATGTTTCAAGTTCTTCTTTTTTTCCAATCTATAAAGTTACTTTTACTTCGGAATGTATTTTGTTATCCAACAAATTATTTTAAACATTGGTAAAATAATGAAATGTAACAATTATATATATTCCAGGGTTTGACGTAAAATCTAAAAATTAAAATTAAACTGTTCCTACAAAGTAATTACAATCATTCTAAATGAATGTAGACTATATAAAGATTTCCTACTGACCTATTCCTCAGTGGATTATACATAATTTAAAAAAATTTCTTTCTTGCTGTGGGATATTTACACTGCGTGATTGTACCTACCCATCGTTTCCACGTTTACCACTAATGTAAAATTGCCTACACAGCGCCTTGTCTGTTTGGGTCTGCAGTACATATATACCTGATCGGTAGACTGGCGTAAATATGATAGGACACGATTACCACGGTTTGTTGAAAAAAAAAACAGTGGCAAAAAATGTTTAATACATTCATTTTTATAGCTTTAATTTTCTTTACCTTTTCATTGTCCCTCACTGACATTAAATTGCCTACTCTGAGGATTGTCGTCTGTTTGAGTCTGCAGTGTATATATACATGACCGGTATATACATAATATATCACGTTTACCAATTTTTTGTTGCTAAAAACAGTGGTACAACCCAACATGTTAATTTTTTCCGTTCTTTTCTCTAGTTTATACTTTCTTTACCTTTCCACCGATCCCACTGACATTAAATTGCCTACACGGCGCCGTGTCGTCTGTTTGGGTCTGCAGTGACTTACGATTAACACAGTATGGTTTTCCGGCTGGTAATTACTTACAGTAAATCCGTTTAAAACAAGAGAGTGGGTAAAAGTAGGTAATATATAACTTTAGTTATACACCATAAAAATAAATGAAGTTAATTCAGTTTTAATAAAGTAAGCTTTTATCGTTTTATATTTATAGCTTGTTTATATAAGCACGATCACACTTTTTCAGATATTTTAAATATATATTAAAGAATAAAGACGTTTTACATTACACTCGAGGATGGGACAAGCAAAACCCCACAACTCACAATCCCAAAAGAATCAAGTAAGCACCTTCAACTTTATAGTTATATTGAGGCGCCCAATTCTAAAAGTTGGAATTTATTCAAAGCCCCTTAAATCTAATTGAAAAAACTAGCGATCCAAGCAAAGCCCCAAATGTCCAGAGTCCATATGTCACCTGGAGCCAATAAGAACACAAAATCAAGTTGCTACGTGGTCTCTTATCTCTGTTATCAGCTGTTGATAATGTTTTTACAAACTGATCTACATTCGATTATCGTGGTTTATATGCTTTGTAATATTTACCTCTGCTAATTAATAATTTGAAAATGGATGAATCTGAAAACGGTGAGGTATTTTGCTTGTAAGAACAATAGGGGCGCAGGAGAGTGTTTCACCCCCAAAAAGCTGCTGAGAATCAGAGGTACTACTCTATCTCGATTTCTTCGTTTTAAACATAACAATTGAGATTTTTAACGTGATGAATCCTGGCCATGGATGCTTCATATATATATATATATATATATTTCGGATGTCGCCGCCTCTCCGTCCCCGATTTCCAATTTATTCTGTTATATGTTAATGGCTCTTCTACATTTCTTGCACTCAATGCTTCGTCGATCTCGTGTCGCCAACTTCATCGTAACCGGGGGAAGAACTCTTTCTTTTCACCGGGGGAATCCACTATACTACCTTTTGGGGCCATCTGTCCCCTGCCATTTTCTTCCCGGGTAAAAACCATACTAATTGTCTTCTATCTATCTCCTCCCTTACACTTTTATTCATTTTCATTTCGTTACAAATTTGCTCCTTTCTGACTCCTTCAACTCTCGACTTACCGCAGTTTCGTCCTAAATAAACCATTTCCATCCATTAGCTTTAGTAACACCCCATACCTCTGAACCGTAGAGTGTAACGCTCTGACCAATACTTTTATAAAAGTGTTTCTTTGTTTCTTTCGTGATTGTCCTTTGCCAGAAAAGAGGATTTTAGCATCGTGTTACTGCTTGCCTTTGTTTATTCTTTCTCTGATTTTCTTTCCCTCACTATCGCCTTTCTTATTAAAGATCACTACTTTCTCTGATTTTCTTTCCCTCACTATCGCCTTTCTTATTAAAGATCACTACTTTCTCTGATTTTCTTTCCCTCACTATCGCCTTTCTTATTAAAGATCACTACTTTCTCTGATTTTCTTTCCCTCACTATCGCCTTTCTTATTAAAGATCACTACTTTCTCTGATTTTCTTTCCCTCACTATCGCCTTTCTTATTAAAGATCACTACTTTCTCTGATTTTCTTTCCCTCACTATCGCCTTTCTTATTAAAGATCACTACTTTCTCTGATTTTCTTTCCCTCACTATCGCCTTTCTTATTAAAGATCACTACTTTCTCTGATTTTCTTTCCCTCACTATCGCCTTTCTTATTAAAGATCACTACTTTCTCTGATTTTCTTTCCCTCACTATCGCCTTTCTTATTAAAGATCACTACTTTCTCTGATTTTCTTTCCCTCACTATCGCCTTTCTTATTAAAGATCACTGCTTTCTCTGATTTTCTTTCCCTCACTATCGCCTTTCTTATTAAAGATCACTACTTTCTCTGATTTTCTTTCCCTCACTATCGCCTTTCTTATTAAAGATCACTACTTTCTCTGATTTTCTTTCCCTCACTATCGCCTTTCTTATTAAAGATCACTACTTTCTCTGATTTTCTTTCCCTCACTATCGCCTTTCTTATTAAAGATCACTACTTTCTCTGATTTTCTTTCCCTCACTATCGCCTTTCTTATTAAAGATCACTACTTTCTCTGATTTTCTTTCCCTCACTATCGCCTTTCTTATTAAAGATCACTACTTTCTCTGATTTTCTTTCCCTCACTATCGCCTTTCTTATTAAAGATCACTACTTTCTCTGATTTTCTTTCCCTCACTATCGCCTTTCTTATTAAAGATCACTACTTTCTCTGATTTTCTTTCCCTCACTATCGCCTTTCTTATTAAAGATCACTACTTTCTCTGGTTTTCTTTCCCTCATTATCGCCTTTCTTATTAAAGATCACTACTTTCTCTGATTTTCTTTCCCTCACTATCGCCTTTCTTATTAAAGATCACTACTTTCTCTGATTTTCTTTCCCTCACTATCGCCTTTCTTATTAAAGATCACTACTTTCTCTGATTTTCTTTCCCTCACTATCGCCTTTCTTATTAAAGATCACTACTTTCTCTGATTTTCTTTCCCTCACTATCACCTTTCTTATTAAAGATCACTACTTTCTCTGATTTTCTTTCCCTCACTATCACCTTTCTTATTAAAGATCACTACTTTCTCTGATTTTCTTTCCCTCACTATCGCCTTTCTTATTAAAGATCACTACTTTCTCTAATTTTCTTTCCCTCACTATCGCCTTTCTTATTAAAGATCACTACTTTCTCTGATTTTCTTTCCCTCACTATCACCTTTCTTATTAAAGATCACTACTTTCTCTAATTTTCTTTCCCTCACTATCACCTTTCTTATTAAAGATCACTACTTTCTCGTTTTTGCCTACTTTTAGACATTCACATTTCGGAATGTTAATCATTAAACCAGTTTTCTTATCATATAACTAAGATCTTGTTATTCAACTACTGCTTTAAAGATTAGTAACCCGTTCTTTGTAGTTGTGAGAAGGGGGTCAGCATCGATTTGTAGCAGGTACAAACAACATGAGAAAGTCAAAAAAACCACGGTGTGAAGAAAAAGCAGTGTCGCTGCAACATATACTATAGGGCGGCCTCAAGGTTTGAATGAAGTTTTTGCCCATCTTTCTAAGTTTTCCTAAGCATGTCCCTAGGCTCTCAGCATATGGAATAAGGCGTGGGCAAAAGGTTTAGAAAACACACGCACACTTTGATAAGAATAGAGTGGAAGACCTGGAAAAGTCAGCCGGAAAAAAAGTAAGAGAGATTTTATATTTATAGATAATGTGTACACATTTAGAGTTCGAGATATTCAACTTATTAAGCTATTTTACAAATATAAAACTGTACGAGGCTTACCAGGGCGCTCAATGATTAATGTTCGACGAACCAGTGAATTCAGTTCTGACGGACATGTTGGAGTTAGCTTCGCTGAACAGTTAAACAATATTCCTGCACAAACCGGCAACGCTGTCCCTACGCCGCCTCAGCGTCAGTGCTGTAGGTAAACTTTGCTTTATGACCTACAAGTGGATGTGCAACTGAGTTGCGAAGCTGCGCCGCCGCGTTAAATATTAAAGTCCGACGCTAGGTTTGCTAAAGGACTGTATCACTGACGTATATAGTTCTGTACGCAGGCAAGAGTCTCATACAGTTATTGAAGGAAAACTTCTATAGCGACGTCTACAAAAACGTATTGGACGGAAATATTCGCGGTAGTCTAATTTCCGTCAGGTTACGCTATGAGTTACTTAAAGTAAATTAAACGATAACATGTGATTTCATGTATCAGCTGATTTTACGTCATACGTTATACTGTAAAACAGCAGTTTTAACACATGGGTTATGTTACATTATTTATTGAGCTTTGTTAAGGGAAAATGTTATTACTAAACCGTTCTGATTAATTAATAAATACATTGTTATTTAACTTTTGATAAATGTCAATAAAATTAATTCAATATAACGATAATATTGTTTTAATGATTTTTTAATGAAAACATTCTTAGGCGCGTATGATAACAGATGTTTAGATAATATCTCATTATGCAAAATTAAATTTTTTTCTCAACTCACAATTTCTGTAGACGTGGCTATAAAAGTTTTCACGTCTATTGGGAATCCCCCGACTGCCACAACCTAACTTTTAGTGTTACAAATTTCTGTAAATTTTATTCTATCTTTATGTTTTGTTCATTTCAAAACATGTTTAAAAGACAGACCACCAACACCACCCTGTGTTCTCAGGTTTTGTGCTCAGAATTCCGTCATAGAGCCCATGTATGCTGATACCCTGGGGGATGGTGGATCCCACCTCTTCTCTGGCGGGAAAATGTGTACTTCACAACTCAAAAAGGGGTTTATTTCTAAGGATACAAATAATGGGTTTATTCCCGTAAAAGCTTCAGTAAAAGTACAAATTTGTCAAGTTATATGGATTTGTAAGACCATAATAATCCGGTGTATATTTCAGAGAGCAACTACTAACAGTGACGTCCAACATGCATCGGAGGTTTGTATACCCTGCGCCGGGAATCCCGAGGCCAACGTTCTTGCTCCGGTTTATTTGGAACCATTATTTACATTACAGCAATACAATTTATTGTGCCTTATACCAGAAGCATTTTCACATTTTATTTCCATTTTACCTCCCTAAAACAATCATTACTCAAGATACTGTTCTACGCCCCGTTATATTGCTTTCACAAACAAACACCATGAGCAATCATCGATCACGCCCTTTCATCAAGGCCCCGAACTTTACAGTAAGCTTTTATTCATGGGAGAAGTCCGAATCCGAGCGAACATTGTCGGTGGGGTAACTCGCTAGCGAAGCATTTCCGGACCTACATCAAAGTAAACATTTTCTCCAGGAATATCTCAAAAAAACACCCACAAACATCACACTAAAACACACACACGCAAGCCTTCGCACACGCACATACACAGCACTAAAACTTTCACAACACATACGTGCTCGCACGAACACACACACACAACCACGCGCGCACACACACACACCCACACCCACACACACACAATACACTCACATCCACACACACACACACACGCAAGCCTTCGCGCATGCACATACACAGCACTAAAACTTTCACAACACATACGTACTCGCACGAACACACACACACACACAACCACGCGCGCACACACACACACACGCGCGCGCGCGCACACACACACACACACACACACACACACACACACATTTAATAAAATAAATCTTTATATTCTTGACACTGTAAAAGACTTTAAACTTTAGTTTATTTTTCCCTGTATGCTACATCACGACATTTTAGACGACAACTCTAAACTATTTCTTGTAAATGCTAAACATAATTTTTATTCATTTTAAATTGTATATAATTTTAGATAAATTGCAAAATATCTTACAAAAATGTCGAACACCAAAATGTAACGTTCTTTGAAACACACTATGGATTACGGTAAATTCGGAGAAAAGTAAAGCCCGGCGGCTACAGGAGGCCATTCATTACCGACGGTAAACCACGGCGAAGAAGAACGGAAGGTGGCTAGAATTTACGACCCAGTGAATGTTCCAATAAGATACACAGCCCCAAAACTGGGTAAGGGAGCCCACAGACAGCCGGACAGTGAAGGATCACGCTAATGGAACTGTTATTTTGTGGAAAGGGGTTAATTTACAGTTAACGAGCCAGTGAATTCAGGGCAAGCATTTGTTTTTATCGCCAGACGTAGAGGAATGGTGGATTATGTATTCCGCTCTGCAAGTGGCTGAAGTAAATCGACTGAGAATCTGAAGTTAAGATTCGAATGGACAGAAACGAATGCGCTACCTACAAATTTCAATTTACGAAATAGAGATTTATTTTGAAATTTGAAACAACTGTATTTCCTACATAATGTATGACCGAACGTTACCTAAACTAAACCTATTTTTTTAAACAAAAATTGTATAGTTAAAAAAAACGGCATTTAGCATTGTTAGCACTTATTTTAAGCCAAACGGGACGAAATAATTATACTACTCGAACATACCTATCCCTTTTTGTAAAACGTTTTTTTCCTACGTAAAACTGAAATTAATTCATTATTAAATTTAATTAATGAATACATATTTGAAAAAAATATATATAATTACATCACGTCCCATTCATTAAAAGTTTTTAAAATGTATTTGAACTTGAGTGGGTGGATAAAGAATATATTTTGTTTGAACAAGATATATTTGGAGAGTGTGGACTAATGGTGGGAATAGAATAATAAGAAATTCGGGTAAAACAAGAATTGCAATTTTTATCTGGAACCAAGTAGATAATCGTACCTTTTTGAGCAGATTTTAAAGCACATTATAAAAAAAGGTTATAGAAGGTTTCACATCTTTGTTAACTAAACCCAACCATTAAGTGCTAATTTTTATAAAATAAAGTGATTCATGCCTTCTTAAAGGGAATTTTATGATACAGAAAACTTAAAGCGGCTGTAAAGTTCAAACAGTTTTAGAATCCACAAACTTTTTACCATGATTTTATTTTACAGGGGAGGGGATCACCTCTGGTGCCATAATTTCCTGTATTCTTGGTACAGAGAGGTCATTACATCCTTTCTTTACTTGTATCTAATTAAACTTAACACTCATCTTATCCTCTTTGGTAAGGACTACACGTCTCTTCAAGTCCCCAATAGAGAGGAGATCTAACTCACGCGGTGCCATATACATCCCCTAGCAGGGGTTCTATGCACCCACCTATGTGTATAACCTTCCTAACCTTAGTATCAGATAAAGGTTTTACTAGCTACCTTTACAACTGCGAAAATGTATCTTGAAATATTTTATAAACTCCCTTCCGTCATCCACTAAAATATTGAAACATACCTTACAGATTTTACGGGTTACCTTTAAGGCCTAACCTAGAGTAACAATCACGAGAAGAGAAACATCGTAAACTACGTTCAGACCCGAGATACGCGTCAACAATCACCGGAGTCCCAGCGTAGCTCAAATGTGATCGAACAAGGCTTAACCGGAAACGCCTCAGGGAGGGAGTTGGTTTGCTCGACGCAGCTATTTCCGGTGACATGAAGGACAAACTAAGCCTGCCACTACAGACGGAGAATTCGGCGGAAGGAGGGTTTTGGATTCTCAGCAGCCAGAGAGTGGCGCGTGACGTAATGTTAGCTCTATGACGATGAAACGTTTATACAACAGCAATAGAAGAGCAAGACTGAGGCTCAATGCAGGCGATTCTACTTAACTCTGTCCCTGATTAATCTAATCTAACATTAAAAGAAATTTGCAGCAGTTTGATTATTCGCAGAATTTTCTTGAAATATTAGGTTAAGTTAGGTTTGGTCAAGTTAGGTAGGTTAGGTTAGGTTAGGTCAAGTTAGGTTTGGTTAAGTTAGGTTTAATTAAGTTAGGTTTGGTTAAGTTAGGTAGGTTAGGTTAGGTTAGGTTAGGTTAAGTTAGGTGTGGTTAAGTTAGGTAGGGTAGATTAGGTTAGGTTTGGTTAAGTTAGGTAGGTCAAGTTAGATTAGGTTTGGTTAAGTTAGGTAGGTCAAGTTAGATTAGGTTAGGTAGGTTAAGTTAGGTTAGGTTAGGTTTGGTTAGGTCAAGTTAGGTTAGGTTAGGTTAAGTTAGGTAGGTTAGGTTAGGTTAGGTCAAGTGAGGTTAGGTTAGATAAAGTTAGGTGTGGTTAAGTTAGGTTAAGTTAGGTTTGGTTAGGTCAAGTTAGGTAGGTTAAGTTAAATTAGGTTTGGTTAGGTTAGGTTGGGTTAAGTTAGGTTAGGTTTGGCAAGGTTAGGTTAGTTTGAAGTTATGTTAGTCGTATTTCTACTAAGTTTAAGTATTATAAAAGTTTTGCCACGGGCCATTCACAACAAAATCCCCGACAACAAACTCGATTCCAACAACTCGAAACCTATTTATCGCCGTGCTATCTATTGACGCCCTTCGACAAGAGATGAAGCAACCTAAGTAATTCAGGCAAAAGTCTAGCTTTGATGTCTGGTTAATAAAGGTTCGGACAAGCTGAATCTAACGACTCGCTAAGTCAAATAAACGATTAAAAAGCCGATATGTGTAAACCTTAAGAATACGGGTTGATATCCTTATGTTTGGCCTGCAGAGGGAGGGGTTTGGGGTTTATGAAGCTTCTTTTTAATTTTTCCACTCCCTAAAGAATCTATTAAAATTAGTCAATTTTTCACACATTTGATATAAATTTAAAGCTCTGACAAATATACAATGTCTGTAAGAGACACAACACGCGTAATTTCGTTTGACTAAAGCCGCATAACTGAGATGTAAAATTCACAAGGATAGCCTGAATGTACTTGCTATAGCTCATGTCCGTGAGAGATTTCAACTCGCGTAGCTTCGACTGACTAAAGCCGCATAGATGAGAGGTAAAACTCACGGAGATAGCCTGAATGTAATTACTATAGCTTATGTCTGTGAGAGACTTCAACGCCTTTAACTTTGCCTGACTATGGCCACATCTTTGAGAGATAAATCTCACAAAGGAAGTCTAAATGTACTTGCTATAGCTTATGTCCGTGAGAGACTTCAAAGCCTGTAACTTTGCCTGACTATGGCCACATATTTGAGAGATAAATCTCACAAAGGAAGTCTAAATGTACTTGCTATAGCTTATGTCCGTGAGAGACTTCAACGCCTTTAACTTTGCCTGACTATGGCCACATATTTGAGAGATAAATCTCACAAAGGAAGTCTAAATGTACTTGCTATAGCTTATGTCTGTGAGAGACTACAACGCCTTTAACTTTGCCTGACTATGGCCACATCTTTGAGAGATAAATCTCACAAAGGAAGTCTAAATGTACTTGCTATAGCTTATGTCCGTGAGAGACTTCAACGCCTTTAACTTTGCCTGACTAGGACCACATATTTGAGAGATAAATCTCACAAAGGAAGTCTAAATGTACTTGCTATAGCTTATGTCCGTGAGAGACTTCAAAGCCTTTAACTTTGCCTGACTATGGCCACATATTTGAGAGATAAATCTCACAAAGGAAGTTTAAATGTACTTGCTATAGCTTATGTCCGTGAGAGACTTCAAAGCCTGTAACTTTGCCTGACTATGACCACATATTTGAGAGATAAATCTCACGAAGGAAGCCTAAATGTACTTGCTATAGCTTATGTCTGTGAGAGTCTTCAACGCCTGTCATGTCGTTAGCCTATGGGCGCATATTTGAAAAATAAAACTCATGAAGATAGCCTGATTATACCTGCTATAAACTTAGTTTATATCCGTGAGAAATATAGATTTATGGGAAGCATTTTTAATGTGTTTGTTATTTACAGAAATGTAAAGAGTAAAAAGATATTTGTGAAGTTTTATTTGCGGGGAAGAAACGTGGGTATGTCTCAACCAGACAAGAGCAAGATCAACGCAGTTGAAATGGACGCTCTTAGGAGACCATGTCAAATCTCTAGACGAGAATTAGAACAAATAAAAGCATTAGAGACTTGATAAGGAAGAAGGAGACAGTCGTTGAAGAGATTGAGAGGAGAGAGCTGATATGGTTCAGACACGTAAAGAATATGTTGGAGGGAAAATTGGCTAGAGTTGATATGGAATATACTCCACCGGAGAGAAGAAGAAAGGCAAGACCTATGAATATTAAATTCATAACTGAAAGGAACTATCGGTGGAACACTGCTGCAACAGGAGAGCATAGAGTTTGGGCTACAAATCGGGTGGAGACGACAGACGGTATAAAACCGATATTATAAATATCATTATTAAATACAAATACTTCCAAGTTATAACGATGAAAATATTACTGAGTGAATTGGAGAAACAGATCTAGCACGAGACATACAACGGCTTGAAAACATTAGAAAATTATCAAAAACCAAAATAGCCTATATCTACAAGACCAATTATAATGTGAGCTATTAACAAAATTTATTTTTAAATCAATTATAAAAAATTAGTAGAACAATTTAAATTACTATAAATAGAAAATATAAATTTTGAAACACCTGTAAAACTCGTATCGTTTTAAAGTAAAGCGAAATTTATATCAGACTTAGAGATAATGTTTAAATAAAAGCAAAAGATTGACGACGAGTTCGGATCAATGTGCCGCTTGCCGGGCAGATAAATACAAAAAGAAAATCCCATAGATATTTAAACGTCGGAAGTGTGCAGTTCAATCGGAAAGTAAAGCGGGCAAAAAAGAGGAGCTTGGGAATAATCTAAATTGGAGTCGGAAGATCAGGAGTATAATGGGGTCGAAGGACTGGGGGGTGGTGTCTATACGAGGGAAGGGAGAGGTTAAACCTGGCCAAATTACAATGAAGGCTATTTCTGCTTCAATTTGTCT
>JBAIZL010000010.1:32852826-32967826 GCA_036971475.1 Prosapia bicincta | reverse complement strand
TTTTTACAGTAAAAATGATTGAAATTTTTAGTAGGTGTGGTCATCGAGTAAACAGCCTGAACTGTGCTCATAGAAAATTTAATCTAACATTATTGTTTATGATTATTAAGTAATACTATCATTGTTTTATTAAATACAGAACATTATACTGTATTTTAAAATAGTTATTAATTTAAGAAGAGTTTAGAATAAGTAAGTGTCCCTGCTTAAGCAATGTGGTTATTAGAAAAATAAAACCTCACAGAAGGTTATTCAAATGTTAATAATATCGCTAAAAGTTATTTTAAAGTAATTAAGCTCAATGAGTTACTCAATAAGATAAATATTTGTTGATATGCGGAGTCACAGGCGAGCATACTTGCAGCACGTTGCCCCGGTCCACAATCTGCAAAACCACTTTGCCGACAAACCACAGCATCTAATCACCTTTATCATATCCATGAAAACAATATTGGCACAATCAATTATTTCAACAAAATTAACGCCGCTATTTATATAAATTTTATTAAATTATATAAAACAACTATTCGCTAATATATTTTTACTAAACTATAACGGATTCCCCGCAGATTAACACCAATAACCCGTCCGAAAATTTGGCACATAATATTTTTGGCGCGTACTTTTTTTTACAAAATCACAGATACGACCCGACCCTTCCGTACATCTGAAATTTTGCACAAGATCGTCTATCCCCCCTCGCACTCACAATACAGGAGCAGTGACGTCACGATTGAGCCCTTCAACGAGCAATCGATAAAATGGGAACTGAAGCTCTACTAATAATGCTGAAAACATTTAAACCAGTGTACTACTCAACTAAAACACATCGACTGTAGACATATTTACGTGAAATTTATTGTGCATTATGACGTTGGAGGAGGAGGGGGGCGAGGCCATAATTTGTTAAGGATTGTTTTCACAGAATGGAGGGACGTGCGGTTGGCCAGAAAGCGTAATCGACCGGAATGAGAATAAAAACAAAACAAAGTACCGGCGTAATGGCATTTTACCCTTACGTCTGTCTGGAAGAATGGAACATTATGTTTATAACAAAATAATTACATTCATTCACTACAATAATTGAAACTACAAAAAGCAAATACTGTATGACAAACAACAAACAGTAGTATTATAGGCAGACTACTGTAGAGTAAAAGGGAGTGCCGCAGTTGTCTGTCTATCGCTAACTCTTATCTATGATCAAAGCAAACATTTAATGACTATTCAATACACATTTATATATTTGAGTACATTATTTTGCTTCTCTCAACATTACAATATTTTCCTTTTTGACACGTTTCGGAATGACTCCCTTTTCAAAACTTAAATCGTACTTTAGTAGTAACGTAAAAAGTACTAAGTAGTACTTAAATAGTTTATAAAAGTAAATAGTAAAGAAGTACTATTTAGGTTTTGAAAATGGAGTCATTCCGAAACGTGTCAAAAGGGAAAATATTTTAATGTTAAGAAAAGCAGAAAAATGTACTCAAATGTATACAAATATTCCTAACAGAAGTGAAGATTAGTGTATTAAGAATTATAATACATAATTCAACTATAATTTAATTAGGTTATAATTGTATTTAAAAACTACACAAAAAACGTTTTTCATAAACATTTGATTTACATAACATATAGAGCCAGAAAAATGCTTGAATGTTCGATGAACTGACAAATTGGATTAAGCGTTCGTATATCACAATTACACTAATCCCTTTAAACACGGCTGGACTAGTAATCACACAATTAGTCTGCAAGCACACATAAAACCATGTTGTATTTGTTTCCAGCTTATAATTGCAAGAATATGTGTCAGTTTAGTAGACCTGATACGGTATTTAGATCTGTTTATTTTATAAAAACCTTGTCTTGGAAAAAGACATATATAACATATATATATATATATATATATATATATATATATATATATATATATATATATATATATAAGATACAAAATATTTCAGAGCAGGGGTTTTCAAAACTGAGAAAAGGAGCACAGAAAGTTTTCAGGGTGTGGGTGAATAAGAGCACTGAAACTGCCAACAGACGTGAGCTGTGGGTTCTCAATGTGGTGCACCAGCGGGTAGACTAGCGTGACATGTGATTACTGACCTACGTCAATGTTTAGTCTTTATAGAATAGTTTTACCCACGTTATGCATTTTCAACAATTTTTAACAATTTATTCAAGTTCCGAGTCACCTCTATCACTGTAGGATTGTAGCATTATCAGTTGCAGGGGTTAAATATATTTATGTATTGATAAATATTCATATAAAAAACTAAATAAAATTACCTGATGTATAACTGACCTAACCCGCTTCAGTTTCACACTCAGACTGCAACTCTTGTCCAAATATCAATGGGAGGGGGCAACCTCATGTCAAGATTTAGACCCCCAGATTTATAGGGAATTTAATTTAATTTAATTATATATATATATATATATATATATATATATATATATATATATATCGCAATATGTATTCTTGTGTATTAATAAAGAACTAAGTCAAAATACAAATACAAGAATTATAATTGAATTTACAATTCAAAGCTTTTCGTTGGCTAACAGTACCAACATCATCAGGAATATTAAACAATTCTAATATGACCTTTTTGTTTAATATTCCTGATGATGTTGATACTGTTAGCCAACGAAAAGCTTTGAATTGTAAATTCAATTATAATTCTTGTATTTGTATTTTGACTTAGTTCTTTATATATATATATATATATATATATATATATATATATATATATATATATATATATATATATATATATATATATATATATATTTATTTATTTATTTATTTAATTTAATTATATATGTTATATAAAAAGTCTAAATATAATTACAACCTCTACTTAGAAACTGCGTATATTTTTAAGGCTAATATCTTTGAGTAGGATAAAATCAACACATGATAAAACAAAGGTAAGGCAAGTCTTTATAAAGCAAACTTACAACCAAGACCACAACGAGCAGAATAGTAACAAAGTTTTTTAAAAAAATATACAAATAATTATAATAAATGCTACTAACAAAATAGAGGAAAATCAATCATTTATAAATTAAAAAATGCAACAAAAATGATTAGGGCCTGTAGGCAGTTAATGAAACAGGAAAACTAAGGTAATAACAAGATTTTAATTATCTTGTAAGATAATGTCAAACAAACACGAGTCAAAGGTCATACAAGGCAACAATATTTTTGTGACTAAAAAGAGAATTGAAAAGAAAAGAGTTTTGCCATGGGCTACCTATTCCATCGCAACTCCCCGACTGGTCACCGGTTCGCCCCTGGGTCGAGACTAGCTCCAACCAGGAACAGAGGTTCTACCGCTTATCGAGAGCTACTCTGGACCAGTTGCATCTTCCGAACGGTCAGGGTCCCGCATCGCAATACCCCGTTCGACTAGTCCTGCCCTGGTAGTGCAATCGGACCTTTATCCCCTCTCAGTTGGCCTTACCAGACTTGGGACATGGCCTTTGGTAACGTCATATATAGCTGTACCTCACTCCTTTCCCGTTTGGATAAAAGGATGAGGAAAATAAGTGGGGTTCAGACGGGACGTATACTTTATGATGAGATATTTAGAAAGAAAGAATAGGGAGAAGGGAATTTTAAAAAAATACTACAAGCAGTCAATGTGCAAAGTAAATTATAAATTGTTGTAAAAGATTGTTCAACCTACATTTGTTTTTTTTTAATAGTCGAAATAGAGTTTTGTAGCATTACGTGATAAAAAAAAGAATTATAATTAAAGAAAAATAGCTACATAAGTTTCAATTAAAATATAAGTTACTTCGATACAAATTAGAAGTTGATGATGTCTTATCGTCCTGGAGACGTTAGATAATTTAAAATCGTCTTTTTGAGTCCCTGGAAATCCAAACTCGAAGAGATGATCCAGATACAAGGCCTGTTACAAAGACCAACTGTAAGCATCCGTACATACAAGATAGAAGACAAACCCTACAACACACATCGATAAAAGCGTTAGTATCGATTAGTATCTCGCATTGGGAAGACATAAAACCAACCGCTTGGGATAGTTTTTAAGCTTCAAATAATGAGATAAATTTTATACGTTTCAATTGAGCTTTTTGAATAACGTTTATTTATCGATTTATTATTAAAAACCCACTACTTAGTGATGTTTCTCGACAGGCACGCTTCGCACTTAGTGCATTGTTCGATGCTGGGAGTGCAGGACAAGAATTCGTGATAAGTCTCTCCGTGGCATTTTGCGATGGCTGAAACGCGTCTACTAGAAATGGTAGTAAGTAGTGGTATTTGATAGAAAAATAGACATTTCCGGTAGCTTATTATTCGATGTAAGATACATTTTTGATATGCAGACCTCAAACCGTAATATATATATATATATATAATATTTCGTGTAGATTTGGTACCGTTCTATGTTGTAGAAACGATTCTATCAGGTTAATCTATCTAGTCATACCATAAATCTCTGTGTTAATCAGATAGATGACGAATCGGGGAACTTATCCAAGATGGAGCTCATTCTCGCTATCACATAGCCGTCCGTAATCAACGGAAAATATTTTACATTAATCGGATTCTAAAAACTGCGCCCGTCCAGCAGTCCAAATCCGTTTTCTGGGGAAACATCGGGATCATAGTATATGCTGAGATTATTCGTGGTTTGCAGCTTTTGTGGCAGCGCATCTCTGACGTCACCACAACCAGGAACCCAGAAAAGATTCAGCGCTCTTGGCATAAAATTGAACGCAGAAGATGTCTGCAAAGCACCATCTCGCATCAAACTTGCCAAGGTACCACAAACTTGCTTCCTGTACATTGTTGAACCATGCAAACTATATAATGGCATTTTAGTTATTCTACTTGTAACCTTGCCAATGCTTTACAAAAGCCCTATATTGTCATGAAGAGATTGTCGAGAGTATAAACTTGTGAATTATTTATAAGCCATAATTCCTCCACAATTTTCCGATCAATACCAATTTGTTCACTGCGCACTAAAGTGTCCCAAACTGTTATAGGTCAAATTTTATAAGCTAGCACTTGGCTCTTAGATATAATTTGTGTATTCTTCAACTAAAAAACATTAGGCACTGTTGTCATCCCTCATTGGGGGGCCATAAAAGCTGCCAACCCGTCCCAACCCCTAGACAATCCTATTAGCACTCTTCCTTGAATGTCCTTTTTACATTTATTGTTCTTTAAGACACCATTAAAAGGTATTATAAATAATAAAATAATGAGTCACCTCTATGAGTTAGTAAAAACCAAAGGGTCGATGTTTTTGTAAATGATCAGCGAGGACCTCCAGCCTCGACCTCCGTCTCTCTCCAATGTACGCAGCCCCAAGTGCCAGCTTATAAAATTTGACCAATACGCTATGGCGTTACGAACATTTAAATGTTCAAGAGGTAAACTTGTATCTTCTGCTCTTGTTGTATTTACGCCTCCTATAAAACGGAACTACAAAGCAAATTACGCCCAATATTCGCGACAAGTTTCATTGGCGATGGGACTTTAAGACACCTTTACTGAGAACATTTTGTTACTACATTCGGGACCCGAACGAAACCTATAAAAAGAAACAGGCGGCGAAGCAGTGTTAATAGAAAGCCTGGCTTCTTATTGGAGTCGCTTTTTTACGCCAACAAAGGGATATTTGGTTTTTTATTAAATTTGTATTACGTAAGTGACTTTAGAAACGTCACGTTTAGCCGTGTCAGGCGGAATCGGTACGACATAGGCTGTACAGGGACTATATTACTAGATAGAGACGGCGGATTGCGTTTGTTAGACTTTTTCCGTTAGAGTCCTCAATTTATTGTCACTGTTTCTCGGAGTAACGTTCAAACAGTTTAGGAAAATACAAAAGTCGGAACGCTTCAGTTTTACGGCACGCCCACAATGCAGCAGCGCCAATGGACACGGTAGAAGCGTGGGTCCAGACAAAAAGCACCATTGGATGGACAGCTTACTTGTACTAAGTACAAACCGATCCAGACCCACTCCCTTCGCCACGCTTGACCTTGGTCCCCTACCACTATTTAATTATATTCGTACTTTTTTTTAATATTTATAACTAAATACATCTCCATTGCTTTTGCCTTTATTATATTTTGTATTCTTTCCCGACATCGTTTCGACTTAAATAAAAGAAAAAAGATCTACAACGAGCTATATAATAAAGATGTTGCGAAACAGTGGAATTACGTTTCGTTTGCTGATCCATCAGCAGAACATCAGGAACATCATAACAACAGTAACAATAGTCATACCATACAGAATACCATAACACACAGTAATAAGGAGATATGGAACATCATAACAAGAGTCCCCCAATAGTCATACCACACAAAATACCATAACAAACAGTAATAAGGAGATATGGAACATCATAACAACAGTCCCAATAGTCATACCATACAGAATACCATAACACACAGTAATAAGGAGATATGGAACATCATAACAAGAGTCCCCCAATAGTCATACCATACAAAATACCATAACAAACAGTAATAAGGAGATATGGAACATCATAACAACAGTCCCAATAGTCATGCCATACAGAATACCATAACAAACAGTAATAAGGACATATGGAACATCATAACAACAGTCCCAATAGTCATGCCATACAGAATACCATAACAAACAGTAATAAGGAGATATGGAACATCATAACAACAGTCCCAATAGTCATACCATACAGAATACCATAACAAACAGTAATAAGGAGATATGGAACATCATAACAACAGTCCCAATAGTCATACCATACAGAATACCATAACAAACAGTAATAAGGAGATATGGAACATCATAACAACAGTCCCAATAGTCATACCATACAGAATACCATAACAAACAGTAATAAGGAGATATGGAACATCATAACAAGAGTCCCCCAATAGTCATACCATACAGAATACCATAACAAACAGTAATAAGGAGATATGGAACATCATAACAACAGTCCCAATAGTCATACCATACAGAATACCATAACAAACAGTAATAAGGAGATATGGAACATCATAACAAGAGTCCCCCAATAGTCATACCATACAAAATACCATAACAAACAGTAATAAGGAGATATGGAACATCATAACAACAGTCCCAATAGTCATACCATACAGAATACCATAACACACAGTAATAAGGAGATATGGAACATCATAACAAGAGTCCCCCAATAGTCATACCATACAAAATACCATAACAAACAGTAATAAGGAGATATGGAACATCATAACAACAGTCCCAATAGTCATACCATACAGAATACCATAACACACAGTAATAAGGAGATATGGAACATCATAACAAGAGTCCCCCAATAGTCATACCATACAAAATACCATAACAAACAGTAATAAGGAGATATGGAACATCATAACAACAGTCCCAATAGTCATGCCATACAGAATACCATAACAAACAGTAATAAGGAGATATGGAACATCATAACAACAGTCCCAATAGTCATACCATAACAAACAGTAATAAGGAGATATGGAACATCATAACAACAGTCCCAATAGTCATACCATACAGAATACCATAACACACAGTAATAAGGAGATATGGAACATCATAACAAGAGTCCCCCAATAGTCATACCATACAAAATACCATAACAAACAGTAATAAGGAGATATGGAACATCATAACAACAGTCCCCCAATAGTCATACCATACAAAATACCATAACAAACAGTAATAAGGAGATATGGAACATCATAACAACAGTCCCAATAGTCATGCCATACAGAATACCATAACAAACAGTAATAAGGAGATATGGAACATCATAACAACAGTCCCAATAGTCATGCCATACAGAATACCATAACAAACAGTAATAAGGAGATATGGAACATCATAACAACAGTCCCAATAGTCATACCATACAGAATACCATAACAAACAGTAATAAGGAGATACGGAACATCATAACAACAGTCCCAATAGTCATACCATACAGAATACCATAACAAACGGTAATAAGGACATATGGAACATCATAACAACAGTCACAATAGTCATACCATACAGAATACCATAACAAACAGTAATAAGGACATATGGAACATCATAACAACAGTCCCAATAGTCATACCATACAGAATACCATAACAAACAGTAATAAGGACATATGGAACATCATAACAACACTCCCAATAGTCATACCATACAGAATACCATAACAAACAGTAATAAGGACATATGGAACATCATAACAACACTCCCAATAGTCATACCATACAGAATACCATAACAAACAGTAATAAGGACATATGGAACATCATAACAACACTCCCAATAGTCATACCATACAGAATACCATAACAAACAGTAATAAGGACATATGTAACATCATAACAACACTCCCAATAGTCATACCATACAGAATACCATAACAAACAGTAATACGGACATATGGAACATCATAACAACACTCCCAATAGTCATACCATACAGAATACCATAACAAACAGTAATAAGGACATATGGAACATCATAACAACACTCCCAATAGTCATACCATACAGAATACCATAACAAACAGTAATAAGGACATATGGAACATCATAACAACAGTCCCAATAGTCATACCATACAGAATACCATAACAAACAGTAATAAGGACATATGGAACATCATAACAACAGTCACAATAGTCATACCATACAGAATACCATAACAAACAGTAATAAGGAGATATGGAACATCATAACAACAGTCCCAATAGTCATACCATACAGAATACCATAACAAACAGTAATACGGATATATGGAACATCATAACAACACTCCCAATAGTCATACCATACAGAATACCATAACAAACAGTAATAAGAACATATGGAACATCATAACAACAGTCACAATAGTCATACCATACAGAATACCATAACAAACAGTAATAAGGACATATGGAACATCATAACAACAGTCCCAATAGTCATACCATACAGAATACCATAACAAACAGTAATAAGGACATATGGAACATCATAACAACACTCCCAATAGTCATACCATACAGAATACCATAACAAACAGTAATAAGGACATATGGAACATCATAACAACACTCCCAATAGTCATACCATACAGAATACCATAACAAACAGTAATAAGGACATATGGAACATCATAACAACAGTCACAATAGTCATACCATACAGAATACCATAACAAACAGTAATAAGGACATATGGAACATCATAACAACAGTCACAATAGTCATACCATACAGAATACCATAACAAACAGTAATAAGGAGATATGGAACATCATAACAACAGTCCCAATAGTCATGCCATACAGAATACCATAACAAACAGTAATAAGGAGATATGGAACATCATAACAACAGTCCCAATAGTCATACCATACAGAATACCATAACAAACAGTAATAAGGACATCCAAACCATTAGGAACGTAATAGAAAACCACTATCACAACTTGAGAACCTTACAACATGTGACCGTCAAGTATCAACTGGTGATAAAAACTGTGTTTGTTAATGTTTATACAACTAAAGATATCTTAAGGGGATACCCTTGGTTATATTGCAATACAGGTATCGACTAATGCAGTGTAACATTCGCGTACGTGAAAG
Source organism: Prosapia bicincta (assembly GCA_036971475.1). Lineage (NCBI taxonomy): Eukaryota > Metazoa > Arthropoda > Insecta > Hemiptera > Cercopidae > Prosapia > Prosapia bicincta. Next base: position 32,958,171 of record JBAIZL010000010.1, on the reverse strand, counting down.
TGCGCGAATGAGTGTAGTAAGTAAGATTAGTTTTGTCCGTTGCCGACAAGTTAGTACTCTTCGAGGATCCCTGAGTACTTACCACATCGCGTAGTATAATATTTATTCCATATCGTTTAACCGTGGATAACTGATATACCCAGAAACTTAAACTCTTCAAATTTGAAGATCAACAGCTACAACAGAAAAGCCAATCAGAGGCTCGGGAACAGTTAGGGGGCTGGCAATAATATTAATTAGGACAACGTTCGGGGCACGTGTTGTTTTACTGCTATTTTCGAAGGGCGCTATTAACGTCGCAACTGACCCTATTTCCTTCACAGATAATGGAGAGCCACTTTGCAAAGTGGAAACATAAAACGGGGGATTGGAAAATCCGTCATTAACTTTTGCCGACTTTCTAATTAAAATGGCGTAAAAAGCTTCTTTTAATATTTAGCGTTCAAGTTATTTTCAATAGAGTTTACAACCCTTATTTTTAAATTCCTTCTATTAGCTCACACTCTCCTGATATATATCTTGTACAAATTTTCAATCGTTATTAAAAACCGTTTTAATTTATCCATTCAAGTTTAAATATATTTTCTTTAACATATAGTGAATGGCAATTGATATTAATACAATTTTTTCAAATATTTATTAATTTATTAAATTCAAAAAGTTTGTCGCGGTCGGACTATATGTTTGAAATCCAGCACTTTGGCACTGAATCAACTATCCCATAAAAACCAATTATTTAAAGATGTTTATGAAATGCATGTTTATAGCGACGCATTACTAGAGGTGGATAGAATAAGAAGTTATAGACCAGCTTCAAAAATTAGAAACGAAAAAAAAGAAGCGAATAAATAACAACAAACAAAAAGAATTATCCAACACCACATACTGTATGGAGGGAAATGGAAAACTGCAAAGAAATTCTTTTTTTTTATTTTGCCACTCAATATTGTTATTCTGTCATACATACAACCTATACATATTTATATTAACGGAAATTATAAAATAAAGTAACTCAAATAAAATGTTTGTTACCGTAGGAATTGTCTTAGACATAAAAATGTTTATATACCTTATGTATAACCTACGTTTCTTACACCAACTTACGACTCGTGTTCTTGTTGCTTATCATCTATCAATTAATATTTCGGTTTATTATTATAGACAATATTTATTAATAATATTATTTTCGCACACTGACACTTGTTCTTACAAACTCATTTTACCACAAAATGTTACAAAAACCTAAACACGAAACTCAGTAGTCTTAGTTCCCTACGAGAGGATTTGCACCTGATTATAAAATTTCAAATACTTATATAACAAACTGAGCTCAAATTGTGAGTAAATGTAATACATAAATAATAAACACTAAATCACAACCAATAATATTTTTTTCATAAGCGTTTCGATGATAAAGTCATCATCAGTTTACTACGAAAATTCTAAACTAAACTATAAGGTATAGATAAAAATATTTGTAGTTTGACTCACTGTTGATACCAACTGTATCAGTAAAACGCGTATCGGAAATAAGGTAGGCTATTACTTGTGAGACGGTGACATATTATTAGAGAATAGATATATATCCTGATTTCATTATAGGTTTTCTAAAAAATTTACAAATTAAACAATAAGGTTTAGATAGAAATGTCTGTAGTTTTACTCACTGATAAAGACACATATATCAATGAAATGCGTAGAAAAAAAATAACTGAATGCAAGTTGGTGTTCGTTATTATTTAAAAGGTTCCTTACTTTAATTTAAAAAGTTTTTTACTTTAATTTAAAAAGTTTTTTTACTTTAATTTAAAAAGTTCCTTACTTTAATTTAAAAAGTTTTTTACTTTAATTTAAAAAGTTCCTTACTTTAATTTAAAAAGTTCCTTACTTTAATTTAAAAAGTTTTTTTACTTTAATTTAAAAAGTTCCTTACTTTAATTTAAAAAGTTCCTTACTTTAATTTAAAAAGTTTTTTACTTTAATTCAAAAAGTTCCTTACTTTAATTTAAAAAGTTTTTTACTTTAATTTAAAAAGTTCCTTACTTTAATTTAAAAAGTTTCTTACTTTGCAAAAAGAACGTGTATAATTATTTATTTTAATAGAGGCAGATCCTGATTTAACTTATACATTTTCCAACTTACATTTGGGATTCAAGTAGATCACTTGAACATTTTATTTACACTTAGTTATTTGTATTTACTTTTATAACAATATTTACACAAAAACTAATGTAGTTATAAGTATTGATGATGACTACTTGGTCATTGAAACGTACGTAAGAAAACATATTGACTGTTAGGGGGTGTTGCTTTACATATACAATTTTTTTTTAAAGTTGATTTATATATTTTTTTTTAATTAATTTTTTTAAAACAACAATGTAATTTTTATTTTCAAAGAGTTTAAAACAGTTCTGCAAAATATTTGCAATTTATAATTTATTTTATAGTTTATTTATTATGTTGAAAAAAAATGTTACATTGCTATCATTACTCTCTTGAATATTTTATTTAATTTCAAATAAATAAATTGGTAGCTTATAGAGTTTATTATATAGTACTTTTCAATTCTGTTTGCCTTGTTCCTCTGTTTCTGCATCCATCCTTCCGTTATGCGATAGTAGGATGACGAGTACTTAATCTACTTCCATTACTTGTTTTACTATTTACCCCCTACCCCTTCCTCTCACGAGGTAGTCACAACCCATTGCTTCTCTGACAAGATGATCATATTATAGGCCTACGTCTTGGCGAATGTATGTAGCATTTGTCACGGAACATTTCTACTTTCCATTCTCTCTTTTTATTCAGAGATGTTTGCCCTAGTCCCTTGTTCCTCTGCTTCTGCCTCCAACCTTCCGTGATGCGATGCTCTGGTATTTAGTTCCTTCACTCAGCGTGAATCTGCCTATGCTCTGTAACAACCATGTAAGGTGCGCCAAAATCTTGTCTCAGAGTGTGCGACGATACGTGGAAAGTGTTCTACAGCCCGCTTCACTTCATCCGTACTTTGTAACCCGAAGCTCGGCTCTTGATCTGCTTAACTTGCCACCCGACACCGCCTAACCTAACTTAAGCTGTTATTTTTAGTCAGGTGCCACCGGCGTTGCATAATCCTTGCATGCAAAGTGCTTTGCAGCCACTTGCAAGCTTGTACATACATTGTTACGCGTTTAGCAGAGGTAGAATCTACCATAGGGAAACTATATTCAAATATGCAAATCGGCTCAAGTAGGCTATATACAAGGACACATATTATATATACCTAAATATTCAGTCGTTAATAAAATACTCCTTTGTTTTCAAACTTCTGCCATCATCACTCGGTAAATCGTGATTTTTAAGACAAAGACGAGGTAAATGTTATCTAGCCTAACCTAAACGGACGCACTTCCTGTAAGCAACAAAAATGGTCACGAAATTCTGTGTACTCATTATTTTATTCCTAAAACCTGGCCTTTAACACACACACTCAAACACACACACACACACACACACACACACACACACACACACGCGCGCGCGCGCAGACACACACACACACACACAAACACACACACAAACACACGCGCACGCACGCAGACACACACACACACGCACGCATACATACACACACACACACACACACACACACACACACATGTGCGCGGTCGCACGCACTGTGTATATAACTTGATTCTTTTCAAGGTTACCCCTGCGCAACCCTTTCTAACTACAGTTTCTAAACTTTAAAAATTTTCATTTAAGTTTGTTACTTGAAATTATCAACAAAATAATGTCTACAAAATCTACAAAAGCGCTTCAAGTACAAGTTTTATTTCCAAGGAAATTTGGGAATCCACAAACACAACAACGTGTAATTTCCCTCCACTTTCTAAAGACTAAACTTGCCAGATAAATGGTTTTTGTTGCAACATTTTAGAACCCCGACTACAAACGAAAACGTCTCAGTTTCTAAAGATAAACAAAAAAACCTCTTAGAGCAAGTTGGCTGAGCTGCTGCAAGATTAAAACATGAAAATGAGACGAAGGCGTTGCCCACCTGTTTTCGCAGCGCCTCTTCTGTACATTAAAATGATATAAAGCCTGGATGTTTAGGCGGTGCTGCCCGGAAGTGGATGATTATTTCCGGCTGGATGGACAACTATAATAAGCCGTGAGTAACCTTTGTCGAGGAAAACATACATCCGCCCTTCTCTTGGTGCTCAAATCTTCGGTGCCAAGTTAACTACTGAATACAACTTAGGCACTGAAACTGTGTGCCCAAAATTCAAATAAATAATTTAAATTATTATAATTTTATTATTAATTGTTCGTGTTTAATTGGGTAAATTTATCTAAATAAATTACCTTTTAATCAAATTCAATAAAAAAAAACATTCAGTTACTTAAGATACCTTTTTTCTTTTAAAAACCTACAAAATTAATAAGGAGCTATTTTGAGAATTTGTTTATTTTTTAATCCAGATACCATTGAAACAACCATCTTAACGTTTTTACGATCTAGTTGGAAATACATTCTAAACAAAAAAGGTTATTTTTGTATTATAAATAGATAGAAGCTCTTAACCATTAAAAAAACCTTTTATTTCTATTGATATCATTTAGAAAATAAACACTACTCACTGGTATATTTCCGCATTTAACAATGCTACTCACAGTATTGAACAATGCACTGACCTAGTGCGAAACGCGTCTGCCGAAAAATATCAGTGATTTTTTTGCCAATAGAAATCATTTTGAAAACGTCAAGATGTACAACACAAAAATACACATTTTATTTAAATTCCAACTTACATGTAGACTGCAAAGCAATCATCTTCAGATGAGATTACTATAAGATTACAATTATGGGTTAACCTTACAGTAATTTCCTCTAGGTGATTGCTTTGCAATCAAAATGTACAGGATTATTATGATTGAGAGGTTTTATTTTGTAATAAAAAGAATTACGCCATAGTTGCTTCAAATTATTAAAAAAACAGTTACATTACCTTAACAATATCATTTGAAACGTACATTATTTATCATAACGTAACCTCACTTTGCACTCACATATTTGTGTCTAAGGTGGCACGGATAGGTTTGGTTAAATAAAAGAGGAAAATTAAGTTTCCCATGTAAACTAACGATTGCCGAACTGAAACAGTCGTCGCCATTTTCCTCTCTCTTGCAATACCAAACACATTATGCTGTAGCTAACTAGATGTTTGTAAACGTAACCTAACCTATACAATACAACGCTGGATAATATAGTAGTTTGTTTTACAAAGAAACATGATACTTATACTGATTGGATGTGTTTTAAAATGTAAGTTATGTTTGTATTTTTCAAACTTCAACCAGGTCTGTAATTTTTTGTAATTAATTTTTTCCTTTAGACAGTATTTTTCATTTCTTTCTATTAGTTAACACTCTCCTTATCGAGTACATCAAGTGTATTTATATATCATACAGTTTTTTTCAAATAATATTTCATTAAATAAATTTAAAATCGATTTAGTTTTAGTTTTATATGGGAGAAAAACCTTTTACAAAAGGTGCAAGGTATGCAATATACATCTTATTATTATCCCATTATACATCCCATTATTACATCCCATTTGGCTAAAAATAAGTGGTAACATATGATTTCATAAAACAGCTGATTTTATGTTATAGGTTATGTGGTAGAACAGCTGTTTTAGGTAATGTTACTTTATTTGTATTAATTGTAATTATTTAATAAAAAGCACTAATATACAATTTTCCCTTGTTGGCCCAAGTAGGAATTGACTTTAAAATAATTTTGTTTATATTACTAGCTACAATAGCATTACAAATTATAGTAGAATAGCTTAGTTTTAACATTTTAAAGTCCACAGCACACATCCAAACAGGCATAACTTGACCTTAAACAGCTGACGTACAGCTGAGCTGTGCCTGCGCAACAAAACAATGCAGTTTCCTACCGACACAATGCGTCCTCACATAAATACAAACACAGTGGGCGGGGCTATACGTCATCAAAGAAGCCCAGCAACGAGATGACGTCATGGAACATTTGTTAGACGCAGAGAGTATATGACGTTCCCTACGAAGGAACCTATTACTCCATTACTGCCTGAGGGTTAACGCTCGCGTGAGGGGGCTCCTGAGGGTCGTGACGATAGCTCCCTTGCACCCATGTGGGTGATAAAATTTATAACAGGATCTCGCATCGGAAGAACGACCGATTTTCTTAGTTGCTCCTCTGTTATTAATAAAAACAAAATATCTCCCAAGTAACCCTAGTTTTATTATATAAAAATGCCCCCATAATTACTCCCTTGTATTGTATTATATTTCCATAATTACTCCCTTTTATTGTATTATATTTCCATAATTACTACCTTTTATTGTATTATATTTCCATAATTACTAACATCTTTGTTCTTAATAAATGTTAAATATCTCCTCTTACTATATAACAAAATGCTCCCATATTTGCTTACTCCTCTGTTAATAACAAAAAAAACTCCATATACGACTCCGTAATTATTTTTTTTAACTGTTTAATAATTTTTTTTATTTAAAAAGAAATATTTCCATAGTTAGCACACAATCATGTTTTTGATATTAATAAAAACCAAAGTTTAAACAGATATATGTGCTATACTATAAATTTACTTTTGTAAAGAAGTCAACTTGTAACACTAAACGATGAGTTGCCCGCCTGCGATATTGTGATATACAGATAGGCTTCAAATATGAAAACAATATTATTTTTGCGTTAAAACAGCTGATTTAAATTCTAAAATCAGCTGTTGTATGAAATCATATGTAATCACTTAATTTAGGCTAAAACTTGTGCGATCCAATCTCCGACAATTACAATAGCCGATTTATTTACCATGCCAAAATAAATCAGATAGCTTTAAACAATTTTTTGTGAGTTGAAAACGAAATTTTTTCACCCGGACTAGACCCTCAGAATCCGCTCAGCCCTTGTGGCATCCAACCTCGTAACGGAAAAATGTAAGATATGTACAAATTCTGCCATCTATTGGGAGAGCTATGAACTACATCAAGAAGCTCATGTGTGTTATATGAAGTATCAAATTCTATGTTCCAATCCACTTAAAATACAAAGTGTGTGTTTAAGTGTTTAATATAGAACAAAATCTTTTATGTAAGTTTCCCGCTAATGTAACAGAGCACTGACAAACTACAAAAAATTGGTTTAACAATATATTTACGCTGTTGTACTCTGGTGTGGCAACCAACTGGAGCGAACTTATGCAGTAATGGAAACGAACTCTAGTAATACAGTCAGGGTAAAGGTGGACACGGAAATAACAAAGGTCTGCGTTAGGAATAAACAACAAAAGTGTATTTGTGAATTTTGTTAAGAACAATCGATTGTGACAAATTTACGACTTATCGAACTTTAACGTATGAACTGAGACATAAGGTTTTGACCAGTCGGTCAGTCAATAGGAGGAATTTGGTGGCCCCGAAGGTTATGCAGCGTCTGTCACGTGACCATGGCTGCTGGTAGGATTACTTGGCGGAGATTCTGGAGGGACACTTCCTATGGAAATGGCTTTGATTGGCTGGGACGGATAAGGTTAATTAAGTTGAATGGAGACGTGACTGATTGACTTGTGATGCTGTAATCTTACAACTAACGACGCGGTTTAAACTAAGTACATTACCATTTAACCTAGCTAATTGAACATTTACTTAAATCTAGAAATTTGCCTATGTTTTGTTTTCTCTCCTGGCAAAAAACCAATTGTGGTTATCATTGCCAATTTTAATAACAAAGACAAAAACGCAATGTTTTATATAAAACAAAACAATAAAATAAAATTTAAATAAAACAAAAATTACAAAAGAAAAAACAAAACTTAACTTAAACCTAGCAGTAATAATATAAAATTAAATGTGTAACCATACAAATATAACAATAAAGAGACACATAACAATACATCTATAACAATAACAAAACACTTAATGTAGAAAATAAATGGAAATATTTAAAAATAAAAATAAAAAATATAAAACTATAAATAAAAAAACAACAACAACGAACAATATAACAGTAAATAAATAATAACAGTATTTAAAACATAACAATAGGTAACAATTTAACAATAAATAAATCTTATTAGCACAATAACCTAAAATTATTAAATTAAAATAAATAAATACAAATATACGCAAGACACACACATAGAAATAAAGTATAAATATAAAAGCATATACTTTTAAACATTAAATTTTAAAAAATATGTTTAAGTGGTGTAAGAAAGCGATGACTCTGTCAATGGCCGAGGCATAGCCCCTTAACACCACCTTAAAACTCCCTTTTAAATTGAAAAGGGCACGAATATCAGTTACACCAATACAATCAACCAAAATATGTTTTATAGTGAAGATATCACCGTAGTACTGACGCATCAAATATCCATGAGTTGCAAAAGAGTGGCCAACCCGAAGGCGTGTAAACACCACTTCCTCCCTACGTTTTGAACGAATAGAAGACCTCCATGGACGGACGGTATCTTTAATTTTCCTCGGCTAATTCTGAATCCCGTTATGCCGTCCGTCATTCCAAGCAGCGAGCATTAAATGTTTCGCAAAATACACATAATCAGATGACATAACTCGTTGAGTAATGGGCACCAAACTTGTAGCTTTCTTCGCCGCTTCATCCACTTTTGTGTTTCCAAGTATTCCGCAATGTCCAGGAACCCAACAGAACGTTACCCCCACACCCCCCCCCCCATTGAAGCCTGTGTAAATTTGCCTAACAGGTACAAAAGGACTTTTGCTGCAGCCTAACTTAGGTGCGAGAAGGAGAGCAAAGGACGTAGATTAAGGATGCTAAAGAGGTTCCAGGAGTATCTTTGGCCGTGGCCCGAATTACTGAGCCCGGATGTGCGGATAGAGTAAATTTTCGACATTGCCAACATTTTGAACGCACTAAGCCATCTTCGTCAGTGCCTAGATTGCCCGTTAGGAAGCGTTGTTGAACCAGGAGGCAGCGGTTTTATCAATAAAACGTAAATGTAAGAAAAGAAAGTGAGCTGTTCAGTTTGTAGAGACACTGCATACTTCGTCACAAGAGCCCCCAGTAGTATTTCCGGCGCCCGATCCAGTTTGGACGCGCGACCCGAAGAAGGGCTTTTCACGCGAGTCATGTGGGATATTTTATATCACGGTAACAATGTGACAGCCAGTGGGCGTGGCCGACAAAAGGGAACACAATAAAAGAATGTACTTAACAGAGGTTTTAATAGAATCTAGGGAATGTAGTTATTAGGAAACCTTCATGGGACGATGAATAGTTTACTAAAACTCATCTCCTACAGCGCATTAAATGAAATCTGTTTAAAAATGTCAGATGCGTCTAAGAAACTTTGCATTTCAAAAACTGGAATAATTATATAAAATTCAATATCATCATATTGAATAATTTGTATTGAGATTTAACAAAATTAATATATTTATTAAGTAATCAAATCTATTTATTAATAACCTTTTCCTCTAACCATTTTCAATAAATAAAGTAACATAACTTACGTGTAAAAACTGCTTGCTCTTTTACAACATAACGTATATGACAAAATCAGCTGTTGTATGAATTCATGTTATTAAATTCACTTTGAGGTCACCTGACGGAAATTATACTGATGCGAAATTGTAAGTTTATTTTCATGAAATAGGTTGTTTTAGGCGTCGCATCGCTATAAAATTTTCCACTTTAAAATTCAGTTGATTTCTTGAGAATATTGCAAAATCTTGAAATATTATTTACTATTAAAGTAAATAAAGCGATTAAAGGCGCGGTCTGTATAATTACTGAAGTGTCATACAAATTTATAAAAAGAACATTGTACAAAAATTCATTCTAATTTTCAGTCACAGAAAATTTGCTTATTTTACTTTCTTTCAGAACTTTTACTAAAAGAATTTTCGCATAGTCTCAATCGATGTCTCTAAGTTTAGTCAATTGGATCGCGCCGGATCTGAATTAATGCGTCCGCGCGTCAGTGTTTCAATCCATTACAGTTAATTAATTTGTAATCAATCGATCTGATGTAGCAACAGGGTGTTTGTTGAAGGCGTGCGGGGGGGGGACACATTACCGCCTGTATATATACGTCTCCATCTGGCACTATACAAAGCTCCCGAGGACTGCGGTTACATCACACAAAATGTCGCCATCATAAATAATATTTGTAATGCCATGTATGGAAAAATATATATTACGTATAGACACATTACCGCCTGTATATATACGTCTCCATCTGGCACTATACAAAGCTCCCGAGGACTGCGGTTACATCACACAAAATGTCGCCATCATAAATAATATTTGTAATGCCATGTATGGAAAAATATATATTACGTATAGACACAATACCGCCTGTATATATACGTCTCCATCTGGCACTATACAAAGCTCCCGAGGACTGCGGTTACATCACACAAAATATCGCCATCATAAATAATATTTGTAATGCCATGTATGGAAAAATATATATTACGTATTGACACATTACCGCCTGTATATATACGTCTCCATCTGGCACTATACAAAGCTCCCGAGGACTGCGGTTACATCACACAAAATATCGCCATCATAAATAATATTTGTAATGCCATGTATGGAAAAATATATATTACGTATTGACACATTACCGCCTGTATATATACGTCTCCATCTGGCCCTATACAAAGCTCCCGAGGACTGCGGTTACATCACACAAAATATCGCCATCATAAATAATATTTGTAATGCCATGTATGGAAAAATATATATTACGTATAGACACATTACCGCCTGTATATATACGTCTCCATCTGGCACTATACAAAGCTCCCGAGGACTGCGGTTACATCACACCAAATGTCGCCATCATAAATAATATTTGTAATGCCATGTATGGAAAAATATATATTACGTATAGACACAATACCGCCTGTATATATACGTCTCCATCTGGCACTATACAAAGCTCCCGAGGACTGCGGTTACATCACACCAAATGTCGCCATCATAAATAATATTTGTAATGCCATGTATGGAAAAATATATATTACGTATAGACACAATACCGCCTGTATATATACGTCTCCATCTGGCACTATACAAAGCTCCCGAGGACTGCGGTTACATCACACCAAATGTCGCCATCATAAATAATATTTGTAATGCCATGTATGGAAAAATATATATTACGTATAGACACAATACCGCCTGTATATATACGTCTCCATCTGGCACTATACAAAGCTCCCGAGGACTGCGGTTACATCACACCAAATGTCGCCATCATAAATAATATTTGTAATGCCATGTATGGAAAAATATATATTACGTATAGACACAATACCGCCTGTATATATACGTCTCCATCTGGCACTATACAAAGCTCCCGAGGACTGCGGTTACATCACACAAAATGTCGCCATCATAAATAATATTTGTAATGCCATGTATGGAAAAATATATATTACGTATAGACACATTACCGCCTGTATATATACGTCTCCATCTGGCACTATACAAAGCTCCCGAGGACTGCGGTTACATCACACCAAATGTCGCCATCATAAATAATATTTGTAATGCCATGTATGGAAAAATATATATTACGTATAGACACAATACCGCCTGTATATATACGTCTCCATCTGGCACTATACAAAGCTCCCGAGGACTGCGGTTACATCACACCAAATGTCGCCATCATAAATAATATTTGTAATGCCATGTATGGAAAAATATATATTACGTATAGACACAATACCGCCTGTATATATACGTCTCCATCTGGCACTATACAAAGCTCCCGAGGACTGCGGTTACGTCACACAAAATGTCGACATCATAAATAATATTTGTAATGCCATGTATGGAAAAATATATATTACGTATAAACACATTACCGCCTGTATATATACGTCTCCATCTGGCACTATACAAAGCTCCCGAGGACTGCGGTTACATCACACAAAATATCGCCATCATAAATAATATTTGTAATGCCATGTATGGAAAAATATATATTACGTATAAACACATTACCGCCTGTATATATACGTCTCCATCTGGCACTATACAAAGCTCCCGAGGACTGCGGCTACATCACACAAAATATCGCCATCATAAATAATATTTGTAATGCCATGTATGGAAAAATATATATTACGTATAGACACAATACCGCCTGTATATATACGTCTCCATCTGGCACTATACAAAGCTCCCGAGGACTGCGGTTACATCACACAAAATATCGCCATCATAAATAATATTTGTAATGCCATGTATGGAAAAATATATATTACGTATAGACACATTACCGCCTGTATATATACGTCTCCATCTGGCACTATACAAAGCTCCCGAGGACTGCGGTTACATCACACAAAATGTCGCCATCATAAATAATATTTGTAATGCCATGTATGGAAAAATATATATTACGTATAGACACATTACCGCCTGCATATATACGTCTCCATCTGGCACTATACAAAGCTCCCGAGGACTGCGGTTACATCACACCAAATGTCGCCATCATAAATAATATTTGTAATGCCATGTATGTAAAAATATATATTACGTATAGACACATTATGTTCTCTTCATGTTTATAATGAATTTGGTGGTAATTATTACTGTTAAACTCAAATTAATTTTAATATTTCCCACAGGAAACGCTAAATACTTCCTGCTGGACCCATTACACCTTGTTTCTAGAAACATTTTAAACAAGATAAACAAAAATTTCACAAAATCAATTTAATTTTAGTTACTTTTTATTAAATAATTACAATTATTAACAAAGGTAAAAGTGAAAATAGTGAACTTAAAATCTCGCCAAAAATTAGTTTTGAATAAACAAGCACAACAAACTAGTTTCGGCGACAATGTCGCCTTCCTCAGTGCTTGGCTACTACTGTGCTCTAACTAACTACAAATTACAATTAATGTAAATAACGTAAAATAACCTATGCGTTAAAACCACTGTTCTACCACATAACGTATAACATAAAATCAGCCAATTATGAAATCCTACGTTATCCTTATTTTATGCCGAGTGGAACGAAATAACTATATTGCATACTTTGCCCCTTTTGTAGAACGTTTTTCTCCCATATAAAACTAAAATTAATTCATTAACTTTAATTATTGAATTAATAATTGAAAAAACTTTATTAACATCAAGGGTCGTCTACTATAAGTTTAAAATGATGTCAATTAAAAAAATTTCTAAGTACAGCACCACGCTTTTATACCAACTAAACATTATAAAATAATTTGGAATTTTTGGGAGTGTAAATTTTTAATGTCCATATGAAATTTCAGTCCAGAAAATGTGGGTCGCATTTACTCACAAATTCCTTACAATTTTCATTTTTATATTATTGCCTAACCGAAACAAAACACGGTTTTTGTAGTCTTTAAAAAGGTTCTTCCTCTTTAAAAATTTAAAACTAATAAATCTGTGATCAGAATTAACTTAAATTTTAATATGATATTCGAGAAGGTTTTGTAAACATAATTTATAGATATCTAAATCAGCTGGCATGTCCCCACGAAATTCAGTAAACTTATCCGTCCCATCCAAAAAAAGCCTCCCACTAAAAAATACCCCTCCTGAATCTCAGTACAATTCCAACAGCCCAGGTCACCACAAACCTTAACACACAACTTCTATCCTTCATGAGAACAAATAAAAACAAACTGATAATTTACCCCGAAGTAATAGATTTAAAAAAAAATGTTAGGGTTTTGATTTTATCTCACGTCGAACTTTTACAGAGATCTTTACAAGAGACTACAAAAGGAGATTGTAACTGAAATTAAAATACTAACAATTTTTGTAGTTATGGGTAGTTTTCTTGCCATTCTAACAAAGCTATGCTGTATATTTTTATACAAAATTGATATTTATACAATTGTCTGCATTTTCTCTTGATTCTTTTTTACAAAAAATTAAAATGGTGTTTAAATATTAAACAATAATTATGACAACAATTATTTAATAGACAAGGTACACAGAAAAATACTCAACAAGATCAGTAACAACAACACAAACAACAAAAACACGAACACAAACAAATTCATCACCCTCACATACATAAACAAACTCACAAATAAGATAGCACACCAATTCAAAAAAAGCAAGATACCATGTAGCTTACAGAACAACAAATAAAAGCCAAACGGCTATCAGATACAGCATTAATAACGATACCAATACATACAATAACCCAGGAGTATACAAACTAAAATGCAACAACTGCAATAAGTTCTATATTGGACAAACAGGCAGATCTTTCGCCGAAAGATATAAAGAGCACAAAAGCGCACTGCACACTACTATTGAATCCACATTCGCTAATCACCTCATGGATACTAAACACTCATGCAAAAGTATGGAAAATAACATGAGCATCCTCCACACATGCAACAAAGACCATAAATTAAACACACTGGAACAATATGAAATATACAGGCATAGCAACACACACAAAATGACATCCTAAATGAACAAACACAGCACAGATCACACATACCCTTCGATCACATCACTTCTTAACTTTCAAAAAATGGTACCAAAGAAGCACAACTGCAGCAATCCTGGCAAAAATACGAAGCTGAAGATGTCGTAAGACGAAAACGTTTCCTCCAAGTGTAAGTTAACAATTTAACAGCCTTTAGTAAAACAAAAAGTCTGGTCGCAAGTAATAGCAAACGTGTAATAAGTTTAAATATACTCCTGTAACATAACCTTAAAATCTGAAACTGTTATATTTTACCCATTATACAATTACCCCTAACATAGTGATAGTATATTGAATGTATCGTATTTTTTTTGTAATAAATACTTCGTGAAACAGAAAAAAAATGTTTTTAATAAATAATTTTAAACATTAATAACGTGTTAATAAACAATTATAAACATTTAGTAGAAATATTTAGATTTTTTATATTTTTGTAAACTTCCGATGATGCGAGTTGTGTTAGCGAGATGTACGCAAACGTTTTGCAAATTGTTGCAGTTAGGGTTTACTAATTATAATTCCACCACTGCACTCTCCATTGTTTTCTCATTATATCTGAGCTACTAATGAGAAAATAATATAAATTAAGTAAACGTCATTAATTTTTTAGTTAAAACTTTACATATGAAAATATATTGTAGATTTTTTAAAACTAACCTGAAAATCTGTAATACGAGCCATTGTCATTTCTTTGCATTATCCTTTGAACTTCGCCGGCTTCGCTCCCAGACTCTGTATCGGACTGCTGATGCCATCTAGCGGATCCGTGTTGAACTTTCTGCTGTCCATCCGGCTGCTGCCATCTATTAGCCAAAGCTTGCACTCTTTCAGTGGTCGGCTGGTTCACAGCGCGCATCGGTTGGTTCACATTACGCGATTGCTGCGGATATATTACGCCGATATTTTGACGCACCACGCGACGCGGCAAAGGGGGTAACGGTCGGTCGGGGGCTTTTAATTCGTTCACGTTCACGTAGGCGGCGTCCTGCATGGACTCGTTTGTTGAGCGTCTGGTAGGAGGTTCCGGAGCTAGGCCTTTCCTAGTAGGCCAGTAGGTACCGGCGTTCAAATCGGTCTCATGGTTCGGGGAAAAACTCACTCTTTTACCACTGCCTGACGTGTTTAATTCCCCGTCACTAGAGGCACTGGAAACGGAACTACTTTGCTTGAAAATAATTCCGTAAGTTTCTTTTTTGCCATCCTTATTATGATTGTTATCTTTAATCTCTTCCTGTACTTCCTCGTATATAGTAGACTGCCTTGGCTGTCTGCCTCCGCTGAAAGTGCTCCTCTGGTTCGATCCTCTGGTGAAATTATCAGGTAGCCCAGGCCTTCCCGAAGATGGGGAAACACTTCTAGGTCGTCTCGGGCTGCCGAAATAAACCGGTTGTGGTTTTACCAAAGACGTGTTGGAAATTATGCTTTTATCAAAGTTCTGCGGGGAGTTCTGAGACCCTGGGGAAGACTCGACACTGCTAGGCTGCCCTTGGTAGTACATGAAGTCCGTTTGCTTTGGATGGACGTTTTGCGGGGATAACAGCCCGCGCAGCTGCTGCGACACATTGGTAGGCTGTTTTTGAGGGCTGGCTTTCGGCGACGATATTTTCATCTGCGCTCCCACTGGAATTAAAAGCCTGTCTTGCCCGACCTGCCTATACTGTTGGTTATAGTAGTCTATATAGGGAGGGGCCGATACCCTCCCAGATTGGTTAACCGGGATTTGCGATCTTTGGTTGGCATATCCGGGCATAGACTGCGTCTTGCCGTATATTTGGTTTTTGTTAACGTTCCTCGCCCACGGCGGAGTTGATTCTTCCGGAGACACTAAAGTCGACGAAGAGGATGTAGAGCTGGCAACGCTGTCTCGGCGGTTGCCTGTGTCGACCTGAAGCGGCCCCAGCTGTTGGGCGGGGGGCAGGTTCCTGTTCTGGTCGGTTTGATCCACAGCTTTGAGTTGCTCCTGATAGTATTGGTTATCCTTACTCCGTGTGTTGTTTACCTTTGGAACGCCATACCTTCCTTGACTGTCTCTTACTCCGGTCCTGGATGGACTGACACTCTTCGACCTTCCACCGGGCTTCTTATCCCCACCAACGAAAGCCGTCTCCACCAGGGCCGCTTTAGTCTTGCCCTCAGTCGGCGTCACCGGCGTTGTGGGCCTCTGGTTCGCTTCGGCGTTCTTCCTCCTCTGAGCATCGTTGGAGAATATCCCGCCGGGCGACAACAGCCTCCGGATGCCGCCTCTCTTCTTCTCCGGCGGGGTTTCTATGACAGGCGCCGTTGTGGTAGATTCGGGCAAACTTGTACCGCTAAAACTACCCGCTTCTTCCACCTCACCGAAACGCAACTTAGAGAACTCCTTCCTGAAACGATCCACCAGCTCTTCGTCTATCGATTCTTCAGAATCGGAAGACAACAGCTGTGAAGCGACAGCACGACCTAAGTCCGCCGAGTAATCGATACCATCGTCACTGTATATAACCCTATCGACTGACAGCTTCTTGATGAAATCTGCATAGCCGTCTCTTGTACGGTCGGTGAACTGTTGGGCCTTGTAGTTATTGTTATTATCGTCGAATCTCTTCAAATCGGGTGAAGAGGCCGAAATAACCTTCTTATTGCCGGGACTCTGTAACCAACTAACATCTGGTCTGTACTGCGTGCTGTCACGGCCTGCTTTCGTTGCCCCTGTAGGGTCTGTTTTCTTTAATCTGTCTATAATTAACACTTCGCCCTCTTCACACGGCCCACTTGAATCCCGGCTTTTAGTATCAACAATGTTTGGTTCACTGTTCCAAAACGCTAGTTTCCTTTTTAAATTAGAGAGCGCGCCACGTGGCAAGAAGCCGCTTCGTTCTCTCGATACCTTCGGAACGTGTTCGCGTTGCAACTCCGCCTCGGATAGTTCGACACTTTTCCGCGTATCGTTCACTACTTCCGCTATCCTGTCTAGAGTTTCGGCGCTCGTCTCGACGTCACTCACGTAAACAAGTTCGGCTTCCGGTCGGTTCGGTGTCGATACTCTGACTGGCGCGTGTAGATAAGGCCGACGGGTGACGTAGTTAGGTGTGGACCGGCCGGCTGAGAATGGATAAACTGGGTTATGTTTGCCTTTGGCAGTACTGTCATGATGTGTTGATACGGCGGAAGAATACATTTGTCGACGCGCTCGGCGACCTTACAATATCGACCTGCAACAAACGAAAACTTTATCAAATGTTTACCTTTTATACTTATCAGCGAATCAATAAGACCTGATAATTTATTCTGCTTTTTTATAAGTCGCCATAATGCTATAAATTTTAATCACAATAAATAAAAGTGAAACTTATTTGTCTATAAGCAGTCCTTTAACTATATAAACTTCATTTTATTTCTGTTAATAACTATTTAACGCGTTTAAGGCTGACAGACCAATTCATGGTTTTACAAAACCGAAAATCCTTTTCAAGAGCCAAAACTTTATCAATCTAATATTAAACAATAATTTACAGTTTTTAATGTGATCAAAACTTAATTTGTCTAGTAGTGTAGTTTGACCCGTAAATGTTAATATTTATTAAGAATAATGAAATATTTGATTTTAATTATGTTTAAAAGTATTGTTTATGAACTGTAAAATGTGATTTAATATTACATTGATAAACGTTAAGCTTTTGAAAAGAATTTTCTTGTAGAAAATCGAAACGTAGTGTATTTGTAGCAGCATGACTTGGTCAGGGACCTGTCGTAACCTCAAACACGTTATGTGGATCTCCCAAGTCACTTTATTGCAAAACACGTAATATATACAAATCATTTTTAAACTCAATTCCAACTTAGGTCAACAAAGAAATATTTTATTTTCATTACTTTCTATTAAATAATTACAATTATTATACGTATAAAACTAACATAACATATGCTTTAAAACCGCTGTTGTAGCACATAACCTAAAACGCAAAATCATCCGTTTCATGAAATCATATGTTATCACTTATTTTATGCCAAATGTAAAGAAATAACAATTTTGCATACTTTACCCTATTTGTGAAATATTATTACCCTATTTGTGCCCTATTATTTCATTAAGCTTAATTAAAGAATGATTATTTTTTTTAATGTATTAAAATTAAGGGTCAACAGAGTTTTAAAAATATCTATTTGAACTTGAGTGGACGAATCAAAGTATTTTATTAACAATTGACATTTTTAACAAGATAAATATAGTGCGAACTAATGGAAGAATTGAAAACGTTATACTTGGCGTTTATAAATAGTAACAAACAAAAATAATAGTTCAACACCGTACGTAGAAAATAAAATGGAAATTCGCTTTCTATTTTGGCCCTTAATATTGGTATTCTAGCATATGAGTATACATATTTATATTCATTGTAATTATCAAATAAAAAGAAACTAAAATAATTTTTTTTTACTCAAGTAGGAATTGACTTTAAAATTATTTTTATATTACTTGTGTTTAAGCTAGACTCCTAGAAATACTGATTGATGATTTCATTGTATTAGGCAGTGACTATTATTGTCCCACTTAGTTACGACATTCTACATGGTGAGGTATGTATATATAAATATATATGTGATAAATAATCACGTGAAAGATAAAAACACTTCATTATTTGATGAAACACTACACCACAATAAAAATATACACAATAATTCATAAGAAAAATACTTTATTAGATTGTGCACGACACTAATTCTACATCGAACCATAAATGGCTTCACCTTTTTTCAATACTTCTACCAGAGAGACTCACTCTGTATTTATACAACTTTCCCGTCAATCTGGTTTTCACACATCGCATTGACAAGACATTGGCACGCCTCGCCGCGCCGAGCAGTTTAAACAAAGCGATGCGTGAGAAACCTAGCGGCCTAATCTGGAACCGCACCAGACTCGGCTAATTAGCAACAGCTGTTTATAATCAGCTGCATCGGCAGAGATTAGCTCGATGCGACGGAGTGGTTACTATGGCAACGGACACGCTCTTTACTGCCGAGACACGTTGCGAAATTGATACTTTAATCACTTGGCTAACTATCAACGGTAACTTTTGTGTTTCGGTTCGGTTTTACTGACCGATATAATATTTTGTAAGGTGTTTAAATTGGCTCAAGTGGGTTGGAATAACGCCAGTTTGTTCTACGCATTATGAATTAAAACTGTGAATATTAAAATAAATTATTTAAAACCTGTATTTTTATAGTAGAATATACACAACTTTCTTAAATTCTGCAGCCCCTATAATTATTACTTAGGGCAGACCTCGATATCAAGAGGATTTATAATTATACCTAACCCAAACTAATCTGTCCTAACATAACCTAACCCAAACTAATTCTTGAATTTTATAGTCCATTACGTTCGCTGAATCTTAATTAATCACATTAAGTAGTTTATGACTGATGTCGACTGATTTCGTTACCAACATGCCTTACAACCGTTTCGAACGAAGGAAGCAAATTCCTTTAGTTATCTTTACACGCGTGGCCAGAGATCATTCGTTACTTTCTACAGTTACCAATGACGTTAAATTGCCTAAACAGCCCCTTGTCCGTCTGGGCCTGCAGCGCAGACATATATGTTCGGTCACTATTCATACTATGTTTGTTGTTTCAGTATTGTCTTACTAAAGATTAATTCTTTAAAAAGTACATTTAAAATTTTCACGTATATTAATAAAATTAACACACATAACTCTTGTTTAAGTACATTCAGTGAAAGTGATAAGTGAATACAAGAAACCAGTGTTGCAAAGCTATATATATATATATATATATATATATATATAGTTTCTATACTAATCAAAAACAACTAAGGTTATTCAAATTAATAAATAATTCTTGTATTTGTACAAGCTTAGTTGTTTTATATATATATATATAATATTAAGTATTCTATCTTGTTTTAAAAAAACAAACCCTTTTAGACAAAAAACGTTTTAAAACATGATTCCTTTTTTATTATTATTTATACTTAAGTTTTTATTATTAACCTTTAACTGCACAAGAACAACACACGTGATTTAATAGTAGCATAAAGTTTTGTAAACAAGTTTAATATCAACAACGTACTGTGGTTACTTTGCGTTCAAACAACATTTAATTTGTCTAGTGACTTCTTTCCGATTAGTTGAACATATGATTGTTGCAATCAGCTGATTTTTAAAGAAAAAAATTTTCTTAACCTTTACAATAATGCACGAGCAAGTGGATTAGCATGCACACAATGATGATACTGCTTCCGCAACCATAGATTACTCAGAGCTATTTCTATAACGACTTAGCGCATTTCATCTGTGACCTCTTTATCGCTGTGAGGTGGGAGTGAAGTGCAAGTTATTTCATCGTTAGTGGAATAACTCCATTAGCAGTTTAACTGATGACTTAGATTGTTCATATTAATTGTAAATGCGAGTGTTTGCTGTACATTCGCAGCCTGATGGATACTCAGACAATAATAACACTGTTGGTTTTAATATTTCGCGCAAATGCTAAAACTTTGAACTGCATTCTTGTATCTAATTCGATATCGAAATCTTGTTGCTGTTCATAATAACTTATACACTTTGATATTACTTGCGACCAGATTTTTTGTTAATTAAAGGTTGTTAAATTGTTAACTTACACGTGGAAGAAACGTTTTCGTCTTACGCCTTCTTCAGTCTCCTGAAAACGTTCTCTCTAAGTGTAAGTTAACAATTTAACAACCTGGTCGCAAGTAATAGCAAAAGTGTGATATCTAATACGATAAGAAACAAAACCAAAATGAGAGGCCCTCATTCAGTCCTGGAGGAAATTAGACATATGAATTTACGTTAAAAACGAGTACTATACAAGTACCCACAAATAGGCCACTGTAAGTAACGTAGTGTGGCTTGTAAACACCCGTTCGATGACCCTAGTGAAGTCTAAAAATAACTCAAATCTCAAAAATATAACATTTTTTTATGGTTCTCAAGTAACGCATGTTTTAACAGGCAAGCTGATATAAGTGATGAAATCCCCAGACCTGACGACGACACCATCGTCGTTGAAACACATAGGATAAAGTAATACTTCAAATGAAGACGTCATAACCTACTTTCATTCTACCTTACGTTTTTCCTCTTTTAACAAAATCTTAATGGTAGACGTTTCTCTATGTACATGCTATTGATGACATGCCTGTATGTATGTATATATATATACACACACATTAATAAATAATTGTTATTATAGAATAAATATATTCATTAAAAGTATTCTTGTTTTTGAAATATTTTTAATTTATTATATATATATATATATATATATATATACATAGTAATGATTGGATGAATTTCTTTTTCTTGTTTTATATATATGACATTAGGTCTTAAGTGAGTAATGCATTTTCAACGATTTTTTAAAATAAATGTTGGGCTGGGTCTGAACCAAGTCTATCACTGTGTGATTGCACTATTATCAGTTCTAGGGTGAATGAAGTGTTGGCTCCAACGTCACTCCACAGTATATTACCTTAGCGTGGATTAATTCATATAAAATACTAGCGGTAGGCTGAAGTAATCAAGCCTAATTAGAGGTCGAAGAAACCCCGGGTGCTCAAAGGTTCAAGACCGTTAGTCACGTTCTCACAATAGCTACCTCAGCTTAGGCTCCAGTTTAGCCAGCCACGCCATATTGTCACGCTTGCCAACTCAACAAAACTCCGATCAGCGACACTGACGTCACACCCAGGTGTTCCGTGTTTACATTCTAGCCTATGGCGAATGCAAACAGGCCTGCGGAAACCTTTACGCGAACGCTGTAGAGAAAACGCGCCAACAAACAACTTACCCTCCGCAATAATCCAACGTCACTTTACTCAACCCACCCTTAAGTTTATACGTAGAGCACTCATGGAAGATATACAAACTGTCTCTTGATCCATCATTATGGACCATTGTAAAAAGGGGACCATTTAACCGTGCAATTGGCCTTGAGAGATCGCAGTAGGCGAAACGGGACATAGAAGGTCAGTATAAATACTTTCCTATAAGCATGATAAGGACTGTCAAAACACTGACTTGTATGAGACGGTCGATATTAGATAAATTCCATGATAAATTGGCTTATTCAACAAAAATATATACAAATTTTTGCGATCCAGTATGAATCAGTAAGCCTAATAATGTTTTCAGTTCAGGCACTGTCAACTCTTTCCAGTTATTTATTCTTGACAATGGCGTGAGATTTGGTTTAGCAAACACACCCCATGTATTAATATTAGTAGCTCTGACAATATTCTCCAAACCTATGTCATCATTAAGTAGTCTGAAACAGTCATAGGGTCGATTTTCTCCCGAACGATAAATTTACTTTCCTTTGTAAACAGAAAGTTGCGAAGGCCTAATGTATTAGGTGCCCGTTGAGGATTATCTATTTCTTCTTCCAAATCGAAATCAGACAGTTCCTCGCCAATCGGCTTCCTCTGTAGCTGGACCCAGGTCACTGTCATGGGGATCGTAGTCGCTTACCTTAGACTCCGCATACTCTAAAGCCTCATGTCTAGGGTTCCTTGTACACTCTACTGTCATTGGTTTTAAATAAACAGTCCTTAGAAATCTCAGACATATCTTCCATGTTGGGAACCATGTCACTCACGGCCACGGACATGCACTAAACTCTCACTGACACAAAAATAGCGGGTATTCTTAACCAAACTAAAACAAACATCCGACATACGTTACCTTGACGCTGCAACACTCTTGTACAACGCTGGGGTAGATCACAACACATCCGAATAAAATGCTAACTGTCTCTGATTGGAGACGGCCGCAGCGAACGTGTTTTAAAGGACATTTAGTCGGTATTTAGAAATGTCGGCAACGAATACTAGCCAACATATGTAGTAGAACCATGGACAGTTCAATTTTGTCATAATAGAGTCAAAAGAATCTTCGTACTAAAATAAGGGGTTTAAAACTGTATTCAACACTCCAAGTTGGTAAAAAGCTAACTTTGTCTAGTGTAGAAGCAACATGTAATCTACGTTAACTAAGGGGGGGGGGGATAATTTGTGAAAAGATCAGGTCGAACAAATATATAGTAATAAAAAAATAACCAAAATATCTTGCACTCTAATACCGCACAAATGTACGCTAAAGATTATCCATTTTCTCTGATCGCCCGCGTCATATGGTAGTCATTCTAGCCCGGAAAAAAACAAAAAAATCGTTAGTAAGCTAGGTTTATTTCAAAATCGCCCTTAAACAATCCAAAAAGACCATCTTGGATGGGGTTTCCTATATATTTACAAACACACGAGTTGTGTAGGAGCAATGAAGAAACAATAAGTGACCTTTTGAAGGTCAGGTGAGATGCCTTCGTCACGTTTCTATAACCTATCACTAATATGACATTTTAAAAAACAATTAAATTGTTTGCCTATGTGCGTGCGTATGTGTGCGAATTCTAAAATACTCAAAATATTACAACGTTAAAGTCAAAAGAACATCAGCTTATTTTTAATTTCTGAAACATTTACTTTCGATATTTAAATTGTACACACAAAAAATTGTATAAAATTGTACATAAAAAAATTTTTTTAATTCTATTATCATCGCCAATGCAAACGAAATTGCAAAGAAAATAGCCCAGTTTTCTATGAGGTGCTACTACCCAACCTAGCCACGCTTTTCCCTAATTAAAACTAATAAAAGACGTTCACAAAACTCACAAATTAGTCATGTATTAACTCACACGCGTTTCAATGACAAAGTCATTACCATCAGTGAGTGTTGCTACTACAAACTCTAAGAGTTACAAGTTAGTGTTTGTAGTAGTAACAATCACTGATGTGGATGACTTTGTCATTGAAACGCGTATGAGTCAATAAATGATTAATCTGTGAGTTTTAACATAACCTCAAAAGCTAAGCTCAAAGAATAGTTGTAAAACTAATCAAGCTAAAACGTAATTTGGAGTTTCGATTGCAAATCCTCTTTCAACCCGAAAAATTATTTTCCAGCAACGCATTAATTTGGCACTATTTTACGTCACAATTCCAAACGATATTTACTCATGGATGGATCATACAAATAACTAATCTAGTTTGCTTATTATAGTATTCCATATACCTTTACATAAACCGTATATTTGATTAAATTAAATAATAACATATGATTTCCTAAGACAGCTGTATTCATAACTCTTAGGTTATGTTACTTTCTGCATTGTAAATTAGCTTTACATTAAAATGTAAGCCTACATCTAAGGGAAGTTATATAATCTCCCAATACGTAACGGTAAACAGTTATCCAATACAGCTGGTCACTCGTACACTGGCGCGCGATCGATCTATATAAAACCTTTACTAGCCCTATTCAAAAACATTGGTTATTGTAGTGCGTGTTGCATCGTAGGACATCGCTAAGAAATTGCAGGCGTTACGGTCGTTTATAAAACTGATATAAGTAAATTAGTTCAAAACTTTATGTAATCTAGTTAATATGACAAGTGATATAAAATAATATTTATAGATGCCTTGTCAAATCTACATTATTGTAATATAAATAGTGTACTTCATATTAAAGTGTCTGTGGAAAGGTCTGGTTTCCTTTACCATGTACCTTCGAGGTCTCGCGATAGCTTACGTGTGACAGCTATACTTGAGCTACATTTATTACTTAAATATAGAAAACTGTTGCTAATCAAGTCAAAAATATTTATTGTAATACTTCAAAGTTTCGGCAACGAGTTCATAGCCTTTACCAACCCTAAAAACAATATTACATTGCTTTACACATTCAAAATACAACGACGCTCATTTACAATTTTTTAAACTCAATAAAATTTAGTCAAAAATTTAATTTTATAACCCACTAAAACAGTAAATTATAAAATCATCTGAAAAATTCAAAACAGCAACAACACTATGATAACAATAATTACATATAAAATACACAAAAATAACAAAATAAAACAAATAACAAAAGACTCAACCATACAAATTAACCACAATAAAATGCTAATATATATTTATTAATTAAGTTAATTTATTGGGGCTTAAAACATAAAATTTTTAAGTTTTTCTATATCTAAACTACAAGAACAAAAAAGCCTAAATTTGGAAATAAAGTAATAAACAAGGTTATGTTACGTTCGTTTCAACTTGATTTTATTTCATAATGGAACTATTTTTGAAGTTATCTTCTGAAGGTAGCCCACAACTGCAATAGGTTTAGTCTAACATTTGTGGCGCTGTTTAATAATTTGTAAACCAATCACTACAGGAATGTTTAAACGACGAAATGTTCTACTTACGACGAAATTCAACACCAATATTTCATTGGCACAAGAGACATTGATTAACAAATTCATTTTTTATTGACAAAAATCTGTGAGACCTTCACCTAAAACTATCACACTTCAGGGATACTAAATTATGCTGTTTGTATTTCTGAGAATAAAACTGTTGAATAAACAAAATAAGGTTCGCGGTAACAACACGTCGGTTATTGTTTTCTTTTTTAACGCGGCCAAGTTTGGGCGAGTTGCGCAACGTGTTCTCGCATCGTGTGGTTTGAACTCTAACTTTAATTCAACGCAACAAAACCTAATTTCAAGGGTCGACGAAAGGTTTGCTACCTTCATTTATCGGCTCCGGATCTTTGGAAAAACAAATCCTCGGCTGCTACAAGCAACCCAATGTCTAAATACTTACGGAGACCTAAATCTGTCTCCTCATTCTCCATTAGGTCTCTACTATCCTTCCCCTCCCTCTAACTCGTTATCTTCCTTCTTGTCTTTCCTCCTTCCCACTCTCACACATGTCTCTATCTACTTAACCCCTTCTCTTCATCTACTCCTATTCTCCCTCTCTATCTGTCTCTCTCTACCTCCTCTCTACATTTCTGCCTTTCCTCTGTTTGTCTCTGACACTCTCTCTTTCCCTCCCTCCCTCTGTCTCTCTATCTTTTCCTGCTTTTCTATCTTTTTCCTTCTCCCTTTCTCAACCTAATCTGTCTATTCTTCTCCATCTTCCTCCTCTATCTGCTCTTGTCTCCCTCCCTCTCTCTGTCTGTCTTCTTCCCCTTCTCCCACTTAGTCTCTCTCTATGCTTCCCAGTCTTCTGTCCCTATCTTCCTCCTTTCGCTCTCTCAAAAAGTATTGTTTTAAAATCACATGATAAACATAAATGTATTGCTGGTAGTAGAGGCGCGGCGAAGAACGCTTTCGGAAGTTAAACCCCGCCTTAGAAGGATTATAAGGTTTCTTCTTAATCTATTATCAGCTAAAATATTACTTTAAGTCTTGTACAAACTTCAGATAAACCTAAAACTTTTATAAGATATTTAAAATACACAATTACATTTACAAAAAAATATTACACTTGCGAGAAGTAGGCTAAACCATGTTTTATGAACAAACTTGGCGTAGTTATGAAATCAGTTTTCAAGTACTGTATATACCGTCTCAAAAACATATCTCTCTTCCTCAATTTTACAAGGCTTTGATGAAGTTATGATTTTGCCTTGAGCAATAGAGTTATAGTGCATGAGATTTTGGTACATTACAAACTACAAGTGTTAAGATATACGGTATATATATATTTGTTTAAAAGTGAAAGTGTTTTAAAGAAATAAAAATATATTTTGTCGGGCAATAAACAATGATTTTCCCAACACATTCAGAACTAACTCAGTATATTAAAATATCGTTCTTATAAATATATACCGTCCCAGCATCGTACCTCTTTCCTACATTAAACGTGGACATTCTGTGCTCGCCTAGCGCTAAACTTAAAGATTGATAAGCTAATTCTGGTGTGAAACTCTAGACTCTCCTACACACAATGACACGTTTTATGACGTAAACTTGAGAAGCTAATGACGTAATAAAAGATTTGTTAACCTAGACGTAATCGTTGTCACTGGAACGACGCTTGCCCCAGTCGACTATGAGATATAGGGCGACGTTTTTAATTACACCTTTACAACACACTTGTAGAACAAACATCTTGTGCAGTCTGCTTTTATAGTGAATATTTCCTGTTAGCAGTCATAGACTGTATTTTATGAATGAGACAACAATACAAAAAAAAAAAAATTTATAACCAGACCCTATGTGAGTCAATAAAATACGAAAATATATTTTAGTTACTTTTTATTAAATAATTACTATTAATATAAGTAAGTAGCATACCATTTGCGTTAAAAGGCTTGTTCTAACCTATAACATAAAATCAGCTGTTTCTTGAAATCATATGTTATCACTTATTTTAAAGGAAATAGGACGACATAACTATATTGCATACCTTGCCCCTTTTGTGAAATCCTTTTCTCCCATATAAAACTAAAATTAATTCAGTAAATTTAATTAATGAATAAATATTTTAAATAACTGTATTAACAATATTAATATATTGTTTTAATTATTCAACGTACTCAATATATTTTACTTTACTTTCCGAGGTTTTTTAATTACATTTTAAGTCTCAATAGAGGATAAAACCTATTCCAACTACATTATTCAATCCCTACTACGAAACACTCTTTCTTTATACTCGTATAACTGCTTTAAATTTTCAATCAAATCAAGTTCAAATACAACTTTTTTAACTTGTAGTGGATGACACTCGATGTTAATACAGTTTTATTGGAATAATAATTCATTAATTAAATCTAATTAATTATTTTGACAATTAATTTCGCTTTCTATTTTCCCACTGAACATAGTAATTCTGTCATAAGTATATAAATATTTGTATTTATTGTAATTATTTAATAAAAAGTAACTAAAATATTTTTTTTTGACATAATTAGGAATTGACTAACAGTTGTTTTTCTATATTACTGTACTGGTTTTAAAACGAAATGCTCACTTCCGTCCACCAATCCCACTCATGACACGTTGTAATTTTGTTATTTCTACTTGTTTTCAACGTGTTTAATATCTCCATATATTTTAAATAAAACACCCTAAATATAATGCAACCTATTTAACAATGCTATAACACTTGCAGTAAAATATTTTACTTAGGATTCGTAGGTTGTGTCCTGCTTGCTCCACAGGAAGATGGTACGTTAGGTAATATCCTTTTTGTGTCAGCAATTAATCTTGAGCGCACAATAGCAGGTGATGAAATGAACGCTGTCCTAAGGACATCACATGAAGCCGCTTATGTTCACCCCCACCCAGAAAGCCTTGCTCAGTGTGCGTGTGCATTGAGAGTCGCTCCTGGTTAGGAGAAAGTGCGTCTTGACCTCTTCGCCTCCGAAGAACCTCGACGGCCAGTGGACAGGATATAGAGATCCACTAGCATTGCTACGATTCTCACTAACCTTTCATTACGTTGTCATGGCAACCCCTTGAAGCTTTTGCGATCAGGCCAGGTTTTACATGATGAAGTTGTAGCGTTGTAATCAATGCATAACTAACGAGAGAGTTTTTATGGGCAAGGGGGGGGGGGAATTGGCAGAATAGTGGAGGGGGAAAGCCAGACAGCTATCTACAACTCCCTCGCATCTAGGCATACAGAGGAACAAGAGACAGTGGTAGTGACGGATCGTTACGTGTAGCAACAAAGTTCGAGAAACATTGAGTCAGTTGTTCCCTTTAAACGGCAAATAGGCGACTGCTAGTCCACCGACCACGTCTTTTTCTATGCCTCGCGGCTTATATTTCGCTGATGGAGGAAAGCCAGACAGCTGTCTATCCCCCTCGCATCTAGGCATACAGAGGACACACTGATTGTGACGGACCGTTATGTGTACTACAGTCTCACAAAAAGCGTTTTCAAATAAGACAAAACCGTCTACTACAACTGAACTCAAACCTATTTTGATTAAAGCTCGACGCAGAGGCAGACCGGAACCATCATGGTTTTATATTAAGGCACCTAAACTCTTAGATAGGATTGTTACCAAACAATCCGCCTTGGGGTGCCGGTGACCAAGGCGCCTGGCTTGAAAACCGAAAGTTTGAGGTTGGATTCAGAAGGGCTGATGGTTAAACAGTTAGGCACAATATTCACCCACTCTTTCCGGTGTACAGACTTTACTAAAGTTAAGGCCATTCTTTAAACCGTTGGGCACAATATTCAGCCACACCTTCTGGTGTACAGACTTTACTAAAGTTAAGGCCATTCTTTAAACCGTTGGGCACAATATTCAGCCACACCTTCTGGTGTACAGACTTTACTAAAGTTAAGGCCATTCTTTAAACCGTTGGGCACAATATTCAGCCACACCTTCTGGTGTACAGACTTTACTAAAGTTAAGGCCATTCTTTAAACCGTTGGGCACAATATTCAGCCACACCTTCTAGTGTACAGACGTTATTAAAGTTTAGTTTAATCTATTTTTATATATTGATTTTTATTCGGGTATGTGAACAAATACAAAAAACCATGTAAGTGTTGTATACATTCATACTATTTATTTATACATAGTTCACCTAGATTTTATTTGCAATTTATTTACATTAATGTAAGCCGTAACAGAGTAATCAAGCAGGCTGTTTAGATTTGTGTTTTAATAATCTGTGTTTAGATAATTACAATTCCGGGAAAAATTTAGAATGTTCAGCATTGCAAAATGTGTAACACGTTGTCGCCATATATTGAGAGGTAAAAAAAGTTTTTTGTAATAAAAAAAAGGGATAGTAGAGTGGCTATAAAAACGAAATAGTAGAGTGGCTATAAAAACGGAATAGTAGAGTGGCTATAAAAACGAAATAGTAGAGTGGCTATAAAAACGAAATAGTAGAGTGGCTATAAAAACGGAATAGTAGAGTGGCTATAAAAACGGAATAGTAGAGTGGCTATAAAAACGGAATAGTAGAGTGGCTATAAAAACGAAATGGTAGAGTGGCTATAAAAACGAAATGGTAGAGTGGCTATAAAAACGAAATAGTAGAGTGGCTATAAAAACGAAATGGTAGAGTGGCTATAAAAACGAAATAGTAGAGTGGCTATAAAAACGGAATAGTAGAGTGGCTATAAAAACGGAATAGTAGAGTGGCTATAAAAACGGAATAGTAGAGTGGCTATAAAAACGAAATAGTAGAGTGGCTATAAAAACGAAATAGTAGAGTGGCTATAAAAACGAAATAGTAGAGTGGCTATAAAAACGAAATAGTAGAGTGGCTATAAAAACGAAATAGTAGAGTGGCTATAAAAACGAAATAGTAGAGTGGCTATAAAAACGAAATAGTAGAGTGGCTATAAAAACGAAATAGTAGAGTGGCTATAAAAACGAAATAGTAGAGTGGCTATAAAAACGAAATGGTAGAGTGGCTATAAAAACGAAATGGTAGAGTGGCTATAAAAACGAAATGGTAGAGTGGCTATAAAAACGAAATAGTAGAGTGGCTATAAAAACGAAATAGTAGAGTGGCTATAAAAACGAAATAGTAGAGTGGCTATAAAAACGAAATAGTAGAGTGGCTATAAAAACGAAATAGTAGAGTGGCTATAAAAACGAAATAGTAGAGTGGCTATAAAAACGAAATAGTAGAGTGGCTATAAAAACGAAATAGTAGAGTGGCTATAAAAACGAAATAGTAGAGTGGCTATAAAAACGAAATAGTAGAGTGGCTATAAAAACGAAATAGTAGAGTGGCTATAAAAACGAAATAGTAGAGTGGCTATAAAAACGAAATGGTAGAGTGGCTATAAAAACGAAATAGTAGAGTGGCTATAAAAACGAAATGGTAGAGTGGCTATAAAAACGAAATGGTAGAGTGGCTATAAAAACGAAATGGTAGAGTGGCTATAAAAACGAAATAGTAGAGTGGCTATAAAAACGAAATAGTAGAGTGGCTATAAAAACGAAATAGTAGAGTGGCTATAAAAACGAAATAGTAGAGTGGCTATAAAAACGAAATAGTAGAGTGGCTATAAAAACGAAATAGTAGAGTGGCTATAAAAACGAAATAGTAGAGTGGCTATAAAAACGAAATAGTAGAGTGGCTATAAAAACGAAATGGTAGAGTGGCTATAAAAACGAAATAGTAGAGTGGCTATAAAAACGAAATAGTAGAGTGGCTATAAAAACGAAATAGTAGAGTGGCTATAAAAACGAAATAGTAGAGTGGCTATAAAAACGAAATAGTAGAGTGGCTATAAAAACGAAATAGTAAGAGTGGCTATAAAAACGAAATAGTAGAGTGGCTATAAAAACGAAATAGTAGAGTGGCTATAAAAACGAAATAGTAGAGTGGCTATAAAAACGAAATAGTAGAGTGGCTATAAAAACGAAATAGTAGAGTGGCTATAAAAACGAAATAGTAGAGTGGCTATAAAAACGAAATAGTAGAGTGGCTATAAAACCGAAATAGTAGAGTGGCTATAAAAACGAAATAGTAGAGTGGCTATAAAAACGAAATAGTAGAGTGGCTATAAAAACGAAATAGTAGAGTGGCTATAAAAACGAAATAGTAGAGTGGCTATAAAAACGAAATAGTAGAGTGGCTATAAAAACGAAATAGTAGAGTGGCTATAAAAACGAAATAGTAGAGTGGCTATAAAAACGAAATAGTAGAGTGGCTATAAAAACGAAATAGTAGAGTGGCTATAAAAACGAAAATTAGATTTTTGAGCCGAGAAATAAGAGCATAGAAATCCATCGAAGACAATTGTATTCATATTATTCTGATGACGTAGCCAAAGTCCCTGCGAAGTCAGTTAGGGCAAATACTCTCGGAAATTACAGTACTTAGCCTTCTAAGCCTTTCAGTAAATGAAAAATGGTAGATATCAAACACCGTGGTTTGACTGCAGCCTGTACTTAAGTTAAACAATCATAAAGTAACACAATTATTTAGATATGTGGAGTATATATATATAAGTAGCAGACACAACTGTGTCCCACTGGCAGATAAAAATATTAATGTCGTTGTGTTGGCTTGATCGTTGAAAGACAACGTTAATTCAGATGTGTACTGCGTAGGACATTGGTTAACTACTCCAGCCTAACCTAGCGTACCCATCATTACCTAATATTAATCTAGTATAAAGGAAACCTACCCAATTAACCTAACTAACTTTATCCAGTCTAATGGTAGGAAGAAAAGGGGAGAGAGCCATTAGAGATCCAACAACAAAGACAATATTACCAGGATAGAAAGGGAAATACAAATAAAGGAAAGGCGGAATACCTAGCAATAAAACAAAAATAAAGAAACAACGCAAATCGAACATATAAATGAAGGACACCAAAATCAACAGCTTAGAGTTGGTGGGCTATGTCTTGATATTCGTGCTGAATTGTTAGAAGAGGACAAGGAGATTGGCGAAGGTAACTAGAAAAAGGATCCATGCCCTATAATTGAGTGTGAAGTAGAAGGGCACTCTATAGAGGTAGAGATTGGCACGGGTGCGGACGTGTCAGTCATTCAAGAAAAGGCTTACAACAACCTCAAGTTGTATGGGTTCAAGTTCTTAGAACTACTCATCAACAATGTGGGAGTTGTAACAGCCATTAAGGCTACACAAATAATAGTTAATCGGCAATGCTTGATTCCATTGACAATTCAGGGCATAAAAGTGGACTGCATTTCATAGTGGTCTCCAAACTTCGGTCGGAGAAGATTATGGGGTGCAACACACTGTATAACCTAAAGGCACGAATAAACATGGATAGACGCTTCGTGACCTTTCAGTTAGAAGGAAGGCTACCAAGACTTCATAGACATAACAAATGAAAATTTAAAAAAGTCAAAAACATAAACCAGATAATCCAAGTAAATGACAATGCATCAACAATAGGGCATCAAATAAAAAAGGAGGGGTTAATGCGACAGTGCGAGAAGCAGAAGCACTGCCGAATGAGTGAAGGAAGTGATGGACCAGAAACAAGTAAAGGGGAAGTAGTAAATATTAAAATTAACATGAAGAAAAATAGAAAGTGAAACCGTTAGTAGACACAAAAAAGTAATAAATTGCCTAATATTAAAATAGGTAGAAATTAATGATATAAAAAATATTAACTATAGAGAAAAACAGATTTACTTAAAACTAAATTGGACAAACTGTGAGTGTTATAATATATTATAAACAAACATAATTCTAAAAAGGCCAAAGCCTAATCAACCGGTTTAAATTAAACAGTAAAAGTGAAGCCTATGGGACCAGACCAAAATAATATTTTATTAGTCCGTAGTATTATCCGCGTAATATTGCAACAGTTTTAGCCAAATATAATAATGAATAGAGAATGTAAGAATAAGAAGTGTAAGGAGTAACTTAGACCTAATTAAGGAAAATTGTAATTCTTTAATGATATAGCCTAGGATTGGGTTTGATTCGCTTTCAAAACGTGTAGAGAGATTGTTTATAAGATCTTGCCACCTTGACACAGCGCTGCCGTTGTTATTTGATATATGACAAGTAACAGTGAATTATATAAATTACAAGAAATATAGATAAATAAATTATTGAAATGAAAGTTAAACAATTAATGTAACACATTGCATTAAAGAAAAGAAGTTCATAAAAATCGAACCAGGGTTCGTAGTCAAGTGATAAACCATTACTTTCTTGCGGACGAGGAAAGGTCATCGAAGTGAGGTTTGTACCAGGGTTAGCCAGAGGATGACGAGTGTAAGGCAGAGTGGAGGGTAAGGTCCGTAAGAAATTGCGTCATCTCATTTGGCGAAGCTAGTGTATGAACAACCCGACAATAATCATGTCTTGACGCATCGACAGTGCTATGCTTTTTGAAAATGGGATTATTAGTATTTTTAAAACATACAAAAAAAAGTTCATAATATAATTGAATAAGAATCTCAAATACAACAACAGACTAAAATGAACCGATACAAAGTTGTGTTATATAACGGTTCCACGTCACATAAAACGGCTTTTAATACGTTATATAACGGTTCCACGCCACATAAAAAGGCTTTTAATACGTTATATAACTTGTCAGTAAAACGGGGAAATCTCATAACTTCACCACATGCAACACTTTTCACGCAATAAAATAACTTATGTTCGAGACGGCGGCGTTAATATCAGAGCATAAAAATGCGTTGTGTAACGTGGCCGAAATTCGCAACATCCTTTGAAATGTAGCCTACATTGAGATGGCAACTGTCCCACTGTGTGATTTGCTTACGTCACAGATATTTATATTGTTTAATTGTAGCAGAATTAACATTAGAAATGTAGTTTGCGACGATCGTGGCAGGCTAGGACAATCGAAAACATCCCGTATCGATAGTGTTTAAATAATTGTACGTGAACGTCTTGTTATGCAAGATGTACATCTTCAGCGTGTCTCCTTTATTATTATGTTTACATTTCATATTGTTACCACTATGAGTACTGTGATGTATCTACATTACATTGGCCTCATAGGCCTACCTTAATGCCATCTATAGAAAATCTTCTGCCAGACCTTTAGACTCCATAAACAACTCATGGTTACTGAATTATAATTAGAAAATATATTTTTTAAAACCCTTTAATATCGAAGAAAATAGTTTATTAACAGATTCACTTGTAATTGCTACTGAGAGGTTCTGACAATTATTGTTTGAATGTTTTTTAATATAATTTTAAATTTTACGATTTAGACGGGTCATGTCTTGGTGTGGAGGAAAATCTTTTATTTTCGGACATAAGAACCAGATTTCCGAAACTATCTTATAATGGAGTCGTTTACCAACAAAAAGTAGTTTTATCTACACTTGGAGGTTAGTTGAGGTTATGTTCAAACTATTTAATTATAAACATATATTCAAAAACATTAACTATTTCAATTTCACGAAACAGTTGTTTAGTAGTTCAAGTTACAATCTGTAGCTCACATTAGCAATAAGTTAGAATACTCGTTGAATGTGATACACACATTAATTTTTATTTCAATACTTTCTTACTACTCGTATAATGGATTCAATAAACACAAGAAATATAAACAACAAAGCCAATTCCTACTTAGGCCAACACAGAAAAATTTTATTTTAGTTGTTTTAATAAATAATTACAATTAATATAAATAAAGTAACATAACCTATGCGTTAAAGCAAATGTTCTACCTCATAACCTACAACATAGAAGCAGTTTTATGAAATCATATGTTATCACTTATTTTAAGGCAAATGTGACGAAAACACTATATTGCATACCTTGCCCCTTTGTGAAACGTTTTCCTCCCATGTAAAAATAAAATTAATTAGTTAAATTCATCTAATATTTGAATAAACTGTATTAACATCAAGTGTCATCCACTAAAAAGTTTAAAAAAATATATTTGAACTTTATTGTATTAATAACAATTATTTTTGTAACGATTAAAAATGTTAAAAATATGTATGTGTGTAGGCTATATATATATATATATATATATATATATATAAAGAACAAAAGTCTAAATACAAATACAAGAGTTATAATTGAATTTACAATTCAAAGCTTTTCGTTGGCTAACAGTACCAACATCATCAGGAATATTAAACAATTAAAATTAACATATGTACCTGATGATATTGGTACTGTTAGCCAACGAAAAACTTTGAATTGTAAATTCAATTATAATTCTTGTATTTGTATTTAGACTTTTGTTCTTTATTAATACACAAGAAAACATATTGCGATATTTATATATATATATATATATATATATATATATATATATATATATATATATATATATATATATATATAAGGAAAGTGTGAACTAATAGAAGGAATTGAGTAATGAACATTTCTTTAAGCTCGACTAAACTTTTTAAGACATACATTTAATTTTTTTCTTAAATTGACTTTTTATTCAGAAAATTTTAAAAATCTAAAAAAGTATTAAAAAAGTATATTTTAAAAAAAAGTATTACACTAGAAGTGAAAAATTTTAATTGAAAAGATAAAATATTTAATAACCAAATAAAAATAATGTCAATAAATTTTACACTCCTGGTGCTAGCCACACTTTCTTCACAGTCCTGCATGCAACACGATTTATTGTTACTCATTTGATTAATCAGGTAATTTTTTATCAGTAAATACTTCAATAAGGAATTGTTTTTATCACGAACTTGACCCACTTTTATCACTTATCTTTGTTCTAACAATAACATTTTCATGCGATGAGTGTATTAGGCCTGATAAAAATCATGACATGATCAACACGTAAAAAGTTTTAAAGTTAAGCCCTATGTTAGAAACTGAGTAACAACAGTTTACCGACACTGTAGGCCTTTCCATATTATTTAATGCAGCAGAAAATGTTTATTACTTGTAGGATTTACTCAAAGCATTGAAATCTTTTTGTAGAACTGTAGAATTTAGTGAAATCGGTTAAACTTAGTTTAGCTCGTGACAGCAAAATATGATTAAAAATGAATCACTCTTACATTAGTTTATGACCATCCGAAATTTAATTTTGTAATTTTTTAAAAACTTACTTAATTAAAAATGATAATAAACACGAACTCAAATGCAAAGATTTATTTTGTCAAACGCGTTTCAGTGACAAATTAACCATCATCAGTGAATATAAATACAAAAATTCTATATTATAACTCTGTTTCGTCATATAACTATACGGGTAAAGTTTGTAGGCATTCAATGCCATTATACTCACTGTTAACGATGGCCTTGCCATTGTAACGCGTGCCAAAGTAAATTATAGATTGTGAGTTGGTGGTACTTGTTACGAGTATTCAAGTATGACCTTTGCTCACAAGCTGAGTTAAAACTTTTTACATTTATCCTGCCTAGTTGTAAGTTTGAGGTTTTAAATACACAACTCAAACTTAGCTACACTCGCCATCAAAAACAAACACACATTCCCCACATTAGAAAACGTAAACCTAATAAAAAAAAGTACAAAAAGGCCTCAAAATGACAATCTGAGAACAACTACAAATTTATAAACATAAAAATAATATCATAAACGAACAAATACAAATAAAATTAAAAAACGATAAATTATTCTACCTAATAGATAAAATTAACCCCAAGACAAACTTAAAAGACTCCCACAGTGCAGTGAATCCGAAAATAGAACATAACGGTACACCACACCTTCTGACAACGGGAATTCCACACAGCTCGCAGTCTACTACAACCCCCGGTTAGTGATCCTCGATAATGGAGATACTATCAATCTTTGAAAGTTAACTCGCATAAATACCAAGTAAGATTCTTGTTTAAGTACATAGAGTGAAAATGATAAGTGAATACAAGAAAACAGTGTTGCAAAGTTTTATATATATATATATATATATAATGCCTTTACCAACTAAACAGGACATTTAATTGATTTTTTACATTTTATTGTAAAACAATGAGTATAGCAGATTTATAATTAGAAAGGTATTTTATTACCAAACTTTAGCAGCAGTAAGCTAAATAATCAGGAACTGGCAGTTTCCATGGAAACCGTGATTGACTTTATGCATTGTCATCGCTTCGTCACTCGCATTTCTCTTCTCCGTTACCTGTAGAGTTACGTGTTGTCGCCGCTTTTAACCATCCTCGCACCTTGGCCATTCTCAGTACCTTTCTAATTTTAATTTTACTTCTGCAGTAACTCAATTTTGCAACAGAAACAACACATCAGGTTCTATCAGATGGTACTCTTTTGATCTCCAAACACAAAATAACAGGTTCCAAATATTTATTTATTAAAACAGTTACTTTCGTGTAATAATTCTGATGAAGTAAAGCTGGAGCCGATATTAAATGTTAGCGCCCTTAACCCTTAACATGCTAAAGTCTGATACGATCCAAATAGTTTCGATGTTAAGTTAAACATGTTAATATCCCTCAACATGCATACGAGTTGCGTAAGTTTAATGTGGTGCATAAATGTACAAAAGGTCGCTCATGACTTCGCAGTGCGTGAATGTTCTAGATAATGAGTGGAAATATTCGTTTACACGACGCTGACGTAATCGCCACCTACGTCAC
Organism: Prosapia bicincta; assembly: GCA_036971475.1. Taxonomy (NCBI): domain Eukaryota; kingdom Metazoa; phylum Arthropoda; class Insecta; order Hemiptera; family Cercopidae; genus Prosapia; species Prosapia bicincta. Next base: position 32,919,737 of record JBAIZL010000010.1, on the reverse strand, counting down.
CATGACCAACCTTGCAATCACTATTGCCATAATTACGTTCAACTTGAAACGAATTTTCCCACAAGCTGTACACAAGTGTATCCGCTTGGGTTTCTATTGGCCTATGTCCAGTTTCCCGATTCCCTATTGGGGACACGACGTTGGCTAGGACTCATGGAGAGGCGCCTGTAGTAATCTATATTTATAAAACATGGAAGCTTTAGCTGGATCAAGTGAAAAGTAAGTGAATTCGTTAAAATCGGCGACTTTAATGAAGATCAGGAAAAACTGTCGGCTTTAAAGGATAAAGCAAACTGGTAAATCCGTTGTAGTAACATGTAGCCCTGAGTAAGGCACGACGTTGGCTAGGACTCATGGAGAGGCGCCTGTAGTAATCTATATTTATTAAACATGGAAGCTTTAGCTGGATCAAGTGAAAAGTAAGTGAATTCGTTAAAATCGGCGACTTTAATGAAGATCAGGAAAAACTGTCGGCTTTAAAGGATAAAGCAAACTGGTAAATCCGTTGTAGTAACATGTAGCCCTGAGTAAGGCACGACGTTGGCTAGGACTCATGGAGAGGCGCCTGTAGTAATCTATATTTATTAAACATGGAAGCTTTAGCTGGATCAAGTGAAAAGTAAGTGAATTCGTTAAAATCGGCGACTTTAATGAAGATCAGGAAAAACTGTCGGCTTTAAAGGTTAAAGCAAACTGGTAAATCCGTTGTAGTAACATGTAGCCCTGAGTAAGGCACGAGGTGATCTGAGGGGAAACACTGCAGCGGGAACAATTTCTGAATAAATATTACAATTTTTAACTAAATATATTCTACGTATCTTTGGCGGCTGCGTGGTTTAGTGGGACTTTCAGCCCTCATGGTGACTCGCCCTAGCCAATATTAGGAAGATGGGGTTCTATATTACCTGTGTATCTCCTAACAACAGACAAGTATATAAAGGATTTATTAGTGAATGTGGATCTTTAGCATAGAGAGAACTGGTGTCAATTAACGTGGTCAGGGTGTAGCCTGTAATAAATCTAAGTAAACATTACTTTAAGTAAAGAAAATCAACTCAAGTTGTAGGATATAGAAGAAAAGAGGTTGTTTGACCGAGGTCAATGCAGTTGTGTTGTCCCGAATGGAAGAGAACACACTAAGGCATGTCTAAGTATGGCATTGTCTAAGGAGAAGCAATCGGCTAAAATAAAATATAAAGACAATTGCTACAACCGGGTAATTTCCTTGTTCCGAATGGCCACTTCTCGCTAGTACGTTTTGTTGCCAATTAGCTCCGCGACAAAGTTACTCTGGATTCCAATCGACCCGCTTAACCACTACTGCCCTCACCTCGCCTAACATAACCTAATCTATCCGCGAATAAGATATTCTGAGAATTACAACCAACCCGCCTAACACCTTCATTCTGACTTTGCATAATCTAGCTTTCCCTTACCCAATCTAACATAACCACTATGACCTGACCTGACCTAACCTTCCTTTACCTAACCAAACCTAACCTTCTCTCGCCTTAACCAACCTAACCTAGCCACTCCGAACATAACCTTGGCTAACCTGACCAAACCTAACCTAGCCACTACTACCCCACATTACCTAACCTAACCTTTTCTCACCTTATTCAACATAACCTAGCCACTACTACCCGGCATTGCCTAACCTAACCTTTTCTTACCTTATTCAACATAACCAAACCACTCCGAGTCTTGACCTCGGCGAGATAAACAAAATATATCTATCCTTGGATAATCCTACCTAGATTCGTGATTTGTTCCTACGCTCCATAGACGGAAACACTCGTACTGTCTCCTACAATACCCAAGAAACTATGATAAGCAAACAGTATTCAACTTGTCATTAATTAACGACTTTTCGAACATAATCGATATTGGAAACACAAATTATACATGGCGATGCAAAAAGTCTTCATGGACACAGAAAACATAATAATAAAACTTGGTGCTGACTTACCAAAAAGATGAAACAAACCTTGCAATATTTTTACAAAAGTTGTTTTTTATGAAATATAACATTACAATATAATGTAGTTCCTAAAGTATCTGGTTAGGGTACATTTGATTAAAAAGAAAAAAGTATATATATATATATATATATATATATATATATATATATATATATATATATATATATATATATATATATATTCCTCCAAGAGGCCAAATGTTGACAAGTGAACTGGCCTCAATTTTTTATATAACGTTTACATCACCGCACACAACTAAGGTGACGTGTTTAACGCTTTCAACTGTTTACCTAGAGCGTTAGTAACCATAATTTTAAAAAAACCTAACCTAACCAAAGTCGTGTAAATATATTTCAATATACAGTAGTTCTATTGTGATAAAAGTCCTCGGTGAAATAACTATCGATATTCCAAAAGTAATCGATAGTTACCAAAAGTTCTTCAGATTACATCAACTGCTAATTTGAAAACCCTAAAACCTGCAATACTTCATTTTAAGAAACAATCATCCAAATTGCCAATATAAGATAAAATATAAATGGCAAATAATAATATAAATTCGGGACTCTAATTAACTGCGCATGTCTAGTACTTTTATCACCGACGTTTCGGCCATTCATATTATCGGACATTTTCAAAACATATTTAAAATATGTTAACAACACTGAACAGATTCATCGTCAGATTTAAGCACATGCAGGACATTATACGTGTTGTAAAATTGACTACAAGTTTTATGTTGTATTGTATAAGTCTATTTTGTATTTTACTACTTGATATAATATGAGATATCAATGTAACCCAATGTTATACAAAAAGATTTAAAGTTATAATTGTCAATTAAAACACACAAAAGTAATAATAAAACTTGGCGACGACGCTACAAAAATTAAACTCTTTGAAAAAATCCTCAGCATGTCTAAGGCTTTCCTATATAATAAAGTACTGTTTTTTTAAAAATATTTATGACGTTGGGGTGTAAAAAATACCTGTTTTTAGGGTAGGCCTATTGGTTAATTGTCTAATAAAATATTTCCTTTTAATAGTTCACTACATTCTCCCTATACTGGTATATGTATTTAGCCTACAAATATTAATCAATTCATTAAATTTAAATAATCAATTTGCGTTCTATTTTGCCACTTAATATTGTGTATACTGTACATATTTACATTAATTGTAATTATTTAATAATACGCGACTAATTTTTTCCCCGTTCCCACATAAAACATTTTAGCAAAACAATTTACATCGGGCGATGCAGAAAGTCCTCAGGTATACGAAAAAAATTATAAGACCTTTCGCTCACGCTCCAAAAACATAAAATTTTGGAAAATAGCAACACCTCTGCCCCTCCCTTCCATGTCGTAACTAAAACTTTACTAATTCAACTTTTGGCTTAATTATTTTGACGTGGTATCACGCAAAATGCCTCCATATGTGATTAAACTTGCTGGCGAATCTGAAAAAATTACAAAATCAACTCTAATACATCGATTTAACACGCTTTGTGCCGTAAGTTCTAACGTTTTAGGCCAAAGTTGGAAATAAAAGGGGTGCAAATGTTTAATGCAACATTTTCTGCTGGGAGTAATGTCTGTAAGTGTTTGTTTCGTCCTTTTAAGCAATTTCGCGACTTACAGTTGCTAAAATATAAGAGATATGGGAGTTTTATAATTCAATAAAGTTTGTGTGCCGGGTGAGACGTGTGCGAATAGTGCTTCGTTTGGTTTTTTCCAAAATTTGCAAAAACCGGAAATTTATTTATATTCAGTCATTTTACGAGTATAACTCTGTTCGTATTACTGCAGACTTTCTGCATCGCCCGATGTAAATTGTTTTTGCTAAAATCGATTACTTGGGAAAGGGAAATAAATACCAAAATAAAATTTGTCTTTGTTGGCCAAAATAAGAATTGACCTTTTCACAATACAACGACAAAATAGCTAAATCTATCCGAGTTAGTCCTACGAAACGGATATGTTGCTCTTTGAGTACTATCCAACAATTCGAACTGTTTGCTGCAATGTTTTATTCTTTCGATTAGTTACGATCGTTTAAATGCTTTGACCAAACTGGTTTACTCTATTTAACTGCCTTTTTTATAATATCTAACCTTGAAACACGTTAATGTAGTTACAGCAAAAGGACAGTCAGATTTTAAAAAATTTCAAAAAACCAACGTACAAATTGCAAGTAAATTTAACGAGATGTAAAAACACTTTGAAACTGAAAAGACTTGACTTACACGTTGTAGTCGGTCACAACACTGCACTTTAGCAAACACAAACACAAACTTCACCAAATTCAACGTAAATACAGCGATATCCGGAGATGCAGGTTTGGCACAAGTTTACTTCGGCCCGTGTGTAACTATAATGAGTCGTGCCATCACCACGCTACGTAACGTGTACTATTAGTGTACACTCGGTACTTGGCGCAAATAGACCTAACCAGTAAAACTAGCGCTGTTTAACCTTAAACGCGACAATAAAACCCTATTGGAGGGTCATAATATTTTCATGGCCTCGTGGAAAATGAATAATCTGGTGAGGTTTAAATGGCTGTACACTAAACGATAGTTCAGCGATTTTAACATAACTCACAAAGTAACTCAGCTGTTCGAGAATCGGTTACTTTATCGGGAATACGTAAAACGCACCGCCAAGTTTCCCTCAAGGGCCGCATGCGGTCCTAAGAACGATTATTGTGACCCTCAGGCTGTTAACATTTTGAGAAATTCTGTTTCCTCCCAACCTGCTAACATAGATGCTATATTTTCAAAATCTGAAGACAATTCCCCCCCCCCCCGGCTTCAAACAATTAACAAATCAGTTATTCCTGGAGTCATGTAAAATACGGTTTCCTACATGTTCCTACTTTTTAAATTCCTTCTATTAGCTCACACTCTCCTGGTATATACATTGTAATATCTTTCAATCGTTAATAAAATACGTTTTTATTCATCCGATCAAGTTTAAATACACATTTTTTCAACCTGTAGTGGATGACAATTAACGTTAATAGTTTTTTTTTCAAATATTTATTCAATATAAATTATCAAATTTATTTGCTGAAGCCGGATTCGAACTGAGAATCTTTATATAAAATGTCTAGCGTGCCTTGGCAATGCGCCAACTTTCCAATACCTAGACCTATATTTCTCAACGATATATTTGAATTCCACCCCCCCCCCCCGATCTGGTTGTCGTCGAAACCTCCATTGTACAACCTTAAACTGTTGCCATGGTTACCACACAATATCATAAATAGTGCTCTAGGGTAACTGAAATTACATTTTTGTTTTTTTGTTAAGCTCAGTATGAATTTGCTTAATTTTGTTTATATTACTTGCTTTATATGCAAAACAGTTGATTTATTTCAGAGACGTAATAAACGTATGTTGCAATCACAATGTCTGTAAGTTATTTAACGCCACTTGTACTTACGGCCCTGAGCAAAATCTTAATGCAAACTATTTGGATCTCTAAGAAATCCTAGTGAAGATCCCTGGTATTCACAGAAGCCCATTGAATCAGTCAAGAGGTACAAATATCTGGGTACAATTTCAAGTGGAAATAGTAATAACAACTCAGAGAAAATTCGAAACAGAAAAGAGTGGGAGAAAGCAACATTTACCAACATAAAGGGAACACTAAGTAGGAAGAATCCGAGCTTGGAGCTTACAGACCGTTTTTTTTAGATGCTATGTGTTGTCATGGCGCTGCGGTTCTTTGGAGTGGAGACTTGAAAGTTGGGGGGAAATGATATAGAGATTGAAATTTGGATTCAACGTAGTAAACTGAGAATTTCCGGCGCGTATAGTGCTACGAAGTTGTAGATTTCTAGAAGGATGAAGAAAGAAAGAAAATAAAAATCAAATACTTTGCACACCATGAGAGGAGGTGGTACGGTAGCTCATTACCCAGGGCAGGATAGTGTGGAGGAGACTTTAACAACGGCACCAAGCAATTGCTTAAAGCAGCGCTATCGAGAGTGATGTTAGTCCAACATCGAAACGAGAAAATACATAAAGACGTTAAGCAAAAAGGTTCAAAATAAAGCAAATATAATAAATTTTGGCAAACAAAGTGGGGGAGTGGAAAAAAATGACTTAAAACAGTCTTACAGGTTGTATATATCAACGTAGTGTATTCCGAATTAGCTATACCTACGTAAGACTACCTAAACATAATGAAAGTACCTAAATATAATCTGGTACATTTCCGTGCTTCCGCTTAGGTCTAGCGAGCAAAAACACATCAATTTCAACTTGCAATATGAAACTAAATAGAATAAGACACACATACTCGCAATACATACAACCGATAACTCTAACTAGTTTCTAACTACTCTTAACATCATTATCATCATCCTTGATTAGACCTGTACTTTACAAATATAGTTAGAAGATTGATGTATTCCCCACCCCTTCCATTACGCAGTGCGAGTACTAGAGTATTAATTCATGGCATGGCATAAGGTAAGGTAGCTGTTATAGCATCGAGTATCACAACTTAGAGTAAACCTGTTCTTCAACAAAAACAATTTTTTAAAGTTAAAATAAGTTCTTAAAGAAAATATTTATTTTACCGGCCTGAACATAAATATTGTACGGGGAAAATGTTCACAGGCCATGCTCTAAAGCCACGTTGACACCTATGGCCTTCCACTACGTTTTCCACACAAGTTGCAGCAATTTGTTAATCTTTCTACAAAATACAGCAACTTTTTTCGTCTTCCACTTGTGGAGAGACAAATCTTCCATGAATTTTGGCTTCCCGCTTAGTGTCGGTACAGATCTAACAGAGTTGACAACTAAAACTGGAAGATTTGTTGCTCTTTCTACAAAATACAGCAACTTTTTTCGTCTTCCACTTGTGGAGAGACAAATCTTCCATGAATTTTGGCTTCCCGCTTAGTGTCGGTACAGATCTAACAGAGTTGACAACTAAAACTGGAAGATTTGTTGCTCTTTCTACAAAATACAGCAACTTTTTTCGTCTTCCACTTGTGGAGAGACAAATCTTCCATGAATTTTGGCTTCCCGCTTAGTGTCGGTACAGATCTAACAGAGTTGACAACTAAAACTGGAAGATTTGTTGCTCTTTCTACAAAATACAGCAACTTTTTTCGTCTTCCACTTGTGGAGAGACAAATCTTCCATGAATTTTGGCTTCCCGCTTAGTGTCGGTACAGATCTAACAGAGTTGACAACTAAAACTGGAAGATTTGTTGCTCTTTCTACAAAATACAGCAACTTTTTTCGTCTTCCACTTGTGGAGAGACAAATCTTCCATGAATTTTGGCTTCCCGCTTAGTGTCGGTACAGATCTAACAGAGTTGACAACTAAAACTGGAAGATTTGTTGCTCTTTCTACAAAATACAGCAACTTTTTTCGTCTTCCACTTGTGGAGAGACAAATCTTCCATGAATTTTGGCTTCCCGCTTAGTGTCGGTACAGATCTAACAGAGTTGACAACTAAAACTGGAAGATTTGTTGCTCTTTCTACAAAATACAGCAACTTTTTTCGTCTTCCACTTGTGGAGAGACAAATCTTCCATGAATTTTGGCTTCCCGCTTAGTGTCGGTACAGATCTAACAGAGTTGACAACTAAAACTGGAAGATTTGTTGCTCTTTCTACAAAATACAGCAACTTTTTTCGTCTTCCACTTGTGGAGAGACAAATCTTCCATGAATTTTGGCTTCCCGCTTAGTGTCGGTACAGATCTAACAGAGTTGACAACTAAAACTGGAAGATTTGTTGCTCTTTCTACAAAATACAGCAACTTTTTTCGTCTTCCACTTGTGGAGAGACAAATCTTCCATGAATTTTGGCTTCCCGCTTAGTGTCGGTACAGATCTAACAGAGTTGACAACTAAAACTGGAAGATTTGTTGCTCTTTCTACAAAATACAGCAACTTTTTTCGTCTTCCACTTGTGGAGAGACAAATCTTCCATGAATTTTGGCTTCCCGCTTAGTGTCGGTACAGATCTAACAGAGTTGACAACTAAAACTGGAAGATTTGTTGCTCTTTCTACAAAATACAGCAACTTTTTTCGTCTTCCACTTGTGGAGAGACAAATCTTCCATGAATTTTGGCTTCCCGCTTAGTGTCGGTACAGATCTAACAGAGTTGACAACTAAAACTGGAAGATTTGTTGCTCTTTCTACAAAATACAGCAACTTTTTTCGTCTTCCACTTGTGGAGAGACAAATCTTCCATGAATTTTGGCTTCCCGCTTAGTGTCGGTACAGATCTAACAGAGTTGACAACTAAAACTGGAAGATTTGTTGCTCTTTCTACAAAATACAGCAACTTTTTTCGTCTTCCACTTGTGGAGAGACAAATCTTCCATGAATTTTGGCTTCCCGCTTAGTGTCGGTACAGATCTAACAGAGTTGACAACTAAAACTGGAAGATTTGTTGCTCTTTCTACAAAATACAGCAACTTTTTTCGTCTTCCACTTGTGGAGAGACAAATCTTCCATGAATTTTGGCTTCCCGCTTAGTGTCGGTACAGATCTAACAGAGTTGACAACTAAAACTGGAAGATTTGTTGCTCTTTCTACAAAATACAGCAACTTTTTTCGTCTTCCACTTGTGGAGAGACAAATCTTCCATGAATTTTGGCTTCCCGCTTAGTGTCGGTACAGATCTAACAGAGTTGACAACTAAAACTGGAAGATTTGTTGCTCTTTCTACAAAATACAGCAACTTTTTTCGTCTTCCACTTGTGGAGAGACAAATCTTCCATGAATTTTGGCTTCCCGCTTAGTGTCGGTACAGATCTAACAGAGTTGACAACTAAAACTGGAAGATTTGTTGCTCTTTCTACAAAATACAGCAACTTTTTTCGTCTTCCACTTGTGGAGAGACAAATCTTCCATGAATTTTGGCTTCCCGCTTAGTGTCGGTACAGATCTAACAGAGTTGACAACTAAAACTGGAAGATTTGTTGCTCTTTCTACAAAATACAGCAACTTTTTTCGTCTTCCACTTGTGGAGAGACAAATCTTCCATGAATTTTGGCTTCCCGCTTAGTGTCGGTACAGATCTAACAGAGTTGACAACTAAAACTGGAAGATTTGTTGCTCTTTCTACAAAATACAGCAACTTTTTTCGTCTTCCACTTGTGGAGAGACAAATCTTCCATGAATTTTGGCTTCCCGCTTAGTGTCGGTACAGATCTAACAGAGTTGACAACTAAAACTGGAAGATTTGTTGCTCTTTCTACAAAATACAGCAACTTTTTTCGTCTTCCACTTGTGGAGAGACAAATCTTCCATGAATTTTGGCTTCCCGCTTAGTGTCGGTACAGATCTAACAGAGTTGACAACTAAAACTGGAAGATTTGTTGCTCTTTCTACAAAATACAGCAACTTTTTTCGTCTTCCACTTGTGGAGAGACAAATCTTCCATGAATTTTGGCTTCCCGCTTAGTGTCGGTACAGATCTAACAGAGTTGACAACTAAAACTGGAAGATTTGTTGCTCTTTCTACAAAATACAGCAACTTTTTTCGTCTTCCACTTGTGGAGAGACAAATCTTCCATGAATTTTGGCTTCCCGCTTAGTGTCGGTACAGATCTAACAGAGTTGACAACTAAAACTGGAAGATTTGTTGCTCTTTCTACAAAATACAGCAACTTTTTTCGTCTTCCACTTGTGGAGAGACAAATCTTCCATGAATTTTGGCTTCCCGCTTAGTGTCGGTACAGATCTAACAGAGTTGACAACTAAAACTGGAAGATTTGTTGCTCTTTCTACAAAATACAGCAACTTTTTTCGTCTTCCACTTGTGGAGAGACAAATCTTCCATGAATTTTGGCTTCCCGCTTAGTGTCGGTACAGATCTAACAGAGTTGACAACTAAAACTGGAAGATTTGTTGCTCTTTCTACAAAATACAGCAACTTTTTTCGTCTTCCACTTGTGGAGAGACAAATCTTCCATGAATTTTGGCTTCCCGCTTAGTGTCGGTACAGATCTAACAGAGTTGACAACTAAAACTGGAAGATTTGTTGCTCTTTCTACAAAATACAGCAACTTTTTTCGTCTTCCACTTGTGGAGAGACAAATCTTCCATGAATTTTGGCTTCCCGCTTAGTGTCGGTACAGATCTAACAGAGTTGACAACTAAAACTGGAAGATTTGTTGCTCTTTCTACAAAATACAGCAACTTTTTTCGTCTTCCACTTGTGGAGAGACAAATCTTCCATGAATTTTGGCTTCCCGCTTAGTGTCGGTACAGATCTAACAGAGTTGACAACTAAAACTGGAAGATTTGTTGCTCTTTCTACAAAATACAGCAACTTTTTTCGTCTTCCACTTGTGGAGAGACAAATCTTCCATGAATTTTGGCTTCCCGCTTAGTGTCGGTACAGATCTAACAGAGTTGACAACTAAAACTGGAAGATTTGTTGCTCTTTCTACAAAATACAGCAACTTTTTTCGTCTTCCACTTGTGGAGAGACAAATCTTCCATGAATTTTGGCTTCCCGCTTAGTGTCGGTACAGATCTAACAGAGTTGACAACTAAAACTGGAAGATTTGTTGCTGCGCGCTTTGCGAGAGCAACTTGTAGGAAACTAGTGGAAAACTGTTCCCCTTCCACGCGTCCCGGAAGTAATGTGACTGCCAGCTATTGTTGGACAGGTACAGCTTTCCTGTAGTTTGTAATGAAGTAATACCTTCTGTCGGCCACGGCCACTAATTGCTACTTTGTAATTGTTTATTTCCAAGAGTTACTATGCCTTACTAACTTTCAAGAGTTACCAAGCCTTTTTTTTCCAAGTATCACCATCTTTTACTTATTTCCAAGTGTTACCGTGTCTTGCTAACTTCCAAGAGTTACCGTGCCTTACTTTCCCAAGTGTCACCACCTTTTACTTATTTCCAAGTGTTACTATGCCTTACTAACTTCCAAGAGTTACCATGCCTTACTAAGTTCCATGAGTTACCGTGCCTTACTTTTCTAAGTGTTACTATGTCTTACTTATTTCTAAGTGTTACCAGAAAAGTCATTGAAATTCTCCGACATTGTAGGAAAACTGTTTTAAAGGAAAGTGTGCAAAAGTTTGATGAAATCGCATAAAAGGAATTTCATACCGGTGCAATTGTATTTCTTATATATCTTGATACCATCGCATTAGTATCTAATACATAAATTATATACATTTTTTCATTTACTGTTTCTGTACTAAAACTGTGAAAGTATATTTGTATAAAATTTCCCATTCTAAATGACATTCAGTTCTTTATAAACGATTTATTCAGATCTAACTAAAGCGGTGGCACTGCGGGCGCTGTAAACACGCCGTGACGTCATACACAGCGGTCCTACGATGGGATATTTACAAACAGATGCCGCCTGCGGATGTACACGTGTTCACACGCTTCCGCATTCCTCGAGGTTACTGCATTTCCGGCCGACACTGGGCGAATATTTTATACTTTAAACCTCCCGTTGCCGTATTGGTCCGTTTGCGACTTTATTTTAATACATCCTGCCAGTAAGACAATCATTGCGAATATACATAGTAACTCAAGTTCAGACCAAATCTATAACTCCTATACTGTATACTTGGCGCCAGACCTAACGCCTAGATTGGGAATCGTTCCACCACTGGAGTGAGACAGTACTCCAACCACAAGCTACTCTTTCGAGTGCTTTTCCAGAACCAAAGTACAAACACTTCGCTTCACGCGGGTGGCTGGGAGGGAGATTAAGTTAGGAGTGGGGAACCGAGCGAAAGTTTCTACAACCAGCCAGGTTGTTAACTGGAGGTGCCATCTGCCAACGTATAAGTATAAGTGAATCTGTCCAACACGCATACAGGTCAGCAATTTTCACAGTAATTTTATTGTACTGGAAAGGAATAAAACCTTCTGAATCGCTATTATACACATTCTGATTGGTTTCCGGACACTTCGTCTCATGGAGGATAATATGTCCTTGGGACGGAGTGTCCGGTATTCCATCTGATTAGATCGTTCCATGTGCATGCCAAATAGACCTTTACCTACTCCTGGTAGACTAAGAGCCGAGCCCACTAGCAAGGGAACTGATATCACCTTAAACAGACTAGTTACTCTCGAATAGAGTTTAGTCCTGCAATCGCTTGTCTAAAATACTTACTGTTAATCGTGATGCAAATATGAGGGTTTGTTTCGTACAAATGCTACGGTCGAGTGTTTGATGGATAATCGTGATGCAAATATGAGGGTTTGTTTCGTACAAATGCTACGGTCGAGTGTTTGATGGTTAACCGTGATGCAAATATGAGGGTTTGTTTCGTACAAATGCTACGGTCGAGTGTTTGATGGTTAATCGTGATGCAAATATGAGGGTTTGTTTCGTACAAATGCTACGGTCGAGTGTTTGATGGTTAATCGTGATGCAAATATGAGGTTTTGTTTCGTACAAATGCTACGGTCGAGTGTTTGATGGTTAATCGGGATGCAAATGTAAGGGCTTGTTTCGTACAAATGCTACGGTCGAGTGTTTGATGGTTGATCGTGTTGCAAATATGAGGGTTTGTTTCGTACAAATGCTACGGTCGAGTGTTTGATGGTTAATCGTGATGCAAATATGGGGGTTTGTTTCGTACAAATGCTACGGTCGAGTGTTTGATGGTTAATCGTGATGCAAATGTGAGGGCTTGTTTCGTACAAATGTTACGGTCGAGTGTTTGATGGTTAATCGTGATGCAAATGTGAGGGCTTGTTTCGTACAAATGCTACGGTCGAGTGTTTGATGGTTAATCGGGATGCAAATGTGAGGGCTTGTTTCGTACAAATGCTACGGTCGAGTGTTTGATGGTTAATCGGGATGCAAATGTGAGGGTTTGTTTCGTACAAATACTACGGTCGAGTGTTTGATGGTTAATCGTGATGCAAATATGAGGTTTTGTTTCGTACAAATGCTACGGTCGAGTGTTTGATGGTTAATCGGGATGCAAATGTGAGGGCTTGTTTCGTACAAATGCTACGGTCGAGTGTTTGATGGTTGATCGTGATGCAAATATGGGGGTTTGTTTCGTACAAATGCTACGGTCGAGTGTTTGATGGTTGATCGTGATGCAAATATGAGGGTTTGTTTCGTACAAATGCTACGGTCGAGTGTTTGTTGGTTAATCGTGATGCAAATATGGGGGTTTGTTTCGTACAAATGCTACGGTCGAGTGGTTGATCGTGATGCAAATATGAGGCTTTGTTTCGTACAAATGCTATGGTCTAGTGTTTGATGGTTAATCGTGATGCAAATATGAGGGTTTGTTTCGTACAAATGCTATGGTCTAGTGTTTGATGGTTAATCGTGATGCAAATATGAGGGTTTGTTTCGTACAAATGCTACGGTCGAGTGTTTGATGGTTAATCGTGATGCAAATATGAGGGTTTGTTTCGTACAAATGCTATGGTCTAGTGTTTGATGGTTAATCGTGATACAAATATGAGGGTTTGTTTCGTACAAATGCTATGGTCTAGTGTTTGATGGTTAATCGTGATGCAAATATGAGGGTTTGTTTCGTACAAATGCTATGGTCGAGTGTTTGATGGTTAATCGTGATGCAAATATGAGGGTTTGTTTCGTACAAATGCTGTGGTCGAGTGTTTGATGGTTAATCGTGATGCAAATATGAGGGTTTGTTTCGTACAAATGCTATGGTCTAGTGTTTGATGGTTTTTCGTGATGCAAATATGAGGGCTTGTTTCGTACAAATGCTACGGTCGAGTGTTTGATGGTTAATCGTGATGCAAATATGAGGGTTTGTTTCGTACAAATGCTATGGTCGAGTGTTTGATGGTTAATCGTGATGCAAATATGAGGGTTTGTTTCGTACAAATGCTATTGTCGAGTGTTTGATGGTTAATCGTGATGCTAATATGAGGGTTTGTTTCGTACAAATGCTATGGTCTAGTGTTTGATGGTTAATCGTGATGCAAATATGAGGGTTTGTTTCGTACAAATGCTACGGTCGAGTGTTTGATGGTTAATCGTGATGCAAATATGAGGGTTTGTTTCGTACAAATGCTACGGTCGGTTGTTTGATGGTTAATCGTGATGCAAATATGAGGGTTTGTTTCGTACAAATGCTACGGTCGAGTGTTTGATGGTCAATCGTGATGCAAATATGAGGGTTTGTTTCGTACAAATGCTACGGTCGAGTGTTTGATGGTTAATCGTGATGCAAATATGAGGGTTTGTTTCGTACAAATGCTACGGTCGAGTGTTTGATGGTTAACCGTGATTGAAATATGCACTTGATGCCAAGATCGTCCGCCATTATTGTGGTCCCATTATTGTAAACCTACTTAATAACAAAAACAAATAAAATCATTCACAAAACTCACAAATCAATCATTTAATAACTCATACGCGTTTCAATGACAAAGTCATCTCCATCAGTGAGTGTTGCTACTACAAACTCTAACTTACAACTGAGTTGTTACTTACGTGAGTTGTAAGTTCGAGTTTGTAGTAGTAACACTCACTGATAATGATGACTGTCATTGAAACGCGTATGAGTTAATAAATGATTAATTTGTGAGTTTTGTGAATGTTTTTAATTGTTTTAACATAACCTCACAAACTAAGCTCAAAGAATATTTGAAGACTACTTCCGCTCACCTGCATTGAGTGTAATACGCGACTCATGTCAATTAACCGACGGATTCGAAACGAGTCAGCATATGTAGGTGACTATAGTGACAACGCGACTCATGGCAATTAAACGACGGATTCGAAACGAGTCAGCATATGTAGGTGACTATAGTGACAACGCGATTCATGGCAATTAAACGACGGATTCGAAACGAGTCAGCATATGTAGGTGACTATAGTGACAACGCGACTCATGGCAATTAAACGACAGATTCGAAACGAGTCAGCATATGCAGGTGACTATAGTGACAACGCGACTCATGGCAATTAAACGACGGATTCGAAACGAGTCAGCATATGTAGGTGACTATAGTGACAACGCGACTCATGGCAATTAAACGACGGATTCGAAACGAGTCAGCATATGTAGGTGACTATAGTGACAACGCGACTCATGGCAATTAAACGACGGATTCGAAACGAGTCAGCATATGCAGGTGACTATAGTGACAACGCGACTCATGGCAATTAAACGACGGATTCGAAACGAGTCAGCATATGCAGGTGACTATAATGACAACGCGACTCATGGCAATTAAACGACGGATTCGAAACGAGTCAGCATATGTAGGTGACTATAGTGACAACGCGACTCATGGCAATTAAACGACGGATTCGAAACGAGTCAGCATATGTAGGTGACTATAGTGACAACGCGACTCATGGCAATTAAACGACGGATTCGAAACGAGTCAGCATATGTAGGTGACTATAGTGACAACGCGACTCATGGCAATTAAACGACGGATTCGAAACGAGTCAGCATATGCAGGTGACTATAGTGACAACGCGACTCATGGCAATTAAACGACGGATTCGAAACGAGTCAGCATATGCAGGTGACTATAATGACAACGCGACTCATGGCAATTAAACGACGGATTCGAAACGAGTCAGCATATGTAGGTGACTATAGTGACAACGCGACTCATGGCAATTAAACGACGGATTCGAAACGAGTCAGCATATGTAGGTGACTATAGTGACAACGCGACTCATGGCAATTAAACGACGGATTCGAAACGAGTCAGCATATGTAGGTGACTATAATGACAACGCGACTCATGGCAATTAAACGACGGATTCGAAACGAGTCAGCATATGTAGGTGACTATAGTGACAACGCGACTCATGGCAATTAAACGACGGATTCGAAACGAGTCAGCATATGTAGGTGACTATAGTGACAACGCGACTCATGTCAATTAAACGACGGATTCGAAACGAGTCAGCATATGTAGGTGACTATAGTGACAACGCGACTCATGGCAATTAAACGACGGATTCGAAACGAGTCAGCATATGTAGGTGACTATAGTGACAACGCGACTCATGGCAATTAAACGACGGATTCGAAACGAGTCAGCATATGTAGGTGACTATAGTGACAACGCGACTCATGGCAATTAAACGACGGATTCGAAACGAGTCGGCATATGTAGGTGACTATAGTGACAACGCGACTCATGGCAATTAAACGACGGATTCGAAACGAGTCAGCATATGTAGGTGACTATAGTGACAACGCGACTCATGGCAATTAAACGACGGATTCGAAACGAGTCAGCATATGTAGGTGACTATAGTGACAACGCGACTCATGGCAATTAAACGACGGATTCGAAACGAGTCAGCATATGTAGGTGACTATAGTGACAACGCGACTCATGGCAATTAAACGACGGATTCGAAACGAGTCAGCATATGTAGGTGACTATAGTGACAACGCGACTCATGGCAATTAAACGACGGATTCGAAACGAGTCAGCATATGTAGGTGAATATAGTGACAACGCGACTCATGGCAATAAAACGACGGATTCGAAACGAGTCAGCATATGTAGGTGACTATAGTGACAACGCGACCCATGTCAATTAAACGACGGATTCGAAACGAGTCAGCATATGTAGGTGACTATAGTGACAACGCGACTCATGGCAATTAAACGACGGATTCGAAACGAGTCAGCATATGTAGGTGACTATAGTGACAACGCGACTCATGGCAATTAAACGACGGATTCGAAACGAGTCAGCATATGTAGGTGACTATAGTGACAACGCGACTCATGGCAATTAAACGACGGATTCGAAACGAGTCAGCATATGTAGGTGACTATAGTGACAACGCGACTCATGGCAATAAAACGACGGATTCGAAACGAGTCAGCATATGTAGGTGAATATAGTGACAACGCGACTCATGGCAATAAAACGACGGATTCGAAACGAGTCAGCATATGTAGGTGACTATAGTGACAACGCGACTCATGACAATTAAACGACGGATTCGAAACGAGTCAGCATATGTAGGTGACTATAGTGACAACGCGACTCATGGCAATTAAACGACGGATTCGAAACGAGTCAGCATATGCAGGTGACTATAGTGACAACGCGACTCATGGCAATTAAACGACGTATTCGAAACGAATCAACATATGTCGGTGACTATAGTGACAACGCGACTCATGGCAATTAAACGACGGATTCGAAACGAGTCAACATATGTAGGTGACTATAGTGACAACGCGACTCATGGCAATTAAACGACGGATTCGAAACGAGTCAGCATATGTAGGTGACTATAGTGACAACGCGACTCATGGCAATTAAACGACGGATTCGAAACGAGTCAGCATATGTAGGTGACTATAGTGACAACGCGACTCATGGCAATAAAACGACGGATTCGAAACGAGTCAGCATATGTAGGTGACTATAGTGACAACGCGACTCATGGCAATTAAACGACGGATTCGAAACGAGTCAGCATATGTAGGTGACTATAGTGACAACGCGACTCATGGCAATAAAACGACGGATTCGAAACGAGTCAGCATATGTATAGTGACAACGCGACTCATGGCAATTAAACGACGGATTCGAAACGAGTCAGCATATGTAGGTGACTATAGTGACAACGCGACTTATGGCAATTAAACGACGGATTCGAAACGAGTCAGCATATGTAGGTGACTATAGTGACAACGCGACTCATGGCAATTAAACGACGGATTCGAAACGAGTCAGCATATGTAGGTGACTATAATGACAACGCGACTCATGGCATTTAAACGACGGATTCGAAACGAGTCAGCATATGTAGGTGACTATAGTGACAACGCGACTCATGGCAATTAAACGACGGATTCGAAACGAGTCAGCATATGTAGGTGACTATAGTGACAACGCGACTCATGGCAATTAAACGACGGATTCGAAACGAGTCAGCATATGTAGGTGACTATAATGACAACGCGACTCATGGCAATTAAACGACGGATTCGAAACGAGTCAGCATATGTAGGTGACTATAGTGACAACGCGACTCATGGCAATTAAACGACGGATTCGAAAAGAGTCAGCATATGTCGGTGACTATAGTGACAACGCGACTCATGGCAATTAAACGACGGATTCGAAACGAGTCAGCATATGTAGGTGACTATAGTGACAACGCGACTCATGGCAATTAAACGACGGATTCGAAACGAGTCAGCATATGTAGGTGACTATAGTGACAACGCGACTCATGGCAATTAAACGACGGATTCGAAACGAGTCAGCATATGTAGGTGACTATAGTGACAACGCGACTCATGGCAATTAAACGACGGATTCGAAACGAGTCAGCATATGTAGGTGACTATAGTGACAACGCGACTCATGGCAATTAAACGACGGATTCGAAACGAGTCAGCATATGTAGGTGACTATAGTGACAACGCGACTCATGGCAATTAAACGACGGATTCGAAACGAGTCAGCATATGTAGGTGACTATAGTGACAACGCGACTCATGGCAATTAAACGACGGATTCGAAACGAGTCAGCATATGTAGGTGACTATAGTGACAACGCGACTCATGGCAATTAAACGACGGATTCGAAACGAGTCAGCATATGCAGGTGACTATAGTGACAACGCGACTCATGGCAATTAAACGACGGATTCGAAACGAGTCAGCATATGTAGGTGACTATAGTGACAACGCGACTCATGGCAATTAAACGACGGATTCGAAACGAGTCAGCATATGTAGGTGACTATAGTGACAACGCGACTCATGGCAATTAAACGACGGATTCGAAACGAGTCAGCATATGTAGGTGACTATAGTGACAACGCGACTCATGGCAATTAAACGACGGATTCGAAACGAGTCAGCATATGTAGGTGACTATAATGACAACGCGACTCATGGCAATTAAACGAAGGATTCGAAACGAGTCAGCATATGTAGGTGACTATAGTGACAACGCGACTCATGGCAATTAAACGACGGATTCGAAACGAGTCAGCATATGTAGGTGACTATAGTGACAACGCGACTCATGTCAATTAAACGACGGATTCGAAACGAGTCAGCATATGTAGGTGACTATAGTGACAACGCGACTCATGGCAATTAAACGACGGATTCGAAACGAGTCAGCATATGTAGGTGACTATAGTGACAACGCGACTCATGGCAATTAAACGACGGATTCGAAACGAGTCAGCATATGTAGGTGACTATAGTGACAACGCGACTCATGGCAATTAAACGACGGATTCGAAACGAGTCGGCATATGTAGGTGACTATAGTGACAACGCGACTCATGGCAATTAAACGACGGATTCGAAACGAGTCAGCATATGTAGGTGACTATAGTGACAACGCGACTCATGGCAATTAAACGACGGATTCGAAACGAGTCAGCATATGTAGGTGACTATAGTGACAACGCGACTCATGGCAATTAAACGACGGATTCGAAACGAGTCAGCATATGTAGGTGACTATAGTGACAACGCGACTCATGGCAATTAAACGACGGATTCGAAACGAGTCGGCATATGTAGATGACTATAGTGACAACGCGACTCATGGCAATTAAACGACGGATTCGAAACGAGTCAGCATATGTAGGTGAATATAGTGACAACGCGACTCATGGCAATAAAACGACGGATTCGAAACGAGTCAGCATATGTAGGTGACTATAGTGACAACGCGACCCATGTCAATTAAACGACGGATTCGAAACGAGTCAGCATATGTAGGTGACTATAGTTACAACGCGACTCATGGCAATTAAACGACGGATTCGAAACGAGTCAGCATATGTAGGTGACTATAGTGACAACGCGACTCATGGCAATTAAACGACGGATTCGAAACGAGTCAGCATATGTAGGTGACTATAGTGACAACGCGACTCATGGCAATTAAACGACGGATTCGAAACGAGTCAGCATATGTAGGTGACTATAGTGACAACGCGACTCATGGCAATAAAACGACGGATTCGAAACGAGTCAGCATATGTAGGTGAATATAGTGACAACGCGACTCATGGCAATAAAACGACGGATTCGAAACGAGTCAGCATATGTAGGTGACTATAGTGACAACGCGACTCATGACAATTAAACGACGGATTCGAAACGAGTCAGCATATGTAGGTGACTATAGTGACAACGCGACTCATGGCAATTAAACGACGGATTCGAAACGAGTCAGCATATGCAGGTGACTATAGTGACAACGCGACTCATGGCAATTAAACGACGTATTCGAAACGAGTCAACATATGTCGGTGACTATAGTGACAACGCGACTCATGGCAATTAAACGACGGATTCGAAACGAGTCAACATATGTAGGTGACTATAGTGACAACGCGACTCATGGCAATTAAACGACGGATTCGAAACGAGTCAGCATATGTAGGTGACTATAGTGACAACGCGACTCATGGCAATTAAACGACGGATTCGAAACGAGTCAGCATATGTAGGTGACTATAGTGACAACGCGACTCATGGCAATAAAACGACGGATTCGAAACGAGTCAGCATATGTAGGTGACTATAGTGACAACGCGACTCATGGCAATAAAACGACGGATTCGAAACGAGTCAGCATATGTATAGTGACAACGCGACTCATGGCAATTAAACGACGGATTCGAAACGAGTCAGCATATGTAGGTGACTATAGTGACAACGCGACTTATGGCAATTAAACGACGGATTCGAAACGAGTCAGCATATGTAGGTGACTATAGTGACAACGCGACTCATGGCAATTAAACGACGGATTCGAAACGAGTCAGCATATGTAGGTGACTATAATGACAACGCGACTCATGGCATTTAAACGACGGATTCGAAACGAGTCAGCATATGTAGGTGACTATAGTGACAACGCGACTCATGGCAATTAAACGACGGATTCGAAACGAGTCAGCATATGTAGGTGACTATAGTGACAACGCGACTCATGGCAATTAAACGACGGATTCGAAACGAGTCAGCATATGTAGGTGACTATAATGACAACGCGACTCATGGCAATTAAACGACGGATTCGAAACGAGTCAGCATATGTAGGTGACTATAGTGACAACGCGACTCATGGCAATTAAACGACGGATTCGAAAAGAGTCAGCATATGTCGGTGACTATAGTGACAACGCGACTCATGGCAATTAAACGACGGATTCGAAACGAGTCAGCATATGTAGGTGACTATAGTGACAACGCGACTCATGGCAATTAAACGACGGATTCGAAACGAGTCAGCATATGTAGGTGACTATAGTGACAACGCGACTCATGGCAATTAAACGACGGATTCGAAACGAGTCAGCATATGTAGGTGACTATAGTGACAACGCGACTCATGGCAATTAAACGACGGATTCGAAACGAGTCAGCATATGTAGGTGACTATAGTGACAACGCGACTCATGGCAATTAAACGACGGATTCGAAACGAGTCAGCATATGTAGGTGACTATAGTGACAACGCGACTCATGGCAATTAAACGACGGATTCGAAACGAGTCAGCATATGTAGGTGACTATAGTGACAACGCGACTCATGGCAATTAAACGACGGATTCGAAACGAGTCAGCATATGCAGGTGACTATAGTGACAACGCGACTCATGGCAATTAAACGACGGATTCGAAACGAGTCAGCATATGTAGGTGACTATAGTGACAACGCGACTCATGGCAATTAAACGACGGATTCGAAACGAGTCAGCATATGTAGGTGACTATAGTGACAACGCGACTCATGGCAATTAAACGACGGATTCGAAACGAGTCAGCATATGTAGGTGACTATAGTGACAACGCGACTCATGGCAATTAAACGACGGATTCGAAACGAGTCAGCATATGTAGGTGACTATAATGACAACGCGACTCATGGCAATTAAACGAAGGATTCGAAACGAGTCAGCATATGTAGGTGACTATAGTGACAACGCGACTCATGGCAATTAAACGACGGATTCGAAACGAGTCAGCATATGTAGGTGACTATAGTGACAACGCGACTCATGTCAATTAAACGACGGATTCGAAACGAGTCAGCATATGTAGGTGACTATAGTGACAACGCGACTCATGGCAATTAAACGACGGATTCGAAACGAGTCAGCATATGTAGGTGACTATAGTGACAACGCGACTCATGGCAATTAAACGACGGATTCGAAACGAGTCAGCATATGTAGGTGACTATAGTGACAACGCGACTCATGGCAATTAAACGACGGATTCGAAACGAGTCGGCATATGTAGGTGACTATAGTGACAACGCGACTCATGGCAATTAAACGACGGATTCGAAACGAGTCAGCATATGTAGGTGACTATAGTGACAACGCGACTCATGGCAATTAAACGACGGATTCGAAACGAGTCAGCATATGTAGGTGACTATAGTGACAACGCGACTCATGGCAATTAAACGACGGATTCGAAACGAGTCAGCATATGTAGGTGACTATAGTGACAACGCGACTCATGGCAATTAAACGACGGATTCGAAACGAGTCAGCATATGTAGGTGACTATAGTGACAACGCGACTCATGGCAATTAAACGACGGATTCGAAACGAGTCAGCATATGTAGGTGACTATAGTGACAACGCGACTCATGGCAATTAAACGACGGATTCGAAACGAGTCAGCATATGTAGGTGAATATAGTGACAACGCGACTCATGGCAATAAAACGACGGATTCGAAACGAGTCAGCATATGTAGGTGACTATAGTGACAACGCGACCCATGTCAATTAAACGACGGATTCGAAACGAGTCAGCATATGTAGGTGACTATAGTGACAACGCGACTCATGGCAATTAAACGACGGATTCGAAACGAGTCAGCATATGTAGGTGACTATAGTGACAACGCGACTCATGGCAATTAAACGACGGATTCGAAACGAGTCAGCATATGTAGGTGACTATAGTGACAACGCGACTCATGGCAATTAAACGACGGATTCGAAACGAGTCAGCATATGTAGGTGACTATAGTGACAACGCGACTCATGGCAATAAAACGACGGATTCGAAACGAGTCAGCATATGTAGGTGAATATAGTGACAACGCGACTCATGGCAATAAAACGACGGATTCGAAACGAGTCAGCATATGTAGGTGACTATAGTGACAACGCGACTCATGACAATTAAACGACGGATTCGAAACGAGTCAGCATATGTAGGTGACTATAGTGACAACGCGACTCATGGCAATTAAACGACGGATTCGAAACGAGTCAGCATATGCAGGTGACTATAGTGACAACGCGACTCATGGCAATTAAACGACGTATTCGAAACGAGTCAACATATGTCGGTGACTATAGTGACAACGCGACTCATGGCAATTAAACGACGGATTCGAAACGAGTCAACATATGTAGGTGACTATAGTGACAACGCGACTCATGGCAATTAAACGACGGATTCGAAACGAGTCAGCATATGTAGGTGACTATAGTGACAACGCGACTCATGGCAATTAAACGACGGATTCGAAACGAGTCAGCATATGTAGGTGACTATAGTGACAACGCGACTCATGGCAATAAAACGACGGATTCGAAACGAGTCAGCATATGTAGGTGACTATAGTGACAACGCGACTCATGGCAATAAAACGACGGATTCGAAACGAGTCAGCATATGTATAGTGACAACGCGACTCATGGCAATTAAACGACGGATTCGAAACGAGTCAGCATATGTAGGTGACTATAGTGACAACGCGACTTATGGCAATTAAACGACGGATTCGAAACGAGTCAGCATATGTAGGTGACTATAGTGACAACGCGACTCATGGCAATTAAACGACGGATTCGAAACGAGTCAGCATATGTAGGTGACTATAATGACAACGCGACTCATGGCATTTAAACGACGGATTCGAAACGAGTCAGCATATGTAGGTGACTATAGTGACAACGCGACTCATGGCAATTAAACGACGGATTCGAAACGAGTCAGCATATGTAGGTGACTATAGTGACAACGCGACTCATGGCAATTAAACGACGGATTCGAAACGAGTCAGCATATGTAGGTGACTATAATGACAACGCGACTCATGGCAATTAAACGACGGATTCGAAACGAGTCAGCATATGTAGGTGACTATAGTGACAACGCGACTCATGGCAATTAAACGACGGATTCGAAAAGAGTCAGCATATGTCGGTGACTATAGTGACAACGCGACTCATGGCAATTAAACGACGGATTCGAAACGAGTCAGCATATGTAGGTGACTATAGTGACAACGCGACTCATGGCAATTAAACGACGGATTCGAAACGAGTCAGCATATGTAGGTGACTATAGTGACAACGCGACTCATGGCAATTAAACGACGGATTCGAAACGAGTCAGCATATGTAGGTGACTATAGTGACAACGCGACTCATGGCAATTAAACGACGGATTCGAAACGAGTCAGCATATGTAGGTGACTATAGTGACAACGCGACTCATGGCAATTAAACGACGGATTCGAAACGAGTCAGCATATGTAGGTGACTATAGTGACAACGCGACTCATGGCAATTAAACGACGGATTCGAAACGAGTCAGCATATGTAGGTGACTATAGTGACAACGCGACTCATGGCAATTAAACGACGGATTCGAAACGAGTCAGCATATGTAGGTGACTATAGTGACAACGCGACTCATGGCAATTAAACGACGGATTCGAAACGAGTTAGCATATGTAGGTGACTATAGTGACAACGCGACTCATGGCAATTAAACAACGGATTCGAAACGAGTCAGCATATGTAGGTGACTATAGTGACAACGCGACTCATGGCAATTAAACGACGGATTCGAAACGAGTCAGCATATGTAGGTGACTATAGTGACAACGCGACTCATGGCAATTAAACGACGGATTCGAAACGAGTCAGCATATGTAGGTGACTATAGTGACAACGCGACTCATGGCAATTAAACGACGGATTCGAAACGAGTCAGCATATGTAGGTGACTATAGTGACAACGCGACTCATGGCAATTAAACGACGGATTCGAAACGAGTCAGCATATGCAGGTGACTATAGTGACAACGCGACTCATGGCAATTAAACGACGGATTCGAAACGAGTCAGCATATGTAGGTGACTATAGTGACAACGCGACTCATGGCAATTAAACTACGGATTCGAAACGAGTCAGCATATGTAGGTGACTATAGTGACAACGTGACTCATGGCAATTAAACTACGGATTCGAAACGAGTCAGTAACAAAGTTCTTTTGAACTTTTTACTTATAAACACAAGTATTATAAAAGCGTTTATTTGCAAAATATTGCAGATATTAACATAGTACTTATACATAGCGTGGTACATACTGCTTGGTACTTTTTGCAACTTGCCAGCCAATGGGAAATAGCGTGAAGTAGAATGATCAGGTTAGGTTAGGTGAGTGGATAATCTACTACTGTGTAATTACATTTCACGCTTGTCAGTATCTACGGGCAACAATTTTATTGTTTTTCTTTATCACAAATCGTTGTAATTTATCTAATCTTTCACGAGCTCATTGACTTGAGCAACAGAGGAGACATTGGATTTTACAATAATTATATTTTACTGGTTAGGTTGGGTTAAGATAACGTGAATGCCAGGAACTGGGTTAAGGTTACAATAAGTTAGTACGAATAAAGTGGATTTTATTGACTATGTTTGGGTTAGGTTAAGTTGGTTAAAATACAGTGGGATTCAATTACTGGGATTGAGATGAGTTACATTAGGTTGGCTTCAACTAAAGTGGATTTGACTGGGGTTGGCTTGGAATGGGTTGAATAGGTTAGGTTGTGTTAAAACATAGTGATTTGAATTCCTGGGTTAGGTTAGGTTAGGGTGGCTTAAAAATAGAATTTGAACGACTGGGGTTAGATTAGGTTACATGTATCTGGTCGATAAATCATTCTACACTTACATACAACTACTGTATCCATAAAAAAAGTTACAAAAACAAAAATCACAACAGATTAAATCCCACCGCTGAACACGTGAGCCATAATTTTACCCATCCTTAATCCCCTTTATAAGTCGTCACAATTCTTATTATTCCATTAAAAAAGTTACGGATGAGGAGACAGCATCCTTTGCCTAACAAATAATATCTTTAATAATAAAAAATTCCTGAAATACATTAGTTAACAACATACAGAAATAAATAGCTCCACTTCCATTGCCCATTTGGTAAGTTATACACACTACAACCAAGTGTTCCAAAGAATATAAACGGCCTGTACTTCCAGTCACGTATTTTTCATCACAAATCACATATTCATATTTCAAATGACAAATCATATTCGAAACGTCAGCCTTGGGCTTATCTACACACATAGTGTAAATATTTTCGAAGAGCCTGTCACATCTGCAATAACCGAGAACTTTATGAGAAAACAGTCGAGCAGTACTTGGCTATAAGTATAGTGCGTGAAGTTTAACGGTGTCCCTCGTTCTGCTCTAGCATCTGACTACTAGCCTAAGTAAAAACTTATATGTATTATACAATACATATATCGTCTCTTTCGTAATCGCGTCTCTTTCTTTGCAGAAGCAGAGCAACACATTTAAAGATCATGTCTACATCAAACTATTACAGTATTATCATTTAGTTAATTGGAGCTATTTACACTTTAAACACGACACTGATGTTTTCTGGAGCGTTGGGTTTTGACCCCGCACTGCAGCCCAGTCCAGATTAGCGATCTCAAGGTCAGAGACACAGTTAAACCTCACGCACTGTACTTGATCATCAACAAGCTTGATTAAGTTGTTAATTCGTGAAACACCCACAAACGCCTTACACTTCCGACATATTGACGCCGACTTACCGCCTGCCCTCAGTTTTACCACCAAATATTAAAGAAAAATACGAACTTTAGCAGGAGATTAGAGTGGGTGACCAGGTCGGAATGTTACATGCACGGCTTTATGTCGAAGATGGCCTTGATTAGATTTTACTAAAAGCATCAACCTGGACAAACCTTTAAACCAAAAACTATTATACTAATAATCCGTAATACTTCAGTTAATCTAAATTATGCCGCCGGCAATTAGGCCTAAATTTGTTTAATGTTTATAAAGATGCGATACAGGTCTAATGTTCTAACTTTGCCACGTCATAATGACCCCGTTACAGAGTATTTGTTTCAATGACGTCATCACTGAGCATACCTAATCAATATCTAAACTGTAATGTTTAAGTAGTTTTTAACAATTAGGCAATTATTGACAATTATATTTCAAATGTCTAACTGTCAAGAAATTCAAGGACACTTGTCAATAAGATATGCTGTAACGATTTATATTATTTGGTATTGCCGACAATATAATTTGGCAAGAGCTCTAGACTAAGTAACATTCCTCTTTGTAAACTGTTTATATTAAAATAAAAAATATATAATGGCTATAAAAAGTAAGAACAAATAAAAAACATACACAAGACTCACAAATTAATCATTTATTTACTCAAACCCGTTTCAATGACAAAGTCATCATCATTAGTGAGTGTTACTACTACAAACTCTAACTTACAACTTACAAGTTGTAGAGTTTGTAGTAGCACAACTCGCTGATGATGATGACTATGTCATTGAAACGCGTTTGAGTAAATAAATGATTAATTAGTGAGTCTTGTGTATGTTTTTTATTTGTTTTAACATACCTCACAATCTAAGCTTAAAGAATAGTTGTATATAATAAGTACGTTTGACAACTAATAGCAATAAAACTTGACTTTTACCGACTGTTATACGTCCAGGGCAGACTGAGACAGCAACACATACCTGGAACCAAGCAAAGCATGAATCAAGCGTCAAGTACATTTAAGCATAGCTATATAGTGTCTCTAATCAGAGTCAATTCCTACTTAAGTCAACAAAGAAATATTTTATTTTAGTTACATTTTATTTTATAATTACAATTAATATAAATATGTATATACATATGTCAGGTTAACAATATTAAAAGGCAAAATAGAAAGCGTATATCCTTGCAATTTTCCATTTTCCTTTCTGTGTATGGCATAGCGTTGGACTATTATTTTTGTTACTAGTTATACTTTTTCATTTTTTTTTTGCATCGCTTGCATTGTGTTGTAGTTTCTTTTCGCTTTCCTTTCGCACTGCCCTTTTGTGAAGCAAGGTTCGATACCGTTAATGCAGCTCGTTTGTTTGTTTTATTATTTTCATTCATTTATAATCCTAGAGCATTATTTTTTATATTCTGTGGTAACCATGGCAACAATTCGAGGTTAAGCTATGTAGGGTTTTCATATATATCTTTAAATGGTTCGTTTTTAGCTATGGAGAGTTGGCTCAGTGCCAAATAGCGCTAGACTTCGAACTCGATACTCAGTTCGAATCCGACCTAAACCCACAACAGTTTGTAATTTAATTATTGAATAAATATTTGGAAAAATTGCATTGACATCAATTGTCATCCGCTATAGGTTAAATAAAATGTGCTTACAGTTTGTGTGTGTGTGTGTGTAGCTTAGGGGCTAGTATAGCATTGCCATTCACTCCTATGCTATATTCAGTTCCAAGTCTCTGGAGCACCAACAAGACACTAAAAACAATCGCAATATCTGTAACTTACAGAACTTTTCAGAAGATGTATTTGTTAGCTACTCTTAACAAACACTAAATCAACACCTCACACTATAATATTCCTTTACTACAATGGAACCCATTTCTTAAATCTGTCTAATATAAGCTGATTAAACTAATCACAACTGTACCCAATGGATCAGCTGTTATCTTACATCTAGACAACAGATCAGCTGTTTTATCTCAAGTCGGATAAAATCATCCGGCAAAAAGGACATGCAGACCTCTTTACTCAAGATGGGAGAAGCTGACTATAAGTGCCAGCCCCAGCACCTTGTCAAGGTGTGAAACCTGCACTGGATCCCCCATATGCCCTTTGTGCAATAATGAAGAGGGAGAGGCCGACCACCTGGCTGTATGTGGCGCTCTGGAGGAGGGACGGGGATGTACCGGACGGCGCAGCGTCTAATGCGCAACAAAAAAACGGTCGTTAGGTAGAAAGAGAAGACGTGGGAATAATCAATAAATAGCTAAAACTGTTCAACTAATCCATAAATAGAAGTAACGTTTACAGTAGTACGATGAAAATATCGTATATTAATTCTCTTTCTTGTACGCACGCATACAACACGCGCGCGCGTGCTTAAATTCTACCTACGCTATTATCACCTCACAGATAAGTAATACTAAACAGGTGTCTGTTGGAAGAAAAGAGACCACGTGACTCAGTCGTTACTGTTTAAACGGAAACCTTGATTAGCAAAATATTTATCTTTAGCGTAAAACCACGGAGCGCTGAAAGTTGATCCCAAACAGAACCTCACGCATGCGCAGAGCCTGGCCTATAAATTAGCCGTTCCAGGTCAGTTATTCACGATCTGTCGACGTTTTCCCGTTCTTGAAACCGGACAACTTGACACAGTAAACACTAAGTTTTGTTATTTAATTATATTTTCAAATCGTCAATCTTGAATGTGTTACCTAACAGTTTGTTATCACCGTTAATCATAAATTTAAAATAGTTGTATTATTTTAAATAAAAAAACTTCCTGTGTTAATTATTTTCGAATAAATAATTTGTGTTTCAAAAACCATTGTTGTAATGGTACTTACTTCGTCTC
This sequence comes from Prosapia bicincta, assembly GCA_036971475.1. NCBI lineage: Eukaryota > Metazoa > Arthropoda > Insecta > Hemiptera > Cercopidae > Prosapia > Prosapia bicincta. Next base: position 32,890,049 of record JBAIZL010000010.1, on the reverse strand, counting down.
ACATTGGTTAAGTCAGATTAGGCCAGGTCAGGGTAGGATAGTTTCGGTGACTATAGTATAATTCTACGTTTCTTGGTGTAATCATCTTGAATTTACTGATTAAAATAATTTTAAAAATACTAAGCTAAGTGAATACGTAATTGCTTACTTGCTGGCGCGTTTCAAAACATTCGTTCCTTTTACGAAGCTAACCCTCTCCTCATATGAGATAGCGGTTGGAGTAGAGGGTTAACTTCGTAAAAGGAACGAATGTTTTGAAACGCGTCAGCAAGTAAGCAATTACGTATCACTTAGTTAAGTATATTAAAAATTAGGATAATTTTAAATACCTATTTGTTTTGTAAATATTTGTTTTTTAATAATTAATGTTTCATTGATTATTGCTGTATTACCTATCGTGCATGCTTTACTAAATAAAGCTGTTATTTTAACATTTTCCGGGAACTGACCACCTCCCTGCGACATGTCTATTATAACTGTAGTAGCATCAGTACAACACAAATATCAAGCCTATGATATGGAGCCCAGCCTAAGCTGACCAGATTTCAAGTTGAAGCGCTGCGAATGACCGACGGCTGCTGCGGTTGGAACCGATCTTGGCATCATTGCCATGGCAGGAAACTACGAGATAGTACAATAAAATCTAATAAGAAGTTTGCACTTTCAAATCATAAACTCGAAATCTTCAATTTAGTGTTTAAGCATTCAATATTTCTGTTCAAAATAATTTTTTAGAAATATTGAAAAAGTAGGGTCAATTATTGTTCTGCCAAAACGGGACAAATAAGCGTCCCCAGGGATACAATCGGAATAACAGGACATATGTCTGAATAAAAGGAACAGACAAGCGTCCAATGGCGAATAGTCGGGACAACGGGACCAATAAGCGATCCCAGGAGGATAATCGGAACAACGATACACAAACATGTCTAAACACTGGGACAAATAGGCGACCTAGGATAGTCAGGAGGTAGTCGGGACACATGTATGAAAAACGGGAAAATAAAAGACCCCAGACGATAGTCGAAACAACGGGATAAATAAGGGATCCTAGGAGGATAGTCGGGACAACGGGACATGTGTCTAAATAACGGGACAAATAAGCGATCCTAGGAGGATAGTGGGGACAACGGGACCTCTGGTCACCTTATTTATACTAAACACGTGTATTGTGTACAAATACCTTCCTTCCTGTTACGTAGACGACAGTGAAGCTTGTAAATACTTCTAGAGGGGAGAAATATTAACTTTTAACGATACTCTTTCTGCGCATGCCCTAATAATTCACAGAAAATGATATCAAAAATAAACTATGAACATAACACAATAGGTCGGTAATCAAGACGATGCCACTACTGGCGTCGTACCGGCTAAATACACATGTTTTAGTCTACAGTTTTTTTGCTATGATGACTGTACCCGGTATCTTATCAGCAGTAAAGATAAACCCTGGCCAGGTCCCCGCCGTGTGTCAGCTCTTCTACCGTGAAATTGTTCCTATCAAGATAGACCGCGAGCTTCAGCCTACAGCGATGGGTATTGTCACAGGCCGAGAGATAAATCTAGGTCTATTTAATAGTTTCTATTAATACGAACATATCATATTGACAATTAAATTTATACTGTACAAATAATTCGATAAATAATATTACTGAATACTGTGTCAACATTAAAGCTTATTAATTTTCCGTGTTCATGCAGATTTTCTCTAGCCTCAGCTAAATACGGATTACCTGCAGAAAGGAAGAATTTGGTAATATTTTATATTTAATTAAATTGTAGAAAACTTATTAAACTTGTGTTGAAATATAATTAAAAAACTTGTGACTAAATTAATAATAATATTATTAAACAAAATAAATAAGAGATTGTGTAGTCGTCTCACTAGTGATGACAACTAATCGAAACGCGTATGAAAATAAATAGTGTCTAATTATAAGTTTGTGGTAGGATTTATTATTATTGATTCGATTGTAATTAAATATAGTTGTTATTACAATAAATAAAAACACCGATGCCAAAGCAAACAAAACAAACACTATTTTATAAAGTTGCTGTAAAGTTATAACTTCTGATATTAGAAACAGTTTCCGACCTCTGGTTACACAAGCTTTTACTCTATATAACTTTATAAATTAGTAAAACCAGGGGTTCACATTCGGGGGGGGGGGTGTAAGGTTTTCAGAGACGTGGATAAGTGCACTGCAACTGCCTACAGACGAAAAGAGAGCGTCCTTAGCCAAGTGTACAAGTGGGTAGACTGACGTGACGTGCGTACTGAACTACCTCATTGTTTTTGTAGGATGTTTAAACTTCATAGAATCTTGTTACTGAGTTATGATCACTGTGTTTAAGGATATATATAATAGTAATCTATACTAATATATAAAAATCTAATGGATGTGTGTGTGTGTGTGTCAATCACCTAAACATTTCTTTACCCAATTGAGCTGAAATTTTACATGGACATTCTTAGAGTCTGTGGTTAAATACACAGGCCTATTTTTATTTAGAAAATCCGTCACGGCACTGCCATATGGGCCTTGAAAACGCCCTTAATACCCATTTTTCTATACTCCATTTGATGCTCAACTTGGCTTAGACAGCTCATAATCACCTGTAACAGTCACTTTTAAACACATTTAAACAGCTGATAGTAATTGATTGTTATCCATCTTTCTAGGTTAGTTTACTTTACAAAAGTTACAAGCAGACGTTTTTCCTTCCTTTGGTTTGGAAGACAATAATCATTAAGTTTATAGTTTGAAATATTTATTGAGAACTAATCTATACTATTATATAAAAATATAATGGTGTCTGTGTGTATATTACTTGATCACGTAAAAACTACTGGTCCCATTGAGCTGAAATTTGGTATTATTTCCCGTTCCCGCGTGTTCGATTTTAGCGAAAAACATTATACTGGGCGACGCAGAAAGTAATCACAGATACGAAAAACATTATAAAAACTCGCTCACGCCCCAAAAATTTACAATTTTGGAAAATTGTAATTCCCCCAATCGTGGCGCTGGTAAAAATGCACATTGCCCACCCCAAATTCAATGCATATAAAATGAATCAAAAACATATCCTGGAGCTGTATTGGTAATTATTGTTTGTTACTGCCACGTAGGTTAATTTTATATGCCTATGAAGTCTCCAGTCAGGACAGATTTGGTTGTAATTTTATACGTTTAACCAAATGCACACATGCAAGGTTAGAGTAGAGATGTGCGTCGCCGCGGAAGTAGACGTCGAATTAGGTAATGTATACGAGTACAACCAAATCTATCCTGACTGGACACCTTAAAGGTACATTTTAATATAGGTATATATGGTATTGTATAAAATTACAACCAAACCTATCCTAATTGGATACTATATAGGTAGGCCTATATTTAAATATCTGTATACGTAATGCGGCGCGCTGTAGATACGCGGACGTAGTACTTCTTATTACTCCGCATTGAATTTTTTACCCAAATTTAATTTTATAAAAATTATTTTTTAATATTATTTTTTATAAATTTATTTTTTTCCTGAGCGAGCGCTTTCATTATTTTTTTCGTTTCCTTCATGACTTCCTGTGTAGCCCGGGATAATGTTTTCCCCTTTCGAACACATGGGAACGGTAAATAAATACCTGAAATTTTACATAGACATTTGTGGGTCCTTGGTTAACCCAAAAGCCTATTATTATTTAGAAATTCCGTCAGGGCACCGTCCCACTGGCCTTGGAAACTCCCTTAACGTTAGGTTTATTTTTATAAACTATAGTTTGATATATTTATTGGGATTTAATTTTAGTAAATTATATTCAACCTAAATACAAATACAAATTATATAAATACAACCCCGTACGAACTACGGGTGTTCTGCTAGTTATATATATAATAAATTTAAAATATTTCATAAACAAGAATACTTTTAATGAATATATATATTCAAAGCTTTTCGCCGATAAAATAGTATCAGCATCTTCAGGAAAATAATTATCTAATAAAAAATCTCTTTTTTATTAGTTAATTATTTTCCTGAAGATGCTGGTACTATTTTATCGGCGAAAAGCTTTGAATAAATATATTCATTAAAAGTATTCTTGTTTATGAAATATTTTTAATTTATTAGCTATATTACAAGAAAACATATCACCATATTTAATATATATATATATAAATATCGCAATATGTTTTCTTGTGTATTAATAAAGAACAAAAGTCAAAATACAAATACAAGAATTATATTTGAATTTACAATTCAAAGCTTTTCGTTGGCTAATTCTTGTATTTGTATTTTGACTTTTGTTCTTTATATATATATATATATATATATATATATATATATATATATATATATATATATAATGGGTAAGGCCCGAAACACGCCAATAACTATATGATACCAGCATTATCAGTTGAGGGTTAGATATATTTATATAATATATAAATATTTATATTAAAAGTCCAATAACACTATGTGGTGTTCGTACGACCAGCCCCAGTTTCATACTCAGGTCACTGTAATAAAGGGGGCGCAGTGCCATGAAAGTTTCGGGACCCCAGACTTGGACCAATATTTTTGAATAAGGTCCAGAGTTCATGTGAATTTCTTTGAAATAATTTGAGTTTTCGTGCCGTATCACCAGCTAGATACAGATTGTTTACCTAAATATTATACAAGATTGTATTTCCAATTTCAAATCAATTACTTGTTACAAATAAACAAGTAATAATAAAAAGACAATTCCTACTTGTGTCAACAAAGACAAATTTTATTTCAATTACTTTTTATTATATAATTACTACTAATATGAATATGTATATACATATACAGAATCACAATATTAAGTTCTGCGATAGAAAGAGAAATTAATTATTAAAATTAATTAGTTAAATTTAAATAATGAAAAACCTGTATTAACATCAAGTCTAATCCGCTACCAGTTTAATAAGTACAAGCCTATTTGAAATTGGGTGGATGAATAAAAAATATTTTATTAACGATTGCAAATTTGCACAAGCTAGATATAGGGAGTGAGAACTAACAGAAGGAATTGAAAAAACGTCCACAAAAATGGCAAGGACGAAGCAGTGTCAATTAATCATTTCAAGAAAACAAAAGTAAAATAAACCTCGTGGTATTTTCACCAGCAAAATAACGTTTTATATTTACTACGTAACCATAAACACGAACCGAGCGTTGTAACTGTTTAGTTCTTTACAAAATAACCACAAGGCTGTTATTCCCCGGAACTTCAAAGCCGCGGGGTCACGTGGTACTTCGTCACGCCGAACGCTCAGCGTTCAGAAAACGTCACGTTTTGTAAATAAAGAACGTCCAAGTGACGCAAACAGGGGACGTCTAGATGGTAAACCGCGTCATTAAATCACAGTACACTTAACTAAACCGAAAGTCAAGAATTAGTAGGAGTTCCAATGCGACTGTACGTGGTAAATGTTTAGCAGTATCGCGATTCGTCTAGAGACGCAGACATGATCAAACTGCAACGTCAGTTAGCATTGCTAGGGGACAGGGTGGAACTGCGCAAGTGGTCAAGTCATTGGTAAGCGGATTATTTCTGGGCCCTTTGAGCGAATCCACGAAGGAAATAAATACGCTTACGCCAGGATGCTTACGGGATCAAGTTTTGACAGATAGTGAGGGTAAGCTACGACGTCAGAACATTGTGACAGGCGAAAAATGCGTACAACTTTTAGGTGAACACGGCTCTTTTAAAATCATTTAGCTACATAAATGAGTTTACCTCTGAGCTAAGGGCCGAGAGATCTTTTAAAACTTTATCTATAAACCTCTATTTCCAGTGTTCCTTTTCTTGTTATGAAGATCGGCTATATCCTCCGTGTAAATCTAAGATATGGGCGTGTATTCTTTTCTTTGCCTTGTAAATCTGTTTTGACACTTAAGGACGCTTCGTCAAGGGGTCCACGATGATGATCCGTCACATACAACACAGTTCCGTCACTAATTTTTAATCGACCTGAACATCTTTTGATTTTTTATTCTGACACAACCACAACACTATCCCCTTTGCGTTTTCTCTATGCTTTCGATATGCATAGTAGAGATAAGCACCATCGGTATCCCCTTAGTAGGAGACGACACCTCCATATTCACTAAACACACTGGAGTGAAGATTACAGCGAACTTATCACAACGACAGTTATAGGCAAAGTGGAAACCCGTTTTTTGTCCCATTTAGACAGAGCAAATTTAAAACCTTCAGTTATTAGCAAATAGTTTAGGGGTAGATGACCTGGGACAACTAGAGTATGGTTTGTACGCCTTTATCGCTAATCAATTTATCCCTTTCCCTCGTCAACTGCCATTGTTTCCTCATGTACACATTACTCGCCCTACGCATTATTCGTTTCACCATCTGGATATGGTCGAGCTGCGCAAGATATACCCTAGGGCAATTATGCTCGGTTGATCGCACCTTTTAGCATAGGCCGACTCTGAGGAAGAGAGATTGTAAATGGTAAGGTCTGCAAGGATTTTTATTTCACACATTAATAACAAGTTTCCTATTAGTCGACATTATAAGCTATTTATTATGACGAGAGGGAATTCGGTCATAAAATGTATATGTTACACTTTCGTTGAGAATTACTTTGGAAAAATATAACAACTCTCTACACGTTATTACGTAAAAAAACATTTAACCAGGTTAACCTGCTAAATATATTTAATATAATTTTACACTGTGTTTCAATTTTTATTTACCGCTTTTTTTCAACTTTTACTTTACATTTTTTTATGATAAGAGTTGCGCAGTTCGACCCTACTTTCGACTTAACCACCTGCGCACTTCGTCTAATTAGTTAAGATAGCTCTGGGATTATGATAACGACCTTGCGCAGTTCCACCATACTTTTGCTATGTACTGCCTCGCCGAACGCCTTAACCACAGAACAGTTCATCCTCAACCACCACAGGTTTCACAAACCACGATACCAAAGTTTATTACTTCGTCTGCCTTGCCCGTTACAACAAGGTTGTCCGACGCTGTGCGCCCCAGTAGACCTTCGGCGTTGAATAAATGCTGAAGAGGGTGGTTTTTGTCTTCATTCAGTCAGCCAAGAGATAGAAGGGGTTTGGTGGTCCACGAGGTTATGCAGCCCCTGTCACGTGACAATGGCTACGGGTAGGATTATAGGGATCATGGCTTTTGTTATTTGACATTCAGGAGGGACATTTCCTAGTGGAAGGGCTTCGATTGGGTGGGTCGTTAAGGTTAATTTAGTTGAATGGGGACAAGGCTGACTGACTTGATATTTGAAAAAATTACTTAAAACTACAAATTTACCCAATAACTAGGTACTATAAGTCTTATGCTACAACTCAACCTGAGTTATGAGGGAAGGTGCAAATAAAGCATAGTGGAGTGTTGTTGGCTGTTTAAACAACACCCAGAGACACCGGTATTTCCCCCAGAGTACTGGCCAGGTACACACAGGGGTGTGACGACCACAGAAAGATGAAAAGTGGTAAAATGTGTAAATGTGTAGTAGCCAGCCTTTGCAATGTGTCTTGAAGAAAAGGGACAGACACGTGACGAAAATGAAAGATGTAGGTAGCGCTCAGAAGTTGGGGACAAATATCTGTTGCTTTTGTAAACAGAAAATGCCTTCAGTAAGGGTCGGTGTGAACGTATCTGGGGATATAAAGTGACACAGTTTAAAGTGTCCGTGACTAGGTTAACTATTCTAAATATAGGTACAAGAATAAAGTTAATACATCAGTGAACGAGTGTGTGTTTGGTCTTAGAGCAGGTGCATCCATCCATCTAGTGTGCGAATACTCACACGAGCGCGTGTTTGTTCATAAAGAAAACATTTCACAACTTATAAAGCCCTTTCCTGCACACATATTAGCTTTCTTAAAACCCCAGCGCTATTTCTGCAAACACACATATTAGCTTTCTTAAAACCCCAGAGCTATTTCTGCAAACACACATATTAGCTTTCTTAAAACCCCAGCGCTATTTCTGCAAACACACATATTACCTTTCTTAAAACCCCAGCGCTATTTCTGCAAACACACATATTAGCTTTCTTAAAACCCCAGAGCTATTTCTGCACACATATTACCTTTCATAAAACCCTAGAGCTATTTCTGCACACATATTAGCTTTCTTAAAACCCCAGCGCTATTTCTGCAAACACACATATTAGCTTTCTTAAAACCCCAGAGCTATTTCTGCACACATATTACCTTTCTTAAAACCCTAGAGCTATTTCTGCACACATATTAAAACCCCAGAGCTATTTCTGCAAACACACATATTACCTTTCTTAAAACCCCAGCGCTATTTCTGCAAACACACATATTACCTTTCTTAAAACCCCAGCGCTATTTCTGCAAACACACATATTACCTTTCTTAAAACCCCAGAGCTATTTCTGCAAACACACATATTACCTTTCTTAAAACCCCAGAGCTATTTCTGCAAACACACATATTACCTTTCTTAAAACCCCAGCGCTATTTCTGCAAACACACATATTAGCTTTCTTAAAACCCCAGCGCTATTTCTGCAAACACACATATTACCTTTCTTAAAACCCCAGCGCTATTTCTGCAAGCACACATATTACCTTTCTTAAAACCACAGAGCTATTTCTGCAAACACACATATTACCTTTCTTAAAACCCCAGAGCTATTTCTGCAAACACACATATTACCTTTCTTAAAACCCCAGCGCTATTTCTGCAAACACACATATTACCTTTCTTAAAACCCCAGCTCTATTTCTGCAAACACACATATTACCTTTCTTAAAACCCCAGCGCTATTTCTGCAAGCACACATATTACCTTTCTTAAAACCCCAGCGCTATTTCTGCAAACACACATATTACCTTTCTTAAAACCCCAGCGCTATTTCTGCAAACACACATATTACCTTTCTTAAAACCCCAGCGCTATTTCTGCAAACACACATATTAGCTTTCTTAAAACCCCAGAGCTATTTCTGCAAACACACATATTACCTTTCTTAAAACCCCAGCGCTATTTCTACAAACACACATATTAGCTTTCTTAAAATCCCAGAGCTATTTCTGCAAACACACATATTACCTTTCTTAAAACCCCAGAGCTATTTCTGCAAACACTCATATTACCTTTCTTAAAACCCCAGCGCTATTTCTGCAAACACACATATTAGCTTTCTTAAAACCCCAGCGATATTTCTGCAAACACACATATTACCTTTCTTAAAACCCCAGCGCTATTTCTGCAAACACACATATTACCTTTCTTAAAACCCCAGCGATATTTCTGCAAACACACATATTAGCTTTCTTAAAACCCCAGCGCTATTTCTGCAAACACACATATTACCTTTCTTAAAACCCCAGCGCTATTTCTGCAAACACACATATTACCTTTCTTAAAACCCCAGCGATATTTCTGCAAACACACATATTAGCTTTCTTAAAACCCCAGCGATATTTCTGCAAACACACATATTAGCTTTCTTAAAACCCCAGCGCTATTTCTGCAAACACACATATTAGCTTTCTTAAAACCCCAGCGCTATTTCTGCAAACACACATATTAGCTTTCTTAAAACCCCAGCGCTATTTCTGCAAACACACATATTACCTTTCTTAAAACCCCAGCGCTATTTCTGCAAACACACATATTACCTTTCTTAAAACCCCAGAGCTATTTCTGCAAACACACATATTACCTTTCTTAAAACCCCAGAGCTATTTCTGCAAACACACATATTACCTTTCTTAAAACCCCAGCGCTATTTCTGCAAACACACATATTAGCTTTCTTAAAACCCCAGAGCTATTTCTGCAAACACACATATTACCTTTCTTAAAACCCCAGCGCAATTTCTGCAAGCACACATATTACCTTTCTTAAAACCCCAGCGCTATTTCTGCAAACACACATATTAGCTTTCTTAAAACCCCAGCGCTATTTCTGCAAACACACATATTAGCTTTCTTAAAACCCCAGCGCTATTTCTGCAAACACACATATTACCTTTCTTAAAACCCCAGCGCTATTTCCGCAAACACACATATTAGCTTTCTTAAAACCCCAGCTCTATTTCTGCAAACACACATATTACCTTTCTTAAAACCCCAGCGCTATTTCTGCAAGCACACATATTACCTTTCTTAAAACCCCAGCGCTATTTCTGCAAACACACATATTAGCTTTCTTAAAACCCCAGCTCTATTTCTGCAAACACACATATTACCTTTCTTAAAACCCCAGCGCTATTTCTGCAAACACACATATTACCTTTCTTAAAACCCCAGCGCTATTTCTGCAAACACACATATTAGCTTTCTTAAAACCCCAGAGTTATTTCTGCAAACACACATATTACCTTTCTTAAAACCCCAGCGCTATTTCTGCAAACACACATATTAGCTTTCTTAAAATCCCAGCGCTATTTCTGCAAACACACATATTAGCTTTCTTAAAACCCCAGAGCTATTTCTGCAAACACACATATTACCTTTCTTAAAACCCCAGAGCTATTTCTGCAAACACACATATTAGCTTTCTTAAAACCCCAGCGATATTTCTGCAAACACACATATTACCTTTCTTAAAACCCCAGCGCTATTTCTGCAAACACACATATTACCTTTCTTAAAACCCCAGCGATATTTCTGCAAACACACATATTAGCTTTCTTAAAACCCCAGCGCTATTTCTGCAAACACACATATTAACTTTCTTAAAACCCCAGCGCTATTTCTGCAAACACACATATTACCTTTCTTAAAACCCCAGCGCTATTTCTGCAAACACACATATTACCTTTCTTAAAACGTCAGCGCTATTTCTGCAAACACACATATTAGCTTTCTTAAAACCCCAGCGCTATTTCTGCAAACACACATATTAGCTTTCTTAAAACCCCAGCGCTATTTCTGCAAACACACATATTACCTTTCTTAAAACCCCAGCGCTATTTCTGCAAACACACATATTACCTTTCTTAAAACCCCAGCGATATTTCTGCAAACACACATATTAGCTTTCTTAAAACCCCAGCGCTATTTCTGCAAACACACATATTACCTTTCTTAAAACCCCAGCGCTATTTCTGCAAACACACATATTACCTTTCTTAAAACCCCAGCGATATTTCTGCAAACACACATATTAGCTTTCTTAAAACCCCAGCGATATTTCTGCAAACACACATATTAGCTTTCTTAAAACCCCAGCGCTATTTCTGCAAACACACATATTAGCTTTCTTAAAACCCCAGCGCTATTTCTGCAAACACACATATTACCTTTCTTAAAACCCCAGCGATATTTCTGCAAACACACATATTACCTTTCTTAAAACCCCAGCGATATTTCTGCAAACACACATATTACCTTTCTTAAAACCCCAGCGATATTTCTGCAAACACACATATTAGCTTTCTTAAAACCCCAGCGATATTTCTGCAAACACACATATTAGCTTTCTTAAAACCCCAGCGATATTTCTGCAAACACACATATTAGCTTTCTTAAAACCCCAGCGCTATTTCTGCAAACACACATATTAGCTTTCTTAAAACCCCAGCGCTATTTCTGCAAACACACATATTACCTTTCTTAAAACCCCAGCGCTATTTCTGCAAACACACATATTAGCTTTCTTAAAACCCCAGCGCTATTTCTGCAAACACACATATTAGCTTTCTTAAAACCCCAGCGCTATTTCTGCAAACACACATATTAGCTTTCTTAAAACCCCAGCGCTATTTCTGCAAACACACATATTACCTTTCTTAAAACCCCAGCGCTATTTCTGCAAACACACATATTAGCTTTCTTAAAACCCCAGCGCTATTTCTGCAAACACACATATTAGCTTTCTTAAAACCCCAGCGCTATTTCTGCAAACACACATATTACCTTTCTTAAAACCCCAGCGCTATTTCTGCAAACACACATATTAGCTTTCTTAAAACCCCAGTGCTATTTCTGCAAACACACATATTAGCTTTCTTAAAACCCCAGCGCTATTTCTGCAAACACACATATTACCTTTCTTAAAACCCCAGCGCTATTTCTGCAAACACACATATTACCTTTCTTAAAACCCCAGCGCTATTTCTGCAAACACACATATTACCTTTCTTAAAACCCCAGCGCTATTTCTGCAAACACACATATTACCTTTCTTAAAACCCCAGAGCTATTTCTGCAAACACACATATTAGCTTTCTTAAAACCCCAGCGCTATTTCTGCAATCACACATATTAGCTTTCTTAAAACCCCAGCGATATTTCTGCAAACACACATATTAGCTTTCTTAAAACCCCAGAGCTATTTCTGCAAACACACATATTAGCTTTCTTAAAACCCCAGAGCTATTTCTGCAAACACACATATTAGCTTTCTTAAAACCCCAGAGCTATTTCTGCAAACACACATATTAGCTTTCTTAAAACCCCAGCGCTATTTCTGCAAACACACATATTACCTTTCTTAAAACCCCAGCGCTATTTCTACAAACACACATATTAGCTTTCGTAAAACCCCAGCGCTATTTCTGCAAACACACATATTAGCTTTCTTAAAACCCCAGAGCTATTTCTGCAAACACACATATTAGCTTTCTTAAAACCCCAGCGCTATTTCTGCAAACACACATATTACCTTTCTTAAAACCCCAGCGCTATTTCTGCAAACACACATATTAGCTTTCTTAAAACCCCAGAGCTATTTCTGCAAACACACATATTACCTTTCTTAAAACCCCAGCGCTATTTCTGCAAACACATATATTACCTTTCTTAAAACCCCAGCGCTATTTCTGCAAACACACATATTAGCTTTCTTAAAACCCCAGCGCTATTTCTGCAAACACACATATTAGCTTTCTTAAAACCCCAGCGCTATTTGTTTAGATAAATTTAAGACAACAAAACAATTTGACTTATAATTGTATGACTTTAATGCTTTTAAGATGTTTGAACTTACCAAGGTTTTGTTATTCGACTATCGTATGTGGGGAAATGCAGCAATTGTTAGCGTGGACTTTGAGTTATCATATGCAAGTGATAAATATCCCCGTCAAAGTTTGAGTCGTTGATGGATTGACGGGTCGTTCTAAATACGATCAATCAAATACATTGTGACAGCCATGGACCGCCCTACAGCCCAAACTAGGCGCCCGCCCATTGACTGCCTATTAAAGGCTCAATCCAAATGCAGTTATGTCTAACTGTATTAACATCTTATTAACCATTGCACAATAGATACCTCAGGTGGTTAGCAAAGCGATATGTAGGTTAATGTATTTAATTATAGCTATAACAATAAATTATACCAACAATTCCTTCCCAACCCGTGTTAACACAAGACAAACTTTCTCCGCAGACTGTACTAACCCTGGCTGCAGGCTTTTCATGTCTAACTAAACATACAAGACGTATAACTAGGTATTTATAACTGTGTCGAGGGGAGAAACATGTCCGGATAATCTGGGTGAGATCATACAGCTGATACCGTGTCATGTGATACAAGCGGCAGGGATAGATCAGCTGTGACGTCACTTTGGGTCGGGTTACGGCGCTGCCCGTGCGGAGCGCTGCTTTCACGGTACTTGGTAACATCGCTAATGCATATCTAACATTTCAGACCAAGGGCCACTCAGTCACTGAGGTGTTTCGAAATAAAAGATTTTGCAGACACCAAGACTTAAGAAAACCATACAAAAGATACAATGATAAAAACTCTCACAGTAAAAGTTATCAAGATAGTCAGCCAAGATATCCGCCTCTCTCACATTCGGTAGTGTGATATGTGGAATAAGAAGAAAAAATATGATCAAAGGAAGATTGGTGACAAGTAGTATCTGTCTCAAGGGTCCATGTCCTGTCAAAGACAGATCCTGAATGTGGAACACCTCCAGTCTACCACACATGACTCCTGCCCGTGGTATCAGCCTGCAAGCCTTGCGACCTTACAGTAAGAGCTGGACTGGTGACCGACCCGCCCAGGACGAGACGAGCTCCAACAGACGCCACGGTTACGACCGTAATTTGTTAATTTCTGGGGTGAGTTGTAATGACGTTTTCGTATCTCTGATAACTTTCTGTATAACTGTTTTCGCTAAAATCGTACACGTGGGCACGGGAAATAAATACCAAAGTTTTGGAAGATGAAGAACACGAACCAATCAATTTAAAGAATACGTAAGTGAATGGAAGAGGTAACAGAAGACACAAAACAGAAAAATATTAGTGGAAGGAATAAGAAAAAACAAAGAGAAAATCTGAAGAACTATGATGAAGATAAAACTGTAAAGGGAAAGTAATGTAAATAAACACACTCAGTTACTTTACGTTAAGTTTAAGTCATTAACAAAACCTTTCTTATTATATCGTGTACGCAAAGCAGAGCCTGATCCGTCCACATTAACCCCGCCCACATTCCCAGTTACTGAATCACTCGGCTCAGTCGAACTTTATCTCCATCTATTAAGTCTCACGCCTGCCAACAGGTTTCGCTGACATCTTCGCTGTCCCGGTTGCTTTCCTCGTTCTTAGGAATGCATTGGGTTTTATTCCGAAGAACACTACATTCAGGGGGCGAAGTCAGGGGGTTAGCCCCCCTAACCAATTACTTTTAGCAGAAATATATTAACCTATAAAACAGCCCTAGGTTTTTGGTGAAATACCTTCCCGCTTTTCAACAATTGTCTACTTTTATGTGACAAAATAGGATAAAATATGATTTCTAGAGATACAAATATTCAAACTTTTCCCGGTGGGTTCGCATGTTAACTTGTAACATGATTAGTTAACATTTAACAACATGTTAACTTAACAATGTACAATAATAATAAAGTAGCATAACCTAGAAACAGCTGTGCTACAACTCAACCTATAACATAAAATCATATGTTGTATAAAATCATATGTTATCACTTCATTTAAGCTAAAATATGAAGCGCGTATCATGATGAGATGAAACGTGACGGATGAGTTGATTTTTCTCTCGAGCAAAACCCAATCATACCCAGCGAAAAGAAGTATTCATTTTTAAAGAATATGTTTGTATTTAGTAATACTGTATAAGTAGCTGAAATGACACAATATTTATTGTCGCTTTTGCCTAATGTTTTCTATTTACTTCACTTACGGGCGAAAGCACAGTGCTTGTCTGGTGTAAACTTGAGCCAAACCTACTGAGAAAAGCTCAACATGAACTGTAAGGTTAGGTTAATTACGAAAGATGCTACCAAAACAGAATAAAAATTTGATTAAAATCAGTTCTTATAAAGTGTCACACAAGTCTAAAGAAGTTTGCATTTCAATAATGGGAATAAAAATTAATAGCTTATTAAATGTAGTAAGATTTGTTGTAACACAAATATAGTATAACTATATTTATTAATCTATAGCACTACATTTATTAAGGTTGCATATATATATATATATATATATATATATATATATATATTACTATTTATCAGTCTTTGTATGTTATCCCTCTAAGGATGGTTCCTTTGTAACTGAAATGTATATTAGGGTAAATTAAAGAAAGTTTGTGGTCAAGAGGTTTTTGTGTATTTATTATATATATATATATATATATATATATATATATATATATATATATATATATATATATATATATAAAGCAAATAAATAAGTACAAAAATATTGATTAACAACATTTTAACTTAATAATCTACAATAAATAAAGTAACATAACCTGTGTTAAATTAACTGTTCTACCGCATAACCTACAACCTAAAATTTGCTGTTATATGAAGTCATATGTTATCACTTATTTTATAGTAAAAGATGAAGCGCGTCCCGTGACGTGACGGATGAGTTTTGTTTCGTACAAAACCCAATCATACCCAGGGAAGTCATTCACTCTTAGTAAACCACGCAAAGTATTTTGTGTACCCCCCCCCCAGCCACTGACTCCAGGCTAAGCTTAAAAAATCATAAATTCAACACAAGCCCACAACTGTAGCTATCGCCGGTGATCTGAAAACATCACAAGCCGCGATGTTTTATAGCGGCGTAAAACCCGTCACATTCACACACACAAAACAGAGAAGCCTGAAACTTAATGTCTTGTCGGAGAATTCTAATTTCGGAGGTGGCTTCTGGACTTTATATTCATTAAAATAAACAAAGTCACGGGGAAAATAAAACACACCCTCATTATTAAGCGTTTATTACGTTATAAACGAAAAAGATGTGAAGAATTGGAAAAACACATGCAAAGACTTCTACAACACATCCCACACTTCGTCATAAATGTAGACAATTTGGAACAAACGTCATTCAAAGCTTACCATTAGGTCACACTCCCTTTATATATATATATATATATATATATATATATATATATATATATATATATATATATATATATATATCTTTATATCTGTTTCAAAATCTTAATCTCTAATAAAATACTTAAACTTGTAGTGGATGACACTTTATGTTAATACAGTTTATTCAAATATTAATTGAATTTAACTAATTAATTTTATTTTTACATGGGAGAAAAACTTTTCACAAAGGGGCAACGTATGTAATATAGTTATTTCGTCCCATTTGGCTTAAAATAAGTGATTTCATAAAACAGCTGATTCTATGTTATAGGTTATGAAGTAGCACAGCTGTTTTAACGCAAAGGTTATGTTTTTTTTGTTATCTACAAATTTTTTTATTAGGTACAATAAATATTAGTCTCTATTAAAAAATCATTCCTCAAATAAAGATATAAAAACTGAGTGGAAAATGTATAAATTCATATTTTCGGGGAGTTTCGTTGAAACTTTTGCAAAACATTTTTACATTAAAAAAAAGGGTATTAGTGTTTGGTATTTGTTATTTTAACAAATGATTAGGTAATTTGTCATTACGCAAAATTAAATTTTTTTCTAATCTTAAAATATCTGTAGACATGGCTATTAAAGTTTCTACTTGTGTCAGCACTCCCCCCCAAGCGCCAAAGCAATTGTTTTCTTATTTACTCTATTTTTTCAAAGAGATATAATTTTTAGCGTCAGCACACAGTTTTATAATACTCATTCACCATGTTTCTGAGAATTTCCTCCAGTGCCAGCTATCCTATATGTTTTTGTAATACCGGTGAATTTGACGCCTGGTTAAAAGATTAATAGGCTACTCTTTTTACTTCCATTCATTAAAATTACTAGAGATATTCGACGCTTGAACCTTACTTGTCCCAAGTTCGATTAGTTTTCTTAGTATTTTATTTTATTCAGAAAGAATAAATCATTATGTTTAAGAAATCGATATTTACTTTATTCTCCATTCAATAATTAATATTATTTTTTCATAGTTTTAGATGTATTGAAACGCTGTGCGAGATAAAAATGTATTACCGGTACTGTCTAGCCCCCATATTGATAAACGAAGGTTTTACCAGTAAATCTTAGAATTTACCAATATGAGTTGATAAATGTAAGGATTTTGCTGTCTAGCCCCCATATTGATAAACGTAGGTATTACCAGTAAATCTTAGAATTTACCAATATGAGTTGATAAATGTAAGGATTTTGCTGTCTAGCCCGCATATTGGTAAATGTAGATTTTACCAGTAAATCTTAGAATTTATCAATATGAGTTGATAAATGTAAGGATTTTGCTGTCTAGCCCGCATATTGGTAAATGTAGATTTTACCTGTAAACCTTAGAATCTACCAACATGGGTTGAAAAATGTAAGGATTTTGCTGTCAAAGACAGAATATTGGTAAATGTAGATTTTACCAGTAAATCTTACAATCTACCAACATCGGTTGATAAATGTAAGGATATTGATAAAAGGTGATTTTTCAAAGTTTTACTCATAGAGTTTGGAAGATGCTAGGTTTCACCAGTGATGGTTGGTATAAAGCAATAAGTATTTCTAAATAATTTTTCTAGCTTGCAATGAGCGCGTCCTTTAGGGCTAGGTCAGTACCTTCCAATTATAGTTGCATTAGTAAATAGGCTACTGGTTAGGTTGGGTAATATTTATCTTGTGGAATAAAACGTGTAAAATTTACCGAGTGTACGATGGTAGAAGCTCGAAATTAATGAATATCGCAGAGGAGTTCTAACTGTAGCATTATGATGTCGCAAAACCTCGGTTTTACTGTATTACTGCTCAACTTACTGATATTTACATTAACAAATAATTTCACACACTCATACCTAAATGTGTTCTGTACATACATTAAACAAGAATGTCATTCATGTTCACATGATACACACTTGCAGCCTAATTCTTACCCAATAGCGATCATTGTTCGCGAACGCAGACTGGCAGCAATTGTTTGAACCTCTGATCGGGAATGCAGCACCAGCCTTCTAATTAAAGCTAATTACAGCCAATATTGTGTCTGCATATTGCATCAGCTGGGCGGAAACACAAAGATTAACGAGCCGACTCATTGCTATGCTTTATATTTAGAATGTATAAAAAAAAAGTGAAATATAATCTTTACTTCATTGTTGAATCTTCGATCATAAATTATTTTAATTAAGTCAATCATTTATCAGTAGTTTAAATTTCCCCCTATTCTCTCTCTCTCTCTCTCTCTCTCTCTCTCTCTCTCTCTCTCTCTATATATATATATATATATATATATATATATATATATATATATATATTATATATATATATATATATATATATATATATATATATATTCTCTCTCTCTCTCTCTCTCTCTCTATATATATATATATATATATATATATATATATATATATATATATATATATATATATATTTGTAGATTATGCAACACTGTATATAATATATATATATATATATATATATATATATATATATATATATATATATTTCCCCCCCAAATTTTCAATCGTTAATAAAACACCTTTTAGTCATCTACTCAAATTCAAATACAGTTCTTCAACATTGTAGTGGATGACACTTTATGTTAATACAGTTTTATTCAGATATTATTTTTTTTATTAAATTTAATGAATTAATTTTAGCTTTATATGGGATAAAAACGTTTCGCAAAAGGGGCAAGGTATGCAATATAGTTACTTCGTACCGTTTGAATAACATATGATTTCATCAAACAGCTGATTTTCTGTTATAGGTTATGTTGTAGAAGAGCTGTTTTAACGCATTTTAAAACGCAGCTGTTTTAATGCATTACAGTTACTTTATTTATATCAATTGAATTATTTAATAAAAAGTAACTAATATAAAATGTTAGGGAGGTCTATCCCACTATCAAGGTAACTAACTACACTTCCTTATTCGTGATCGTAACGAATCCACGCCCATCTATTTCCCCGATAGAGAGTAGGTATACGTCAGGTTCGCGACGCTTCACACGTGTGTCCTCTACGATATCCCTACCTTTATCCCATCGATATACTCACAACCCTTGCCTACCATTAGTAAGGAATAACAGTTCTACTGGGCTGTCTCATCACAACAACAAAAACCAAACCTTCTTCCTACCCCCCCCCCCCCCCACCTACATCCTCTACCAAGGGGTTTTATGTCTCAAGTCTCATTGGCAAAATATTCACTTAGGCAAACCCTAAGCAAAACAGCTCAATCAAGAATCACTTATCTATTTCTTTGTGTTAATCCACTTGAAAAAAACTTTCACTTTCAAACACAGAAGAAATGTACCTTGAATGTAAATCTTATTAATAGAATTACACAACAAATTATGCCGTAAAACAGAAATTGTTCAATTCAAATACTTTATGTGTTAGGCTAATTATCGACAATTAAGTCGTTATCGATATTAGTAATTATTACCGATGATGTATAAAGTCTTCAGACACAAAAACAAAATAATTCAACTTGTTGCGACGTCCCAAAAAAAATTGAAAGTAACCTCAAAACACACGTAAAACTATATACCCAATGTGTCTTTATATAACAAACCACTTCGTTATAGATTGCAATATAACAACAAAATATCCAGGTTAGGTTAGATTTGAAAATCAAATTATTTTTCCAGAGGAAGCTGACAGATTGATGAATCGCGCTTTGCTGTATTACTGCGCGGAAGGTTAGAGCAACTTCCATTCAACAGTTTAATTTAGGTTGAGGGAATTTTCTTTTCTAACTAAAGCTACATTGACCGCATACTTTGAAACTGTATTTTATCCTGTCCAAACTCAAAAATCTCTACATTCCTTCCTAGGTGATACGCCATAGTGGCTGATAGTTAAAGACTGTAAATATATAAATAAATCAGGCTTTTTGGTGCCATACTACTTGGGGGTTACTATTTGCATTTTTAAAGAGCAACTTATATATCTTGAAATTAGACATGAAACATTATGTGGACAAAGAATTTAAAAATATAATTTGGAAGTAAGACATACCAATGGATTTCTCATATTAATATTATTTTGACTTTAGAATACAAAGCTGATGAATGTCGATATTTAGAGACACTTACAGAGAGATAACAGAAATGCGGATATTTATAAATGTCGAATAAAAGACCTCCGATGACACGACCGACAATATAAAAACAAGATGGAGTTTTACACACACCAACACAGCAGCAGCGCTTTATAGATGGATGGGGATCCGGAAGCTGGACGAGGTTGGGTGTGCAAAATGTGAGGACCGCATTCTGTAATTAGTTTCGGACTCAGAAAAGCTTCCAGAATATAGTTCTGGATGTTGCCAGGTTTGTTTCTCCCTTTATATTTTATACGCCATCTCCTTGGATATCAAGAGAATGGACTGAACCATTGCTTTGGAACTATTTTACCGATTGTTTTAATGGTAATTATTGTTTCTTATGATTAAAGATACTTATAGCTAGGCCATTGAAACAAACACAAAATAAAAATAAAATAAGAACTGTTGAGAAAAGTTATTGAATGCGAAAAAGCTAATGTAACATAAATTACGATACAAAATCCTTCTTTTTTATTTTGATAATCATTATCAATACATTTGCATAACGAAATACAATTCTACTTGTAACTTTTTGCAAGAACAAGCCTTTGTTTGACAATCTGAGGTACATTTACAGGGCTGAATAAAAAATTCTGACAAATGGCCGCTTCGTCAGCTGACGTGAGTACAATTTGCCATTTTGTTTTTAGCCTCACATTTTGTATACTCAACTTCATTTGGCGCCTGCACTATTAACCATGTACAGTGTTGACAAAGCTTGCCCGATATTATTGGAAACAGGAATATAAAACAAAAAACCACGTGAAAATCCCGAGGATCCTTGTTCAGGTTGCTGTACTTATGGCCGTAACAAGAAGCTACGTAATAAACATAAAATCAGCTGTTTTATGAAATCATATGTTAGCAACTATTTTAAGCCAAATAGGACGAAATAACTATAATGCATACCTTGCCCCTTTAGTGCAAAGTTTTTTCCTATGTAAAAATTACGTAATTCAACGATTGAAAATTTGAACAAGTTACATACATACATACATATATATATATATATATATATATATATATATATATATATATATATATATATATATATATATATAGAATATCAAATGTGTTTCCTGTTAGAATATTTTAAAGATCAAATAATACACACAAATACAGGAATATTTAATTTATTGAACAATAAACTCAAAGCTTTTCGTTGGTTTACATTACCAACATCTTCAGGAGTTACAATAGTAAGAATGATAAAAGAACTGTCTAACAAACATGAATCATAATATTGAATTATAATATATTACAAAAACAAATAAAAAATAATATTCATTACAATAGTAGTAATAATAATAATACTATATGGAGTACTTTTACTTACACTGGTTTTGAAATAAAAAATATTTCCAAATTATTTACTAATAAAAACATAAAAATTGCATATAGAACCAATAATAGAATAATAAATATAATTAACCATAATAATAATATAAATAGTAGGCCTATACATGACAAAAATGGAGTATATAAATTAGAATGTAAATTTTGTAATAAAGTTTATATAGGACAAACAAAGAAAAAATTAAAAGAAAGGTATAAAGAACATTTTAATGCTATTTTAAAACCAAATATATATAAGTCTAATTTCGCAACCCATTGTATTAATAATAATCATATGTTTCCTAATATAAATAATATGAAAATTATAAAAGAAGTAAATAAAGGGTTAAAAATGAACGTATGTGAAGCATTTGAAATTTACAAACATAATATTAATAACAAATTAATAGATGAACAAATTCAAATACGTTCTAAATACCATACTTTGTTCAATGTATATAATGTTGTGGCAGCAGTGGAATAGGTTTGGCAATATTGTAATAGATTTGGCAACTGTGTATTGCTTTATCTAGTAGATTCATGTTTGTTAGACAGTTCTTTTATCATTCTTACTATTGTAACTCCTGAAGATGTTGGTAATGTAAACCAACGAAAAGCTTTGAGTTTATTGTTCAATAAATTAAATATTCCTGTATTTGTGTGTATTATTTGATCTTAAAATATATATATATATATATATATATATATAGGGGGAGTGTGAAATAATAGTAGGAATTGAATGAATTAATATTTGAAAAATCTATAGTAACACCAGGTGTCGTCTACTACAAGTTTAAAATGTGGGAGCTTTACTACTGGAAACTTAAGTATTGGAAACTAGTAGCCTATTGGAACTTGAGTGGACGAATAAAAAGTATCTGATTAACGATTGAAAATGTGAACAAGATTTATAAGGGAAAGTGTGAACTAATAGAAGGAATCGAAAACACAAGAGATCTGAGTAGATCCAAGTATTTCGCACTTATTAACACGCGATCGCTTAACATTAATTTACACTGATATAAACGCCCATTATCACAGTACAACGCATTGTAAACACTTTGGACCGAGATGCCATGACAATCACTAGAAACCCCAAGCACTTGTTTACAAACAGTCAAGGCATGACGTAGTTTTACTTTCGTTCAGAACAAGTTGAGCAGTCATACCACATTAAGATATAACCACTCATAAACCATCAGAAAATATTTCAAATCTCTTTAAACAATTAAATGTACTTTAAATTATTATCCTGTCTATAATGACGTAATCAATCGAATATGCAATCAAAATTATGAACGTAAATTCTTGAAGAGATAATTTAATTGTATCGATAGGTTTTAAACAACCGACATAAATCCCTCTTTAAATTACACTAATGTGTAATTTTCTGTATATAATTTTCGCCAGTTTGGCAATGCACTGGCGAATATCCTCGACAATTTACTGCTACATTAAAATTAACCCAACTTAATATGTGACATTTCTGTATGTAATTTTCATCACAGTTCGACAATGTGCTTCTCGGCGATTTATTCCTTCATAAAGGTCAGCCTGACAAGCATTCTTGCAGAGGTGTTACAAATTGCTTTCCCGTTGTCCTCTCTAAAAACAAATTAAACACTCATGCATCAGCGCGTGCGCCTGAAAGCCAAACGAGACTAGACTAATAAAGAACAAGTAATTAGAGAAGCCGATGTTTCTTTGCGTGTGGAAGAAGTAACTGAGGTAATAAATAACCGGGGCTAAACGCAAATTACAATAACAAACCATTATGTTTAAGTGCGTGCAATTTGTCACCTGCTGACGAGAATGGTCTATTGTAGTATTTCTGTTGTATCCTGTCTTTTGGTAATACTCGACCAAATAATGTTTAAACTCAATGTTTTCATTTTTCACCAGAATTACTCAAATATACATTATTAAAAAGAAATAAGACTTTGCAAATGGCAGAAATTATACACATGATTAGAGTTTGCAGCATTCGAAACATAACCTCAAAGTAGCAAAACATACAAAAGCATAAAGTACTATAAATGTCTATTTAACTTTATATATCTTTACATACTGTGAATATTTCTTCTGTCCGTGTGTATGTGAATGTACCATAAAGTGATTCGAGAATAGTTTAGATTTACAATTTGATCCGGTAGGTGGCGTTGCCATCGCATTTTAGATTCAATGAATATATTTATAAAATGCTACTACATTTCTCATCCAGCATTCAGTCACTTATAATAATCAATAGATGGCGCTAATCACGCTATGACGTACAGATACTTGAATTAAGTGGCAATAAGATTTTATACAACAATTTTTATGTATTTAGGTTAATTCACTTAACATCTGTTGTATTACTATATTTACTGTTCAATATTAACTTTAAATGTTATCGAATTGAAAACTTTTTTATAAATTATTAAAAATGTTAATTTATAAAATATATTTTACTTATCTATCTTAATATTATAAAACCAAATATATTTTGTGTGTCTTGACGTATTATTTAAATGTTACAGATATAGAAATAAAACTTGTTTTGAGAATTTGTAGGCTTAAATCCTAGAAATACTGATTGAAATCAATCTTTTGATACCGAATGATCCCATATAGCCTATATTGGGCGGTGACTATTTTTTTAACTTTTTTTATATAAGCAGTGATTGTGATAGAAAAAATTTGACTTGTAAATGGATATTTATTAAGTTTTATAATTTGTTGATTATTATTATGTTTTATATAATGTTATGTGTTTTATAAATAGTAAGTTATGTTGTATAATTGTTTAATTAAAACTGAGCTCTTGAAAAGGAATATCGGAAAGAAATTTGAAAAGTTCAGTGTTTTAAATAAGCAAAATTGTCTGTGATCTGTCATTAGCCTATACATAAAAAAATAAATAGTTATTAACAGACATTAAATAAAAATATTGTGTTTAACGTTAAGTACAATTTATTTAGAATTCATGAATTTAGTTCTGTGTAAAACTTAAAAGAGGTTAAGAATCGTATTGGGAGATGTAACTATACAAAAACGCTTCAATAAATAAACATCATTAAATGACACTTTGAAATATTTTCCCAGTGAACATAAGAAGCCACATCTCGTTTATTCGACATTCCTTTCTCTCATATCCCAGCAACGCGCGTCGGGTAAACCTCTACCGGCCTGAGATTTGAGCTGGAGTCAATGTACAGTAGGCCTATTGAGCTAGGATAACTTGTTCCTACTTCTGTTTGTCGATTTAGTCTTTATACTTACCCGATTCCCTGCAGAATCTCTTATTACGTCATAGATATTTAGACTTCTCTGACACGGCAGTGCCTCGTTAAAACACGTTGCCATAGCAACGGCGTCCTGTTTACAGATAGTTTAGCATAGCTTCGCCGCGCGTTCGATTCGATCCAACATAAAGACAGATATGCAGATTACGTATTTACGAGGCTCTCCTCTCGCTAACAATGCCTACTAAATATTCTTTGCTGTCTACTGTTGTATTGTTTAGCTTTTATATTTTAACAACCGCGTAACAACAGACACATAAATAATTCCACGCTGTCGCGCTGCTGATGTCTAGCTCCCGTCTCACAACTTGTGCAGTATTTTCTTTTAATAAATAAAAACAAGTTATAAGAAGAGAAAACATATTTTAAAGTCGATTCCCATTTAGTTCAACAAAGAAAATTTTAATTTTAGTTAATTTTTAATAAATAATACAGTTAATATAAATACATAAATATGTATGTGACAGAATCACAATACTAGACCTAAATACAAGGAGAAAGTTATTATTAAAATTTAAAAAAATGTGTTTGAACTTGAGTGGATGAATAAGAAGTATTTTATTAACGATTGCAAATTCAAACTAGGTATATATAAAACTTATACAGTAAACTCCCGATTATTCGAGGGCGGATTAACCGGTTTTCGGATTATCCGGGGTCTGCCATTGTTTTACATATATCCAGTTTTTATTCCGATCAGATTCATGTGTTTAAATTTCCAAACGGTGAATTACGGCGTAAATACGTAAAAGGCTTAATAGAAGTTAAGATGAAGGGAATAGATATGTAAATATGTACGTACTAATTTTTACATTGAAAGGGAAGCATCCGACGCGGGCCAGCGAAATAAAAGTGGCGAGCAGACTACTGTATATAAGAGACAATGACAAAATGCTTGGACGCCCGAAAACCTAATGTGTATCATAAGGTTGTAAACAAATGTCAGCTAATCTCGGCTATAAATAGTCTAGGACGTGACATACGCATTACCCATGTCTGTCATATACATTATCGATCGTTATGGCTTTGTGACACAAGTAGACACTGTGCGACAAAATGGTTCTCAAGAAAATTAAATCGCACATTAAAGCTAAATCAATACTCACAAAAAAAAAACAAACGAAGATTATTTGTGAATTCCATTAACCGGGGTCAATATTTGTGTAACTTATTTTATAATAATCGATTATCGATCGTTTTGCGTATTCTTAGCGTGTTCATAGCGGATTATTCGGGGAATTCGTTATCCGGCGTTGCCGGGCCACCCTATTCCACGGATAATCGGGAGATTATATATATATATATATATATATATATATATATATATATATATATAGCAATATGTATTCTTGTGTATTAATAAAGAACTAAGTCAAAATACAAATACAAGAATTATAATTGAATTTACAATTCAAAGAATTGTTTAATATTCCTGATGATGTTGCTAATGTTAGCCAACGAGTGAATTGTAAATTCAATTATAATTCTTGTATTTGTATTTTGACTTAGTTCTTTATATATATATATATATATATATATATATATATATATATATATGATGAATAGTTATTATCTGGAGAACATCCGTTCAGTTAGTTTCTTATTATTTTATAATTACAATAAATATAAATAGGTATATACACGTAACAACATGTCAGAATAACAAGTGGCAAAATAAAAAGCGAATTTCCTTGCATTTTCGATTTTTCAGTTCGAATCCGACCGTAACATTACATTTTTAAATTTAAATTAATGAATAATATTTGAAAAATTGTATTAACATCAATATTGTCATCAACGACAGGTTTTTAAAATATTATTTGAAATTGTTTGGGTGAATAAAGTCGTATTTTCTTAACGATTGTAAATTTGTACAAGATATATATCAGGAGAGTGTGAGCTAAAAGAAGGAATTTTAAAAATGGAATAGATTAGACTAAATAAATCAGATGGTATGGCCAAATAAAATGGTTGTAATATAGACTAAGATTTATAAACTATTTGTATAACTAAATCAATTCAGAGGTAAACTCATTTATGTAGGTCAAAGATTTTAAAAGATTCCGTGTTCGCCTAAATGTTGTCGCATTGTTTACCTGTCACAATAATCTGACGTCATAGCGTACCCTCACCATCTGTATTCCTGGACCGCAAGACCTGGACAAGAGTTAAGAAGAAATAACACAAGAGATGTAAACATACTTGACCATCTGTGATTTAGCCTACTCTACATTAACACAACATAACAGATCTAACAGCACTAGCGACACCTAATAAACCTTTAGAGCGGTAAAGGAAATTCATACCTAAACGAACGTAAATTAAGAGGTGTGTAAATGGTTGTATAATGTTACAGGCGCAGGGACAA
Source organism: Prosapia bicincta (assembly GCA_036971475.1). Classification (NCBI taxonomy): domain Eukaryota; kingdom Metazoa; phylum Arthropoda; class Insecta; order Hemiptera; family Cercopidae; genus Prosapia; species Prosapia bicincta. Next base: position 32,862,595 of record JBAIZL010000010.1, on the reverse strand, counting down.
CGCCCACAACGATACAGCTGTTTTTGCACCTGGTCGTACAGTGCACACATCGTTAATACTTGAATGCACATTCGCCTGACCCGACTTTACAGAAGCAACCAAGTGTAAAGGATATCTTTATAAAGTCTTGAAGGAGTTTAATAAGATCAGACGAGCGAATGTTTAATGAAGGTATCGGTTCCTTTGTGGAGACATGGACGCAAGGCGTGTGTAACTAGCGGAACGTTCATTGACGTTCTCCTTAAGGGCGTTCTGTCGTACATTGTTCACTTGGTGTATTCCTTTAGTTCACCCCCTCCCCACGAAGCCCCCTTCCTATAAAAACCAAACTCCTCCTGTGCCTCGTGCTAATCCGACCGGTCCTAACCTATGCCTCCCCCGTTTGTTGGCCACTTCTAAAGAAGTCAAACCGCAAAATCCTAGAATCTTTCCAATTCCGAACGCTGAGATCGATCTCCGGCAACCCATGGTTTGTCACAAACTTCACAATCTAAAATTCTTTCCGCACCCGTTGCATTGCGAACTCTGTCCGTTCCCTCTCGGCTGGGCTCTTCGGAAGAGCCGGAAGTTCAGCCTACACAGCGTCACCACCGCACCCCTAAATTATCCCGCCCGCGCCCTAAAGTGCTGTTGGACCCTCCATAGCACAACCAATCCTAGTGTTATGAGTAAATAAAAAGAAGGTCAGTCAGCCATTAACCTCCATAAAAACAGCTAACCATTATTCCTAATCAAATAAATCTCTCCCATTTCCAAAAGCGCTGTACCCACACTGATACAAGCAGCCAGTGTTTTAAACAGACGCTGTAAATACACGGGGGTCACCAAACCCCCTCTTTTTTACTGACTGACTTACTTTAGTTAACCCTAGTAACAGATCCGGCACCGCCTCGTCACAGGAATCGACCCCTGTGCCTCGTCTACGAGCCCCATGAAGGTCGAACGCCTTAAATCCCCACCTCACAAAAATCCAAGCCGAACCAAATCTGTCATATTAACAGTTAAAATAATAACACTGCTCCGCACCAAACAACCAAGTGAAAAATTTATATGTACATGACCATCACAAACAACTCTAAAGCTATCAGCCAAAAACCAGCCCCTATCACTATAAAGCCAAGACTCAATCAATAAACTGCTGCAATTGAGCTTTCAGATACAGCACATCACAGGAGCGAGGTAAGGGATCTCCGTCTAACAACCCAAGGCTTTCGTTAAGGGATTTCTTGAACCGAAAGTAACAAAAAATTGAAGAAAATCCACAGAACGTTAAAACCTTTTTTGAGTAGCCTAAAGTTATAACTCAAAAAAAAAATTAAATAAATTAAAACAATTAGTGTAAAAGAAATGTCTATTATCAGAATAACAACACACGAAAGATAAACAATAATATGTAATCAATCACAAAATAATTGTGTAATAAATTACACAATAAATGTGTAGCTACTAAACAAGTAAAGCCCATGAACCACAATAAAAACATCTTTATTTTACTAAAACTAATTAATGTACATTTCGATTACATAAAATGTGTATAAATTAATTTTAGTAAAATAAAGATTTATGTATTGTGGTTAGTGGGAATATTTATTTAGTTCAAAAATTAATCCACAGTGCTCATAAATTTATTGAATGAGTAACTCTTTTATTGTGCAATAAATTACACAATTCACCTTTTAACCACAATAATTTCTTATTAATGTCTTAACTTAACAGATGGTGATGAAGTTGCTTGATGTAATCATCTTGAATTCACTGATTAAACTAATTTTAAAAATACTTAACTAAGTGAATTCGTAGTTGCTTACTTGCTGACGCGTTTCAAAACATTCGTTCCTTTTACGAAGCTAACCCTCTACTGGCGGAGGTTAGAGCCTTTACACCTAACCGACGTATTCACTTAGTTAAGTATTTTTAAAATTAATTAAATGGTGATGATTATTTTATTTGGTGTATTTGTCATTGGTGGATGTTTGTTGTGTTAGTAAAATGAAAAATAATTTGAAATTCATTTTTCATTTTCAATTCAGGTTAGAAAATATAAAATGTTTAAATGTAAATTACTTAGCTTCATAACGCGTTTAAACTTGCTAGAATACCTAAGGGTAGATTCAAGCGGCTGTCCTAGAAACTAGTTACTAATCGACAGTTTAGGCTCAATCTGAACAATTCAATCTGTTTACAATTGCTGAAATGCTGAGGTTCTTCTCAGTTTTATGTATAATTATTGGCTTATATCAATAATTGGATAAATCTACACTGTGAATTACGCCTTAATTATAAGATATGTACATTTGACAGCACGACAGGATGTCGGTCATGATTCAAATTAACGGCAAACTGAGCAAATAAATCCAGACTTACCTACTTTTACGACTACTGCAGAGACAAAGCATATTTACCTGAAACAACAAGTTTAGTTAATTTAACAATAACAAACTTTTTGTAGAGTATTTCTAAAGAAGATTAATTTTTAAAATGTTACAACCCAAATGCAAAATTATATATATATATATATATATATATATATATATATATATATATAGTCTATATGTGTGTGTGTGTGTGTGTGTTGTGTGTGTGTGTGTGTGTGTGTGGTATGCGCGCTTGCATACGTGCGCGCGTGTGTAATTTAATGTAACATTTAATATAACATATATTATATTTAAATATGTGCATACATATATAGGCTATATAATTTAATGTAATTCCTCAGAGACACGGTAAATGTTACCTAACCTTACCCTACCTTAATGGAGGCACTTGTTGCTAACATACTTGTGCTAAAATAGGAAAACTATTTAGGAATACTCATTGTTTTATATCCAAAAGTAACATTTACTCACCGCAGTTGGTAAAACCTAGCATCATCCACTCTCTGATAGAAGCCGCCCGAAATAATCACCCCCTGTTTCTAAAGTACTAACACTTACATTTACCAACTCATGAGGGAAATCTTAAGATTTACGAGTAAAAGCGAAGACTGTCAATATACCAGATTTTACAGTAAAAAAAAAAAAAAAAAAAAATATATATATATATATATATATATATATATATATATATATATATATATATATATATTTACTTTACTTTATCCAACGCCTGCCCTTGGTAACTCGACCATTTGGCATCGTGCAGACCAGTAGAGCTTGGAGAGTCTGGTTTTTGGGTCGCTATTGTATGCTTCGAGCTGTGGGCAGGCAGGAAGGTGGTCTCCATCCATCTTTCCTGTTTGGCACAAGGGGCACCGATCCGTGTCCGCCAGCCCAATGCGATGAAGGTGTGCCTGAAGGTAGTCGTGTCCCGTGGTTAGACGGAACAGCGCAACAATGATAGGTCGAGGCAGGTTTTTTGGAATGGGGTTGGTGCAAAGTTCTTGCCATCTCTTTCCAACAGCCAGGTTTTCTTGTGATGTTTTCAAGTACGTCTTAGCTGCTGCGTGGATCCTGGTGTAAGCAGAGCCCAGTGATATTTTGATTTGTGGCTGTGGTAGGCGGCACCCACTCTTGGCGAGGTTGTCAGCTTTTTCGTTCCCTGTTGTGCCAACATGGCTGGGAATCCACTGGAGCGCAATTCTGAAGCCTGCCTCTTGGCATAGTTGCATTTTTTCTCTGCACGACACTGTCAAGGTGCAGTCAGTTGGTGTATTAGAGGAAACTGCCAAAATCGCTGATTGTGAATCAATCAGGAATACAACCTGCCGCGGCGAAAGTAGCATGACGCATGATGCTGCTTCTCCTATGGCCACAACCTCACCATCAAAATTGCTGCAGCAGATATCCCTGCGGCAGATATATATACATCCAACAGGTTTGATTCAAAACCAAATAGGCCTATATCCGGATTAAATTGTTATTAATTCAAAAATATTAAAACGTCATGGCATTGTTACTTTAATGCTTTATGTGGATATCCCACCCGAAGCTAACAAAAAAAACAAAAATTAATAATATATTCTAAGAGATAAAGTTTTTTGTGTTTTCTGTAAGTTCAGGTCTAGTGATGTAGGTAAACCTGTTTGATACCAGACGCCAGTTACATTATAACCATTAATTTAGCTGTTGCTTAAATCTTGTATCATGGTATTGGCTGTTTGTTAGATGTATAGTAATGTTGTATTTTCTCTCTACGCCGTCATTAACCACAGACATTATTTGAATGCTGTGTTTGCACGTATTGCGACAGTAAATTTACATGGCGACTGCTTCAGTGGGAAGCACAAGTTGCGAAATTGCATCCTTTACCAATGACGTCATAGCACTAACAATTAGCACCAAGTCTTGCATTGGACCGAGTTGCGTTGTGACAATACTGCTACGCAATGGAACGATGCATTGTGGGGCAACGAACTGGCCGAGCCTTTGTACGTTGGCTGTTTGTGAGTGGAAGAAACTGCGTTAACCTTCCAATTTGCCTTAAATGGCCACCGGATTATGGCAACTATACTTGTTTGTTACTTTTTAAATTCCTTCTATTAGCTCACACTTTCTTGATATATATCTTGTACAATTTTTCAATCGTTAATAAAATACGTTTTTATTCCTCCAATCAAATTCAAATACATTTCTTTTAACCTGTAGTGTATGACAATTGATGCTAATAAAGTTTTTTCAAATATTTATTCAATAATTAAATTTTTTAAATTTGGTGATCTAGGTCGGATTCGAACCATGAACCTTCATATTCAGAGTCTAGCGTGCTTTGACACTGCACCAACTTTCCAATACCAAGAAAACAATTTTTTAAAGAGGTATATGAATTGTTTTCCCCTATCTGGTTGTCGCCGAAACTTAAACTGTTGCCATGGTTACCACAAAATATCATAGTGCTGTAAGATTAAAAATGAATGAAACGAATAAAATAAACAAACTGGAAATAAGCAAGCAATATAAAATTTTTCTTTCTTGACCTCAGTAGGAATTTAATTAAAAAATTTTGTTATATCACTTGCTATGACTGTGATTTAACGAAAAATACGGAAAATTGTTTAAATTATTTTTAATATTATAGAATTATTGTGACAAAACAATCGTGTAAAAATTGGTTCCAGTCTTGGAGGTTTTTCAATGCGGTCGGTGAGTATATTGACTAATATCCCCTACGAAGTACGTTAGGTTGGGTCAGGTTAAGGTTTATGAATGTACGTAGGCCTAATATTGCAATATACAGTATAGATTCGTTTATCCGAACTGATTCCCACTGTGTGTCCGGATAAACAAACATATATTATACTAAATACAAAGCTACAGTTTACCTTTTAGAAAACATTTCTACTATTGAGTTGTATGTACAGTACTTTACTTCTTATCACTGTAATACAGCAAACAATTAGGTTTTAAACACAGAGTAGGCCTATTGTACTACTGAGTTGTATGTACAATACTTTACTTCTTATCACTGTAATACAGCAAACAATTAGGTTTTAAACACAGAGTAGGCCTATTGTACTACTGAGTTGTATGTACAATACTTTACTTCTTATCACTGTAATACAGCAAACAATTAGGTTTTAAACACAGAGTAGGCCTATTGTACTACTGAGTTGTATGTACAATACTTTACTTCTTATCACTGTAATACAGCAAACAATTAGGTTTTAAACACAGAGTAGGCCTATTGTACTACTGAGTTGTATGTACAATACTTTACTTCTTATCACTGTAATACAGCAAACAATTAGGTTTTAAACACAGAGTAGGCCTATTGTACTACTGAGTTGTATGTACAATACTTTACTTCTTATCACTGTAATACAGCAAACAATTAGGTTTTAAACACAGAGTAGGCCTATTGTACTACTGAGTTGTATGTACAATACTTTACTTCTTATCACTGTAATACAGCAAACAATTAGGTTTTAAACACAGAGTAGGCCTATTGTACTACTGAGTTGTATGTACAATACTTTACTTCTTATCACTGTAATACAGCAAACAATTAGGTTTTAAACACAGAGTAGGCCTATTGTACTACTGAGTTGTATGTACAATACTTTACTTCTTATCACTGTAATACAGCAAACAATTAGGTTTTAAACACAGAGTAGGCCTATTGTACTACTGAGTTGTATGTACAATACTTTACTTCTTATCACTGTAATACAGCAAACAATTAGGTTTTAAACACAGAGTAGGCCTATTGTACTACTGAGTTGTATGTACAATACTTTACTTCTTATCACTGTAATACAGCAAACAATTAGGTTTTAAACACAGAGTAGGCCTATTGTACTACTGAGTTGTATGTACAATACTTTACTTCTTATCACTGTAATACAGCAAACAATTAGGTTTTAAACACAGAGTAGGCCTATTGTACTACTGAGTTGTATGTACAATACTTTACTTCTTATCACTGTAATACAGCAAACAATTAGGTTTTAAACACAGAGTAGGCCTATTGTACTACTGAGTTGTATGTACAATACTTTACTTCTTATCACTGTAATACAGCAAACAATTAGGTTTTAAACACAGAGTAGGCCTATTGTACTACTGAGTTGTATGTACAATACTTTACTTCTTATCACTGTAATACAGCAAACAATTAGGTTTTAAACACAGAGTAGGCCTATTGTACTACTGAGTTGTATGTACAATACTTTACCTTTTATCACAGTAATACAGCAAACAATTAGGTTTTAAACACAGAGTAGGCCTATTGTACTACTGAGTTGTATGTACAATACTTTACTTCTTATCACTGTAATACAGCAAACAATTAGGTTTTAAACACAGAGTAGGCCTATTGTACTACTGAGTTGTATGTACAATACTTTACTTCTTATCACTGTAATACAGCAAACAATTAGGTTTTAAACACAGAGCAGGCCTATTGTACTACTGAGTTGTATGTACAATACTTTACTTCTTATCACTGTAATACAGCAAACAATTAGGTTTTAAACACAGAGTAGGCCTATTGTACTACTGAGTTGTATGTACAATACTTTACTTGTTATCACTGTAATACAGCAAACAATTAGGTTTTAAACACAGAGTAGGCCTATTGTACTACTGAGTTGTATGTACAATACTTTACTTCTTATCACTGTAATACAGCAAACAATTAGGTTTTAAACACAGAGTAGGCCTATTGTACTACTGAGTTGTATGTACAATACTTTACTTCTTATCACTGTAATACAGCAAACAATTAGGTTTTAAACACAGAGTAGGCCTATTGTACTACTGAGTTGTATGTACAATACTTTACTTCTTATCACTGTAATACAGCAAACAATTAGGTTTTAAACACAGAGTAGGCCTATTGTACTACTGAGTTGTATGTACAATACTTTCCTTCTTATCACTGTAATACAGCAAACAATTAGGTTTTAAACACAGTTAGGCCTATTGTACTACTGAGTTGTATGTACAATACTTTACTTGTTATCACTGTAATACAGCAAACAATTAGGTTTTAAACACAGAGTAGGCCTATTGTACTACTGAGTTGTATGTACAATACTTTACTTGTTATCACTGTAATACAGCAAACAATTAGGTTTTAAACACAGAGTAGGCCTATTGTACTACTGAGTTGTATGTACAATACTTTACTTGTTATCACTGTAATACAGCAAACAATTAGGTTTTAAACACAGAGTAGGCCTATTGTACTACTGAGTTGTATGTACAATACTTTACTTCTTATCACTGTAATACAGCAAACAATTAGGTTTTAAACACAGAGTAGGCCTATTGTACTACTGAGTTGTATGTACAATACTTTACTTCTTATCACTGTAATACAGCAAACAATTAGGTTTTAAACACAGAGTAGGCCTATTGTACTACTGAGTTGTATGTACAATACTTTACTTCTTATCACTGTAATACAGCAAACAATTAGGTTTTAAACACAGAGTAGGCCTATTGTACTACTGAGTTGTATGTACAATACTTTACTTCTTATCACTGTAATACAGCAAACAATTAGGTTTTAAACACAGAGTAGGCCTATTGTACTACTGAGTTGTATGTACAATACTTTACTTCTTATCACTGTAATACAGCAAACAATTAGGTTTTAAACACAGAGTAGGCCTATTGTACTACTGAGTTGTATGTACAATACTTTACTTCTTATCACTGTAATACAGCAAACAATTAGGTTTTAAACACAGAGTAGGCCTATTGTACTACTGAGTTGTATGTACAATACTTTACTTCTTATCACTGTAATACAGCAAACAATTAGGTTTTAAACACAGAGTAGGCCTATTGTACTACTGAGTTGTATGTACAATACTTTACTTCTTATCACTGTAATACAGCAAACAATTAGGTTTTAAACACAGAGTAGGCCTATTGTACTACTGAGTTGTATGTACAATACTTTACTTCTTATCACTGTAATACAGCAAACAATTAGGTTTTAAACACAGAGTAGGCCTATTGTACTACTGAGTTGTATGTACAATACTTTACTTCTTATCACTGTAATACAGCAAACAATTAGGTTTTAAACACAGAGTAGGCCTATTGTACTACTGAGTTGTATGTACAATACTTTACTTCTTATCACTGTAATACAGCAAACAATTAGGTTTTAAACACAGAGTAGGCCTATTGTACTACTGAGTTGTATGTACAATACTTTACTTCTTATCACTGTAATACAGCAAACAATTAGGTTTTAAACACAGAGTAGGCCTATTGTACTACTGAGTTGTATGTACAATACTTTACTTCTTATCACTGTAATACAGCAAACAATTAGGTTTTAAACACAGAGTAGGCCTATTGTACTACTGAGTTGTATGTACAATACTTTACTTCTTATCACTGTAATACAGCAAACAATTAGGTTTTAAACACAGAGTAGGCCTATTGTACTACTGAGTTGTATGTACAATACTTTACTTCTTATCACTGTAATACAGCAAACAATTAGGTTTTAAACACAGAGTAGGCCTATTGTACTACTGAGTTGTATGTACAATACTTTACTTCTTATCACTGTAATACAGCAAACAATTAGGTTTTAAACACAGAGTAGGCCTATTGTACTACTGAGTTGTATGTACAATACTTTACTTCTTATCACTGTAATACAGCAAACAATTAGGTTTTAAACACAGAGTAGGCCTATTGTACTACTGAGTTGTATGTACAATACTTTACTTCTTATCACTGTAATACAGCAAACAATTAGGTTTTAAACACAGAGTAGGCCTATTGTACTACTGAGTTGTATGTACAATACTTTACTTCTTATCACTGTAATACAGCAAACAATTAGGTTTTAAACACAGAGTAGGCCTATTGTACTACTGAGTTGTATGTACAATACTTTACTTCTTATCACTGTAATACAGCAAACAATTAGGTTTTAAACACAGAGTAGGCCTATTGTACTACTGAGTTGTATGTACAATACTTTACTTCTTATCACTGTAATACAGCAAACAATTAGGTTTTAAACACAGAGTAGGCCTATTGTACTACTGAGTTGTATGTACAATACTTTACTTCTTATCACTGTAATACAGCAAACAATTAGGTTTTAAACACAGAGTAGGCCTATTGTACTACTGAGTTGTATGTACAATACTTTACTTCTTATCACTGTAATACAGCAAACAATTAGGTTTTAAACACAGAGTAGGCCTATTGTACTACTGAGTTGTATGTACAATACTTTACTTCTTATCACTGTAATACAGCAAACAATTAGGTTTTAAACACAGAGTAGGCCTATTGTACTACTGATTTGTATGTACAATACTTTACTTCTTATCACTGTAATACAGCAAACAATT
>JBAIZL010000010.1:32846649-32852726 GCA_036971475.1 Prosapia bicincta | reverse complement strand
CTCAGTCAAAATACAAATACAAGAATTACAAGTGAATTGATGATGTTGGTACTGTTAGCCAACGAAAAGCTTTGAATTGTAAATTCAATTTTTATTCTTGTATTTGTATTTTGACTAAGTTCTTTATTAATACACAAGAATACATATTGCGATATTTATATATATATATATATATATATATATATATATATATATATATATATATATATATATATATATACATATATATATATATATATACGTATATATATATATATATATATATATATATATATATATATATATATACATATACATATATATATACATATATATATATATACATATATATATATATATATATATATATATATATATATATATATATATATATATATATATATATACATATACATATATATATATATATATATATATATATACATATATATATATATATATATACATATATATATATATATATATATATATATATATATATATATATATATGCTAATTAGTTATTATTATTCAAAATTATTATTACTCTTATGACGAAATGTTTTCTTATACATATATATAGTTTCGTAATCCAAATTTTGAAAGAAAAATTGTGGAAGCTTGGTAAGTCGTACAGAGCTGGGATATTGCTTAAATTAAAGGTATTGACACAAAGGAGCAAGACAAAATATAGATTTTTCTCAATTTACAACATTTATAAGGTTTTGAGGAACGTAAAGTTACCAAATATCTCCATAAGAAATATATTGCAATGAAAAACAGCTCAGTATGATTTTCAAATATTTCAGCTGAGAAACAGCTGTACAAATCTTATATTAAAAACAGCTGAGTACAAATATTTTAACAGTATTAAAGAATAATTAGACATATGAACTTCAAGATCAGTTTTAGGTAATGGAGTACGTTTTATCGTGCTAGATATGTTTGACAAGTGTATTAAATTAGAAATAATCACTGGTTCTGGAAAAGGAAACATATTTCTACCAATAAAAAATTAATATCAACAGATACTGATATGCCATCTCAAACGAAAAGGAACAGATATCCTTTAAAACTTACATTTTCAATAACTAGACTATAAGTAAAGCTTCAATCGACCAAACCTGTTTTTACACATGATCAACTTTATGTTGCACTAAGTCGAGTAAAATGCACTATAGATTAAAGATACATATTGATAATACGATTGGTCAACAAAATCAAATCGAAAATACATTCACAAAAATATGTAGTTTATGAGAAACTTTTGTTATGAAAAATCTGAATTATATTAAATTATTTTTTATTAAAAAATAAAATTACTTCTCAAAAGATTAAGATTTGTTTCATTACGAATAGGGGCATTGGCCCCTACATTCCTAGTCTTATATATTTAATTTCGTAAACCGAATTTTAAGAGAAAAATTGTGGGAGCTTGGAAGGTCGTACAGAGCTGTAAGACGACTCAAATTAAAGGTATTGACATGAAGGAGCGGGGAAAAATTGATTTTTCTTAATTTACAACATATATAGGGTTTTGGGAAACTTAAAATACATAAAATCTTCTTTAAAAATACATTGCAATGTAAAACAGCTCAGTATGATTCTCAAATATTTCAGCTGAGATTCAGCTGTACAAATATTATATTAAAAACAGCTGAGTACAAATATTTTAACAGTATTCAAGGTTAATTAGACATATGAACTTAGGATCAGGTTTTGTTAATGGAGTATGTCTTATCATACTAGATATGTTTGACAAGTGTATTAAATTACAAACAATCACTGGTTCTGGAAAAGAGAACATATTTTTACCAAGAATTAAATTATTATCAACAGATGCTAACATGCCATTTCAAATGAAAAGGAACCAAATTCCTTTAGGACTTACATTTTCCATCAACTATAAATAAGGCTTAGAATCAAACATTCTTAAGAGCAGGGCTTCAACTGACCAAATCTGCATTTCACATGGTCAACGTTATGTTGCACTATGTCGAGTAAAATCTCAAGATGAGTTAAAGAGACATATTGGAAAAAAGGATATTGAAAAATGGGGCCCATTAACTATATTGAATACCTTAAGCCTTTCTCGAAAGGTTGTTTTCCATATAAAACTAAAATTGATTTATTATTAAATTTAATGAATGAATTATTATTTTAAAAACGGTATTCACATAACGCGTAGGTACACAAAATTTATTTGAACTTGAGGGAATGTATAAAATGTATTTTATTATCGTTTGTATATATAGACCTATATATATGCCCTACATACATACATACATATATATATATATATATATATATATATATATATATATATATATATATATATATATAGGTGAGAAGGTCTATATAGTGTAAACTAATAGAATGAATTTCAAAACAATCCAAATAACACAAGGCTGTACGCCGGATTCCAATATTGTTGCGCTGCTCTTGACAGCGAACCTACAGATATGCCACATCGCGTATTACTCATTACGCTTGCGTAGCGTTTTCCATAAATTATTCGATGAGTTACACATAGGCGTGTTGGTCAGGCTGCAGTTTAACGAAAGCAATCAAGAAGGCGTGTGCCCCCTCCTACAAACTAGGTTTAATTTCTACAGATTCTGCCTTAGACGGTAGCGGGTGGGATTCCAGTCGAACAAGTTTCATCCAATATCTGGCCCCATTGCCCGTCGAGTACCATGGCTGGTGCGGTTCCACCATCTCTTCACGCCTCAACGCCTCCAGCAAGGCCCTTCCGATACATTACACACGGAGCTAGATAAATCCAAGAGATAACTACCTTGGACCGGCTAATTTACCGATAATACCTGTAAGTCGGAAACGACGACTTTATCCACTAACATGTTTGATCTGCGATACAAAAAACTAGATTTAGAAATTATTGGACGTAGTAGAGGATACTATAAAAATACTTAATTGTCTGGGAGAAGACAAAAATGTATTATTATTTAATTCAAGCAATACTTAATGCCATTATTCTAGATAAATTATTTCTAAGTAACTAACTTTCTAATTTTTTGAACCGAAGGAAACACTCACACCCAAATAAATATTTTGAATAGCCATTCTTAACTAAATAAAATTTGTAAAAAAATATTTTTTTTTAGGTACTTTCTTTGTAAACAGACAATATCAGCCAAATTAACCGTACATCTTCTAACACATCTCTAAGTGTGTGTGTGTGTGTGTGTGTGTGTGTGTGTGTGTGTATGTGAGTGTGTGTGTGTGTATGTGTGTGTGTGTGTGTGTGTGTGTGTGTGTGTGGGTTTGTGTTAGTGTGTGTATGTGTGGGTTTGGGTTTGTATGTGTGTGAGTGTGTGTGTGTGTGTGTGTGTGTGTGTGTGTGTGTGTGTGTGTGTGTGTTTGTGTGTGTGTGTGTGTGTGTGTGTGGGTAGATGGGTGTGTATGTGTATGTGTATATGTGTGTGTGTGTGTGTGTATGTGTGTGTGTGTGTGTGGGTGGGTGGGTGTGTGTGGGTGGGTGGGTGTGTGTGTGTGCGCGTGTGTGTGTGTGAATGTGTGTGTTAGTGTGTGTTCTTAACGACCTTTTCTCCTGCCTTACTTTGGCCCTTTCTTTTCATCAATTGCTAAGTCAGTAAGAAAGTAATGGTTTATCCATTGACTACGAACCTAATTTCATAGACCTGTGCCTCAAGGAATAAACCTCTCAGAGGAACCAACCCCTGAATTTTTGATAAAACCAATTAGCCTCCGATAAGCCCTGTTCAAGCTCCTTTTCGGGTAGTGGAATCTTTGAGAGACACTTGTGATTTAAAGACTATACCTGGATACCTAGTGAACTTATCTTATTTAGAATGAAAACACAGCTAATTGGAAAATATACCTTTTTATTTATTTTTTCCAAGGTTCAAATTAATTATTATTGTTTTTATTTAATTTAACAGGATTTTCTTGACTAATTACTTTTCAAAATGTCATACAACTTGCCATTGAATTAAACATTATTATCTCATTCTATGTTTTTAAATTTTCTTATTATCATTAATTTTATATATATAATTTAAATTATCAAATTTACCATAATTTGTTTTGTATATAGTTTTGATTGTTACAGTTAAATTTACCATATTTTAAAATCTGATTCTTTTTCAAACACTTAATATTACTATTTAATGCCTTTAGGCTAGGCCTTGAACAATTAACTTCTTTAGAAATTATTCATTAGAAATTTACTTAGAAAAAGCCATATAAGATATACATCTTTATACCTAATCCATACATTCCCACAGCGATGGGAATGGAAAGTCAATTTTGAATCTTTGTTACTTAAATTTGGGTAACCTAAGAGAGTTGACTAATCAGTCCCTTAGGTTATTCCCATCTTATTTAATTTTGAATTTAAGTTAATATAATTTGAAGTAAAATGGTATTAAAAAAGAATAATTAAATTGATTATATAACCTTGTACTGTAGAAATCTTTTTATCTTCATTAATGTTGTCATCTGTCGGTCTCGTTACATCTTCAAGGGTCTTGGTAGGTAGGCGTCTCTCCATAATTTCGGTTAATCTTCTTATTTTCTTTAATTTTGCATTTTGGTGGTCGAAATTTTGTTCTGGGTATATATGAGCCCTTGCTCATATATATCTTCCTTCCCCTGTTCACATCGTAGCACTTTTTACTCTGTTTCTAGCACATTTTTTCTTGTCCTGGTAGCATGGTACAAAAACACGTCAGCTCGCCTTGAGAGCCTAATGCATTCTAATTCTGGATAGCGTCTCTTTTTTGAGGCCCCACTTCATAGTATCCATTTTTCAACTTTTGACCAATCAGAAAGCCGTTGCCATGGCAATTGACTTTGTTTGTTCGGAAATTCTGAACTAAGATTAGTTTCACTTTTTGTAAAAGGCGTTTCTGTATTCTGATGTGTCCTTTCCATTTTTACCTTTTATTTAATAACATATTTGACTTTATTTCTTCTTATTTAATTTAATTTACTTTTTAAAATTCCTAATCCAAAGTTCGACTGTAGCGCTTTCGTTTCGTAGTGACAAGATTTATAATCAATACCCTAAGCGGATTTTTCCGGAATCAAATATGACTGCTTGTAGTATGACCTAATTTCTAGGCTATTACATTTTAACATTTAATCTTTACTTTTACATAAATACTATTTTCCCTAGCTAGGCCTAATTTACTTTCCTCACATCTTATAAATTTACATTCTTTATTCCTGATTATATTTAATTACAATTATTTTAATAGCCGGCATCTAGGCCGAGTTTGTTATACTACACAATTGCCGTCTTTTTTGTATACATAATTTAGGCTATCCACTTTGAAGTGATAATTTTTCTTATTGATTATAATTTATGTATTTTAAGTCTAAAGTTATTTCTAATTTTCTTCATTTTACTATTATTTACCCTAGTTTTAATATTATTATTATTATTATAATGCTTTAGAATTTTTACATATAAATTTAGCCAATTATTTAACCAGGTTAGGTTTGAATCTGGTATTCTGTACAATTACCCTGATTCTTTGCATCGAACATTCTGGCCGCTGCAAAATTCCCCCCTTTTTAAAATATGAAAATTTTGGTTCTTCTCTCCCTGGAAACAGATAAACATAATTAATAACATATTTGTGAAAAGTAACATTAACACTTATACTAATTTATATTAAAATTTTCATATTCCTTTCATTAATCTACTATTTCTATTCATCTTCATAACTTAATTAATTTTACTAAAGTTCACAATTTACTCTCCTGTCCCTTTCACTCACATATATATCATTGTCACATTAGTCACTTCACATTCTATTTACTCATTTATTACTCCTGTCCTTAGTCACATTCTTTTTTATTTAATCTTATTTCAAGTTTATATTAACTATACAATATTGTATATTGTAATCCTTATATTACACATTCATTGTCGTTTAACACAACATTTACTTTAATAAATTCAATGAATCCCGTTCATTTAACATATGGCTTTTTCTTTTACTTTTAATACTGATTTTATATTATTAGTCCTATGTATTTGGATTATGTTACTGCTTTAATCTACTACTTAGATTTATTTTGCATTTTTATTTTTATTACTTAACCGT
>JBAIZL010000010.1:32674149-32829149 GCA_036971475.1 Prosapia bicincta | reverse complement strand
TAGATCGCTACAAACGATAGTATTCTTTCAACAGCACTACAGGCATCAAAAAAAATTACAAAACCACTACAGGCTAATATTTCTTACTAGATCGCTACTGATGGCATGGTTCTTAAAGACATCACAAATCTTAAATCTGGTCCACTAAATCCTGCTCCTACTCCTTCCTTCATCTTGGACCCATCCGTGAACCAGATTTCAACATGTTTGGGTCTACACTCTGCCCATGGCTCTCTTGCAGGAATATGGATTTTGTACTTTCCTTTTTCCGTTTTAAGAGACAGTATCTTATCCTGAGGTTCAATTCAGAGCTCCTTCAGTGAATCCCCAAAAGCTGTTTATGACGTTTGCTACTTGTCTTCCACAGCCCGGTATAACTCTGCCGGTATGCAGTTTTCATTGCCTCCATCTTCATTTGAAGACTCAAGGATGGAAAACCTAACATAACTCTCATGGCCGCAAATGGTGTGCTTCTCCTAGTAGCTGTTATGCCTTTAAGGAAGAGCCCCTGCGTGCGGTCCAGCACTCTTTTACTTGTTTCTTTATGTGCCCTGTCCCACCATACGATTGAGGAAAAGACCAACCTCGGCACCACAATGGCGGAATAAATCCAGTTCATCTTAGGTGGACCCAAACCCCATTTCTTGCAGCCTATTGCTCCTCTTTATTGCCAGAACGTAGCTATGGCTTTTTTTCACTTATCCTACAAGTGCTCACGCCAGAGTAGCTTCCTATCCAGAATATCTCCCAGATATTTAGCGCTCTCGACATAGCTTATTTTCGTATTACCGATTTCCATCATCTTTAGCGATTTAGTTTTATATCGCTTAGTGAAGATGAGTGTCACACATTTCTCCCCTTGATTGCATAGTACTTTTTCCATGCCCCATGCTTCTGTTACCTTGAGTTCCTCCTGAAGCAGGTCTTTGAGGACTTCTTTAAATGGCCTCCTAACAAGGATAGCTATGTCGTCCGCATATCCTACCACCTTGACACCCATTCCACTGAGCGTCCTTAGTAGACCGTCCACGACAAGACTCCACAGCACAGGGGATAACACTCCACCCTGCGGGCAGCCCTCCGAGACCATCCCATTTATCGTATACCCAGTCCAGGATGCAGTACTTATACGGTTTTCCAAGGAACTCATAATCCAATTTATAATTCCATAAGAAATCCCGTGATCCATAGCTGCTCTATCCATAGATGGTTAGCCTAGAGATACTATTAAAAGCCCCTTCCACATCAAGAAAAGCACCAATACATATCCCTTTGTTGTTGATCTGACCCTTAATAAAGTCCACAACCGACAACAGCGCAGTCTCCACTGACCTACCAGTTCGGTAGGCCTGTTGGTCCTGATGAAGCGGATACTGCTTCAGAGGCCATCCTTCAAAATAGTGGTCCACCAGCCTTTCCAGTGTCTTTAACAAGAAAGATTTAAGGCTGATAGGTCTGAAGTCCTTTACCTCTGTATACGCTTTCTTCCCGGTTTGGGGATAAAGATAACTTTCGTTTTGAGCCACTGCCCCGGCGTGTAACCAAAGGCAACACATCCCCTGAGTAATCCTGTCAGTGGCCCTATAATTTCCTCCAAGCAAATTTAGTAGTAATTCTGGAGTAATATTATCTAATCCAGGCCCTTTAAAAGGATCAAAAGACAGAATCGCCTCTCTCACCTTTTGCGCTGAGATCACCTGCTCAGCAATATTCCAGTCTGCCCTTATCACAGTATGGTGGAGGTTTTGAGCACCGTCCCCTACCGGTCTAATATCGGGAAAACTGTTCCTCATAAGCAGACGAAGGGTTTCCTCCGGGGTGTCAGCAAAGCTATCATCTGCCTTCTTGATAAACTTAAGCTCTTCCCTTGGTCCATCTGCTAACACCTTAAATAGTCTAGCAGTTTCACTCAGTGTGCTTGTCTCTGAGCACTACTTTTCCCAAGAAGCACGTTTAACCTCTTTTATAGGATTTTTATAGAGACACTGCCTGTCTTTATATGCCTGCCATGTCTCCACCATATTCTTCTTCCTTTCTCTATTAAAGAGCCTTCTAGTCTCTTTCCGTCTTGCTTCTAACTCGCTGTTCCACTTAAGCTTACCACGCCCAGTGTTTATCCACGAGAGATAGCAATTTTCCTGGAAATTTCAGTCCTAATGTAGGCCTCAGTATTTTCCAGTTCGTTTGATGTACCATACTTACCACGGAAGTCTGACATTCGCCTCCTCACCGAGAACTTAAAACCTTCCCAGTTTGTCTTTCTCGGGTTCCTAAACCACACCTCATGGGAGACAACTCCCCTCATCGTAGTAGTAATGATCCGGTGATCCGACATGGAGGGTTCATCCGCAACCTGCCATTCATGCACCCTCCTTGCCATCTGTCTATTACAGAAGGTGATATCTAATACCTCCATTCTGTTTGAAGTGGCAAATGTTGGCTCGGCACCTGTGTTTAAAACCACAAGGTTTTCTTCACAAGGAGCTCCTCGCCTCTCTCTTTTTTGTCTGTGCTGCCCCACACCTCATTATGAGCATTGGCATCACAGCCCACTAAGATTCCTATATTCCTCTCCCTGCAGTACCAAACTAACTTACGTAATTCTACAGAGAGCGATTCTCTATTGTGAGCGCAGTAAATGGAGGCCACGATGAACTCCCTGCTCCCACTTACCTCCCTCTTACCTCGAATTTTAACCACCGCAGGGTCCCTGGCTGAGAATTCTTGAATCAGCGTGGCTTGTAGTCCTCTGAATACCACACATGCCCTGTGCCCCTCATGTTTCTCACTTGTGTAGGTGCGCCCAGCTTCAGCCAGGCCCCTTATATACGGTTCCTGACCAGCCACGGTTGTTGCACCAGCGCAAGCGTTGGTAATGTGTGCCTCACACATTAGGACCACCGAGGCGCTTTTACTGTGGTGCAAGGTAATTTGCAGCATCATTGCTTGAGGGTCGGCCATATCCAACTAACCCCTACGACTTCTCTTGATTCTCCCTCTCTTCTTTCTCTTCCGGGTCCTTAGAAGTCCACATAAAAGTGACCTCTCCAGTCCTCAGCAAGACCTTCCCATCTCTTGCCTTGAGATATCTGGCTGATGCCTCATCCAATCCTAGGCGAGGAGACTTGCAGGTCCCAGCTCAATGCACTGTAGGATCTTCCACTTCGAAGTGTCAATTTCTGGGTTCTGCATCCTCATGAGTTTGACCAACTGAGTGGCCTCCCTTGTTGATGGCGGTACGAGCACCGACACTTTCACCCTTTTGATCAGTTCACCAAGCAGAACTAGCCTTGCCTGAGTCCCGTCCTCGAGCTTAACTGACGGTACCACTTCTCTCAGCCATTTTGCCGATTCCTCCTCAGCAGAAATAAATGCTGCAACTCCATCCCTTAAGTATGTGTCCCTGAACCGAGGAACAAAACCTCTCCTAGAAATGTCCAAAAGTCGGTTCATGACGGTGCCCTTAAGTTGGTCGAACGCCGCCATCTCCATCCTCATGCATACACTATCCCCAAAGGTCACTAGTACTTCGGTAGGTTGGCGGAGATCGACGAGAAAGACGGCCCTCCCGACCCAGCAGGCCTAGACCCTCGTCTATTCCTCTTGACCTCCGACTCTGGAGTAGGATTAGAAGTACTCCTTTCCTTAGTCTTCCTCTCTTTCTCTTGTCGTATTAAGGTCCTACCAGATCCAAAATACACAAAGGGCTATAAAGATGTAATCTTAACACAGTAAGATAAATAACATACAAATTGACTCATATAGTAAATTATATCTTGAAAAATTGCCTTGAAATTCTGAATAGGCCCATTTATCTCTAAATAATTATTAGCTATGAATTGAACTATATAGGCCTACAGTGCAGGCCTATAGGCTAACTGTAGGCTTATAGGTTTCTTTTCAAAGCTAATATTTTATACATTTTTAATTTCTCTTGCTATATCCTACACATGCTACTTGTAGGTCAACAAGTATAATAAAATTTAGCCTACGTACATTACTAGTAGGAGTGTAGTGTGGGTTTAATATGAAAAACATACCCTATAGTCTATGCTTGAATGTGTATGTGCATGTGTGTGTTTAAATGTGTGTGTGTGTGTGTGTTTAAATGTGTGTGCGTGTAAGTGTGTGTGTGTGTTTGTGTGTGTGTGCGTGTGTATGTGTATTAATGTGCGTGTGTGCGCACGCGCGCGCGCGCGCGTGTGTGTGTGTGTGTGTATGAATATGTATGTGCGTGCGTGCGTGAGTGTGTGAGTGTGTGTGTGTGTGTGTGTGTGTGTGTGTGTGTGTGTTTGTGTGTGTGTGTGTGTGTGTGTGTGTGTGTGTGTGTGTGTGTGTGTGTGTGTGTGTGTGTGTGTGTGTGTGTGTGTGTGTGTGTATGTATGTATTAATGTGTATGTGCGCGCGCGCACGTGTGTGTGTGTGTGTGTGTATGAATGTGTGTGTGTGTGTGTGTGTGTGTGTGTGTGTGTGTGTGTGTGTGTGTGTGTGTGTGTGTGTGTGTGTGTGTGTGTGTGTGTGTGTGTGTGTGTGTGTGTACGCTCTTGTATGTATTTGTGTGCTTGCGAATGTGTAGTGTGAATACAAGGTACTACATTTATCATCCAAGAAAACTACTAGGTAATTATTTATCAGAAGACAATAAGTCATTTCCGAAATTTATATCACTACGCTTACAGTAAAACACCTCCAGATTAAATTTTAACCTTGTAGGCCTACATTTATCTTCCTATCTTAACTAATATATTAATTGACTATGCCCTATATAGCTTAGCCTATAAGATGTTCCGGAGACGCAATACCCCTAACTTTGGACGATTCGACAATTTTCAGTATCGATAAATACTAGTCCTGTTTAAACATAAAAGTATAATTAAAACCTAAACACTGCCTAAGTTGTGAAAGTAATATCGATTAGGAATAAAAACTTGCATAAAGAACTATATACTTCATGTAGGTTTATATACACAAGGCAACTAAGGTTATATAGGCTACTACAATTATTGCTAACATCAACCTTTACCTACGTAGGCCTATATACCAACACAATAACTTATCCCTTATAGGCTATAACTGAAGCAACAATTGATACATTTCATCAGTTTTATATTTCGGTTATCTAACTTTTCACTTATTCGTAGGCTCTTATTAATAATCCCACTAGCCTTAAGACAAGAATTTTTAAAAAAGACTAATACAATAATATTGTTAAAAAATATGACAGTAATTTTCTTTCTATTCCTAACTTTCTATTTCTTTGGATGTGTAGACAGTAGCATCTTCGAAACAATCTTATCGTTGAAACTGATTATAAAACTCAATAGTAATGTATTATATTCATGTCATCCGTATCTGTAAAGACCAGTAATTGCATGACATTAATTTTGAAATATAAATAATAATAAAAGCTATGATAAAATTGTAGTGGGTAACCAACCCATCCTCTGATGTTCTTTATTTGTAACCGACTAACTGCCATTAAACATTGAGATTGCATTGTGCATTACATTGCCATCATGTACATGGAACAATGCCAGTTGCCAGTGAGTGACTAAAGACTTGTGTTTAATTCTAAACTAATAGAAACAATAAATACTCCTCATTACAGCTGTGGGAGTGACTTGCGACTATAGGTAGCCGCCCCGTATCAAGCCCAGCCCCTTTATTTCTAATGTTTCCATTTACCGCCGCTAGGTGTCAACACTTACCGAGTCTCTTTCAAGTCAGCTGTTCACATGAGAAACTTGCATTTGTTTACAATATGTTGAAAAATAACTTTCAGTATAAAAAAATTGCATTTGTCTTATTTGTTTTTAAACATTTCTTTCAACAACTTTATTTTTCATTCAATAACAGTATCGTAAGAATTCTGAAGGCAAGAATCTATCAAACAATATGTGAAACAAAACACTTTGAAATCAGGAAAAATTAATAAAAAAGTATGAAAACGCCACATTGTTTTTTTAAAACCTCTACTATAGTAATTAATTACTCAAAAAAAAGAAATGAATATTCAAACACTATTATTCAGTCTAATCCTGTAACATAATAATACCCTAACAGTATGCTTATTGGTTATTTGTGTAAAATGCAAACGTTAAAATATTATATAGACTGTATATTTTGGGAGTTTATCTACATTAAGACGATATATTTAGAATTTTGTAAATTAACCTAAAATTGCGATTTAATATTTTTTAATATTTAATATATTAGATATTTTTCACTCAAAATAAATATAATCACAACAGAATATCAACCCTTCAGGCCATACTTTAAATTTACAAAACATTCTATAATCAGGCATCAAATACCACCCCCCCCACACAATATATAATGGTGAATGAATGTTTCATTTTTATAGATGTAAATGTAGCTAGGAAAAAAAATATATAACTGTTGTACATAAGGTAAATAGAATGAGAAAAGATAAATTATGTAACATTAGGCACGCCGAAAGTCCTACTGACTTCTAATGCTAACAATTTTTTGGTAATTATAAAATTTTACTAACTCTTTTGACACAGGTATTTAGAAGTTCATGAAGTACAGTTTCGTTTCTAAGGTACTAAATGACGTCACTTGTTTATGTTAATGTGGTCTGGCGTTGCTCCACAACGATTTTTTCCCTTTAGACTTTGTAGGCTTTACATTGAATAGATTTTAACATGTTATGCATTTTAGTCATGTCTCTAGGCTCATCAACTGTTCATATTACAGTAGGTCTAGATGCTGCGTTTAAGTAAACTATTTTTATAATGAAAAGACAAAGTCTATCCACTCGCTGGGACAAGTGAAAGTTCGGGTATGAACAACTTGTTTTAGTATTCTATTAATTGATAGAGGTTCGTTGGACCGAAAAAACTATGTTAAAGTTTGAATGCGTAGCAACTGTTGTATTCTTACGTCTGAAATACTTTCGTGACAAACCATTTGATGAGTATACTGAACTGATTGGATGTGGGTATTAGCCTATTTTTTATATAAGTCTAATTATTTTTATATTTGGTTCTCTTATCAAAAAATGGATAGAGCCATTTAATAGACGCGTTTTAAATTAATCGAATTTATATTTAAATTATATTTATGTATGTCACATTTTATATCTTTAAAGGCATATTCATATGACTTAGAGAATAATTCAAATAAGTTGATTGAATAAAAAGTTCACTTCAACTACATATCTTATTTTAATGGTTAAAAGAAATATTTTTTAATTTTATAAAGATAATCGAAACAATTACTAATTTCTAGCTATTAAGAAATTGATGAGATAAAAAACATTTCTTTTAGAGCTAAATTAATATTTTCTGCTGGACCGGCTGATTTAACCTAGTTGATATCCCACACTTAGACCTGGACCACCTAGATAAACAGCCATAATATTTCCCATTTTCATGTTTGTAATCGCAATATACACCGTGCTTCATTAATTGATCTACATAACGAGAAAACTGATCGTTTATTTTATGTTTTATCTTTAAAGAAGCTACGCTAGAGTGACGAATCTCAACAAAGGCCTTATTTTTCGGTTTCGTTCGTTAATTAGTAGGCCTATGACAGTTAGGCCTAGTGAAGTGGACATATCTAGGCCTGATTTAAAATAGTAACTGTAAAATACACCTGTTGAAACAATTATATCTTTACAGACGTAATTAAAGTGCGTCAGAACTATTTTTTACTGATACCATCCATAAATGTTTCCAATAATCAATTCAGTAATAGTTCTTAACGATTAGTTCTTAGTATTAACGATTAGGCATGTTAATTATCCTAGCAGTATTAGGTCTGCTTGTTCTAAACGAGTCATCCTTTCAAACCTCTATCTAACCAAAACGTTTCCGACATTATGAGTGCTGATAAATGCAATGGTAGGCTTGCTAGTTGTCCTTAGGTTTGTGAATCAATTAGTAAGTCCACTTTTACGCAAGGCCAGAAGGAATTCTGTGGAACGCAAATCCCACAGGGGCCTTACAAATGAACAGCCCTTTACTGGTATCGCCATATGAAACTCCAGAACACATAAAGGAATTGGTAATTTCTTTGCACGGCCAAACAAACGTTGTGGCTCGTATTAGCACAACGCAGCTCAGCCCCTACCTAGCTTAAAATTACTTGCGTGAGTAGGTGGGAAATTGAATGCTGAAATGACTCCATTGTAACAACAATGGATATGGACGTATTAGGTTATAATTACATGCGTGAGTAAGTGGGAAATTGCATACTGAAATGACTCCATTTGTAACAACAATAGATATGTACATAACAGCTTGTAATTACATGCGTGATTAGGTGGGAAATTGCATGCTGAAATTACTCCATTTGTAACAACAATCGATATGTACATAATAGCTTATAATTACATGCGTGAATAGGTAGGAAATTACATGCTGAAATGACTCCATTTGTAACAACAATGGATATGAACATATTAGGTTATAATTACATGCGTGAGTAAGTGGGAAATTGCATGCTGAAATTACTCCATTTGTAACAACAATCGATATGTACATAATAGCTTATAATTACATGCGTGAATAGGTAGGAAATTACATGCTGAAATGACTCCATTTGTAACAACAATAGATATGAACATATTAGGTTATAATTACATGCGTGAGTAAGTGGGAAATTGCATGCTGAAATGACTCCATTTGTAACAACAATAGATATGTACATAATACCTTATAATTACATGCGTGAGTAGGTAGGAAATTGCATGCTGAAATGACTCCATTTGTAACAACAATAGATATGAACATATTAGGTTATAATTACATGCGTGAGTAAGTGGGAAATTGCATGCTGAAATTACTCCATTTGTAACAACAATAGATATGTACATAATACCTTATAATTACATGCGTGAGTAGGTAGGAAATTGCATGCTGAAATGACTCCATTTGTAACAACAATAGATATGAACATATTAGGTTATAATTACATGCGTAAGTGGGAAATTGCATGCTGAAATGACTGCATTTGTAAAGATAAAAGTGATGTATATATTACCTTATAATTACAAGCATGAGTAAGTGGGACACCGAATACCGATATCTCCGTCTGTAACGGCAAAAATGATGTACATTTCACCTTATAATTAGGCCTACATGTTCCAGAAAGTGGGAAATTAATTGCTGAAATGTTTCAGTTTGTAACGACAATATTTAAGTTTTAATTTCCATGCACGATTACGTGGGAAATTGCATAATGATATTAAACAATAAAATTGATGTATATTAGAGCTTTTAATTACATGCATAAATAAGTGAAACACCGAATGCCGATATCGCCGATTGTAACGAGGCAAGTGATGTACATATTACCTTATAATTACATGCATGAGTAAGTAGAAAGTTGCATTCTCAAATTTCTCTATTTGTGACGAAATAAGTGATGTACATATTACCTTATAATTACATGTATGAGTAAGTAGAAAGTTGCGTTCTGAAGTTTCTCTATTTGTGACGAAATAAGTGATGTACATATTACCTTACAATTACATGTATGAGCAAGTGGGAAATTGCATGCTGAAATGTCTACGTTTCTGGCGACAAAAGTGATGTACATTATACCTCATAATTACGTACATGATTAAGTGGGAAATTGGATGCTGAAATGTTTCTATTTGTGACGAAAAAAGTGATGTACATATTACTTTATAATTACATGCGTGAGTAAGTGGGAAATTGCGTTCTTAAAAGTCTCTACTTGTGACGAAAAAAGTGATGTACATATTACCTTATATTTACTTGCATGAGTAAGTGGGATATTGGATGCTAAATTGTCTCCGTTTCTGGCGTCAAACGTTATGTACATAATACCTTAAAATTATATGCACGAGTAAGTGGTAATTTGAGTGCTGAAATGTCTACGTTTTCGACGACAAAAGTTATGTACATATTACCTTTTATTTACAAACATGAGTAAGTGAGAAATTGGATGCTGAAATGTCGCCGTTTGTGACGTCAAACGTTATGTAGATATTACCCTTTTTACATGCATGAGGTAATATGTTAAAGTAGAAAGTGGTAATTTAAATGCTGAAATGTCACTTACATGCATGAGTAAGTGAAACACCGAATGCCGATATCGCCGATTGTAACGAGGTAAGTGATGTACATATTACCTTATAATTATATGCATGGGTAAGAGGGAAATTTCGTTGTGAAATGTTCCTTTTTGTGACGACAAATGTATTGTACGCATCACACTAACTGTATATGCATGAGTAAGTAGAAAGTTGCATTCTGAAATTTCTCTATTTGTGACGAAATAAGTGATGTACATATTACCTTATAATTACATGCATGAGTAAGTGGGAAATTGCATGCTGAAATGTCTACGTTTCTGGCGACAAAAGAGATGTACATTATACCTCATAATTACGTACATGATTAAGTGGGAAATTGGATGCTGAAATGTTTCTATTTGTGACGAAAATAGTAATGTACATATTACCTTATAATTGCATACATGATTAGGTGGGAAATTCGATACTGAAATGTTTCTATTTGTGACGAAAAAAAGTGATGTACATATTACCTTATAATTACATGCATGAGTAAGTAGAAAGTTGCATTCTGAAATTTCTCTATTTGTGACGAAATAAGTGATGTACATATTACCTTATAATTATATGCACGAGTAAGTGGTAATTTGAGTGCTGAAATGTCTACGTTTTCGACGACAAAAGTTATGTACATAATACCTTATATTTACAAGCATGAGTAAGTGAGAAATTGGATGCTGAAATGTCGCCGTTTGTGACGTCAAACGTTATGTAGATATTACCCTATATTTACATGCATGAGGTAATATGTTAAAGTGGAAAGTGGTAATTTAAATGCTGAAATGTCTACGTTTTTGACGACAAAAGTGATGTACATTATACCTTATAATTACATACATGATTAAGTGGGAAATTGGATACTGAAATGTCGCAGTTTGTGACGTCAAACGTTATGTAGATATTACCCTATAATTACATGCATGAGGTAATATGTTAAAGTGGAAAGTGGTAATTTAAATGCTGAAATGTCTACGTTTTTGACGACAAAAATTATGTACATTACCTTATAATTACATACATGATTAAGTGGGAAATCGGATGCTGAAATGTGTCCGTTTGTGACTTGAACGTTATGCAGATATTACGTAAAAAGTTATTACTATCATTTTAAAAATATCAATCACTTTTACTTAGTTTATGAATATCAGTTCTTTAAATTTTGTAAATTTGTGAAAGCTTTCTGAGACACAACGTTTTCGATCGCTCCGTGGCGATCTCTCATCAGTGTCTTCTGCTTGGAGTTGTTGTTAGGTTATGCGGTGACAATTTTAAAGGCAGGTTTTCGATAGGTTATCAAGAGTATATGAGATTTGTAAGCATTTTTCCAAGCAGAAAACACTGATGAGAGATCGGCACGGAGCGATCAAAAGCATTCTGTCTTAGTAAGTTTTAGAAATTAACAAAATTTAAAGTTCATATAATCAAAAACTAAGTAAAAGTGATTAATTACGTTTCATCGAACGAAATGGACTATAAAATTCAAGAGTTTAATATTATTGAAAACGTGTTTACAAATCAAGGTCTTAATGTATTATGGATACATTATTAAATATAATGTAGCTATTACGAGCAATTTTGCTAAAAATATTGATTCGTTTAAACAAAAAAGTTTTAGAAATTTGAACATTAATTAAATAGACTTCTTTAGAAATAAAAACCATGCAATATTTTTGTAATTAATTTTATCTCTAATGAACAGCTCTATAATTTTTTTTCTAATCATAATTTTCAATTTGATTTTAATATTTGTATAGGAACGAAGTTTTACTTTTTAATATAGCGTATATCTAGATTTGACGTGAAGGACGTCCTAATCGGATTAAACAGAAGGCACTGGTGTCGTGAAATCACAAATTCAACAGTTGACTGCTTCACTTCAATCTAAAGTAGAGGTACGCTGTTAAGAACGTTAATCGAAATTTTACATTGTTTGTGGCTACGTATTTGGAGACAGTTTTTTAAATAATTTTGTTCTTAATTTATCGTTTTCTATGAAAATAATTGACATATACATATACATATATATTTGTCAAGCTATATCCTTTGAAATTTTAAAATACTTGGACATGTTGTTAAACGTGTAATTGAAACTCCATTTAATTGAATTGTTCTGAACATTACTTGATAAGTTCACTATAATTAGTCGACTCATTTGGTAATCCTACTTAATGTTATTTCTACCAATAACTACTAAATGCTGAAATGTTTGCATTTATGTGTGTATATATATATATATATATATATATATATATATATATATATATGCATGTGTGTGTGTGTGTGTGTGTGTGTATTTATGAGTATGAGTATGTATACACATTATGTACTTAGAATCTTGTACTTCCGTTATCATGTAGTATAACGGTACTGTTACATTTTCGGTTTTATTGCACCATAGGTTGTTTCGGTCTGTATTGGGGTTAATTGGTATATTACGTTGACTAATTTATCATCTTGCGGATTTGTTTTGGCCTTTTTTCGGTACAGGATCTTCCTTGAGTTAATTACAAAGGTGTGCATTGATCCAAAAGTTTCTGTTCTGCTCCTAAAGGTTATACTGCTTACAATGCTTATCTGACAGTAACTTTGAAGGCGTTCTACTAAAACTGTGTACTCAATAATATTCTACTTTCAATATCGTATTAGTATGTTACAGTTCTATTTGTAAAATAAATGTTAAAAAAAGAATGTTTTCTATTGTTATATTGTCTTATTAAATTCCTTCTACTAGTTTACACTTTCCTTATATATAGCCTATCTTGTACAAATCTTCAATCGTTTACAAAATACGTTTTTATACATCCAATCAAGTTCAAATACATTTTTAAAACATTAGCTCCTATAAAGTTCTGACTGATGAAGTGTCTCCGAAACAAATCAACAAGATATGATAAGACATTGCTAAAAAAGGTCGAGACATATGGAGCGTAATAAATTAAATTTGATTCCTTGAAATCGTACTAATATTAGTTATTATTAGTTAGGCAGGTACCGCCAAAGTACGAAATTCTGCCTGATGAGAGTATCCCAAACTCAACAACAAGATATAATGCTATATTGCTAGAAGTAATTGAAACCTATGAACCGTAACAAATAAAATTTGATTAGTTGAAATTGTTGTACTAATATTAGTTATTATTGAGACAGGTACCACCAAAGTACAAAATTCTGTCTGATGAGTGTATCCCAAACGCAACAACGAGATATAATGCGACATTGCTAGAAGTGATTGAAACCTATGAAGCGTAACAAATTCAATTTGATTAGTTGAAATTGTTGTACTAATATTAGTTATTATTATGACAGGTACCACGAAAGTACAAAATTCTGTCTGATGAGTGTATCCCAAACGCAACAACAAGATATAATGCGACATTGCTAGAAGTAATTGAAACCTATGAAGCGTAACAAATTCAATTTGATTAGTTGAAATTGTTGTACTAATATTAGTTATTATTGAGACAGGTACCACCAAAGTACAAAATTCTGTCTGATGAGAGTATGCCAAACGCAACAACAAGATATAATGCGACATTGCTAGAAGTGATTGAAACCTATGAAGCGTAACAAATTCAATTTGATTAGTTGAAATTGTTGTACTAATATTAGTTATTATTGAGACAGGTACCACCAAAGTAAGAAATTCTGCCTGATGAGAGTATCCCAAACGCAACAACAAGATATAATGCGACATTGCTAGAAGTGATTGAAACCTATGAAGCGTAACAAATTCAATTTGATTAGTTGAAATTGTTATACTAATATTAGTTATTATTGAGACAGGTACCACCAAAGTACAAAATTCTGTCTGATGAGTGTATCCCAAACGCAACAACGAGATATAATGCGACATTGCTAGAAGTGATTGAAACCTATGAAGCGTAACAAATTCAATTTGATTAGTTGAAATTGTTGTACTAATATTAGTTATTATTATGACAGGTACCACCAAAGTACAAAATTCTGTCTGGTGAGTGTATCCCAAACGCAACAACAAGATATAATGCGACATTGCTAGAAGTGATTGAAACCTATGAAGCGTAACAAATTCAATTTGATTAGTTGAAATTGTTGTACTAATAGTAGTTATTATTGAGACAGGTACCACCAAAGTACAAAATTCTGTCTGATGAGAGTATCCCAAACGCAACAACAAGATATAATGCGACATTGCTAGAAGTGATTGAAACCTATGAAGCGTAACAAATAAAATTTGATTAGTTGAAATTGTTGTACTAATATTAGTTATTATTATGGCAGGTACCACCAAAGTACAAATTTCTGTCTGATGAGTGTATCCCAAACGCAACAACAAGATATAATGCGACATTGCTAGAAGTGATTGAAACCTATGAAGCGTAACAAATTCAATTTGATTAGTTGAAATTGTTGTACTAATATTAGTTATTATTATGACAGGTACCACGAAAGTACAAAATTCTGTCTGATGAGTGTATCCCAAACGCAACAACAAGATATAATGCGACATTGCTAGAAGTGATTGAAACCTATGAAGCGTAACAAATTCAATTTGATTAGTTGAAATTGTTGTACTAATAGTAGTTATTATTGAGACAGGTACCACCAAAGTACAAAATTCTGTCTGATGAGAGTATCCCAAACGCAACAACAAGATATAATGCGACATTGCTAGAAGTGATTGAAACCTATGAAGCGTAACAAATAAAATTTGATTAGTTGAAATTGTTGTACTAATATTAGTTATTATTATGGCAGGTACCACCAAAGTACAAATTTCTGTCTGATGAGTGTATCCCAAACGCAACAACAAGATATAATGCGACATTGCTAGAAGTGATTGAAACCTATGAAGCGTAACAAATTCAATTTGATTAGTTGAAATTGTTGTACTAATATTAGTTATTATTATGACAGGTACCACGAAAGTACAAAATTCTGTCTGATGAGTGTATCCCAAACGCAACAACAAGATATAATGCGACATTGCTAGAAGTAATTGAAACCTATGAAGCGTAACAAATTCAATTTGATTAGTTGAAATTGTTGTACTAATATTAGTTATTATTGAGACAGGTACCACCAAAGTACAAAATTCTGTCTGATGAGAGTATGCCAAACGCAACAACAAGATATAATGCGACATTGCTAGAAGTGATTGAAACCTATGAAGCGTAACAAATTCAATTTGATTAGTTGAAATTGTTGTACTAATATTAGTTATTATTGAGACAGGTACCACCAAAGTAAGAAATTCTGCCTGATGAGAGTATCCCAAACGCAACAACAAGATATAATGCGACATTGCTAGAAGTGATTGAAACCTATGAAGCGTAACAAATTCAATTTGATTAGTTGAAATTGTTGTACTAATATTAGTTATTATTGAGACAGGTACCATAACACATACAAAGTTCTGGCTTATAAAGACTCTCCGAAACACATCGACAATATATTCGACCACATAGCTAGGAATGGTCGACACCTAAGAGATGATTAAATTAAATTTGATTCCTTGAAATTTTACTAAGACTACTTATTATTATGACAGGCACCAAGGCAAGTACAAAGTTCTGGCTGATGAAGTGTCTCCGATAGACATCGTCCAGACATAATACGACATTGCTAGGAATGGTCGAAACACATGAGGCTTTATAAATTAAATTTGATCTGTTGAACTTTTACTAATTATGATCACAGATAACACGTACAATACATACAATTATGCACGTACAACGTTCTGGCTGATGAAGTGTCTCCGATATACATCGTCTATATATATATATATATATATATATATATATATATATATATATATATATATATATATATATATATATATATTTATTTATTTATTTATTTATTAGTGAGCGATTTTAATGCCCACCTTGTTTCTTGGGGTTCACTAGGATGCAGCTCACGAGGGCATCTGGTTGAGAATGTCAGATCAGAACTGGATTTATACCTGCTAAATGACGGTTCTCCGACACATTTAGCAGCGTCTACAGGCGGATGGACAGCTGTTGACTTGTTATTGTGCAATCCTGCTCTAGCTACAAGGCTAACATGGTCAGCATTGCCTGATCTTTATAGTAGCGATCATACTACCATTGAGATCTCTTTGTATGACTCCTCACCCTGTTGTGGTCGACATCCCCGTTGGATCTTGATAAAAGCCAACTGGGAACAATTTTCACAAGATCTTGATCTAGAATCACTGGACGTGGAAGACCTGGCTCCAATTGATGACATTGTAAATTCAATTACCAAAACTATTTTGAATGCCGCCGGAAAGGCAATACCGAAAACCTCATCAAAACCACGGCGACCACCTGTTCCGTGGTGGAATGATGATTGCTCTGTAATCCTTCGTTTACGACGAAAAGTTTTGAACCAGTTCAAAAGAAATCCAACGATTGAGAACCTGGAAAAATATAAAATCTTCCGTGCGAAAGCACGGAGAATATTTAGGCAACGTAAACCAGAATCATGGTGTCAGTACATTGGCACTATTACAAGAACTACAGCTTCATCTACAGTATGGAAGAAATTACGATCCGTCTGTGTTATTTCCGTTCCGATGCCATTAATTTCATTAAGGCATCCGGATGGAGTTATGACCACGGACTGTGAGGAAATTGCCAATGTGCTAGCGTTATCGTTCTCAAAATATTCTTCATCTTCTGCATACATGTACGCTTTCCAGATGTACAAACGTAAACAGGAAGCCTTACCTTTCACCGTTGGATTGTCTAGAGACTCTTGTTTGAACATCCATTTCATTATCGACGAACTAGAGTTAGCTCTCTCGTCCACGAAGGATTCAGCTCCAGGCCCGGATGATATTGTATGCTCCATGATTAAAAATCTGCCACCGTCAGCAAAACTAGTTCTCCTTCGGATATACAACCGTATATTCGGGGAGCACCGTTTTCCCGATGCATGGTTAGAAGCGACAATAATTCCTCTTCTAAAACAAGGAAAGGACAAAACTAATCCCAGTAGTTACAGGCCCATCTCTCTGACCAGCTGCTTATGCAAACTCCTTCAGATGGTCAACCGTCGTCTTGTCTGGTATCTAGAAACAAACAAACTTCTTACTAACGTCCAGTGTGGTTCCAGACAAGGACGTTCATCAGTTGACCAATTGGTTTTGTTGGAGTCAGCTATACAGAATGCCTTCATCTTACGACAAACACTGGTAGCTGTTTTCTTCGACCTTGAGAAGGCATATGACATGGCATGGAGAAGAGGAATTTTGAACGTATTGAAATCATGGGGTATACAAGGTAACATTCTTGCTTTTATACAAAATTATTTGAATAACAGGACTTTCCGTGTACGTCTAGGAGGCATATATTCTGATCGTTACGAACTAGAGAATGGTGTACCACAGGGTGGCGTGTTAAGTGTGACGCTGTTTGCCGTTGCCAATAACAGTGTCACTTCAAACGTACAGTCACCGGTCCACTGTTCCCTGTTTGTAGACGATTTTTGCATATATGTGGCTGTTAAAAGTATGGCAACAGCGGAAAGATCATTACAATTAGTCATTAATAAATTGCAAGAATGGAACAAATCTACGTGCTTCAAGTTTTCGGCTTCGAAGACCCAGTGTATAGCATTTAGTCGTCGCAGGCAACACCAGGAACCTATTCTTTATCTTGATGGTATGCGGCTTCAGACCACTGATAATGTGAGATTTTTGGGTCTTTTATTGGATAAAAGACTTTCATGGAGTCCGCATGTGCGTGATTTGAGGACCCGATGCAGCAAGATATTGGATATGTTGAGAGTTCTAAGTGGTACAAATTGGGGAGCAGACAGAACCTGTATGCTCCGCTTCTATCGTGCCGTTGTAAGATCGAGCATAGATTACGGCCGTATAGCCTACTCATCTGCTCGACCTACGGTTCTGAAACTCCTGGATTCAATACATCACGCTGGCCTTAGACTTTCTACTGGTGCATTTAGATCAAGCCCGATCTCCAGCCTTCTAGTTGAAGCTGAAGAACCATCTCTCTCAACGCGACGTCAAAAGCTACAAATTTCATATTACACTGGTCTTCGAAGTAAACCTAAACATCCGGCATTCAAAGCAGTTTTTGATAACCACCTCGAGGATCGTTGCAATGAGCGTCAACGTTCAACTGCTCCCTTCGGAATAATAACGTTGCGCATTTTTAGCAATCTAAATTTAGAACTTCCACCTATATTCGAACGATCATCATGTTACATCCCTCCCTGTGTAATACGAATGCCAAAATTTGACTTCTCATTGTCCAGGTTCCTAAAACACAATACTCCTGACATTATTTATCGTCAGGAGTTTTTGCAGATCCAACTAACTCACCTCAGGATCCAACTAACTCAGGCTATTCAGGAAATGTACGCTAAGAACCCATTAGTAGGAGACATCTTGTGCTCAATACACAGGCTCCAATTACGGGGTATCGAGGTGTCATTTCTCTGGGTGCCTGGTCACTGCGGAATATTTGGAAACACTAAAGCAGATGAAGGTGCAAAATTAGCTACAAGTATGGTGCCATCGACACAACGTGTGATGGAATCAGATTTTTTATGCAATGTTAAAACTATACTATTCTCTGTTTGAAATGAAGAATGGCAAAATGTAAATAGAAACAACCTGAGGGACATCAAAAATACCGTCCGACCATGGAGGACATCTGTTCCTTCGAATCGTAGGGAGGAAGTGGTGGTTACTCGACTTCGCATCGGCCACTTTTTGTTAACGCATGGATGGTTGATGCGACATGAGGATCCACCACTATTTTCATTTTGTAGAAGTAATATTACAATCAAGCACATCCTGCTTGATTTTGATGAGTTAAACGATTTGTATATACGTTACGATCTTCCAGATAGTTTAAAGGTGGTTTTAAGGGACGATGTCACGGCTATCGACCGTGTCATCGCTTTCTTACGCCATCTGAATCTATTTAATAATATTTAAATCGTGTATAATTTTAATTTCTTTAGTTTTAGTTACAATTAGTATTAAACGTTCTGGCCAAGGAAGTGTCCGATAGACATCGTCCATATATATAACAACGTTGCTAGGTATGGTAGAAACATATTGGGCTTAATAAATTACATTTGATCCGTTGAACATTTACTAATATTACTAATTATTATCACAGGTAAGAAGCACGTAGAACGTTCTGGCCAAGGAAGTGTCCGATAGACATCGTCCATATATATAACAATATTGCTAGGTATGGTAGAAACATATTGGGCTTAATAAATTACATTTGATCCGTTGAACATTTACTAATATTACTAATTATTATCACAGTTAACAAGCACGTACAACGTTCTGGCCAAGGAAGTGTCCGATAGACATCGTCCATATATATATCAACATTGCTAGGTATGGTAGAAACATATTGGGCTTAATAAATTACATTTGATCCGTTGAACATTTACTAATATTACTAATTATTATCACAGTTAACAAGCACGTACAACGTTCTGGCCAAGGAATTGTCCGATAGACATCGTCCATATATATAACAACTTGGCTAGGTATGGTAGAAACATATGGGGCTTAATAAATTACATTTGATCCTTTGAACATTTACTAATATTACTAATTATTATCACAGGTAACAAGCACGTACTACGTTCTGGCCGTGGAGGTGTCTCCGATAGACATCGTCCATATATATAACAACTTGGCTAGGTATGGTAGAAACATATTGGGCTTAATAAATTACATTTGATCCATTGAACATTTACTAATATTACTAATTATTATCACAGTTACAAGCACGTACAACGTTCTGGCCAAGGAAGTGTCCGATAGACATCGTCCATATATATAACAACATTGCTAGGTATGGTAGAAACATATTGGGCTTAATAAATTACATTTGATCCGTTGAACTTTTACTAATATTACTAATTATTATCACAGTTAACAAGCACGTACAACGTTCTGGCCAAGGAAGTGTCCGATAGACATCGTCCATGTATATAACAACATTGCTAGGTATGGTAGAAACATATTGGGCTTAATAAATTACATTTGATCCGTTGAACATTTACTAATATTACTAATTATTATCACAGTTAACAAGCACGTACAACGTTCTGGCCAAGGAAGTGTCCGATAGACATCGTCCATATATATAACAACATTGCTAGGTATTGTAGAAACATATTGGGCTTAATAAAATACATTTGATCCGTTGAACAATTATTAATATTACTAACTATTATCACAGTTAACAAGCACGTACAACGTTCTGGCCAAGGAAGTGTCCGATAGACATCGTCCATATATATAACAACATTGCTAGGTATGGTAGAAACATATTGGGCTTAATAAATTACATTTGATCCGTTGAACATTTACTAATATTACTAATTATTATCACAGTTAACAAGCACGTACAACGTTCTGGCCAAGGAAGTGTCCGATAGACATCGTCCATACATATAACAACTTGGCTAGGTATGGTAGAAACATATGGGGCTTAATAAATTACATTTGATCCGTTGAACATTTACTAATATTACCAATTATCACAGGTAACAAGCACGTACTACGTTCTGGCCGTGGAAGTGTCTCCGATAGACATCGTCCATATATATAACAACATTGCTAGGTATGGTAGAAACATATTGGGCTTAATAAATTACATTTGATCCGTTGAACATTTACTAATATTACTAATTATTATCACAGGTAACAAGCACGTACAACGTTCTGGCCAAGGAATTGTCCGATAGACATCGTCCATATATATAACAACTTGGCTAGGTATGGTAGAAACATATGGGGCTTAATAAATTACATTTGATCCGTTGAACATTTACTAGTATTACTAATTATTATCCAAGGTAACAAGCACGTACAACGTTCTGGCCAAGGAAGTGTCTCCGATAGACATCGTCCATATATATAACAACATTGCTAGGTATGGTAGAAACATATTGGGCTTAATAAATAACATTTGATCCGTTGAACATTTACTAATATTAC
Source organism: Prosapia bicincta (assembly GCA_036971475.1). Taxonomy (NCBI): domain Eukaryota; kingdom Metazoa; phylum Arthropoda; class Insecta; order Hemiptera; family Cercopidae; genus Prosapia; species Prosapia bicincta. The sequence goes on along the minus strand of JBAIZL010000010.1, from coordinate 32,808,090 downwards.
TAATTATTATCACAGGTAAGAAGCACGTAGAACGTTCTGGCCAAGGAAGTGTCCGATAGACATCGTCCATATATATAACAACATTGCTAGGTATGGTAGAAACATATTGGGCTTAATAAATTACATTTGATCCGTTGAACATTTACTAATATTACTAATTATTATCACAAATAACAAGCACGTACAACGTTCTGGCCAAGGAATTGTCCGATAGACATCGTCCATATATATATCAACTTGGCTAGGTATGGTAGAAACATATGGGGCTTAATAAATTACATTTGATCCGTTGAACATTTACTAATATTACTAATTATTATCACAGGTAACAAGCACGTACTACGTTCTGGCCGTGGAAGTGTCTCCGATAGACATCGTCCATATATATAACAACTTGGCTAGGTATGGTAGAAACATATTGGGCTTAATAAATTACATTTGATCCGTTGAACATTTACTAATTATTATCACAGGTAACAAGCACGTACAACGTTCTGGCCGAGGAAGTGTCTCCGATAGACATCGTCCATATATATATAACAACATTGCTAGAAGAGGTCGAAACGTATGGGGCTTAATAAATTACATTTTATCCGTTGAACATTTACTAGTATTACTAATTATTATCCAAGGTAACAAGCACGTACAACGTTCTGGCCAAGGAAGTGTCCGATAGACATCGTCCATATATATATAAAAACTTGGCTAGGTATGGTAGAAACATATTGGGCTTAATAAATTACATTTGATCCGTTGAACATTTACTAATATTACTAATTATTATCACAGGTAAGAAGCACGTAGAACGTTCTGGCCAAGGAAGTGTCCGATAGACATCGTCCATATATATAACAATATTGCTAGGTATGGTAGAAACATATTGGGCTTAATAAATTACATTTGATCCGTTGAACATTTACTAATATTACTAATTATTATCACAGTTAACAAGCACGTACAACGTTCTGGCCAAGGAAGTGTCCGATAGACATCGTCTATATATATAACAACATTGCTAGGTATGGTAGAAACATATTGGGCTTAATAAATTACATTTGATCCGTAGAACATTTACTAATATTACTAATTATTATCACAGGTAACAAGCACGTACAACGTTCTGGCCAAGGAATTGTCCGATAGACATCGTCCATATATATAACAACTTGGCTAGGTATGGTAGAAACATATGGGGCTTAATAAATTACATTTGATCCGTTGAACATTTACTAATATTACTAATTATTATCACAAGTAACAAGCACGTACTACGTTCTGGCCGTGGAAGTGTCTCCGATAGACATCGTCCATATATATAACAACTTGGCTAGGTAATGTAGAAACATATTGGGCTTAATAAATTACATTTGATCCGTTGAACATTTACTAATTATTATCACAGGTAACAAGCACGTACAACGTTCTGGCCGAGGCAGTGTCTCCGATAGACATCGTCCACATATATATATATATATATATATATATATATATATATATATATATATAACAACATTGCTAGAAGAGGTCGAAACGTATGGGGCTTAATAAATTACATTTGATCCGTTGAACATTTACTAATATTACTAATTATTATCACAGGTAACAAGCACGTACAACGTTCTGGCAGAGGAAGTGTCTCCGATAGACATCGTCCATATATATAACTACATTGCTAGGTATGGTCGGAACATATGCGGCTTTATAAATTACATTTGATCCGTTGAACATTTACTAATATTACTAATTATTATCACAGGTAACAAGCACGTACAAAGTTCTGGCCGATGAAGTTTCTCCGATAGACATCGTCCATATATATAACAACTTTGCTAGGTATGGTAGAAACATATTGGGCTTAATAAATTACATTTGATCCGTTGAAGATTTACTAATTATTATCACAGGTAAAGAGCACGTACAACGTTCTGGCCGAGGAAGTGTCTCCGATAGACATCATCCATATATATATAACAACATTGCTAGAAGAGGTCGAAACGTATGGGGCTTAATAAATTACATTTGATCCGTTGAACATTTCCTAGTATTACTAATTATTATCACAGGTAACAAGCACGTACAACGTTCTGGCAGAGGAAGTGTCTCCGATAGACATCGTCCATATACTGTATATAACAACATTGCTAGGTATGGTCGAAACATATGGGGCTTTATAAATTACATTTGATCCGTTGAACATTTAATAATATTACTAATTATTATCACAGGTAACAAGCACGTAAAAAGTTCTGGCCGAGGAAGTGTCTCCCATAGACATCGTCTATATATATAACGACATTGCTAGGTTTGGTGGGAACATATGGGGATTTATAAATTACATTTGATCCGTTGAAAATTTACTAATATTACTAATTATTAACACAGGTACCATAGCACGTACAACGTTCTGGCCGATGAAGTGTCTCCGATAGGCATCGTCCATATACTGTATATAACAACATTGCTAGGTATGGTCGAAACATATGGGGCTTAATAAATTACATTTGATCTGTTGAACATTTACTAATATTACTAATTATTATCACAGGTAACAAGCACGTACAAAGTTCTGGCCGATGAAGTGTCTCCGATAGACATCGTCCATATATATAACGACATTGCTAGTTATGGTCGGAACATATTGGGCTTTATAAATTACATTTGATCCGTTGAACATTTACTAATTATTATCACAGGTAACAAGCACGTACAACGTTCTGGCCGAGGAAGTGTCTCCGATAGACATCGTCCATATATATATAACAACATTGCTAGAAGAGGTCGAAACGTATGGGGCTTAATAAATTACATTTTATCCGTTGAACATTTACTAGTATTACTAATTATTATCCAAGGTAACAAGCACGTACAACGTTCTGGCCAAGGAAGTGTCCGATAGACATCGTCCATATATATAACAACATTGCTAGGTATGGTAGAAACATATTGGGCTTAATAAATTACATTTGATCCGTTGAACATTTACTAATATTACTAATTATTATCACAGGTAAGAAGCACGTAGAACGTTCTGGCCAAGGAAGTGTCCGATAGACATCGTCCATATATATAACAATATTGCTAGGTATGGTAGAAACATATTGGGCTTAATAAATTACATTTGATCCGTTGAACATTTACTAATATTACTAATTATTATCACAGTTAACAAGCACGTACAAAGTTCTGGCCGATGAAGTGTCTCCGATAGACATCGTCCATATATATAACGACATTGCTAGGTATGGTCGGAACATATGGGGCTTTATAAATTACATTTGATCCGTTGAACATTTACTAATTATTATCACAGGTAACAAGCACGTACAACGTTCTGGCCGAGGAAGTGTCTCCGATAGACATCGTCCATATATATATAACAACATTGCTAGAGAGGTCGAAACGTATGTTGCTTAATAAATTACATTTTATCCGTTGAACATTTACTAGTATTACTAATTATTATCCAAGGTAACAAGCACGTACAACGTTCTGGCAGAGGAAGTGTCTCCGATAGACATCGTCCATATACTGTATATAACAACATTGCTAGGTATGGTCGAAACATATGGGGCTTTATAAATTACATTTGATCCGTTGGACATTTAATAATATTACTAATTATTATCACAGGTAACAAGCACGTAAAAAGTTCTGGCCGAGGAAGTGTCTCCCATAGACATCGTCTATATATATAACGACATTGCTAGGTATGGTGGGAACATATGGGGATTTATAAATTACATTTGATCCGTTGAAAATTTACTAATATTACTAATTATTATCACAGGTACCATAGCACGTACAACGTTCTGGCCGATGAAGTGTCTCCGATAGGCATCGTCCATATACTGTATATAACAACATTGCTAGGTATGGTCGAAACATATGGGGCTTAATAAATTACATTTGATCTGTTGAACATTTACTAATATTACTAATTATTATCACAGGTAACAAGCACGTACAAAGTTCTGGCCGATGAAGTGTCTCCGATAGACATCGTCCATATATATAACGACATTGCTAGTTATGGTCGGAACATATTGGGCTTTATAAATTACATTTGATCCGTTGAACATTTACTAATTATTATCACAGGTAACAAGCACGTACAACGTTCTGGCCGAGGATGTGTCTCCGATAGACATCGTCCATATATATATAACAACATTGCTAGAAGAGGTCGAAACGTATGGGGCCTAATAAATTACATTTTATCCGTTGAACATTTACTAGTATTACTAATTATTATCCAAGGTAACAAGCACGTACAACGTTCTGGCCAAGGAAGTGTCCGATAGACATCGTCCATATATATAACAACATTGCTAGGTATGGTAGAAACATATTGGGCTTAATAAATTACATTTGATCCGTTGAACATTTACTAATATTACTAATTATTATCACAGGTAAGAAGCACGTAGAACGTTCTGGCCAAGGAAGTGTCCGATAGACATCGTCCATATATATAACAATATTGCTAGGTATGGTAGAAACATATTGGGCTTAATAAATTACATTTGATCCGTTGAACATTTACTAATATTACTAATTATTATCACAGTTAACAAGCACGTACAAAGTTCTGGCCGATGAAGTGTCTCCGATAGACATCGTCCATATATATAACGACATTGCTAGGTATGGTCGGAACATATGGGGCTTTATAAATTACATTTGATCCGTTGAACATTTACTAATTATTATCACAGGTAACAAGCACGTACAACGTTCTGGCCGAGGAAGTGTCTCCGATAGACATCGTCCATATATATATAACAACATTGCTAGAGAGGTCGAAACGTATGTTGCTTAATAAATTACATTTTATCCGTTGAACATTTACTAGTATTACTAATTATTATCCAAGGTAACAAGCACGTACAACGTTCTGGCCAAGGAAGTGTCCGATAGACATCGTCCATATATATAAAAACATTGCTAGGTATGGTAGAAACATATTGGGCTTAATAAATTACATTTGATCCGTTGAACATTTACTAATATTACTAATTATTATCACAGGTCAGAAGCACGTAGAACGTTCTGGCCAAGGAAGTGTCCGATAGACATCGTCTATATATATAACAACATTGCTAGGTATGGTAGAAACATATTGGGCTTAATAAATTACATTTGATCCGTTGAACATTTACTAATATTACTTATTATTATCACAGGTAACAAGCACGTACAACGTTCTGGCCAAGGAATTGTCCGATAGACATCGTCCATATATATAACAACTTGGCTAGGTATGGTAGAAACATATGGGGCTTAATAAATTACATTTGATCCGTTGAACATTTACTAATATTACTAATTATTATCACAGGTAACAAGCACGTACTACGTTCTGGCCGTGGAAGTGTCTCCGATAGACATCGTCCATATATATAACAACTTGGCTAGGTATGGTAGAAACATATTGGGCTTAATAAAATACATTTGATCCGTTGAACATTTACTAATATAACTTATTATTATCACAGTTAACAAGCACGTACAACGTTCTGGCCAAGGAAGTGTCCGATAGACATCGTCAATATATATAACAACATTGCTAGGTATGGTAGAAACATATTGGGCTTAATAAATTACATTTGATCCGTTGAACATTTACTAATATTACTAATTATTATCACAGTTAACAAGCACGTACAACGTTCTGGCCAAGGAAGTGTCCGATAGACATCGTCCATATATATAACAACATTGCTAGGTATGGTAGAAACATATTGGGCTTAATAAATTACATTTGATCCGTTGAACATTTACTAATATTACTAATTATTATCACAGGTAACAAGCACGTACAACGTTCTGGCCAAGGAATTGTCCGATAGACATCGTCCATATATATAACAACTTGGCTAGGTATGGTAGAAACATATGGGGCTTAATAAATTACATTTGATCCCTTGAACATTTACTAATATTACTAATTATTATCACAGGTAACAAGCACGTACTACGTTCTGGCCGTGGAAGTGTCTCCGATAGACATCGTCCATATATATATAACAACATGGCTAGAAGAGGTCGAAACGTATGGGGCTTAATAAATTACATTTGATCCGTTGAACATTTACTAATATTACTAATTATTATCACAGGTAACAAGCACGTACTACGTTCTGGCCGAGGAAGTGTCTCCGATAGACATCGTCCATATATATAACAATTTGGCTAGGTATGGTAGAAACATATGGGACTTAATAAATTACATTTGATCCGTTGAACATTTACTAAATATTATCACAGGTAACAAGCACGTACAACGCTCTGGCCGAGGAAGTGTCTCCGATAGACGTCGTCCATATATATATAACAACATTGCTAGAAGAGGTCGAAACGTATGGGGCTTAATAAATTACATTTGATCCGTTGAACATTTACTAGTATTACTAATTATTATCCAAGGTAACAAGCACGTACAATGTTCTGGCCAAGGAAGTGTCCGATAGACATCGACCATATATATAACAATATTGCTAGGTATGGTAGAAACATATTGGGCTTAATAAATTACATTTGATCCGTTGAACATTTACTAATATTACTAATTATTATCACAAGTAACAAGCACGTACAACGTTCTGGCCAAGGAATTGTCCGATAGACATCGTCCATATATATAACAACTTGGCTAGGTATGGTAGAAACATATGGGGCTTAATAAATTACATTTGATCCGTTGAACATTTACTAATATTACTAATTATTATCACAGGTAACAAGCACGTACTACGTTCTGGCCGTGGAAGTGTCTCCGATAGACATCGTCCATATATATGACAACTTGGCTAGGTATGGTAGAAACATATTGGGCTTAATAAATTACATTTGATCCGTTGAACATTTACTAATTATTATCACAGGTAACCAGCACGTACAACGTTCTGGCCGAGGCAGTGTCTCCGATAGACATCGTCCATATATATATATATATATATATATATATATAAATATATATATATATATATACATATTTATATATATATATAACAACATTGCTAGAAGAGGTCGAAACGTATGGGGCTTAATAAATTACATTTGATCCGTTGAACACTTACTAATATTACTAATTATTTTCACAGGTAACAAGCACGTACTACGTTCTGGCCGAGGAAGTGTCTCTGATAGACATCGTCCATATATATAAAAACTTGGCTAGGTATGGTAGAAACATATTGGACCTTAATAAATTACATTTGATCCGTTGAACATTTACTAATTATTATCACAGGTAACAAGCACGTACAACGTTCTGGCCGAGGAAGTGTCTCCGATAGACATAGTCCATATATATATAACAACATTGCTAGAAGAGGTCGAAACGTATGGGGCTTAATAAATTACATTTTATCCGTTGAAAATTTACTAGTATTACTAATTATTATCCAAGGTAACAAGCACGTACAACGTTCTGGCCAAGGAAGTGTCCGATAGACATCGTCCATATATATAACAACATTGCTAGGTATGGTAGAAACATATTGGGCTTAATAAATTACATTTGATCCGTTGAACATTTACTAATATTACTAATTATTATCACAGGTAAGAAGCACGTAGAACGTTCTGGCCAAGGAAGTGTCCGATAGACATCGTCCATATATATAACAATATTGCTAGGTATGGTAGAAACATATTGGGCTTAATAAATTACATTTGATCCGTTGAACATTTACTAATATTACTAATTATTATCACAGGTAACAAGCACGTACAACGTTCTGGCCAAGGAATTGTCCGATAGACATCGTCCAAATATATAACAACTTGGCTAGGTATGGTAGAAACATATGGGGCTTAATAAATTACATTTGATCCGTTGAACATTTACTAATATTACTAATTATTATCACAGGTAACAAGCACGTACTACGTTCTGGCCGTGGAGGTGTCTCCGATAGACATCGTCCATATATATATAACAACTTGGCTAGGTAATGTAGAAACATATTGGGCTTAATAAATTACATTTGATCCGTTGAACATTTACTAATTATTATCACAGGTAACAAGCACGTACAACGTTCTGGCCGAGGCAGTGTCTCCGATAGACATCGTCCATATATATATAACAACATTGCTAGAAGAGGTCGAAACGTATGGGGCTTAATAAATTACATTTTATCCGTTGAACATTTACTAATATTACTAATTATTATCACAGTTAACAAGCACGTACAACGTTCTGGCCAAGGAAGTGTCCGATAGACATCGTCTATATATATAACAACATTGCTAGGTATGGTAGAAACATATTGGGCTTAATAAATTACATTTGATCCGTAGAACATTTACTAATATTACTAATTATTATCACAGGTAACAAGCACGTACAACGTTCTGGCCAAGGAATTGTCCGATAGACATCGTCCATATATATAACAACTTGGCTAGGTATGGTAGAAACATATGGGGCTTAATAAATTACATTTGATCCGTTGAACATTTACTAATATTACTAATTATTATCACAGGTAACAAGCACGTACTACGTTCTGGCCGTGGAAGTGTCTCCGATAGACATCGTCCATATATATAACAACTTGGCTAGGTAATGTAGAAACATATTGGGCTTAATAAATTACATTTGATCCGTTGAACATTTACTAATTATTATCACAGGTAACAAGCACGTACAACGTTCTGGCCGAGGCAGTGTCTCCGATAGACATCGTCCACATATATATATATATATATATATATATATATATATATATATATATATATAACAACATTGCTAGAAGAGGTCGAAACGTATGGGGCTTAATAAATTACATTTGATCCGTTGAACATTTACTAATATTACTAATTATTATCACAGGTAACAAGCACGTACAACGTTCTGGCAGAGGAAGTGTCTCCGATAGACATCGTCCATATATATAACTACATTGCTAGGTATGGTCGGAACATATGCGGCTTTATAAATTACATTTGATCCGTTGAACATTTACTAATATTACTAATTATTATCACAGGTAACAAGCACGTACAAAGTTCTGGCCGATGAAGTTTCTCCGATAGACATCGTCCATATATATAACAACTTTGCTAGGTATGGTAGAAACATATTGGGCTTAATAAATTACATTTGATCCGTTGAAGATTTACTAATTATTATCACAGGTAAAGAGCACGTACAACGTTCTGGCCGAGGAAGTGTCTCCGATAGACATCGTCCATATATATATAACAACATTGCTAGAAGAGGTCGAAACGTATGGGGCTTAATAAATTACATTTGATCCGTTGAACATTTCCTAGTATTACTAATTATTATCACAGGTAACAAGCACGTACAACGTTCTGGCAGAGGAAGTGTCTCCGATAGACATCGTCCATATACTGTATATAACAACATTGCTAGGTATGGTCGAAACATATGGGGCTTTATAAATTACATTTGATCCGTTGAACATTTAATAATATTACTAATTATTATCACAGGTAACAAGCACGTAAAAAGTTCTGGCCGAGGAAGTGTCTCCCATAGACATCGTCTATATATATAACGACATTGCTAGGTTTGGTGGGAACATATGGGGATTTATAAATTACATTTGATCCGTTGAAAATTTACTAATATTACTAATTATTAACACAGGTACCATAGCACGTACAACGTTCTGGCCGATGAAGTGTCTCCGATAGGCATCGTCCATATACTGTATATAACAACATTGCTAGGTATGGTCGAAACATATGGGGCTTAATAAATTACATTTGATCTGTTGAACATTTACTAATATTACTAATTATTATCACAGGTAACAAGCACGTACAAAGTTCTGGCCGATGAAGTGTCTCCGATAGACATCGTCCATATATATAACGACATTGCTAGTTATGGTCGGAACATATTGGGCTTTATAAATTACATTTGATCCGTTGAACATTTACTAATTATTATCACAGGTAACAAGCACGTACAACGTTCTGGCCGAGGAAGTGTCTCCGATAGACATCGTCCATATATATATAACAACATTGCTAGAAGAGGTCGAAACGTATGGGGCTTAATAAATTACATTTTATCCGTTGAAAATTTACTAGTATTACTAATTATTATCCAAGGTAACAAGCACGTACAACGTTCTGGCCAAGGAAGTGTCCGATAGACATCGTCCATATATATAACAACATTGCTAGGTATGGTAGAAACATATTGGGCTTAATAAATTACATTTGATCCGTTGAACATTTACTAATATTACTAATTATTATCACAGGTAAGAAGCACGTAGAACGTTCTGGCCAAGGAAGTGTCCGATAGACATCGTCCATATATATAACAATATTGCTAGGTATGGTAGAAACATATTGGGCTTAATAAATTACATTTGATCCGTTGAACATTTACTAATATTACTAATTATTATCACAGGTAACAAGCACGTACAACGTTCTGGCCAAGGAATTGTCCGATAGACATCGTCCATATATATAACAACTTGGCTAGGTATGGTAGAAACATATGGGGCTTAATAAATTACATTTGATCCGTTGAACATTTACTAATATTACTAATTATTATCACAGGTAACAAGCACGTACTACGTTCTGGCCGTGGAGGTGTCTCCGATAGACATCGTCCATATATATATAACAACTTGGCTAGGTAATGTAGAGACATATTGGGCTTAATAAATTACATTTGATCCGTTGAACATTTACTAATTATTATCACAGGTAACAAGCACGTACAACGTTCTGGCCGAGGCAGTGTCTCCGATAGACATCGTCCATATATATATATATATATATATATATATATATATATATATATATATATATATATATATATATATATAACAACATTGCTAGAAGAGGTCGAAACGTATGGGGCTTAATAAATTACATTTGATCCGTTGAACATTTACTAATATTACTAATTATTATCACAGGTAACAAGCACGTACAACGTTCTGGCAGAGGAAGTGTCTCCGATAGACATCGTCCATATATATAACTACATTGCTAGGTATGGTCGGAACATATGCGGCTTTATAAATTACATTTGATCCGTTGAACATTTACTAATATTACTAATTATTATCACAGGTAACAAGCACGTACTACGTTCTGGCCGTGGAAGTGTCTCCGATAGACATCGTCCATATATATATAACAACATGGCTAGAAGAGGTCGAAACGTATGGGGCTTAATAAATTACATTTGATCCGTTGAACATTTACTAATATTACTAATTATTATCACAGGTAACAAGCACGTACTACGTTCTGGCCGAGGAAGTGTCTCCGATAGACATCGTCCATATATATAACAATTTGGCTAGGTATGGTAGAAACATATTAGGCTTAATAAATTACATTTGATCCGTTGAACATTTACTAAATATTATCACAGGTAACAAGCACGTACAACGCTCTGGCCGAGGAAGTGTCTCCGATAGACGTCGTCCATATATATATAACAACATTGCTAGAAGAGGTCGAAACGTATGGGGCTTAATAAATTACATTTGATCCGTTGAACATTTACTAGTATTACTAATTATTATCCAAGGTAACAAGCACGTACAACGTTCTGGCCAAGGAAGTGTCCGATAGACATCGACCATATATATAACAACTTGGCTAGGTATGGTAGAAACATATGGGGCTTAATAAATTACATTTGATCCGTTGAATATTTACTAATATTACTAATTATTATCACAGGTAACAAGCACGTACTACGTTCTGGCCGTGGAAGTGTCTCCGATAGACATCGTCCATATATATAACAACTTGGCTAGGTATGGTAGAAACATATTGGGCTTAATAAATTACATTTGATCCGTTGAACATTTACTAATTATAATCACAGGTAACAAGCACGTACAACGTTCTGGCCGAGGCAGTGTCTCCGATAGACATCGTCCATATATATATATATATATATATATATATATAACAACATTGCTAGAAGAGGTCGAAACGTATGGGGCTTAATAAATTACATTTGATCCGTTGAACATTTACTAATATTACTAATTATTTTCACAGGTAACAAGCACGTACTACGTTCTGGCCGAGGAAGTGTCTCCGATTGACATCGTCCATATATATAAAAACTTGGCTAGGTATGGTAGAAACATATTTGGCTTAATAAATTACATTTGATCCGTTGAACATTTACTAATTATTATCACAGGTAACAAGCACGTACAACGTTCTGGCCGAGGAAGTGTCTCCGATAGACATCGTCCATATATATATAACAACATTGCTAGAAGAGGTCGAAACGTATGGGGCTTAATAAATTACATTTTATCCGTTGAACATTTACTAGTATTACTAATTATTATCCAAGGTAACAAGCACGTACAACGTTCTGGCCAAGGAAGTGTCCGATAAACATCGTCCATATATATAACAACATTGCTAGGTATGGTAGAAACATATTGGGCTTAATAAATTACATTTGATCCGTTGAACATTTACTAATATTACTAATTATTATCACAGGTAAGAAGCACGTAGAACGTTCTGGCCAAGGAAGTGTCCGATAGACATCGTCCATATATATAACAATATTGCTAGGTATGGTAGAAACATATTGGGCTTAATAAATTACATTTGATCCGTTGAACATTTACTAATATTACTAATTATTATCACAGGTAACAAGCACGTACAACGTTCTGGCCAAGGAATTGTCCGATAGACATCGTCCATATATATAACAACTTGGCTAGGTATGGTAGAAACATATGGGGCTTAATAAATTACATTTGATCCGTTGAACATTTACTAATATTACTAATTATTATCACAGGTAACAAGCACGTACTACGTTCTGGCCGTGGAGGTGTCTCCGATAGACATCGTCCATATATATATAACAACTTGGCTAGGTAATGTAGAAACATATTGGGCTTAATAAATTACATTTGATCCGTTGAACATTTACTAATTATTATCACAGGTAACAAGCACGTACAACGTTCTGGCCGAGGCAGTGTCTCCGATAGACATCGTCCATATATATATATATATATATATATATATATATATATATATATATATATATATATATATATATATATATATATAACAACATTGCTAGAAGAGGTCGAAACGTATGGGGCTTAATAAATTACATTTGATCCGTTGAACATTTACTAATATTACTAATTATTATCACAGGTAACAAGCACGTACAACGTTCTGGCAGAGGAAGTGTCTCCGATAGACATCGTCCATATATATAACTACATTGCTAGGTATGGTCGGAACATATGCGGCTTTATAAATTACATTTGATCCGTTGAACATTTACTAATATTACTAATTATTATCACAGGTAACAAGCACGTACTACGTTCTGGCCGTGGAAGTGTCTCCGATAGACATCGTCCATATATATATAACAACATGGCTAGAAGAGGTCGAAACGTATGGGGCTTAATAAATTACATTTGATCCGTTGAACATTTACTAATATTACTAATTATTATCACAGGTAACAAGCACGTACTACGTTCTGGCCGAGGAAGTGTCTCCGATAGACATCGTCCATATATATAACAATTTGGCTAGGTATGGTAGAAACATATTAGGCTTAATAAATTACATTTGATCCGTTGAACATTTACTAAATATTATCACAGGTAACAAGCACGTACAACGCTCTGGCCGAGGAAGTGTCTCCGATAGACGTCGTCCATATATATATAACAACATTGCTAGAAGAGGTCGAAACGTATGGGGCTTAATAAATTACATTTGATCCGTTGAACATTTACTAGTATTACTAATTATTATCCAAGGTAACAAGCACGTACAACGTTCTGGCCAAGGAAGTGTCCGATAGACATCGACCATATATATAACAACTTGGCTAGGTATGGTAGAAACATATGGGGCTTAATAAATTACATTTGATCCGTTGAATATTTACTAATATTACTAATTATTATCACAGGTAACAAGCACGTACTACGTTCTGGCCGTGGAAGTGTCTCCGATAGACATCGTCCATATATATAACAACTTGGCTAGGTATGGTAGAAACATATTGGGCTTAATAAATTACATTTGATCCGTTGAACATTTACTAATTATAATCACAGGTAACAAGCACGTACAACGTTCTGGCCGAGGCAGTGTCTCCGATAGACATCGTCCATATATATATATATATATATATATATATATATATATATATATATATATATATATATATATAACAACATTGCTAGAAGAGGTCGAAACGTATGGGGCTTAATAAATTACATTTGATCCGTTGAACATTTACTAATATTACTAATTATTTTCACAGGTAACAAGCACGTACTACGTTCTGGCCGAGGAAGTGTCTCCGATTGACATCGTCCATATATATAAAAACTTGGCTAGGTATGGTAGAAACATATTGGGCTTAATAAATTACATTTGATCCGTTGAACATTTACTAATTATTATCACAGGTAACAAGCACGTACAACGTTCTGGCCGAGGAAGTGTCTCCGATAGACATCGTCCATATATATATAACAACATTGCTAGAAGAGGTCGAAACGTATGGGGCTTAATAAATTACATTTTATCCGTTGAACATTTACTAGTATTACTAATTATTATCCAAGGTAACAAGCACGTACAACGTTCTGGCCAAGGAAGTGTCCGATAAACATCGTCCATATATATAACAACATTGCTAGGTATGGTAGAAACATATTGGGCTTAATAAATTACATTTGATCCGTTGAACATTTACTAATATTACTAATTATTATCACAGGTAAGAAGCACGTAGAACGTTCTGGCCAAGGAAGTGTCCGATAGACATCGTCCATATATATAACAATATTGCTAGGTATGGTAGAAACATATTGGGCTTAATAAATTACATTTGATCCGTTGAACATTTACTAATATTACTAATTATTATCACAGGTAACAAGCACGTACAACGTTCTGGCCAAGGAATTGTCCGATAGACATCGTCCATATATATAACAACTTGGCTAGGTATGGTAGAAACATATGGGGCTTAATAAATTACATTTGATCCGTTGAACATTTACTAATATTACTAATTATTATCACAGGTAACAAGCACGTACTACGTTCTGGCCGTGGAGGTGTCTCCGATAGACATCGTCCATATATATATAACAACTTGGCTAGGTAATGTAGAAACATATTGGGCTTAATAAATTACATTTGATCCGTTGAACATTTACTAATTATTATCACAGGTAACAAGCACGTACAACGTTCTGGCCGAGGCAGTGTCTCCGATAGACATCGTCCATATATATATATATATATATATATATATATATATATATATATATATATATAACAACATTGCTAGAAGAGGTCGAAACGTATGGGGCTTAATAAATTACATTTGATCCGTTGAACATTTACTAATATTACTAATTATTTTCACAGGTTACAAGCACGTACAACGTTCTGGCAGAGGAAGTGTCTCCGATAGACATCGTCCATATATATAACTACATTGCTAGGTATGGTCGGAACATATGCGGCTTTATAAATTACATTTGATCCGTTGAACATTTACTAATATTACTAATTATTATCACAGGTAACAAGCACGTACAAAGTTCTGGCCGATGAAGTGTCTCCGATAGACATCGTCCATATTTATAACAACTTTGCTAGGTATGGTAGAAACATATTGGGCTTAATAAATTACATTTGATCCGTTGAAGATTTACTAATTATTATCACAGGTAAAGAGCACGTACAACGTTCTGGCCGAGGAAGTGTCTCCGATAGACATCGTCCATATATATATAACAACATTGCTAGAAGAGGTCGAAACTTATGGGGCTTAATAAATTACATTTGATCCGTAGAACATTTACTAGTATTCCTAATTATTATCACAGGTAACAAGCACGTACAACGTTCTGGCAGAGGAAGTGTCTCCGATAGACATCGTCCATATACTGTATATAACAACATTGCTAGGTATGGTCGAAACATATGGGGCTTTATAAATTACATTTGATCCGTTGAATATTTACTAATATTACTAATTATTATCACAGGTACAAGCACGTAAAAAGTTCTGGCCGATGAAGTGTCTCCCATAGACATCGTCTATATATATAACGACATTGCTAGGTATGGTGGGAACACATGGGGCTTTATAAATTACATTTGATCCGTTGAAAATTTACTAATATTACTAATTATTATCACAGGTACCATAGCACGTACAACGTTCTGGCCGATGAAGTGTCTCCGATAGGCATCGTCCATATACTGTATATAACAACATTGCTAGATATGGTCGAAACATATGGGGCTTAATAAATTACATTTGATCCGTTGAACATTTACTAATATTACTAATTATTATCACAGGTAACAAGCACGTACAAAGTTCTGGCCGATGAAGTGTCTCCGATAGACATCGTCCATATATATAACGACATTGCTAGTTATGGTCGGAACATATTGGGCTTTATAAATTACATTTGATCCGTTGAACATTTACTAATTATTATCACAGGTAACAAGCACGTACAACGTTCTGGCCGAGGAAGTGTCTCCGATAGACATCGTCCATATATATATAACAACATTTCTAGAAGAGGTCGAAACGTATGGGGCTTAATAAATTACATTTTATCCGTTGAACATTTACTAGTATTACTAATTATTATCCAAGGTAACAAGCACGTACAACGTTCTGGCCAAGGAAGTGTCCGATAGACATCGTCCATATATATAACAACATTGCTAGGTATGGTAGAAATATATTGGGCTTAATAAATTACATTTGATCTGTTGAATATTTACTAATATTACTAATTATTATCACAGGTAACAAGCACGTACTACGTTCTGGCCGTGGAGGTGTCTCCGATAGACATCGTCCATATATATATATAACAACTTGGCTAGGTAATGTAGAAACATATTGGGCTTAATAAATTACATTTGATCCGTTGAACATTTACTAATTATTATCACAGGTAACAAGCACGTACAACGTTCTGGCCGAGGCAGTGTCTCCGATAGACATCGTCCATATATATATATATATATATATATATATATATAACCACATTGCTAGAAGAGGTCGAAACGTATGGGGCTTAATAAATTACATTTGATCCGTTGAACATTTACTAATATTACTAATTATTATCACAGGTAACAAGCACGTACAACGTTCTGGCAGAGGAAGTGTCTCCGATAGACATCGTCCATATATATAACTACATTGCTAGGTATGGTCGGAACATATGCGGCTTTATAAATTACATTTGATCCGTTGAACATTTACTAATATTACTAATTATTATCACAGGTAACAAGCACGTACAAAGTTCTGGCCGAGGAAGTGTCTCCGATAGACATCGTCCATATATATATAACAACATTGCTAGAAGAGGTCGAAACGTATGGGGCTTAATAAATTACATTTGATCCGTTGAACATTTACTAGTATTCCTAATTATTATCACAGGTAACAAGCACGTACAACGTTCTGGCAGAGGAAGTGTCTCCGATAGACATCGTCCATATACTGTATATAACAACATTGCTAGGTATAGTCGAAACATATGGGGCTTTATAAATTACATTTGATCCGTTGAATATTTACTAATATTACTAATTATTATCACAGGTAACAAGCACGTAAAAAGTTCTGGCCGATGAAGTGTCTCCCATAGACATCGTCTATATATATAACGACATTGCTAGGTATGGTGGGAACACATGGGGCTTAATAAATTACATTTTATCCGTTGAACATTTACTAGTATTACTAATTATTATCCAAGGTAACAAGCACGTACAACGTTCTGGCAGAGGAAGTGTCTCCGATAGACATCGTCCATATACTGTATATAACAACATTGCTAGGTATGGTAGAAACATATTGGGCTTAATAAATTACATTTGATCCGTTGAACATTTACTAATATTACTAATTATTATCACAGGTAAGAAGCACGTAGAACGTTCTGGCCAAGGAAGTGTCCGATAGACATCGTCCGTATATATAACAATATTGCTAGGTATGGTAGAAACATATTGGGCTTAATAAATTACATTTGATCCGTTGAACATTTACTAATATTACTAATTATTATCACAGTTAACAAGCACGTACAACGTTCTGGCCAAGGAAGTGTCCGATAGACATCGTCTATATATATAACAACTTTGCTATGTATGGTAGAAACATATTGGGCTTAATAAATTACATTTGATCCGTTGAACATTTACTAATATTACTAATTATTATCACAGGTAACAAGCACGTACAAAGTTCTGGCCGATGAAGTGTCTCCGATAGACATCGTCCATATATATAACGACATTGCTAGGTATGGTCGGAACATATGGGGCTTTATAAATTACATTTGATCCGTTGAACATTTACTAATTATTATCACAGGTAACAAGCACGTAAAACGTTCTGGCCGAGGAAGTGTCTCCGATAGACATCGTCCATATATATATAACAACATTGCTAGAGAGGTCGAAACGTATGGGGCTTAATAAATTACATTTTATCCGTTGAACATTTACTAGTATTACTAATTATTATCCAAGGTAACAAGCACGTACAACGTTCTGGCCAAGGAAGTGTCCGATAGACATCGTCCATATATATAACAACATTGCTAGGTATGGTAGAAACATATTGGGCTTAATAAATTACATTTGATCCGTTGAACATTTACTAATATTACTAATTATTATCACAGGTAAGAAGCACGTAGAACGTTCTGGCCAAGGAAGTGTCCGATAGACATCGTCTATATATATAACAACATTGCTAGGTATGGTAGAAACATATTGGGCTTAATAAATTACATTTGATCCGTTGAACATTTACTAATATTATTAATTATTATCACAGGTAACAAGCACGTACAACGTTCTGGCCAAGGAATTGTCCGATAGACATCGTCCATATATATAACAACTTGGCTAGGTATGGTAGAAACATATGGGGCTTAATAAATTACATTTGATCCGTTGAACATTTACTAATATTACTAATTATTATCACAGGTAAAAAGCACGTACTACGTTCTGGCCGTGGAAGTGTCTCCGATAGACATCGTCCATATATATAACAACTTGGCTAGGTAATGTAGAAACATATTGGGCTTAATAAATTACATTTGATCCGTTGAACATTTACTAATTATTATCACAGGTAACAAGCACGTACAACGTTCTGGCCGAGGCAGTGTCTCCGATAGACAACGTCCATATATATATATATATATATATATATATATATATATATATAACAACATTGCTAGAAGAGGTCGAAACGTATGGGGCTTTATAAATTACATTTGATCCGTTGAACATTTACTAATATTACTAATTATTATCACAGGTACCATAGCACGTACAACGTTCTGGTCGATGAAGTGTCTCCGATAGACATCGTCCGTATACTGTATATAACAACATTGCTAGGTATGGTTGAAACATATGGGGCTTTATAAATTACATTTGATCCGTTGAACATTTACTAATATTACTAATTATTAACACAGGTAACAAGCACGAATAACGTTCTGGCCAAGGAAGTGTCCGATAGACATCGTCAATATATATAACAACATTGCTAGGTATGGTAGAAACATATTGGGCTTAATAAATTACATTTGATCCGTTGAACATTTACTAATATTACTAACTATTATCACAGGTAACAAGCACGTACAACGTTCTGGCCAAGGAATTGTCCGATAGACATCGTCCATATATATAACAACTTGGCTAGGTATGGTAGAAACATATGGGGCTTAATAAATTACATTTGATCCGTTGAACATTTACTAATATTACTAATTATTATCACAGGTAACAAGCACGTACTACGTTCTGGCCGTGGAAGTGTCTCCGATAGACATCGTCCATATATATATAACAACATGGCTAGAAGAGGTCGAAACGTATGGGGCTTAATAAATTACATGTCATCCGTTGAACATTTACTAATATTACTAATTATTATCACAGGTAACAAGCACGTACTACTTTCTGGCCGAGGAAGTGTCTCCGATAGACATCGTCCATATATATAACAATTTGGCTAGGTATGGTAGAAACATATTGGGCTTAATAAATTACATTTGATCCGTTGAACATTTACTAATTATTATCACAGGTAACAAGCACGTACAACGTTCTGGCCGAGGCAGTGTCTCCGATAGACATCGTCCATATATATATATATATATATATATATATATATATATATATATATATATATATATATAACAACATTGCTAGAAGAGGTCGAAACGTATGGGGCCAAATAAATTACATTTGATCCGTTGAACATTTACTAATATTACTAATTATTATCACAGGTAACAAGCACGTACTACGTTCTGGCCGAGGAAGTGTCTCCGATAGACATCGTCCATATATATAACAACTTGGCTAGGTATGGTAGAAACATATTGGGCTTAATAAATTACATTTGATCCGTTGAACATTTACTAATTATTATCACAGGTAACAAGCACGTACAACGTTCTGGCCGAGGAAGTGTATCCGATAGACATCGTCCATATATATATAACAACATTGCTAGAAGAGGTCGAAACGTATGGGGCTTAATAAATTACATTTTATCCGTTGAACATTTACTAGTATTACTAATTATTATCCAAGGTAACAAGCACGTACAAAGTTCTGGCCGATGAAGTGTCTCCGATAGACATCGTAAATATATATAACGACATTGCTAGTTATGGTCGGAACATATTGGGCTTTATAAATTACATTTGATCCGTTGAACATTTACTAATTATTATCACAGGTAACAAGCACGTACAACGTTCTGGCCGAGGAAGTGTCTCCGATAGACATCGTCCATATATATATAACAACATTGCTAGAAGAGGTCGAAACGTATGGGGCTTAATAAATTACATTTTATCCGTTGAACATTTACTAGTATTACTAATTATTATCCAAGGTAACAAGCACGTACAACGTTCTGGCCAAGGAAGTGTCCGATAGACATCGTCCATATATATAACAACATTGCTAGGTATGGTAGAAACATATTGGGCTTAATAAATTACATTTGATCCGTTGAACATTTACTAATATTACTAATTATTATCACAGGTAAGAAGCACGTAGAACGTTCTGGCCAAGGAAGTGTCCGATAGACATCGTCTATATATATAACAACATTGCTAGGTATGGTAGAAACATATTGGGCTTAATAAATTACATTTGATCCGTTGAACATTTACTAATATTACTAATTATTATCACAGGTAACAAGCACGTACAACGTTCTGGCCAAGGAATTGTCCGATAGACATCGTCCATATATATAACAACTTGGCTAGGTATGGTAGAAACATATGGGGCTTAATAAATTACATTTGATCCGTTGAACATTTACTAATATTACTAATTATTATCACAGGTAACAAGCACGTACTACTTTCTGGCCGAGGAAGGGTCTCCGATAGACATCGTCCATATATATAACAATTTGGCTAGGTATGGTAGAAACATATTGGGCTTAATAAATTACATTTGATCCGTTGAACATTTACTAATTATTATCACAGGTAACAAGCACGTACAACGCTCTGGCCGAGGAAGTGTCTCCGATAGACGTCGTCCATATATATATAACAACATTGCTAGAAGAGGTCGAAATGTATGGGGCTTAATAAATTACATTTGATCCGTTGAACATTTACTAGTATTACTAATTATTATCCAAGGTAACAAGCACGTACAACGTTCTGGCCAAGGAAGTGTCCGATAGACATCGTCCATATATATAACAACATTGCTAGGTATGGTAGAAACATATTGGCTTAATAAATTACATTTGATCCGTTGAACATTTACTAATTATTATCACAGGTAACAAGCACGTACAACGTTCTGGCCGAGGAAGTGTATCCGATAGACATCATCCATATATATATAACAACATTTCTAGAAGAGGTCGAAACGTATGGGGCTTAATAAATTACATTTTATCCGTTGAACATTTACTAGTATTACTAATTATTATCCAAGGTAACAAGCACGTACAAAGTTCTGGCCGATGAAGTGTCTCCGATAGACATCGTAAATATATATAACGACATTGCTAGTTATGGTCGGAACATATTGGGCTTTATAAATTACATTTGATCCGTTGAACATTTACTAATTATTATCACAGGTAACAAGCACGTACAACGTTCTGGCCGAGGAAGTGTCTCCGATAGACATCGTCCATATATAAATAACAACATTGCTAGAAGAGGTCGAAACGTATGGGGCTTAACAAATTACATTTTATCCGTTGAACATTTACTAGTATTACTAATTATTATCCAAGGTAACAAGCACGTACAACGTTCTGGCCAAGGAAGTGTCCGATAGACATCGTCCATATATATAACAACATTGCTAGGTATGGTAGAAACATATTGGGCTTAATAAATTACATTTGATCCGCTGAACATTTACTAATATTACTAATTATTATCACAGGTAACAAGCACGTACAACGTTCTGGCCAAGGAATTGTCCGATAGACATCGTCCATATATATAACAACTTGGCTAGGTATGGTAGAAACATATGGGGCTTAATAAATTACATTTGATCCGTTGAACATTTACTAATATTACTAATTATTATCACAGGTAACAAGCACGTACTACGTTCTGGCCGTGGAAGTGTCTCCGATAGACATCGTCCATATATATAACAACTTGGCTAGGTAATGTAGAAACATATTGGGCTTAATAAATTACATTTGATCCGTTGAACATTTACTAATTATTATCACAGGTAACAAGCACGTACAACGTTCTGGCCGAGGCAGTGTCTCCGATAGACAACGTCCATATATATATATATATATATATATATATATATATATATATATATATATATATAACAACATTGCTAGAAGAGGTCGAAACGTATGAAGCTTTATAAATTACATTTGATCCGTTGAACATTTACTAATTATTATCACAGGTAACAAGCACGTACAACGTTCTGGCCGAGGAAGTGTCTCCGATAGACATCGTCCATATATATATAACAACATTTCTAGAAGAGGTCGAAACGTATGGGGCTTAATAAATTACATTTTATCCGTTGAACATTTACTAGTATTACTAATTATTATCCAAGGTAACAAGCACGTACAACGTTCTGGCCAAGGAAGTGTCCGATAGACATCGTCCATATATATAACAACATTGCTAGGTATGGTAGAAACATATTGGGCTTAATAAATTACATTTGATCCGTTGAATATTTACTAATATTACTAATTATTATCACAGGTAACAAGCACGTACTACGTTCTGGCCGTGGAGGTGTCTCCGATAGACATCGTCCATATATATATAACAACTTGGCTAGGTAATGTAGAAACATATTGGGCTTAATAAATTACATTTGATCCGTTGAACATTTACTAATTATTATCACAGGTAACAAGCACGTACAACGTTCTGGCCGAGGCAGTGTCTCCGATAGACATCGTCCATATATATATATATATATATATATATATATATATATATATATATATATATATATATATATATATATATAACCACATTACTAGAAGAGGTCGAAACGTATGGGGCTTAATAAATTACATTTGATCCGTTGAACATTTACTAATATTACTAATTATTATCACAGGTAACAAGCACGTACAACGTTCTGGCAGAGGAAGTGTCTCCGATAGACATCGTCCATATATATAACTACATTGCTAGGTATGGTCGGAACATATGCGGCTTTATAAATTACATTTGATCCGTTGAACATTTACTAATATTACTAATTATTATCACAGGTAACAAGCACGTACAAAGTTCTGGCCGATGAAGTGTCTCCGATAGACATCGTCCATATATATAACAACTTTGCTAGGTATAGTGGAAACATATTGGGCTTAATAAATTACATTTCATCCGTTGAAGATTTACTAATTATTATCACAGGTAAAGAGCACGTACAACGTTCTGGCCGAGGAAGTGTCTCCGATAGACATCGTCCATATATATATAACAACATTGCTAGAAGAGGTCGAAACATATGGGGCCTAATAAATTACATTTGATCCGTTGAACATTTACTAGTATTCCTAATTATTATCACAGGTAACAAGCACGTACAACGTTCTGGCAGAGGAAGTGTCTCCGATAGACATCGTCCATATATATAACTACATTGCTAGGTATGGTCGAAACATATGGGGCTTTATAAATTACATTTGATCCGTTGAATATTTACTAATATTACTAATTATTATCACAGGTAACAAGCACGTAAAAAGTTCTGGCCGATGAAGTGTCTCCCATAGACATCGTCTATATATATAACGACATTGCTAGGTATGGTGGGAACACATGGGGCTTTATAAATTACATTTGATCCGTTGAACATTTACTAATTATTATCACAGGTAACAAGCACGTACAACGTTCTGGCCGACGAAGTGTCTCCGATAGACATCGTCCATATATATATAACAACATTTCTAGAAGAGGTCGAAACGTATGGGGCTTAATAAATTACATTTTATCCGTTGAACATTTACTAGTATTACTAATTATTATCCAAGGTAACAAGCGCGTACAACGTTCTGGCCAAGGAAGTGTCCGATAGACATCGTCCATATATATAACAACATTGCTAGGTATGGTAGAAACATATTGGGCTTAATAAATTACATTTGATCCGTTGAACATTTACTAATATTACTAATTATTATCACAGGTAAGAAGCACGTAGAACGTTCTGGCCAAGGAAGTGTCCGATAGACATCGTCCGTATATATAACAATATTGCTAGGTATGGTAGAAACATATTGGGCTTAATAAATTACATTTGATCCGTTGAACATTTACTAATATTACTAATTATTATCACAGTTAACAAGCACGTACAACGTTCTGGCCAAGGAAGTGTCCGATAGACATCGTCTATATATATAACAACTTTGCTATGTATGGTAGAAACATATTGGGCTTAATAAATTACATTTGATCCGTTGAACATTTACTAATATTACTAATTATTATCACAGGTAACAAGCACGTACAAAGTTCTGGCCGATGAAGTGTCTCCGATAGACATCGTCCATATATATAACGACATTGCTAGGTATCGTCGGAACATATGGGGCTTTATAAATTACATTTGATCCGTTGAACATTTACTAATATTACTAATTATTATCACAGGTAACAAGCACGTACTACGTTCTGGCCGAGGAAGTGTCTCCGATAGACATCGTCCATATATATAACAACTTGGCTAGGTATGGTAGAAACATATTGGGCTTAATAAATTACATTTGATCCGTTGAATATTTACTAATTATTATCACAGGTAACAAGCACGTACAACGTTCTGGCCGAGGAAGTGTATCCGATAGACATCGTCCATATATATATAACAACATTGCTAGAAGAGGTCGAAACGTATGGGGCTTAATAAATTACATTTTATCCGTTGAACATTTACTAGTATTACTAATTATTATCCAAGGTAACAAGCACGTACAAAGTTCTGGCCGATGAAGTGTCTCCGATAGACATCGTAAATATATATAACGACATTGCTAGTTATGGTCGGAACATATTGGGCTTTATAAATTACATTTGATCCGTTGAACATTTACTAATTATTATCACAGGTAACAAGCACGTACAACGTTCTGGCCGAGGAAGTGTCTCCGATAGACATCGTCCATATATATATAACAACATTGCTAGAAGAGGTCGAAACGTATGGGGCTTAATAAATTACATTTTATCCGTTGAACATTTACTAGTATTACTAATTATTATCCAAGGTAACAAGCACGTACAACGTTCTGGCCAAGGAAGTGTCCGATAGACATCGTCCATATATATAACAACATTGCTAGGTATGGTAGAA
The DNA here is from genome assembly GCA_036971475.1 of Prosapia bicincta. Taxonomy (NCBI): domain Eukaryota; kingdom Metazoa; phylum Arthropoda; class Insecta; order Hemiptera; family Cercopidae; genus Prosapia; species Prosapia bicincta. The sequence continues at coordinate 32,782,143 of JBAIZL010000010.1, read as the reverse complement.
ACATATTGGGCTTAATAAATTACATTTGATCCGTTGAACATTTACTAATATTGCTAATTATTATAACAGGTAAGAAGCACGTAGAACGTTCTGGCCAAGGAAGTGTCCGATAGACATCGTCTATATATATAACAACATTGCTAGGTATGGTAGAAACATATTGGGCTTAATAAATTACATTTGATCCGTTGAACATTTACTAATATTACTAATTATTATCACAGGTAACAAGCACGTACAACGTTCTGGCCAAGGAATTGTCCGATAGACATCGTCCATATATATAACAACTTGGCTAGGTATGGTAGAAACATATGGGGCTTAATAAATTACATTTGATCCGTTGAACATTTACTAATATTACTAATTATTATCACAGGTAACAAGCACGTACTACGTTCTGGCCGTGGAAGTGTCTCCGATAGACATCGTCCATATATATAACAACTTGGCTAGGTAATGTAGAAACATATTGGGCTTAATAAATTACATTTGATCCGTTGAACATTTACTAATTATTATCACAGGTAACAAGCACGTACAACGTTCTGGCCGAGGCAGTGTCTCCGATAGACAACGTCCAAATATATATATATATATATATATATATATATATATATATATATAACAACATTGCTAGAAGAGGTCGAAACGTATGGGGCTTTATAAATTACATTTGATCCGTTGAACATTTACTAATTATTATCACAGGTAACAAGCACGTACAACGTTCTGGCCGAGGAAGTGTCTCCGATAGACATCGTCCATATATATATAACAACATTTCTAGAAGAGGTCGAAACGTATGGGGCTTAATAAATTACATTTTATCCGTTGAACATTTACTAGTATTACTAATTATTATCCAAGGTAACAAGCACGTACAACGTTCTGGCCAAGGAAGTGTCCGATAGACATCGTCCATATATATAACAACATTGCTAGGTATGGTAGAAACATATTGGGCTTAATAAATTACATTTGATCCGTTGAATATTTACTAATATTACTAATTATTATCACAGGTAACAAGCACGTACTACGTTCTGGCCGTGGAGGTGTCTCCGATAGACATCGTCCATATATATATAACAACTTGGCTAGGTAATGTAGAAACATATTGGGCTTAATAAATTACATTTGATCCGTTGAACATTTACTAATTATTATCACAGGTAACAAGCACGTACAACGTTCTGGCCGAGGCAGTGTCTCCGATAGACATCGTCCATATATATATATATATATATATATATATATATATATATATATATATATATATATATATATATAACCACATTGCTAGAAGAGGTCGAAACGTATGGGGCTTAATAAATTACATTTGATCCGTTGAACATTTACTAATATTACTAATTATTATCACAGGTAACAAGCACGTACAACGTTCTGGCAGAGGAAGTGTTTCCGATAGACATCGTCCATATATATAACTACATTGCTAGGTATGGTCGGAACATATGCGGCTTTATAAATTACATTTGATCCGTTGAACATTTACTAATATTACTAATTATTATCACAGGTAACAAGCACGTACAAAGTTCTGGCCGATGAAGTGTCTCCGATAGACATCGTCCATATATATAACAACTTTGCTAGGTATAGTGGAAACATATTGGGCTTAATAAATTACATTTCATCCGTTGAAGATTTACTAATTATTATCACAGGTAAAGAGCACGTACAACGTTCTGGCCGAGGAAGTGTATCCGATAGACATCGTCCATATATATATAACAACATTGCTAGAAGAGGTCGAAACGTATGGGGCTTAATAAATTACATTTTATCCGTTGAACATTTACTAGTATTACTAATTATTATCCAAGGTAACAAGCACGTACAACGTTCTGGCCAAGGAAGTGTCCGATAGACATCGTCCATATATATAACAACATTGCTAGGTATGGTAGAAACATATTGGGCTTAATAAATTACATTTGATCCGTTGAACATTTACTAATATTACTAATTATTATAACAGGTAAGAAGCACGTAGAACGTTCTGGCCAAGGAAGTGTCCGATAGACATCGTCTATATATATAACAACATTGCTAGGTATGGTAGAAACATATTGGGCTTAATAAATTACATTTGATCCGTTGAATATTTACTAATATTACTAATTATTATCACAGGTAACAAGCACGTACAACGTTCTGGCCAAGGAATTGTCCGATAGACATCGTCCATATATATAACAACTTGGCTAGGTATGGTAGAAACATATGGGGCTTAATAAATTACATTTGATCCGTTGAACATTTACTAATATTACTAATTATTATCACAGGTAACAAGCACGTACTACTTTCTGGCCGAGGAAGGGTCTCCGATAGACATCGTCCATATATATAACAATTTGGCTAGGTATGGTAGAAACATATTGGGCTTAATAAATTACATTTGATCCGTTGAACATTTACTAATTATTATCACAGGTAACAAGCACGTACAACGCTCTGGCCGAGGAAGTGTCTCCGATAGACGTCGTCCATATATATATAACAACATTGCTAGAAGAGGTCGAAACGTATGGGGCTTAATAAATTACATTTGATCCGTTGAACATTTACTAGTATTACTAATTATTATCCAAGGTAACAAGCACGTACAACGTTCTGGCCAAGGAAGTGTCCGATAGACATCGTCCATATATATAACAACATTGCTAGGTATGGTAGAAACATATTGGCTTAATAAATTACATTTGATCCGTTGAACATTTACTAATTATTATCACAGGTAACAAGCACGTACAACGTTCTGGCCGAGGAAGTGTATCCGATAGACATCATCCATATATATATAACAACATTGCTAGAAGAGGTCGAAACGTATGGGGCTTAATAAATTACATTTTATCCGTTGAACATTTACTAGTATTACTAATTATTATCCAAGGTAACAAGCACGTACAAAGTTCTGGCCGATGAAGTGTCTCCGATAGACATCGTAAATATATATAACGACATTGCTAGTTATGGTCGGAACATATTGGGCTTTATAAATTACATTTGATCCGTTGAACATTTACTAATTATTATCACAGGTAACAAGCACGTACAACGTTCTGGCCGAGGAAGTGTCTCCGATAGACATCGTCCATATATAAATAACAACATTGCTAGAAGAGGTCGAAACGTATGGGGCTTAACAAATTACATTTTATCCGTTGAACATTTACTAGTATTACTAATTATTATCCAAGGTAACAAGCACGTACAACGTTCTGGCCAAGGAAGTGTCCGATAGACATCGTCCATATATATAACAACATTGCTAGGTATGGTAGAAACATATTGGGCTTAATAAATTACATTTGATCCGTTGAACATTTACTAATATTACTAATTAATATCACAGGTAACAAGCACGTACAACGTTCTGGCCAAGGAATTGTCCGATAGACATCGTCCATATATATAACAACTTGGCTAGGTATGGTAGAAACATATGGGGCTTAATAAATTACATTTGATCCGTTGAACATTTACTAATATTACTAATTATTATCACAGGTAACAAGCACGTACTACGTTCTGGCCGTGGAAGTGTCTCCGATAGACATCGTCCATATATATAACAACTTGGCTAGGTAATGTAGAAACATATTGGGCTTAATAAATTACATTTGATCCGTTGAACATTTACTAATTATTATCACAGGTAACAAGCACGTACAACGTTCTGGCCGAGGAAGTGTCTCCGATAGACATCGTCCATATATATATAACAACATTTCTAGAAGAGGTCGAAACGTATGGGGCTTAATAAATTACATTTTATCCGTTGAACATTTACTAGTATTACTAATTATTATCCAAGGTAACAAGCACGTACAACGTTCTGGCCAAGGAAGTGTCCGATAGACATCGTCCATATATATAACAACATTGCTAGGTATGGTAGAAACATATTGGGCTTAATAAATTACATTTGATCCGTTGAATATTTACTAATATTACTAATTATTATCACAGGTAACAAGCACGTACTACGTTCTGGCCGTGGAGGTGTCTCCGATAGACATCGTCCATATATATATAACAACTTGGCTAGGTAATGTAGAAACATATTGGGCTTAATAAATTACATTTGATCCGTTGAACATTTACTAATTATTATCACAGGTAACAAGCACGTACAACGTTCTGGCCGAGGCAGTGTCTCCGATAGACATCGTCCATATATATATATATATATATATATATATATATATATATATATAACCACATTGCTAGAAGAGGTCGAAACGTATGGGGCTTAATAAATTACATTTGATCCGTTGAACATTTACTAATATTACTAATTATTATCACAGGTAACAAGCACGTACAACGTTCTGGCAGAGGAAGTGTCTCCGATAGACATCGTCCATATATATAACTACATTGCTAGGTATGGTCGGAACATATGCGGCTTTATAAATTACATTTGATCCGTTGAACATTTACTAATATTACTAATTATTATCACAGGTAACAAGCACGTACAAAGTTCTGGCCGATGAAGTGTCTCCGATAGACATCGTCCATATATATAACAACTTTGCTAGGTATAGTGGAAACATATTGGGCTTAATAAATTACATTTCATCCGTTGAAGATTTACTAATTATTATCACAGGTAAAGAGCACGTACAACGTTCTGGCCGAGGAAGTGTCTCCGATAGACATCGTCCATATATATATAACAACATTGCTAGAAGAGGTCGAAACATATGGGGCCTAATAAATTACATTTGATCCGTTGAACATTTACTAGTATTCCTAATTATTATCACAGGTAACAAGCACGTACAACGTTCTGGCAGAGGAAGTGTCTCCGATAGACATCGTCCATATATATAACTACATTGCTAGGTATGGTCGAAACATATGGGGCTTTATAAATTACATTTGATCCGTTGAATATTTACTAATATTACTAATTATTATCACAGGTAACAAGCACGTAAAAAGTTCTGGCCGATGAAGTGTCTCCCATAGACATCGTCTATATATATAACGACATTGCTAGGTATGGTGGGAACACATGGGGCTTTATAAATTACATTTGATCCGTTGAACATTTACTAATTATTATCACAGGTAACAAGCACGTACAACGTTCTGGCCGACGAAGTGTCTCCGATAGACATCGTCCATATATATATAACAACATTTCTAGAAGAGGTCGAAACGTATGGGGCTTAATAAATTACATTTTATCCGTTGAACATTTACTAGTATTACTAATTATTATCCAAGGTAACAAGCACGTACAACGTTCTGGCCAAGGAAGTGTCCGATAGACATCGTCCATATATATAACAACATTGCTAGGTATGGTAGAAACATATTGGGCTTAATAAATTACATTTGATCCGTTGAACATTTACTAATATTACTAATTATTATCACAGGTAAGAAGCACGTAGAACGTTCTGGCCAAGGAAGTGTCCGATAGACATCGTCCGTATATATAACAATATTGCTAGGTATGGTAGAAACATATTGGGCTTAATAAATTACATTTGATCCGTTGAACATTTACTAATATTACTAATTATTATCACAGGTAACAAGCACGTACTACGTTCTGGCCGAGGAAGTGTCTCCGATAGACATCGTCCATATATATAACAACTTGGCTAGGTATGGTAGAAACATATTGGGCTTAATAAATTACATTTGATCCGTTGAACATTTACTAATTATTATCACAGGTAACAAGCACGTACAACGTTCTGGCCGAGGAAGTGTATCCGATAGACATCGTCCATATATATATAACAACATTGCTAGAAGAGGTCGAAACGTATGGGGCTTAATAAATTACATTTTATCCGTTGAACATTTACTAGTATTACTAATTATTATCCAAGGTAACAAGCACGTACAACGTTCTGGCCAAGGAAGTGTCCGATAGACATCGTCCATATATATAACAACATTGCTAGGTATGGTAGAAACATATTGGGCTTAATAAATTACATTTGATCCGTTGAACATTTACTAATATTACTAATTATTATAACAGGTAAGAAGCACGTAGAACGTTCTGGCCAAGGAAGTGTCCGATAGACATCGTCTATATATATAACAACATTGCTAGGTATGGTAGAAACATATTGGGCTTAATAAATTACATTTGATCCGTTGAACATTTACTAATATTACTAATTATTATCACAGGTAACAAGCACGTACAACGTTCTGGCCAAGGAATTGTCCGATAGACATCGTCCATATATATAACAACTTGGCTAGGTATGGTAGAAACATATGGGGCTTAATAAATTACATTTGATCCGTTGAACATTTACTAATATTACTAATTATTATCACAGGTAACAAGCACGTACTACGTTCTGGCCGTGGAAGTGTCTCCGATAGACATCGTCCATATATATAACAACTTGGCTAGGTAATGTAGAAACATATTGGGCTTAATAAATTACATTTGATCCGTTGAACATTTACTAATTATTATCACAGGTAACAAGCACGTACAACGTTCTGGCCGAGGCAGTGTCTCCGATAGACAACCGCCAAATATATATATATATATATATATATATATATATATATATATATATATATATATATATATATAACAACATTGCTAGAAGAGGTCGAAACGTATGGGGCTTTATAAATTACATTTGATCCGTTGAACATTTACTAATTATTATCACAGGTAACAAGCACGTACAACGTTCTGGCCGAGGAAGTGTCTCCGATAGACATCGTCCATATATATATAACAACATTTCTAGAAGAGGTCGAAACGTATGGGGCTTAATAAATTACATTTTATCCGTTGAACATTTACTAGTATTACTAATTATTATCCAAGGTAACAAGCACGTACAACGTTCTGGCCAAGGAAGTGTCCGATAGACATCGTCCATATATATAACAACATTGCTAGGTATGGTAGAAACATATTGGGCTTAATAAATTACATTTGATCCGTTGAATATTTACTAATATTACTAATTATTATCACAGGTAACAAGCACGTACTACGTTCTGGCCGTGGAGGTGTCTCCGATAGACATCGTCCATATATATATAACAACTTGGCTAGGTAATGTAGAAACATATTGGGCTTAATAAATTACATTTGATCCGTTGAACATTTACTAATTATTATCACAGGTAACAAGCACGTACAACGTTCTGGCCGAGGCAGTGTCTCCGATAGACATCGTCCATATATATATATATATATATATATAACCACATTGCTAGAAGAGGTCGAAACGTATGGGGCTTAATAAATTACATTTGATCCGTTGAACATTTACTAATATTACTAATTATTATCACAGGTAACAAGCACGTACAACGTTCTGGCAGAGGAAGTGTCTCCGATAGACATCGTCCATATATATAACTACATTGCTAGGTATGGTCGGAACATATGCGGCTTTATAAATTACATTTGATCCGTTGAACATTTACTAATATTACTAATTATTATCACAGGTAACAAGCACGTACAAAGTTCTGGCCGATGAAGTGTCTCCGATAGACATCGTCCATATATATAACAACTTTGCTAGGTATAGTGGAAACATATTGGGCCTAATAAATTACATTTCATCCGTTGAAGATTTACTAATTATTATCACAGGTAAAGAGCACGTACAACGTTCTGGCCGAGGAAGTGTCTCCGATAGACATCGTCCATATATATATAACAACATTGCTAGAAGAGGTCGAAACATATGGGGCCTAATAAATTACATTTGATCCGTTGAACATTTACTAGTATTCCTAATTATTATCACAGGTAACAAGCACGTACAACGTTCTGGCAGAGGAAGTGTCTCCGATAGACATCGTCCATATACTGTATATAACAACATTGCTAGGTATGGTCGAAACATATGGGGCTTTATAAATTACATTTGATCCGTTGAATATTTACTAATATTACTAATTATTATCACAGGTAACAAGCACGTAAAAAGTTCTGGCCGATGAAGTGTCTCCCATAGACATCGTCTATATATATAACGACATTGCTAGGTATGGTGGGAATACATGGGGCTTTATAAATTACATTTGATCCGTTGAACATTTACTAATTATTATCACAGGTAACAAGCACGTACAACGTTCTGGCCGACGAAGTGTCTCCGATAGACATCGTCCATATATATATAACAACATTTCTAGAAGAGGTCGAAACGTATGGGGCTTAATAAATTACATTTTATCCGTTGAACATTTACTAGTATTACTAATTATTATCCAAGGTAACAAGCACGTACAACGTTCTGGCCAAGGAAGTGTCCGATAGACATCGTCCATATATATAACAACATTGCTAGGTAAGGTAGAAACATATTGGGCTTAATAAATTACATTTGATCCGTTGAACATTTACTAATATTACTAATTATTATCACAGGTAAGAAGCACGTAGAACGTTCTGGCCAAGGAAGTGTCCGATAGACATCGTCCGTATATATAACAATATTGCTAGGTATGGTAGAAACATATTGGGCTTAATAAATTACATTTGATCCGTTGAACATTTACTAATATTACTAATTATTATCACAGTTAACAAGCACGTACAACGTTCTGGCCAAGGAAGTGTCCGATAGACATCGTCTATATATATAACAACTTTGCTATGTATGGTAGAAACATATTGGGCTTAATAAATTACATTTGATCCGTTGAACATTTACTAATATTACTAATTATTATCACAGGTAACAAGCACGTACAAAGTTCTGGCCGATGAAGTGTCTCCGATAGACATCGTCCATATATATAACGACATTGCTAGGTATGGTCGGAACATATGGGGCTTTAGAAATTACATTTGATCCGTTGAACATTTACTAATTATTATCACAGGTAACAAGCACGTAAAACGTTCTGGCCGTGGAAGTGTCTCCGATAGACATCGTCCATATATATAACAACTTGGCTAGGTAATGTAGAAACATATTGGGCTTAATAAATTACATTTGATCCGTTGAACATTTACTAATATTACTAATTATTATCACAGGTACCATAGCACGTACAACGTTCTGGTCGATGAAGTGTCTCCGATAGACATCGTCCGTATACTGTATATAACAACATTGCTAGGTATGGTTGAAACATATGGGGCTTTATAAATTACATTTGATCCGTTGAACATTTACTAATATTACTAATTATTAACACAGGTAACAAGCACGTATAACGTTCTGGCCAAGGAAGTGTCCGATAGACATCGTCAATATATATAACAACATTGCTAGGTATGGTAGAAACATATTGGGCTTAATAAATTACATTTGATCCGTTGAACATTTACTAATATTACTAACTATTATCACAGGTAACAAGCACGTACAACTTTCTGGCCAAGGAATTGTCCGATAGACATCGTCCATATATATAACAACTTGGCTAGGTATGGTAGAAACATATGGGGCTTAATAAATTACATTTGATCCGTTGAACATTTACTAATATTACTAATTATTATCACAGGTAACAAGCACGTACTACGTTCTGGCCGTGGAAGTGTCTCCGATAGACATCGTCCATATATATATAACAACATGGCTAGAAGAGGTCGAAACGTATGGGGCTTAATAAATTACATGTCATCCGTTGAACATTTACTAATATTACTAATTATTATCACAGGTAACAAGCACGTACTACTTTCTGGCCGAGGAAGTGTCTCCGATAGACATCGTCCATATATATAACAATTTGGCTAGGTATGGTAGAAACATATTGGGCTTAATAAATTACATTTGATCCGTTGAACATTTACTAGTATTACTAATTATTATCCAAGGTAACAAGCACGTAACACGTTCTGGCCAAGGAAGTGTCCGATAGACATCGTCCATATATATAACAACATTGCTAGGTATGGTAGAAACATATTGGCTTAATAAATTACATTTGATCCGTTGAACATTTACTAATATTACTAATTATTATCACAGGTAAGAAGCACGTAGAACGTTCTGGCCGTGGAAGTGTCTCCGATAGACATCGTCCATATATATAACAACTTGGCTAGGTATGGTAGAAACATATTGGGCTTAATAAATTACATTTGATCCGTTGAACATTTACTAATTATTATCACAGGTAACAAGCACGTACAACGTTCTGGCCGAGGCAGTGTCTCCGATAGACATCGTCCATATATATATATATATATATATATATATATATATATATATATATATAACAACATTGCTAGAAGAGGTCGAAACGTATGGGGCTTAATAAATTACATTTGATCCGTTGAACATTTACTAATATTACTAATTATTATCACAGGTAACAAGCACGTACTACGTTCTGGCCGAGGAAGTGTCTCCGATAGACATCGTCCATATATATAACAACTTGGCTAGGTATGGTAGAAACATATTGGGCTTAATAAATTACATTTGATCCGTTGAACATTTACTAATTATTATCACAGGTAACAAGCACGTACAACGTTCTGGCCGAGGAAGTGTATCCGATAGACATCGTCCATATATATATAACAACATTGCTAGAAGAGGTCGAAACGTATGGGGCTTAATAAATTACATTTTATCCGTTGAACATTTACTAGTATTACTAATTATTATCCAAGGTAACAAGCACGTACAAAGTTCTGGCCGATGAAGTGTCTCCGATAGACATCGTAAATATATATAACGACATTGCTAGTTATGGTCGGAACATATTGGGCTTTATAAATTACATTTGATCCGTTGAACATTTACTAATTATTATCACAGGTAACAAGCACGTACAACGTTCTGGCCGAGGAAGTGTCTCCGATAGACATCGTCCATATATATATAACAACATTGCTAGAAGAGGTCGAAACGTATGGGGCTTAATAAATTACATTTTATCCGTTGAACATTTACTAGTATTACTAATTACTATCCAAGGTAACAAGCACGTACAACGTTCTGGCCAAGGAAGTGTCCGATAGACATCGTCCATATATATAACAACATTGCTAGGTATGGTAGAAACATATTGGGCTTAATAAATTACATTTGATCCGTTGAACATTTACTAATATTACTAATTATTATCACAGGTAAGAAGCACGTAGAACGTTCTGGCCAAGGAAGTGTCCGATAGACATCGTCTATATATATAACAACATTGCTAGGTATGGTAGAAACATATTGGGCTTAATAAATTACATTTGATCCGTTGAACATTTACTAATATTACTAATTATTATCACAGGTAACAAGCACGTACAACGTTCTGGCCAAGGAATTGTCCGATAGACATCGTCCATATATATAACAACTTGGCTAGGTATGGTAGAAACATATGGGGCTTAATAAATTACATTTGATCCGTTGAACATTTACTAATATTACTAATTATTATCACAGGTAACAAGCACGTACTACGTTCTGGCCCTGGAAGTGTCTCCGATAGACATCGTCCATATATATAACAACTTGGCTAGGTAATGTAGAAACATATTGGGCTTAATAAATTACATTTGATCCGTTGAACATTTACTAATTATTATCACAGGTAACAAGCACGTACAACGTTCTGGCCGAGGCAGTGTCTCCGATAGACAACGTCCATATATATATATATTTATATATATATATATATATAACAACATTGCTAGAAGAGGTCGAAACGTGTGGGGCTTTATAAATTACATTTGATCCGTTGAACATTTACTAATATTACTAATCATTATCACAATTACCATAGCACGTACAACGTTCTGGTCGATGAAGTGTCTCCGATAGACATCGTCTGTATACTGTATATAACAACAATGCTAGGTATGGTTGAAACATATGGGGCTTTATAAATTACATTTGATCCGTTGAACATTTACTAATATTACTAATTATTAACACAGGTAACAAGCACGTATAACGTTCTGGCCAAGGAAGTGTCCGATAGACATCGTCAATATATATAACAACATTGCTAGGTATGGTAGAAACATATTGGGCTTAATAAATTACATTTGAACCGTTGAACATTAACTAATATTACTAATTATTATCACAGGTAACAAGCACGTACAACGTTCTGGCCAAGGAATTGTCCGATAGACATCGTCCATATATATAACAACTTGGCTAGGTATGGTAGAAACATATGGGGCTTAATAAATTACATTTGATCCGTTGAACATTTACTAATATTACTAATTATTATCACAGGTAACATGCACGTACTACGTTCTGGCCGTGGAAGTGTCTCCGATAGACATCGTCCATATATATATAAGAACATGGCTAGAAGAGGTCGAAACGTATGGGGCTTAATAAATTACATGTGATCCGTTGAACATTTACTAATATTACTAATTATTATCACAGGTAACAAGCACGTACTACGTTCTGGCCGAGGAAGTGTCTCCGATAGACATCGTCCATATATATAACAATTTTTCTAGGTATGGTAGAAACATATTGGGCTTAATAAATTACATTTGATCCGTTGAACATTTACTAATTATTATCACAGGTAACAAGCACGTACAACGCTCTGGCCGAGGAAGTGTCTCCGATAGACGTCGTCCATATATATATATAACAACATTGCTAGAAGAGGTCGAAACGTATGGGGCTTAATATATTACATTTGATCCGTTGAACATTTACTAGTATTACTAATTATTATCCAAGGTAACAAGCACGTACAACGTTCTGGCCAAGGAAGTGTCCGATAGACATCTGCCATATATATAACAACATTGCTAGGTATGGTAGAAACATATTGGGCTTAATAAATTACATTTGATCCGTTGAACATTTACTAATATTACTAATTATTATCACAGGTAAGAAGCACGTAGAACGTTCTGGCCAAGGAAGTGTCCGATAGACATCGTCTATATATATAACAACATTGCTAGGTATGGTAGAAACATATTGGGCTTAATAAATTACATTTGATCCGTTGAACATTTACTAATATTACTAATTATTATCACAGGTAACAAGCACGTACAACGTTCTGGCCAAGGAATTGTCCGATAGACATCGTCCATATATATAACAACTTGGCTAGGTATGGTAGAAACATATGGGGCTTAATAAATTACATTTGATCCGTTGAACATTTACTAATATTACTAATTATTATCACAGGTAACAAGCACGTACTACGTTCTGGCCGTGGAAGTGTCTCCGATAGACATCGTCCATATATATAACAACTTGGCTAGGTAATGTAGAAACATATTGGGCTTAATAAATTACATTTGATCCGTTGAACATTTACTTATTATTATCACAGGTAACAAGCACGTACAACGTTCTGGCCGAGGCAGTGTCTCCGATAGACAACGTCCATATATATATATATATATATATATATATATATATATATATATATATATATATATAACAACATTGCTAGAAGAGGTCGAAACGTATGGGGCTTTATAAATTACATTTGATCCGTTGAACATTTACTAATATTACTAATCATTATCACAATTACCATAGCACGTACAACGTTCTGGTCGATGAAGTGTCTCCGATAGACATCGTCCGTATACTGTATATAACAACATTGCTAGGTATGGTTGAAACATATGGGGCTTTATAAATTACATTTGATCCGTTGAACATTTACTAATATTACTAATTATTAACACAGGTAACAAGCACGTATAACGTTCTGGCCAAGGAAGTGTCCGATAGACATCGTCAATATATATAACAACATTGCTAGGTATGGTAGAAACATATTGGGCTTAATAAATTACATTTGATCCGTTGAACATTAACTAATATTACTAATTATTATCACAGGTAACAAGCACGTACAACGTTCTGGCCAAGGAATTGTCCGATAGACATCGTCCATATATATAACAACTTGGCTAGGTATGGTAGAAACATATGGGGCTTAATAAATTACATTTGATCCGTTGAACATTTACTAATATTACTAATTATTATCACAGGTAACATGCACGTACTACGTTCTGGCCGTGGAAGTGTCTCCGATAGACATCGTCCATATATATATAACAACATGGCTAGAAGAGGTCGAAACGTATGGGGCTTAATAAATTACATGTCATCCGTTGAACATTTACTAATATTACTAATTATTATCACAGGTAACAAGCACGTACTACTTTCTGGCCGAGGAAGTGTCTCCGATAGACATCGTCCATATATATAACAATTTGGCTAGGTATGGTAGAAACATATTGGGCTTAATAAATTACATTTGATCCGTTGAACATTTACTAATTATTATCACAGGTAACAAGCACGTACAACGCTCTGGCCGAGGAAGTGTCTCCGATAGACGTCGTCCATATATATATAACAACATTGCTAGAAGAGGTCGAAACGTATGGGGCTTAATAAATTACATTTGATCCGTTGACCATTTACTAGTATTACTAATTATTATCCAAGGTAACAAGCACGTACAACGTTCTGGCCAAGGAAGTGTCCGATAGACATCGTCCATATATATAACAACATTGCTAGGTATGGTAGAAACATATTGGCTTAATAAATTACATTTGATCCGTTGAACATTTACTAATATTACTAATTATTATCACAGGTAAGAAGCACGTAGAACGTTCTGGCCGTGGAAGTGTCTCCGATAGACATCGTCCATATATATAACAACTTGGCTAGGTATGGTAGAAACATATTGGGCTTAATAAATTACATTTGATCCGTTGAACATTTACTAATTATTATCACAGGTAACAAGCACGTACAACGTTCTGGCCGAGGCAGTGTCTCCGATTGACATCGTCCATATATATATATATATATATATATATATATATATATATATATATATATATATATAACAACATTGCTAGAAGAGGTCGAAACGTATGGGGCTTAATAAATTACATTTGATCCGTTGAACATTTACTAATATTACTAATTATTATCACAGGTAACAAGCACGTACTACGTTCTGGCCGAGGAAGTGTCTCCGATAGACATCGTCCATATATATAACAACTTGGCTAGGTATGGTAGAAACATATTGGGCTTAATAAATTACATTTGATCCGTTGAACATTTACTAATTATTATCACAGGTAACAAGCACGTACAACGTTCTGGCCAAGGAAGTGTATCCGATAGACATCGTCCATATATATATAACAACATTGCTAGAAGAGGTCGAAACGTATGGGGCTTAATAAATTACATTTTATCCGTTGAACATTTACTAGTATTACTAATTATTATCCAAGGTAACAAGCACGTACAAAGTTCTGGCCGATGAAGTGTCTCCGATAGACATCGTAAATATATATAACGACATTGCTAGTTATGGTCGGAACATATTGGGCTTTATAAATTACATTTGATCCGTTGAACATTTACTAATTATTATCACAGGTAACAAGCACGTACAACGTTCTGGCCGAGGAAGTGTCTCCGATAGACATCGTCCATATATATATAACAACATTGCTAGAAGAGGTCGAAACGTATGGGGCTTAATAAATTACATTTTATCCGTTGAACATTTACTAGTATTACTAATTATTATCCAAGGTAACAAGCACGTACAACGTTCTGGCCAAGGAAGTGTCCGATAGACATCGTCCATATATATAACAACATTGCTAGGTATGGTAGAAACATATTGGGCTTAATAAATTACATTTGATCCGTTGAACATTTACTAATATTACTAATTATTATCACAGGTAAGAAGCACGTAGAACGTTCTGGCCAAGGAAGTGTCCGATAGACATCGTCTATATATATAACAACATTGCTAGGTATGGTAGAAACATATTGGGCTTAATAAATTACATTTGATCCGTTGAACATTTACTAATATTACTAATTATTATCACAGATAACAAGCACGTACAACGTTCTGGCCAAGGAATTGTCCGATAGACATCGTCCATATATATAACAACTTGGCTAGGTATGGTAGAAACATATGGGGCTTAATAAATTACATTTGATCCGTTGAACATTTACTAATATTACTAATTATTATCACAGGTAACAAGCACGTACTACGTTCTGGCCGTGGAAGTGTCTCCGATAGACATCGTCCATATATATAACAACTTGGCTAGGTAATGTAGAAACATATTGGGCTTAATAAATTACATTTGATCAGTTGAACATTTACTAATTATTATCACAGGTAACAAGCACGTACAACGTTCTGGCCGAGGCAGTGTCTCCGATAGACAACGTCCATATATATATATATATATATATATATATATATATATATATATATATATTTATATATATATATATATAACAACATTGCTAGAAGAGGTCGAAACGTGTGGGGCTTTATAAATTACATTTGATCCGTTGAACATTTACTAATATTACTAATCATTATCACAATTACCATAGCACGTACAACGTTCTGGTCGATGAAGTGTCTCCGATAGACATCGTCCGTATACTGTATATAACAACAATGCTAGGTATGGTTGAAACATATGGGGCTTTATAAATTACATTTGATCCGTTGAACATTTACTAATATTACTAATTATTAACACAGGTAACAAGCACGTATAACGTTCTGGCCAAGGAAGTGTCCGATAGACATCGTCAATATATATAACAACATTGCTAGGTATGGTAGAAACATATTGGGCTTAATAAATTACATTTGAACCGTTGAACATTAACTAATATTACTAATTATTATCACAGGTAACAAGCACGTACAACGTTCTGGCCAAGGAATTGTCCGATAGACATCGTCCATATATATAACAACTTGGCTAGGTATGGTAGAAACATATGGGGCTTAATAAATTACATTTGATCCGTTGAACATTTACTAATATTACTAATTATTATCACAGGTAACATGCACGTACTACGTTCTGGCCGTGGAAGTGTCTCCGATAGACATCGTCCATATATATATAAGAACATGGCTAGAAGAGGTCGAAACGTATGGGGCTTAATAAATTACATGTGATCCGTTGAACATTTACTAATATTACTAATTATTATCACAGGTAACAAGCACGTACTACGTTCTGGCCGAGGAAGTGTCTCCGATAGACATCGTCCATATATATAACAATTTGGCTAGGTATGGTAGAAACATATTGGGCTTAATAAATTACATTTGATCCGTTGAACATTTACTAATTATTATCACAGGTAACAAGCACGTACAACGCTCTGGCCGAGGAAGTGTCTCCGATAGACGTCGTCCATATATATATAACAACATTGCTAGAAGAGGTCGAAACGTATGGGGCTTAATATATTACATTTGATCCGTTGAACATTTACTAGTATTACTAATTATTATCCAAGGTAACAAGCACGTACAACGTTCTGGCCAAGGAAGTGTCCGATAGACATCTGCCATATATATAACAACATTGCTAGGTATGGTAGAAACATATTGGGCTTAATAAATTACATTTGATCCGTTGAACATTTACTAATATTACTAATTATTATCACAGGTAAGAAGCACGTAGAACGTTCTGGCCAAGGAAGTGTCCGATAGACATCGTCTATATATATAACAACATTGCTAGGTATGGTAGAAACATATTGGGCTTAATAAATTACATTTGATCCGTTGAACATTTACTAATATTACTAATTATTATCACAGGTAACAAGCACGTACAACGTTCTGGCCAAGGAATTGTCCGATAGACATCGTCCATATATATAACAACTTGGCTAGGTATGGTAGAAACATATGGGGCTTAATAAATTACATTTGATCCGTTGAACATTTACTAATATTACTAATTATTATCACAGGTAACAAGCACGTACTACGTTCTGGCCGTGGAAGTGTCTCCGATAGACATCGTCCATATATATAACAACTTGGCTAGGTAATGTAGAAACATATTGGGCTTAATAAATTACATTTGATCCGTTGAACATTTACTAATTATTATCACAGGTAACAAGCACGTACAACGTTCTGGCCGAGGCAGTGTCTCCGATAGACAACGTCCATATATATATATATATATATATATATATATATATATATATATATATTTATATATATATATATATAACAACATTGCTAGAAGAGGTCGAAACGTGTGGGGCTTTATAAATTACATTTGATCCGTTGAACATTTACTAATATTACTAATCATTATCACAATTACCATAGCACGTACAACGTTCTGGTCGATGAAGTGTCTCCGATAGACATCGTCCGTATACTGTATATAACAACAATGCTAGGTATGGTTGAAACATATGGGGCTTTATAAATTACATTTGATCCGTTGAACATTTACTAATATTACTAATTATTAACACAGGTAACAAGCACGTATAACGTTCTGGCCAAGGAAGTGTCCGATAGACATCGTCAATATATATAACAACATTGCTAGGTATGGTAGAAACATATTGGGCTTAATAAATTACATTTGAACCGTTGAACATTAACTAATATTACTAATTATTATCACAGGTAACAAGCACGTACAACGTTCTGGCCAAGGAATTGTCCGATAGACATCGTCCATATATATAACAACTTGGCTAGGTATGGTAGAAACATATGGGGCTTAATAAATTACATTTGATCCGTTGAACATTTACTAATATTACTAATTATTATCACAGGTAACATGCACGTACTACGTTCTGGCCGTGGAAGTGTCTCCGATAGACATCGTCCATATATATATAAGAACATGGCTAGAAGAGGTCGAAACGTATGGGGCTTAATAAATTACATGTGATCCGTTGAACATTTACTAATATTACTAATTATTATCACAGGTAACAAGCACGTACTACGTTCTGGCCGAGGAAGTGTCTCCGATAGACATCGTCCATATATATAACAATTTGGCTAGGTATGGTAGAAACATATTGGGCTTAATAAATTACATTTGATCCGTTGAACATTTACTAATTATTATCACAGGTAACAAGCACGTACAACGCTCTGGCCGAGGAAGTGTCTCCGATAGACGTCGTCCATATATATATAACAACATTGCTAGAAGAGGTCGAAACGTATGGGGCTTAATATATTACATTTGATCCGTTGAACATTTACTAGTATTACTAATTATTATCCAAGGTAACAAGCACGTACAACGTTCTGGCCAAGGAAGTGCCCGATAGACATCTGCCATATATATAACAACATTGCTAGGTATGGTAGAAACATATTGGGCTTAATAAATTACATTTGATCCGTTGAACATTTACTAATATTACTAATTATTATCACAGGTAAGAAGCACGTAGAACGTTCTGGCCAAGGAAGTGTCCGATAGACATCGTCTATATATATAACAACATTGCTAGGTATGGTAGAAACATATTGGGCTTAATAAATTACATTTGATCCGTTGAACATTTACTAATATTACTAATTATTATCACAGGTAACAAGCACGTACAACGTTCTGGCCAAGGAATTGTCCGATAGACATCGTCCATATATATAACAACTTGGCTAGGTATGGTAGAAACATATGGGGCTTAATAAATTACATTTGATCCGTTGAACATTTACTAATATTACTAATTATTATCACAGGTAACAAGCACGTACTACGTTCTGGCCGTGGAAGTGTCTCCGATAGACATCGTCCATATATATAACAACTTGGCTAGGTAATGTAGAAACATATTGGGCTTAATAAATTACATTTGATCCGTTGAACATTTACTTATTATTATCACAGGTAACAAGCACGTACAACGTTCTGGCCGAGGCAGTGTCTCCGATAGACAACGTCCATATATATATATATATATATATATATATATATATATATATATATATATATATATATATATATATATATATATATATATATAACAACATTGCTAGAAGAGGTCGAAACGTATGGGGCTTTATAAATTACATTTGATCCGTTGAACATTTACTAATATTACTAATCATTATCACAATTACCATAGCACGTACAACGTTCTGGTCGATGAAGTGTCTCCGATAGACATCGTCCGTATACTGTATATAACAACATTGCTAGGTATGGTTGAAACATATGGGGCTTTATAAATTACATTTGATCCGTTGAACATTTACTAATATTACTAATTATTAACACAGGTAACAAGCACGTATAACGTTCTGGCCAAGGAAGTGTCCGATAGACATCGTCAATATATATAACAACATTGCTAGGTATGGTAGAAACATATTGGGCTTAATAAATTACATTTGATCCGTTGAACATTAACTAATATTACTAATTATTATCACAGGTAACAAGCACGTACAACGTTCTGGCCAAGGAATTGTCCGATAGACATCGTCCATATATATAACAACTTGGCTAGGTATGGTAGAAACATATGGGGCTTAATAAATTACATTTGATCCGTTGAACATTTACTAATATTACTAATTATTATCACAGGTAACAAGCACGTACTACGTTCTGGCCGTGGAAGTGTCTCCGATAGACATCGTCCATATATATATAACAACATGGCTAGAAGAGTTCGAAACGTATGGGGCTTAATAAATTACATGTGATCCGTTGAACATTTACTAATATTACTAATTATTATCACAGGTAACAAGCACGTACTACGTTCTGGCCGAGGAAGTGTCTCCGATAGACATCGTCCATATATATAACAATTTGGCTAGGTATGGTAGAAACATATTGGGCTTAATAAATTACATTTGATCCGTTGAACATTTACTAATTATTATCACAGGTAACAAGCACGTACAACGCTCTGGCCGAGGAAGTGTCTCCGATAGACGTCGTCCATATATATATAACAACATTGCTAGAAGAGGTCGAAACGTATGGGGCTTAATATATTACATTTGATCCGTTGAACATTTACTAGTATTACTAATTATTATCCAAGGTAACAAGCACGTACAACGTTCTGGCCAAGGAAGTGTCCGATAGACATCGTCCATATATATAACAACATTGCTAGGTATGGTAGAAACTAATTGGTCTTAATAAATTACATTTGATCCGTTGAACATTTACTAATATTACTAATTATTATCACAGGTAAGAAGCACGTAGAACGTTCTGGCCGTGGAAGTGTCTCCGATAGACATCGTCCATATATATAACAACTTGGCTAGGTAATGTAGAAACATATTGGGCTTAATAAATTACATTTGATCCGTTGAACATTTACTTATTATTATCACAGGTAACAAGCACGTACAACGTTCTGGCCGAGGCAGTGTCTCCGATAGACAACGTCCATATATATATATATATAACAACATTGCTAGAAGAGGTCGAAACGTATGGGGCTTTATAAATTACATTTGATCCGTTGAACATTTACTAATATTACTAATCATTATCACAATTACCATAGCACGTACAACGTTCTGGTCGATGAAGTGTCTCCGATAGACATCGTCCGTATACTGTATATAACAACATTGCTAGGTATGGTTGAAACGTATGGGGCTTAATAAATTACATTTGATCCGTTGAACATTTACTAATATTACTAATTATTAACACAGGTAACAAGCACGTATAACGTTCTGGCCAGGGAAGTGTCCGATAGACATAGTCAATATATATAACAACATTGCTAGGTATGGTAGAAACATATTGGGCTTAATAAATTACATTTGATCCGTTGAACATTACTAATATTACTAATTATTATCACAGGTAACAAGCACGTACAACGTTCTGGCCAAGGAATTGTCCGATAGACATCGTCCATACATATAACAACTTGGCTAGGTATGGTAGAAACATATGGGGCTTAATAAATTACATTTGATCCGTTGAACATTTACTAATATTACTAATTATTATCACAGGTAACAAGCACGTACTACGTTCTGGCCGTGGAAGTGTCTCCGATAGACATCGTCCATATATATATAACAACATGGCTAGAAGAGGTCGAAACGTATGGGGCTTAATAAATTACATGTGATCCGTTGATCATTTACTAATATTACTAATTATTATCACAGGTAACAAGCACGTACTACGTTCTGGCCGAGGAAGTGTCTCCGATAGACATCGTCCATATATATAACAATTTGGCTAGGTATGGTAGAAACATATTGGGCTTAATAAATTACATTTGATCCGTTGAACATTTACTAATTATTATCACAGGTAACAAGCACGTACAACGCTCTGGCCGAGGAAGTGTCTCCGATAGACGTCGTCCATATATATATAACAACATTGCTAGAAGAGGTCGAAACGTATGGGGCTTAATATATTACATTTGATCCGTTGAACATTTACTAGTATTACTAATTATTATCCAAGGTAACAAGCACGTACAACGTTCTGGCCAAGGAAGTGTCCGATAGACATCGTCCATATATATAACAACATTGCTAGGTATGGTAGAAACATATTGGGCTTAATAAATTACATTTGATCCGTTGAACATTTACTAATATTACTAATTATTATCACAGGTAAGAAGCACGTAGAACGTTCTGGCCAAGGAAGTGTCCGATAGACATCGTCTATATATATAACAACATTGCTAGGTATGGTAGAAACATATTGGGCTTAATAAATTACATATGATCCGTTGAACATTTACTAATATTATTAATTATTATCACAGGTAACAAGCACGTACAACGTTCTGGCCAAGGAATTGTCCGATAGACATCGTCCATATATATAACAACTTGGCTAGGTATGGTAGAAACATATGGGGCTTAATAAATTACATTTGATCCGTTGAACATTTACTAATATTACTAATTATTATCACAGGTAACAAGCACGTACTACGTTCTGGCCGTGGAAGTGTCTCCGATAGACATCGTCCATATATATAACAACTTGGCTAGGTAATGTAGAAACATATTGGGCTTAATAAATTACATTTGATCCGTTGAACATTTACTAATTATTATCACAGGTAACAAGCACGTACAACGTTCTGGCCGAGGCAGTGTCTCCGATAGACAACGTCCATATATATATATATATATATATATATATATATATATATATAACAACATTGCTAGAAGAGGTCGAAACGTATGGGGCTTTATAAATTACATTTGATCCGTTGAACATTTACTAATATTACTAATTATTATCACAGGTACCATAGCACGTACAACGTTCTGGTCGATGAAGTGTCTCCGATAGACATCGTCCGTATACTGTATATAACAACATTGCTAGGTATGGTTGAAACATATGGGGCTTTATAAATTACATTTGATCCGTTGAACATTTACTAATATTACTAATTATTAACACAGGTAACAAGCACGTATAACGTTCTGGCCAAGGAAGTGTCCGATAGACATCGTCAATATATATAACAACATTGCTAGGTATGGTAGAAACATATTGGGCTTAATAAATTACATTTGATCCGTTGAACATTTACTAATATTACTAATTATTATCACAGGTAACAAGCACGTACAACGTTCTGGCCAAGGAATTGTCCGATAGACATCGTCCATATATATAACAACTTGGCTAGGTATGGTAGAAACATATGGGGCTTAATAAATTACATTTGATCCGTTGAACATTTACTAATATTACTAATTATTATCACAGGTAACAAGCACGTACTACGTTCTGGCCGTGGAAGTGTCTCCGATAGACATCGTCCATATATATATAACAACATGGCTAGAAGAGGTCGAAACGTATGGGGCTTAATAAATTACATGTGATCCGTTGAACATTTACTAATATTACTAATTATTATCACAGGTAACAAGCACGTACTACGTTCTGGCCGTGGAAGTGTCTCCGATAGACATCGTCCATATATATATAACAACATTGCTAGAAGAGGTCGAAACGTATGGGGCTTAATAAATTACATTTGATCCGTTGAACATTTACTAGTATTACTAATTATTATCCAAGGTAACAAGCACGTACAACGTTCTGGCCAAGGAAGTGTCCGATAGACATCGTCCATATATATAACAACATTGCTAGGTATGGTAGAAACATATTGGGCTTAATAAATTACATTTGATCCGTTGAACATTTACTAATATTACTAATTATTATCACAGGTAACAAGCACGTACAACGTTCTGGCCAATGAATTGTCCGATAGACATCGTCCAAATATATAACAACTTGGCTAGGTATGGTAGAAACATATGGGGCTTAATAAATTACATTTGATCCGTTGAACATTTACTAATATTACTAATTATTATCACAGGTAACAAGCACGTACTACGTTCTGGCCGTGGAAGTGTCTCCGATAGACATCGTCCATATATATAACAACTTGGCTAGGTAATGTAGAAACATATTGGGCTTAATAAATTACATTTGATCCGTTGAACATTTACTAATTATTATCACAGGTAACAAGCACGTACAACGTTCTGTCCGAGGCAGTGTCTCCGATAGACAACGTCCATATATATATATATATATATATATATATATATATAACAACATTGCTAGAAGAGGTCGAAACGTGTGGGGCTTTATAAATTACATTTGATCCGTTGAACATTTACTAATATTACTAATCATTATCACAATTACCATAGCACGTACAACGTTCTGGTCGATGAAGTGTCTCCGATAGACATCGTCCGTATACTGTATATAACAACAATGCTAGGTTTGGTTGAAACATATGGGGCTTTATAAATTACATTTGATCCGTTGAACATTTACTAATATTACTAATTATTAACACAGGTAACAAGCACGTATAACGTTCTGGCCAAGGAAGTGTCCGATAGACATCGTCAATATATATAACAACATTGCTAGGTATGGTAGAAACATATTGGGCTTAATAAATTACATTTGAACCGTTGAACATTAACTAATATTACTAATTATTATCACAGGTAACAAGCACGTACAACGTTCTGGCCAAGGAATTGTCCGATAGACATCGTCCATATATATAACAACTTGGCTAGGTATGGTAGAAACATATGGGGCTTAATAAATTACATTTGATCCGTTGAACATTTATTAATATTACTAATTATTATCACAGGTAACATGCACGTACTACGTTCTGGCCGTGGAAGTGTCTCCGATAGACATCGTCCATATATATATAACAACATGGCTAGAAGAGGTCGATACGTATGGGGCTTAATAAATTACATGTGATCCGTTGAACATTTACTAATATTACTAATTATTATCACAGGTAACAAGCACGTACTACGTTCTGGCCGAGGAAGTGTCTCCGATAGACATCGTCCATATATATAACAATTTGGCTAGGTATGGTAGAAACATATTGGGCTTAATAAATTACATTTGATCCGTTGAACATTTACTAATTATTATCACAGGTAACAAGCACGTACAACGCTCTGGCCGAGGAAGTGTCTCCGATAGACGTCGTCCATATATATATAACAACATTGCTAGAAGAGGTCGAAACGTATGGGGCTTAATATATTACATTTGATCCGTTGAACATTTACTAGTATTACTAATTATTATCCAAGGTAACAAGCACGTACAACGTTCTGGCCAAGGAAGTGTCCGATAGACATCTGCCATATATATAACAACATTGCTAGGTATGGTAGAAACATATTGGGCTTAATAAATTACATTTGATCCGTTGAACATTTACTAATATTACTAATTATTATCACAGGTAAGAAGCACGTAGAACGTTCTGGCCAAGGAAGTGTCCGATAGACATCGTCTATATATATAACAACATTGCTAGGTATGGTAGAAACATATTGGGCTTAATAAATTACATTTGATCCGTTGAACATTTACTAATATTACTAATTATTATCACAGGTAACAAGCACGTACAACGTTCTGGCCAAGGAATTGTCCGATAGACATCGTCCATATATATAACAACTTGGCTAGGTATGGTAGAAACATATGGGGCTTAATAAATTACATTTGATCCGTTGAACATTTACTAATATTACTAATTATTATCACAGGTAACAAGCACGTACTACGTTCTGGCCGTGGAAGTGTCTCCGATAGACATCGTCCATATATATAACAACTTGGCTAGGTAATGTAGAAACATATTGGGCTTAATAAATTACATTTGATCCGTTGAACATTTACTTATTATTATCACAGGTAACAAGCACGTACAACGTTCTGGCCGAGGCAGTGTCTCCGATAGACAACGTCCATATATATATATATATATATATATATATATATATATATATATATATATATATATATAACAACATTGCTAGAAGAGGTCGAAACGTATGGGGCTTTATAAATTACATTTGATCCGTTGAACATTTACTAATATTACTAATCATTATCACAATTACCATAGCACGTACAACGTTCTGGTCGATGAAGTGTCTCCGATAGACATCGTCCGTATACTGTATATAACAACATTGCTAGGTATGGTTGAAACATATGGGGCTTTATAAATTACATTTGATCCGTTGAACATTTACTAATATTACTAATTATTAACACAGGTAACAAGCACGTATAACGTTCTGGCCAAGGAAGTGTCCGATAGACATCGTCAATATATATAACAACATTGCTAGGTATGGTAGAAACATATTGGGCTTAATAAATTACATTTGATCCGTTGAACATTAACTAATATTACTAATTATTATCACAGGTAACAAGCACGTACAACGTTCTGGCCAAGGAATTGTCCGATAGACATCGTCCATATATATAACAACTTGGCTAGGTATGGTAGAAACATATGGGGCTTAATAAATTACATTTGATCCGTTGAACATTTACTAATATTACTAATTATTATCACAGGTAACAAGCACGTACTACGTTCTGGCCGTGGAAGTGTCTCCGATAAACATCGTCCATATATATATAACAACATGGCTAGAAGAGGTCGAAACGTATGGGGCTTAATAAATTACATGTGATCCGTTGAACATTTACTAATATTACTAATTATTATCACAGGTAACAAGCACGTACTACGTTCTGGCCGAGGAAGTGTCTCCGATAGACATCGTCCATATATATAACAATTTGGCTAGGTATGGTAGAAACATATTGGGCTTAATAAATTACATTTGATCCGTTGAACATTTACTAATTATTATCACAGGTAACAAGCACGTACAACGCTCTGGCCGAGGAAGTGTCTCCGATAGACGTCGTCCATATATATATAACAACATTGCTAGAAGAGGTCGAAACGTATGGGGCTTAATATATTACATTTGATCCGTTGAACATTTACTAGTATTACTAATTATTATCCAAGGTAACAAGCACGTACAACGTTCTGGCCAAGGAAGTGTCCGATAGACATCGTCCATATATATAACAACATTGCTAGGTATGGTAGAAACTAATTGGTCTTAATAAATTACATTTGATCCGTTGAACATTTACTAATATTACTAATTATTATCACAGGTAAGAAGCACGTAGAACGTTCTGGCCGTGGAAGTGTCTCCGATAGACATCGTCCATATATATAACAACTTGGCTAGGTAATGTAGAAACATATTGGGCTTAATAAATTACATTTGATCCGTTGAACATTTACTTATTATTATCACAGGTAACAAGCACGTACAACGTTCTGGCCGAGGCAGTGTCTCCGATAGACAACGTCCATATATATATATATATATATATATATATATATATATATATATATATATATATATATATATATATATATATATATATAACAACATTGCTAGAAGAGGTCGAAACGTATGGGGCTTTATAAATTACATTTGATCCGTTGAACATTTACTAATATTACTAATCATTATCACAATTACCATAGCACGTACAACGTTCTGGTCGATGAAGTGTCTCCGATAGACATCGTCCGTATACTGTATATAACAACATTGCTAGGTATGGTTGAAACGTATGGGGCTTAATAAATTACATTTGATCCGTTGAACATTTACTAATATTACTAATTATTAACACAGGTAACAAGCACGTATAACGTTCTGGCCAAGGAAGTGTCCGATAGACATCGTCAATATATATAACAACATTGCTAGGTATGGTAGAAACATATTGGGCTTAATAAATTACATTTGATCCGTTGAACATTAACTAATATTACTAATTATTATCACAGGTAACAAGCACGTACAACGTTCTGGCCAAGGAATTGTCCGATAGACATCGTCCATACATATAACAACTTGGCTAGGTATGGTAGAAACATATGGGGCTTAATAAATTACATTTGATCCGTTGAACATTTACTAATATTACTAATTATTATCACAGGTAACAAGCACGTACTACGTTCTGGCCGAGGAAGTGTCTCCGATAGACATCGTCCATATATATAACAATTTGGCTAGGTATGGTAGAAACATATTGGGCTTAATAAATTACATTTGATCCGTTGAACATTTACTAATTATTATCACAGGTAACAAGCACGTACAACGCTCTGGCCGAGGAAGTGTCTCCGATAGACGTCGTCCATATATATATAACAACATTGCTAGAAGAGGTCGAAACGTATGGGGCTTAATATATTACATTTGATCCGTTGAACATTTACTAGTATTACTAATTATTATCCAAGGTAACAAGCACGTACAACGTTCTGGCCAAGGAAGTGTCCGATAGACATCGTCCATATATATAACAACATTGCTAGGTATGGTAGAAACATATTGGGCTTAATAAATTACATTTGATCCGTTGAACATTTACTAATATTACTAATTATTATCACAGGTAAGAAGCACGTAGAACGTTCTGGCCAAGGAAGTGTCCGATAGACATCGTCTATATATATAACAACATTGCTAGGTATGGTAGAAACATATTGGGCTTAATAAATTACATTTGATCCGTTGAACATTTACTAATATTATTAATTATTATCACAGGTAACAAGCACGTACAACGTTCTGGCCAAGGAATTGTCCGATAGACATCGTCCATATATATAACAACTTGGCTAGGTATGGTAGAAACATATGGGGCTTAATAAATTACATTTGATCCGTTGAACATTTACTAATATTACTAATTATTATCACAGGTAAGAAGCACGTAGAACGTTCTGGCCGTGGAAGTGTCTCCGATAGACATCGTCCATATATATAACAACTTGGCTAGGTAATGTAGAAACATATTGGGCTTAATAAATTACATTTGATCCGTTGAACATTTACTTATTATTATCACAGGTAACAAGCACGTACAACGTTCTGGCCGAGGCAGTGTCTCCGATAGACAACGTCCATATATATATATATATATATATATATATATATATATATATATATATATATATATATATAACAACATTGCTAGAAGAGGTCGAAACGTATGGGGCTTTATAAATTACATTTGATCCGTTGAACATTTACTAATATTACTAATTATTATCACAGGTACCATAGCACGTACAACGTTCTGGTCGATGAAGTGTCTCCGATAGACATCGTCCGTATACTGTATATAACAACATTGCTAGGTATGGTTGAAACATATGGGGCTTTATAAATTACATTTGATCCGTTGAACATTTACTAATATTACTAATTATTAACACAGGTAACAAGCACGTATAACGTTCTGGCCAAGGAAGTGTCCGATAGACATCGTCAATATATATAACAACATTGCTAGGTATGGTAGAAACATATTGGGCTTAATAAATTACATTTGATCCGTTGAACATTTACTAATATTACTAATTATTATCACAGGTAAGAAGCACGTACAACGTTCTGGCCAAGAAAATTGTCCGATAGACATCGTCCATATATATAACAACTTGGCTAGGTATGGTAGAAACATATGGGGCTTAATAAATTACATTTGATCCGTTGAACATTTACTAATATTACTAATTATTATCACAGGTAACAAGCACGTACTACGTTCTGGCCGTGGAAGTGTCTCCGATAGACATCGTCCATATATATATAACAACATGGCTAGAAGAGGTCGAAACGTATGGGGCTTAATAAATTACATGTGATCCGTTGAACATTTACTAATATTACTAATTATTATCACAGGTAACAAGCACGTACTACGTTCTGGCCGTGGAAGTGTCTCCGATAGACATCGTCCATATATATATAACAACATTGCTAGAAGAGGTCGAAACGTATGGGGCTTAATAAATTACATTTGATCCGTTGAACATTTACTAGTATTACTAATTATTATCCAAGGTAACAAGCACGTACAACGTTCTGGCCAAGGAAGTGTCCGATAGACATCGTCCATATATATAACAACATTGCTAGGTATGGTAGAAACATATTGGCTTAATAAATTACATTTGATCCGTTGAACATTTACTAATATTACTAATTATTATCACAGGTAAGAAGCACGTAGAACGTTCTGGCCGTGGAAGTGTCTCCGATAGACATCGTCCATATATATAACAACTTGGCTAGGTATGGTAGAAACATATTGGGCTTAATAAATTACATTTGATCCGTTGAACATTTACTAATAATTATCACAGGTAACAAGCACGTACAACGTTCTGGCCGAGGCAGTGTCTCCGATAGACATCGTCCATATATATATATATATATATATATATATATATATATATATATATATATATATATATATATATATATAACAACATTGCTAGAAGAGGTCGAAACGTATGGGGCTTAATAAATTACACTTGATCCGTTGAACATTTACTAATATTACTAATTATTATCACAGGTAACAAGCACGTACAACGTTCTGGCCGAGGAAGTGTATCCGATAGACATCGTCCATATATATATAACAACATTGCTAGAAGAGGTCGAAACGTATGGGGCTTAATAAATTACATTTTATCCGTTGAACATTTACTAGTATTACTAATTATTATCCAAGGTAACAAGCACGTACAACGTTCTGGCCAAGGAAGTGTCCGATAGACATCGTCCATATATATAACAACATTGCTAGGTATGGTAGAAACATATTGGGCTTAATAAATTACATTTGATCCGTTGTACATTTACTAATATTACTAATTATTATCACAGGTAAGAAGCACGTAGAACGTTCTGGCCAAGGAAGTGTCCGATAGACATCGTCTATATATATAACAACATTGCTAGGTATGGTAGAAACATATTGGGCTTAATAAATTACATTTGATCCGTTGAACATTTACTAATATTACTAATTATTATCACAGGTAACAAGCACGTACAACGTTCTGGCCAAGGAATTGTCCGATAGACATCGTCCATATATATAACAACTTGGCTAGGTATGGTAGAAACATATGGGGCTTAATAAATTACATTTGATCCGTTGAACATTTACTAATATTACTAATTATTATCACAGGTAACAAGCACGTACTACGTTCTGGCCGTGGAAGTGTCTCCGATAGACATCGTCCATATATATAACAACTTGGCTAGGTAATGTAGAAATATATTGGGCTTAATAAATTACAATTGATCCGTTGAACATTTACTAATTATTATCACAGGTAACAAGCACGTACAACGTTCTGGCCGAGGCAGTGTCTCCGATATACAACGTCCATATATATATATATATATATATATATATATATATATATATATATATAACAACATTGCTAGAAGAGGTCGAAACGTATGGGGCTTTATAAAATACATTTGATCCGTTGAACATTTACTAATATTACTAATTATTAACACAGGTAACAAGCACGTATAACGTTCTGGCCAAGGAAGTGTCCGATAGACATCGTCAATATATATAACAACATTGCTAGGTATGGTAGAAACATATTGGGCTTAATAAATTACATTTGATCCGTTGAACATTAACTAATATTACTAATTATTATCACAGGTAACAAGCACGTACAACGTTCTGGCCAAGGAATTGTCCGATAGACATCGTCCATATATATAACAACTTGGCTAGGTATGGTAGAAACATATGGGGCTTAATAAATTACATTTGATCCGTTGAACATTTACTAATATTACTAATTATTATCACAGGTAACAAGCACGTACTACGTTCTGGCCGTGGAAGTGTCTCCGATAGACATCGTCCATATATATATAACAACATGGCTAGAAGAGGTCGAAACGTATGGGGCTTAATAAATTACATTTGATCCGTTGAACATTTACTAATATTACTAATTAATATCACAGGTAAGAAGCACGTAGAACGTTCTGGCCGTGGAAGTGTCTCCGATAGACATCGTCCATATATATAACAACTTGGCTAGGTATGGTAGAAACATATTGGGATTAATAAATTACATTTGATCCGTTGAACATTTACTAATTATTATCACAGGTAACAAGCACGTACAACGTTCTGGCCGAGGCAGTGTCTCCGATAGACATCGTCCATATATATATATATATATATATATATATATATATATATATAACAACATTGCTAGAAGAGGTCGAAACGTATGGGGCTTAATAAATTACACTTGATCCGTTGAACATTTACTAATATTACTAATTATTATCACAGGTAACAAGCACGTACTACGTTCTGGCCGAGGAAGTGTCTCCGATAGACATCGTCCATATATATAACAACTTGGCTAGGTATGGTCGGAACATATTGGGCTTTATAAATTACATTTGATCCGTTGAACATTTACTAATTATTATCACAGGTAACAAGCACGTACAACGTTCTGGCCGAGGAAATGTCTCCGATAGACATCGTCCATATATATATAACAACATTGCTAGAAGAGGTCGAAACGTATGGGGCTTAATAAATTACATTTTATCCGTTGAACATTTACTAGTATTACTAATTATTATCCAAGGTAACAAGCACGTACAACGTTCTGGCCAAGGAAGTGTCCGATAGACATCGTCCATATATATAACAACATTGCTAGGTATGGTAGAGACATATTGGGCTTAATAAATTACATTTGATCCGTTGAACATTTACTAATATTACTAATTATTATCACAGGTAAGAAGCACGTAGAACGTTCTGGCCAAGGAAGTCTCCGATAGACATCGTCTATATATATAACAACATTGCTAGGTATGGTAGAAACATATTGGGCTTAATAAATTACATTTGATCCGTTGAACATTTACTAATATTACTAATTATTATCACAGGTAACAAGCACGTACAACGTTCTGGCCAAGGAATTGTCCGATAGACATCGTCCATATATATAACAACTTGGCTAGGTATGGTAGAAACATATGGGGCTTAATAAATTACATTTGATCCGTTGAACATTTACTAATATTACTAATTATTATCACAGGTAACAAGCACG
The DNA here is from genome assembly GCA_036971475.1 of Prosapia bicincta. NCBI lineage: Eukaryota > Metazoa > Arthropoda > Insecta > Hemiptera > Cercopidae > Prosapia > Prosapia bicincta. Next base: position 32,748,943 of record JBAIZL010000010.1, on the reverse strand, counting down.
TACTACGTTCTGGCCGTGGAAGTGTCTCCGATAGACATCGTCCATATATATAACAACTTGGCTAGGTAATGTAGAAACATATTGGGCTTAATAAATTACAATTGATCCGTTGAACATTTACTAATTATTATCACAGGTAACAAGCACGTACAACGTTCTGGCCGAGGCAGTGTCTCCGATAGACATCGTCCATATATATATATATATATATATATATATATATATATATATATATATATATATATAACAACATTGCTAGAAGAGGTCGAAACGTATGGGGCTTTATAAATTACATTTGATCCGTTGAACATTTACTAATATTACTAATCATTATCACAATTACCATAGCACGTACAACGTTCTGGTCGATGAAGTGTCTCCGATAGACATCGTCCGTATACTGTATATAACAACATTGCTAGGTATGGTTGAAACATATGGGGCTTTATAAATTACATTTGATCCGTTGAACATTTACTAATATTACTAATTATTAACACAGGTAACAAGCACGTATAACGTTCTGGCCAAGGAAGTGTCCGATAGACATCGTCAATATATATAACAACATTGCTAGGTATGGTAGAAACATATTGGGCTTAATAAATTACATTTGATCCGTTGAACATTAACTAATATTACTAATTATTATCACAGGTAACAAGCACGTACAACGTTCTGGCCAAGGAATTGTCCGATAGACATCGTCCATATATATAACAACTTGGCTAGGTATGGTAGAAACATATGGGGCTTAATAAATTACATTTGATCCGTTGAACATTTACTAATATTACTAATTATTATCACAGGTAACAAGCACGTACTACGTTCTGGCCGTGGAAGTGTCTCCGATAGACATCGTCCATATATATATAACAACATGGCTAGAAGAGGTCGAAACGTATGGGGCTTAATAAATTACATGTGATCCGTTGAACATTTACTAATATTACTAATTATTATCACAGGTAACAAGCACGTACTACGTTCTGGCCGAGGAAGTGTCTCCGATAGACATCGTCCATATATATATAACAACATTGCTAGAAGAGGTCGAAACGTATGGGGCTTAATATATTACATTTGATCCGTTGAACATTTACTAGTATTACTAATTATTATCCAAGGTAACAAGCACGTACAACGTTCTGGCCAAGGAAGTGTCCGATAGACATCGTCCATATATATAACAACATTGCTAGGTATGGTAGAAACATATTGGGCTTAATAAATTACATTTGATCCGTTGAACATTTACTAATTATTATCACAGGTAACAAGCACTTACAACGTTCTGGCCGAGGCAGTGTCTCCGATAGACATCGTCCATATATATATATATATATATATATATATATATATATATATATATATAACAACATTGCTAGAAGAGGTCGAAACGTATGGGGCTTAATAAATTACATTTGATCCGTTGAACATTTACTAATATTACTAATTATTATCACAGGTAATAAGCACGTGCTACGTTCTGGCCGAGGAAGTGTCTCCGATAGACATCGTCCATATATATAACAACTTGGCTAGGTATGGTAGAAACATATTGGGCTTAATAAATTACATTTGATCCGTTGAACATTTACTAATATTACTAATTATTATCACAGGTAAGAAGCACGTAGAACGTTCTGGCCAAGGAAGTGTCCGATAGACATCGTCCATATATATAACAATATTGCTAGGTATGGTAGAAACATATTGGGCTTAATAAATTACATTTGATCCGTGGAACATTTACTAATATTACTAATTATTATCACAGTTAACAAGCACGTACAACGTTCTGGCCAAGGAAGTGTCCGATAGACATCGTCTATATATATAACAACATTGCTAGGTATGGTAGAAACATATTGGGCTTAATAAATTACATTTGATCCGTTGAACATTTACTAATATTACTAATTATTATCACAGGTAACAAGCACGTACAACGTTCTGGCCAAGGAATTGTCCGATAGACATCGTCCATATATATAACAACTTGGCTAGGTATGGTAGAAACATATGGGGCTTAATAAATACATTTGATCCGTTGAACATTTACTAATATTACTAATTATTATCACAGGTAACAAGCACGTACTACGTTCTGGCCGTGGAAGTGTCTCCGATAGACATCGTCCATATATATAACAACTTGGCTAGGTAATGTAGAAACATATTGGGCTTCATAAATTACATTTGATCCGTTGAACATTTACTAATTATTATCACAGGTAACAAGCACGTACAACGTTCTGGCCGAGGCAGTGTCTCCGATAGACATCGTCCATATACTGTATATAACAACATTGCTAGGTATGGTCGAAACATATGGGGCTTTATAAATTACATTTGATCCGTTGAATATTTACTAATATTACTAATTATTATCACAGGTAACAAGCACGTAAAAAGTTCTGGCCGATGAAGTGTCTCCCATAGACATCGTCTATATATATAACGACATTGCTAGGTATGGTGGGAACATATGGGGCTTTATAAATTACATTTGATCCGTTGAAAATTTACTAATATTACTAATTATTATAACAGGTACCATAGCACGTACAACGTTCTGGCCGATGAAGTGTCTCCGATAGGCATCGTCCATATACTGTATATAACAACATTGCTAGGTATGGTCGAAACATATGGGGCTTAATAAATTACATTTGATCCGTTGAACATTTACTAATATTACTAATTATTATCACAGGTAACAAGCACGTACAAAGTTCTGGCCGATGAAGTGTCTCCGATAGACATCGTCCATATATATAACGACATTGCTAGTTATGGTCGGAACATATTGGGCTTTATAAATTACATTTGATCCGTTGAACATTTACTAATTATTATCACAGTTAACAAGCACGTACAACGTTCTGGCCAAGGAAGTGTCCGATAGACATCGTCTATATATATAACAACTTTGCTATGTATGGTAGAAACATATTGGGCTTAATAAATTACATTTGATCCGTTGAACATTTACTAATATTACTAATTATTATCACAGGTAACAAGCACGTACAAAGTTCTGGCCGATGAAGTGTCTCCGATAGACATCGTCCATATATATAACGACATTGCTAGGTATGGTCGGAACATATGGGGCTTTATAAATTACATTTGATCCGTTGAACATTTACTAATTATTATCACAGGTAACAAGCACGTACAACGTTCTGGCCAAGGAATTGTCCGATACACATCGTCCATATATATAACAACTTGGCTAGGTATGGTAGAAACATATGGGGCTTAATAAATTACATTTGATCCGTTGAACATTTACTAATATTACTAATTATTATCACAGGTAACAAGCACGTACTACGTTCTGGCCGTGGAAGTGTCTCCGATAGACATCGTCCATATATATAACAACTTGGCTAGGTAATGTAGAAACATATTGGGCTTAATAAATTACATTTGATCCGTTGAACATTTACTAATTATTATCACAGGTAACAAGCACGTACAACGTTCTGGCCGAGGCAGTGTATCCGATAGACATCGTCCATATATATATAACAACATTGCTAGAAGAGGTCGAAACGTATGGGGCTTAATAAATTACATTTTATCCGTTGAACATTTACTAGTATTACTAATTGTTATCCAAGGTAACAAGCACGTACAACGTTCTGGCCAAGGAAGTGTCCGATAGACATCGTCCATATATATAACAACATTGCTAGGTATGGTAGAAACATATTGGGCCTTATAAATTACATTTGATCCGTTGAACATTTACTAATATTACTAATTATTATCACAGGTAAGAAGCACGTAGAACGTTCTGGCCAAGGAAGTGTCCGATAGACATCGTCCATATATATAACAATATTGCTAGGTATGGTAGAAACATATTGGGCTTAATAAATTACATTTGATCCGTGGAACATTTACTAATATTACTAATTATTATCACAGTTAACAAGCACGTACAACGTTCTGGCCAAGGAAGTGTCCGATAGACATCGTCTATATATATAACAACATTGCTAGGTATGGTAGAAACATATTGGGCTTAATAAATTACATTTGATCCGTTGAACATTTACTAATATTACTAATTATTATCACAGGTAACAAGCACGTACAACGTTCTGGCCAAGGAATTGTCCGATAGACATCGTCCATATATATAACAACTTGGCTAGGTATGGTAGAAACATATGGGGCTTAATAAATTACATTTGATCCGTTGAACATTTACTAATATTACTAATTATTATCACAGGTAACAAGCACGTACTACGTTCTGGCCGTGGAAGTGTCTCCGATAGACATCGTCCATATATATAACAACTTGGCTAGGTAATGTAGAAACATATTGGGCTTAATAAATTACATTTGATCCGTTGAACATTTACTAATTATTATCACAGGTAACAAGCACGTACAACGTTCTGGCCGAGGCAGTGTCTCCGATAGACATCGTCCATATACTGTATATAACAACATTGCTAGGTATGGTCGAAACATATGGGGCTTTATAAATTACATTTGATCCGTTGAATATTTACTAATATTACTAATTATTATCACAGGTAACAAGCACGTAAAAAGTTCTGGCCGATGAAGTGTCTCCCATAGACATCGTCTATATATATAACGACATTGCTAGGTATGGTGGGAACATATGGGGCTTTATAAATTACATTTGATCCGTTGAAAATTTACTAATATTACTAATTATTATAACAGGTAAAATAGCACGTACAACGTTCTGGCCGATGAAGTGTCTCCGATAGGCATCGTCCATATACTGTATATAACAACATTGCTAGGTATGGTCGAAACATATGGGGCTTAATAAATTACATTTTATCCGTTGAACATTTACTAATATTACTAATTATTATCACAGGTAACAAGCACGTACAAAGTTCTGGCCGATGAAGTGTCTCCGATAGACATCGTCCATATATATAACGACATTGCTAGTTATGGTCGGAACATATTGGGCTTTATAAATTACATTTGATCCGTTGAACATTTACTAATTATTATCACAGGTAACAAGCACGTACAACGTTCTGGCCGAGGAAGTGTCTCCGATAGACATCGTCCATATATATATATAACAACATTTCTAGAAGAGGTCGAAACGTATGGGGCCTAATAAATTACATTTTATCCGTTGAACATTTACTAGTATTACTAATTATTATCCAAGGTAACAAGCACGTACAACGTTCTGGCCAAGGAAGTGTCCGATAGACATCGTCCATATATATAACAACATTGCTAGGTATGGTAGAAACATATTGGGCTTAATAAATTACATTTGATCCGTTGAACATTTACTAATATTACTAATTATTATCACAGGTAAGAAGCACGTAGAACGTTCTGGCCAAGGAAGTGTCCGATAGACATCGTCCGTATATATAACAATATTGCTAGGTATGGTAGAAACATATTGGGCTTAATAAATTACATTTGATCCGTTGAACATTTACTAATATTACTAATTATTATCACAGTTAACAAGCACGTACAACGTTCTGGCCAAGGAAGTGTCCGATAGACATCGTCTATATATATAACAACTTTGCTAGGTATGGTAGAAACATATTGGGCTTAATAAATTACATTTGATCCGTTGAACATTTACTAATATTACTAATTATTATCACAGGTAACAAGCACGTACAAAGTTCTGGCCCATGAAGTGTCTCCGATAGACATCGTCCATATATATAACGACATTGCTAGGTATGGTCGGAACATATGGGGCTTTATAAATTACATTTGATCCGTTGAACATTTACTAATTATTATCACAATTAACAAGCACGTAAAACGTTCTGGCCGAGGAAGTGTCTCCGATAGACATCGTCCATATATATATAACAACATTGCTAGAGAGGTCGAAACGTATGGGGCTTAATAAATTACATTTGATCCGTTGAACATTTACTAATATTACTAATTATTATCACAGGTAATAAGCACGTGCTACGTTCTGGCCGAGGAAGTGTCTCCGATAGACATCGTCCATATATATAACAACTTGGCTAGGTATGGTAGAAACATATTGGGCTTAATAAATTACATTTGATCTGTTGAACATTTACTAATATTACTAATTATTATCACAGGTAAGAAGCACGTAGAACGTTCTGGCCAAGGAAGTGTCCGATAGACATCGTCCATATATATAACAATATTGCTAGGTATGGTAGAAACATATTGGGCTTAATAAATTGCATTTGATCCGTGGAACATTTACTAATATTACTAATTATTATCACAGTTAACAAGCACGTACAACGTTCTGGCCAAGGAATTGTCCGATAGACATCGTCCATATATATAACAACTTGGCTAGGTATGGTAGAAACATATGGGGCTTAATAAATACATTTGATCCGTTGAACATTTACTAATATTACTAATTATTATCACAGGTAACAAGCACGTACTACGTTCTGGCCGTGGAAGTGTCTCCGATAGACATCGTCCATATATATAACAACTTGGCTAGGTAATGTAGAAACATATTGGGCTTAATAAATTACATTTGATCCGTGGAACATTTACTAATTATTATCACAGGTAACAAGCACGTACAACGTTCTGGCCGAGGCAGTGACTCCGATAGACATCGTCCATATACTGTATATAACAACATTGCTAGGTATGGTCGAAACATATGGGGCTTTATAAATTACATTTGATCCGTTGAATATTTACTAATATTACTAATTATTATCACAGGTAACAAGCACGTAAAAAGTTCTGGCCGATGAAGTGTCTCCCATAGACATCGTCTATATATATAACGACATTGCTAGGTATGGTGGGAACATATGGGGCTTTATAAATTACATTTGATCCGTTGAAAATTTACTAATATTACTAATTATTATAACAGGTACCATAGCACGTACAACGTTCTGGCCGATGAAGTGTCTCCGATAGGCATCGTCCATATACTGTATATAACAACATTGCTAGGTATGGTCGAAACATATGGGGCTTAATAAATTACATTTGATCCGTTGAACATTTACTAATATTACTAATTATTATCACAGGTAACAAGCACGTACAAAGTTCTGGCCGATGAAGTGTCTCCGATAGACATCGTCCATATATATAACGACATTGCTAGTTATGGTCGGAACATATTGGGCTTTATAAATTACATTTGATCCGTTGAACATTTACTAATTATTATCACAGTTAACAAGCACGTACAACGTTCTGGCCAAGGAAGTGTCCGATAGACATCGTCTATATATATAACAACTTTGCTATGTATGGTAGAAACATATTGGGCTTAATAAATTACATTTGATCCGTTGAACATTTACTAATATTACTAATTATTATCACAGGTAACAAGCACGTACAAAGTTCTGGCCGATGAAGTGTCTCCGATAGACATCGTCCATATATATAACGACATTGCTAGGTATGGTCGGAACATATGGGGCTTTATAAATTACATTTGATCCGTTGAACATTTACTAATTATTATCACAGGTAACAAGCACGTACAACGTTCTGGCCAAGGAATTGTCCGATACACATCGTCCATATATATAACAACTTGGCTAGGTATGGTAGAAACATATGGAGCTTAATAAATTACATTTGATCCGTTGAACATTTACTAATATTACTAATTATTATCACAGGTAACAAGCACGTACTACGTTCTGGCCGTGGAAGTGTCTCCGATAGACATCGTCCATATATATAACAACTTGGCTAGGTAATGTAGAAACATATTGGGCTTAATAAATTACATTTGATCCGTTGAACATTTACTAATTATTATCACAGGTAACAAGCACGTACAACGTTCTGGCCGAGGCAGTGTATCCGATAGACATCGTCCATATATATATAACAACATTGCTAGAAGAGGTCGAAACGTATGGGGCTTAATAAATTACATTTTATCCGTTGAACATTTACTAGTATTACTAATTGTTATCCAAGGTAACAAGCACGTACAACGTTCTGGCCAAGGAAGTGTCCGATAGACATCGTCCATATATATAACAACATTGCTAGGTATGGTAGAAACATATTGGGCCTTATAAATTACATTTGATCCGTTGAACATTTACTAATATTACTAATTATTATCACAGGTAAGAAGCACGTAGAACGTTCTGGCCAAGGAAGTGTCCGATAGACATCGTCCATATATATAACAATATTGCTAGGTATGGTAGAAACATATTGGGCTTAATAAATTACATTTGATCCGTGGAACATTTACTAATATTACTAATTATTATCACAGTTAACAAGCACGTACAACGTTCTGGCCAAGGAAGTGTCCGATAGACATCGTCTATATATATAACAACATTGCTAGGTATGGTAGAAACATATTGGGCTTAATAAATTACATTTGATCCGTTGAACATTTACTAATATTACTAATTATTATCACAGGTAACAAGCACGTACAACGTTCTGGCCAAGGAATTGTCCGATAGACATCGTCCATATATATAACAACTTGGCTAGGTATGGTAGAAACATATGGGGCTTAATAAATTACATTTGATCCGTTGAACATTTACTAATATTACTAATTATTATCACAGGTAACAAGCACGTACTACGTTCTGGCCGTGGAAGTGTCTCCGATAGACATCGTCCATATATATAACAACTTGGCTAGGTAATGTAGAAACATATTGGGCTTAATAAATTACATTTGATCCGTTGAACATTTACTAATTATTATCACAGGTAACAAGCACGTACAACGTTCTGGCCGAGGCAGTGTCTCCGATAGACATCGTCCATATACTGTATATAACAACATTGCTAGGTATGGTCGAAACATATGGGGCTTTATAAATTACATTTGATCCGTTGAATATTTACTAATATTACTAATTATTATCACAGGTAACAAGCACGTAAAAAGTTCTGGCCGATGAAGTGTCTCCCATAGACATCGTCTATATATATAACGACATTGCTAGGTATGGTGGGAACATATGGGGCTTTATAAATTACATTTGATCCGTTGAAAATTTACTAATATTACTAATTATTATAACAGGTAAAATAGCACGTACAACGTTCTGGCCGATGAAGTGTCTCCGATAGGCATCGTCCATATACTGTATATAACAACATTGCTAGGTATGGTCGAAACATATGGGGCTTAATAAATTACATTTTATCCGTTGAACATTTACTAATATTACTAATTATTATCACAGGTAACAAGCACGTACAAAGTTCTGGCCGATGAAGTGTCTCCGATAGACATCGTCCATATATATAACGACATTGCTAGTTATGGTCGGAACATATTGGGCTTTATAAATTACATTTGATCCGTTGAACATTTACTAATTATTATCACAGGTAACAAGCACGTACAACGTTCTGGCCGAGGAAGTGTCTCCGATAGACATCGTCCATATATATATATAACAACATTTCTAGAAGAGGTCGAAACGTATGGGGCCTAATAAATTACATTTTATCCGTTGAACATTTACTAGTATTACTAATTATTATCCAAGGTAACAAGCACGTACAACGTTCTGGCCAAGGAAGTGTCCGATAGACATCGTCCATATATATAACAACATTGCTAGGTATGGTAGAAACATATTGGGCTTAATAAATTACATTTGATCCGTTGAACATTTACTAATATTACTAATTATTATCACAGGTAACAAGCACGTACAAAGTTCTGGCCCATGAAGTGTCTCCGATAGACATCGTCCATATATATAACGACATTGCTAGGTATGGTCGGAACATATGGGGCTTTATAAATTACATTTGATCCGTTGAACATTTACTAATTATTATCACAATTAACAAGCACGTAAAACGTTCTGGCCGAGGCAGTGTCTCCGATAGACATCGTCCATATATATATAACAACATTGCTAGAGAGGTCGAAACGTATGGGGCTTAATAAATTACATTTTATCCGTTGAACATTTACTAGTATTACTAATTATTATCCAAGGTAACAAGCACGTACAACGTTCTGGCCAAGGAAGTGTCCGATAGACATCGTCCATATATATAACAACATTGCTAGGTATGGTAGAAACATATTGGGCTTAATAAATTACATTTGATCCGTTGAACATTTACTAATATTACTAATTATTATCACAGGTAAGAAGCACGTAGAACGTTCTGGCCAAGGAAGTGTCCGATAGACATCGTCTATATATATAACAACATTGCTAGGTATGGTAGAAACATATTGGGCTTAATAAATTACATTTGATCCGTTGAACATTTACTAATATTACTAATTATTATCACAGGTAACAAGCACGTACAACGTTCTGGCCAAGGAATTGTAAGTAAGACATCGTCCATATATATAACAACTTGGCTAGGTATGGTAGAAACATATGGGGCTTAATAAATTACATTTGATCCGTTGAACATTTACTAATATTACTAATTATTATCACAGGAAACAAGCACGTACTACGTTCTGGCCGTGGAAGTGTCTCCGATAGACATCGTCCATATATATAACAACTTGGCTAGGTAATGTAGAAACATATTGGGCTTAATAAATTACATTTGATCCGTTGAACATTTACTAATTATTATCACAGGTAACAAGCACGTACAACGTTCTGGCCGAGGCAGTGTCTCCGATAGACAACGTCCATATATATATATATATATATATATAACAACATTGCTAGAAGAGGTCGAAACGTATGGGGCTTTATAAATTACATTTGATTCGTTGAACATTTACTAATATTACTAATTATTATCACAGGTACCATAGCACGTACAACGTTCTGGTCGATGAAGTGTCTCCGATAGACATCGTCCGTATACTGTATATAACAACATTGCTAGGTATGGTTGAAACATATGGGGCTTTATAAATTACATTTGATCCGTTGAACATTTACTAATATTACTAATTATTAACACAGGTAACAAGCACGTATAACGTTCTGGCCAAGGAAGTGTCCGATAGACATCGTCAATATATATAACAACATTGCTAGGTATGGTAGAAACATATTGGGCTTAATAAATTACATTTGATCCGTTGAACATTTACTAATATTACTAATTATTATCACAGGTAACGAGCACGTACAACGTTCTGGCCAAGGAATTGTCCGATAGACATCGTCCATATATATAACAACTTGGCTAGGTATGGTAGAAACATATGGGGCTTAATAAATTACATTTGATCCGTTGAACATTTACTAATATTACTAATTATTATCACAGGTAACAAGCACGTATAACGTTCTGGCCAAGGAAGTGTCCGATAGACATCGTCAATATATATAACAACATTGCTAGGTATGGTAGAAACATATTGGGCTTAATAAATTACATTTGATCCGTTGAACATTTACTAATATTACTAATTATTATCACAGGTAACAAGCACGTACTACGTTCTGGCCGTGGAAGTGTCTCCGATAGACATCGTCCATATATATATAACAACATGGCTAGAAGAGGTCGAAACGTATGGGGCTCAATAAATTACATGTGATCCGTTGAACATTTACTAATATTACTAATTATTATCACAGGTAACAAGCACGTACTACGTTCTGGCCGAGGAAGTGTCTCCGATAGACATCGTCCATATATATAACAATTTGGCTAGGTATGGTAGAAACATATTGGGCTTAATAAATTACATTTGATCCGTTGAACATTTACTAATTATTATCACAGGTAACAAGCACGTACAACGCTCTGGCCGAGGAAGTGTCTCCGATAGACGTCGTCCATATATATATAACAACATTGCTAGAAGAGGTCGAAACGTATGGGGCTTAATAAATTACATTTGATCCGTTGAACATTTACTAGTATTACTAATTATTATCCAAGGTAACAAGCACGTACAACGTTCTGGCCAAGGAAGTGTCCGATAGACATCGTCCATATATATAACAACATTGCTAGGTATGGTAGAAACATATTGGGCTTAATAAATTACATTTGATCCGTTGAACATTTACTAATATTACTAATTATTATCACAGGTAAGAAGCACGTAGAACGTTCTGGCCGTGGAAGTGTCTCCGATAGACATCGTCCATATATATAACAACTTGGCTAGGTATGGTAGAAACATATTGGGCTTAATAAATTACATTTGATCCGTTGAACATTTACTAATTATTATCACAGGTAACAAGCACGTACAACGTTCTGGCCGAGGCAGTGTCTCCGATAGACATCGTCCATATATATATATATATATATATATATATATATATATATATATATATATATATATATAACAACATTGCTAGAAGAGGTCGAAACGTATGGGGCTTAATAAATTACATTTGATCCGTTGAACATTTACTAATATTACTAATTATTATCACAGGTAACGAGCACGTACTACGTTCTGGCCGAGGAAGTGTCTCCGATAGACATCGTCCATATATATAACAACTTGGCTAGGTATGGTAGAAACATATTGGGCTTAATAAATTACATTTGATCCGTTGAACATTTACTAATTATTATCACAGGTAACAAGCACGTACAACGTTCTGGCCGAGGAAGTGTATCCGATAGACATCGTCCATATATATATAACAACATTGCTAGAAGAGGTCGAAACGTATGGGACTTAATAAATTACATTTTATCCGTTGAACATTTACTAGTATTACTAATTATTATCCAAGGTAACAAGCACGTACAACGTTCTGGCCAAGGAAGTGTCCGATAGACATCGTCCATATATATAACAACAATGCTAGGTATGGTAGAAACATATTGGGCCTAATAAATTACATTTGATCCGTTGAACATTTACTAATATTACTAATTATTATCACAGGTAAGAAGCACGTAGAACGTTCTGGCCAAGGAAGTGTCCGATAGACATCGTCCATATATATAACAATATTGCTAGGTATGATAGAAACATATTGGGCTTAATAAATTACATTTGATCCGTGGAACATTTACTAATATTACTAATTATTATCACTGTTAACAAGCACGTACAACGTTCTGGCCAAGGAAGTGTCCGATAGACATCGTCTATATATATAACAACATTGCTAGGTATGGTAGAAACATATTGGGCTTAATAAATTACATTTGATCCGTTGAACATTTACTAATATTACTAATTATTATCACAGGTAACAAGCACGTACAACGTTCTGGCCAAGGAATTGTCCGATAGACATCGTCCATATATATAACAACTTGGCTAGGTATGGTAGAAACATATGGGGCTTAATAAATTACATTTGATCCTTTGAACATTTACTAATATTACTAATTATTATCACAGGTAACAAGCACGTACTACGTTCTGGCCGTGGAAGTGTCTCCGATAGACATCGTCCATATATATAACAACTTGGCTAGGTAATGTAGAAACATATTGGGCTTAATAAATTACATTTGATCCGTTGAACATTTACTAATTATTATCACAGGTAACAAGCACGTACAACGTTCTGGCCGAGGCAGTGTCTCCGATAGACATCGTCCATATATATATATATATATATATATATATATATATATATATATATATATATATATATATATATATATTTATAATTATAACAACATTGCTAGAAGAGGTCGAAACGTATGGGGCTTAATAAATTACATTTGATCCGTTGAACATTTACTAATATTACTAATTATTATCACAGGTAACAAGCACGTACAACGTTCTGGCAGAGGAAGTGTCTCCGATAGACATCGTCCATATATATAGCAACTTTGCTAGGTATGGTAGAAACATATTGGGCTTAATAAATTACATTTGATCCGTTGAAGATTTACTAATTATTATCACAGGTAACAAGCACGTACAACGTTCTGGCCGAGGAAGTGTCTCCGATAGACATCGTCCATATATATATAACAACATTGCTAGAAGAGGTCGAAACGTATGGGGCTTAATAAATTACATTTGATCCGTTGAACATTTACTAGTATTACTAATTATTATCACAGGTAACAAGCACGTACAACGTTCTGGCAGAGGAAGTGTCTCCGATAGACATCGTCCATATACTGTATATAACAACATTGCTAGGTATGGTCGAAACATATGGGGCTTTCTAAATTACATTTGATCCGTTGAACATTTACTAATATTACTAATTATTATCACAGGTAACAAGCACGTAAAAAGTTCTGGCCGATGAAGTGTCTCCCATAGATATCGTCTATATATATAACGACATTGCTAGGTATGGTGGGAACTAATGGGGCTTTATAAATTACATTTGATCCGTTGAAAATTTACTAATATTACTAATTATTATCACAGGTACCATAGCACGTACAACGTTCTGGCCGATGAAGTGTCTCCGATAGACATCGTCCATATACTGTATATAACAACATTGCTAGGTATGGTCGAAACATATGGGGCTTAATAAATTACATTTGATCCGTTGAACATTTACTAATATTACTAATTATTATCACAGGTAACAAGCACGTACAACGTTCTGGCCGATGAAGTGTCTCCGATAGACATCGTCCATATATATAACGACATTGCTAGGTATGGTCGGAACATATGGGGCTTTATAAATTACATTTGATCCGTTGAACATTTACTAATTATTATCACAGGTAACAAGCACGTACAACTATCTGGCCGAGGAAGTGTCTCCGATAGACATCGTCCATATATATATAACAACATTGCTAGAAGAGGTCGAAACGTATGGGGCTTAATAAATTACATTTTATCCGTTGAACATTTACTAGTATTATTAATTATTATCCAAGGTAACAAGCACGTACAACGTTCTGGCCAAGGAAGTGTCCGATAGACATCGTCCATATATATAACAACATTGCTAGGTATGGTAGAAACATATTGGGCTTAAAAAATTACATTTGATCCGTTGAACATTTACTAATATTACTAATTATTATCACAGGTAAGAAGCACGTAGAAAGTTCTGGCCAAGGAAGTGTCCGATAGACATCGTCCATATATATAACAATATTGCTAGGTATGGTAGAAACATATTGGGCTTAATAAATTACATTTGATCCGTTGAACATTTACTAATATTACTAATTATTATCACAGTTAACAAGCACGTACAAAGTTCTGGCCGATGAAGTGTCTCCGATAGACATCGTCCATATATATAACGACATTGCTAGGTATGGTCGGAACATATGGGGCTTTATAAATTACATTTGATCCGTTGAACATTTACTAATTATTATCACAGGTAACAAGCACGTACAACGTTCTGGCCAAGGAAGTGTCCGATAGACATCGTCCATATATATAACAACATTGCTAGGTATGGTAGAAACAAATTGGGCTTAATAAATTACATTTGATCCGATGAACATTTACTAATATTACTAATTATTATCACAGGTAAGAAGCACGTAGAACGTTCTGGCCAAGGAAGTGTCCGATAGACATCGTCCATATATATAACAATATTGCTAGGTATGGTAGAAACATATTGGGCTTAATAAATTACATTTGATCCGTTGAACATTTACTAATATTACTAATTATTATCACAGGTAACAAGCACGTACAACGTTCTGGCCAAGGAATTGTCCGATAGACATCGTCCATATATATAACAACTTGGCTAGGTATGGTAGAAACATATGGGGCTTAATAAATTACATTTGATCCTTTGAACATTTACTAATATTACTAATTATTATCACAGGTAACAAGCACGTACTACGTTCTGGCCGTGGAAGTGTCTCCGATAGACATCGTCCATATATATAACAACTTGGCTAGGTAATGTAGAAACATATTGGGCTTAATAAATTACATTTGATCCGTTGAACATTTACTAATTATTATCACAGGTAACAAGCACGTACAACGTTCTGGCCGAGGCAGTGTCTCCGATAGACATCGTCCATATATATATATATATATATATATATATATATATATATATATTTATAATTATAACAACATTGCTAGAAGAGGTCGAAACGTATGGGGCTTAATAAATTACATTTGATCCGTTGAACATTTACTAATATTACTAATTATTATCACAGGTAACAAGCACGTACAACGTTCTGGCAGAGGAAGTGTCTCCGATAGACATCGTCCATATATATAGCAACTTTGCTAGGTATGGTAGAAACATATTGGGCTTAATAAATTACATTTGATCCGTTGAAGATTTACTAATTATTATCACAGGTAACAAGCACGTACAACGTTCTGGCCGAGGAAGTGTCTCCGATAGACATCGTCCATATATATATAAAAACATTGCTAGAAGAGGTCGAAACGTATGGGGCTTAATAAATTACATTTGATCCGTTGAACATTTACTAGTATTACTAATTATTATCACAGGTAACAAGCACGTACAACGTTCTGGCAGAGGAAGTGTCTCCGATAGACATCGTCCATATACTGTATATAACAACATTGCTAGGTATGGTCGAAACATATGGGGCTTTCTAAATTACATTTGATCCGTTGAACATTTACTAATATTACTAATTATTATCACAGGTAACAAGCACGTAAAAAGTTCTGGCCGATGAAGTGTCTCCCATAGATATCGTCTATATATATAACGACATTGCTAGGTATGGTGGGAACTAATGGGGCTTTATAAATTACATTTGATCCGTTGAAAATTTACTAATATTACTAATTATTATCACAGGTGCCATAGCACGTACAACGTTCTGGCCGATGAAGTGTCTCCGATAGACATCGTCCATATACTGTATATAACAACATTTCTAGGTATGGTCGAAACATATGGGGCTTAATAAATTACATTTGATCCGTTGAACATTTACTAATATTACTAATTATTATCACAGGTAACAAGCACGTACAACGTTCTGGCCGATGAAGTGTCTCCGATAGACATCGTCCATATATATAACGACATTGCTAGGTATGGTCGGAACATATGGGGCTTTATAAATTACATTTGATCCGTTGAACATTTACTAATTATTATCACAGGTAACAAGCACGTACAACTATCTGGCCGAGGAAGTGTCTCCGATAGACATCGTCCATATATATATAACAACATTGCTAGAAGAGGTCGAAACGTATGGGGCTTAATAAATTACATTTTATCCGTTGAACATTTACTAGTATTATTAATTATTATCCAAGGTAACAAGCACGTACAACGTTCTGGCCAAGGAAGTGTCCGATAGACATCGTCCATATATATAACAACATTGCTAGGTATGGTAGAAACATATTGGGCTTAAAAAATTACATTTGATCCGTTGAACATTTACTAATATTACTAATTATTATCACAGGTAAGAAGCACGTAGAAAGTTCTGGCCAAGGAAGTGTCCGATAGACATCGTCCATATATATAACAATATTGCTAGGTATGGTAGAAACATATTGGGCTTAATAAATTACATTTGATCCGTTGAACATTTACTAATATTACTAATTATTATCACAGTTAACAAGCACGTACAAAGTTCTGGCCGATGAAGTGTCTCCGATAGACATCGTCCATATATATAACGACATTGCTAGGTATGGTCGGAACATATGGGGCTTTATAAATTACATTTGATCCGTTGAACATTTACTAATTATTATCACAGGTAACAAGCACGTACAACGTTCTGGCCAAGGAAGTGTCCGACAGACATCGTCTATATATATAACAACATTGCTAGGTATGGTAGAAACATATTGGGCTTAATAAATTACATTTGATCCGTTGAACATTTACTAATATTACTAATTATTATCACAGGTAACAAGCACGTACAACGTTCTGGCCAAGGAATTGTCCGTTAGACATCGTCCATATATATAACAACTTGTCTAGGTATGGTAGAAACATATGGGGCTTAATAAATTACATTTGATCCGTTGAACATTTACTAATATTACTAATTATTATCACAGGTAACAAGCACGTACTACGTTCTGGCCGTGGAAGTGTCTCCGATAGACATCGTCCATATATATAACAACTTGGCTAGGTAATGTAGAAACATATTGGGCTTAATAAATTACATTTGATCCGTTGACCATTTACTAATTATTATCACAGGTAACAAGCACGTACAACGTTCTGGCCGAGGCAGTGTCTCCGATAGACATCGTCCATATATATATATATATATATATATATATATATATATATATATATATATATATATATATATAACAACATTGCTAGAAGAGGTCGAAACGTATGGGGCTTAATAAATTACATTTGATCCGTTGAACATTTACTAATATTACTAATTATTATCACAGATAACAAGCACGTACAACGTTCTGGCAGAGGAAGAGTCTCTGATAGACATCGTCGATATATATAACTACATTGCTAGGTATGGTCGGAACATATGCGGCTTTATAAATTACATTTGATCCGTTGAACATTTACTAATATTACTAATTATTATCACAGGTAACAAGCACGTACAAAGTTCTGGCCGATGAAGTGTCTCCGATAGACATCATCCATATATATAACAACTTTGCTAGGTATGGTAGAAACATATTGGGCTTAATAAATTACATTTGATCCGTTGAAGATTTACTAATTATTATCACAGGTAACAAGCACGTACAACGTTCTGGCCGAGGAAGTGTCTCCGATAGACATCGTCCATATATATATAACAACATTGCTAGGTATGGTAGAAACATATTGGGCTTAATAAATTACATTTGATCCGTTGAACATTTACTAGTATTACTAATTATTATCACAGGTAACAAGAATGTACAACGTTCTGGCAGAGGAAGTGTCTCCGATAGACATCGTCCATATACTGTATATCAACATTGCTAGGTATGGTCGAAACATATGGGGCTTTATAAATTACATTTGATCCGTTGAACATTTACTAATATTACTAATTATTATCACAGGTAACAAGCACGTAAGAAGTTCTGGCCGATGAAGTGTCTCCCATAGACATCGTCTATATATATAACGACATTGCTAGGTATGGTGGGAACATATGGGGCTTTATAAATTACATTTGATCCCTTGAAAATTTACTAATATTACTAATTATTATCACAGGTACCATAGCACGTACAACGTTCTGGCCGATGAAGTGTCTCCGATAGACATCGTCCATATACTGTATATAACAACATTGCTAGGTATGGTCGAAACATTTGGGGCTTAATAAATTACATTTGATCCGTTGAACATTTACTAATATTACTAATTATTATCACAGGTAACAAGCACGTACAAAGTTCTGGCCGATGAAGTGTCTCCGATAGACATCGTCCATATATATAACGACATTGCTAGGTATGGTCGGAACATATGGGGCTTTATAAATTACATTTGATCCGTTGAACATTTACTAATTATTATCACAGGTAACAAGCACGTACAACGTTCTGGCCGAGGAAGTGTCTCCGATAGACATCGTCCATATATATATAACAACATTGCTAGAAGAGGTCGAAACGTATGGGGCTTAATAAATTACATTTGATCCGTTGAACATTTACTAGTATTACTAATTAATATCCAAGGTAACAAGCACGTACAACGTTCTGGCCAAGGAAGTGTCCGATAGACATCGTCCATATATATAACAACATTGCTAGGTATGGTAGAAACATATTGGGCTTAATAAATTACATTTGATCCGTTGAACATTTACTAATATTACTAATTATTATCACAGGTAAGAAGCACGTGGAACGTTCTGGCCAAGGAAGTGTCCGATAGACATCGTCCATATATATAACAATATTGCTAGGTATGGTAGAAACATATTGGGCTTAATAAATTACATTTGATCCGTTGAACATTTACTAATATTACTAATTATTATCACAGTTAACAAGCACGTACAACGTTCTGGCCAAGGAAGTGTCCGATAGACATCGTCCATATATATAACAACATTGCTAGGTATGGTAGAAACATATTGGGCTTAATAAGTTACATTTGATACGTTGAACATTTACTAATATTACTAGTTATTATCACAGGTAACAAGCACGTACAACGTTCTGGCCAAGGAATTGTCCGATAGACATCGTCCATATATATAACAACATTGCTAGGTATGGTAGAAACATATGGGGCTTAATAAATTACATTTGATCCGTTGAACATTTACTAATATTACCAATTATTATCACAGGTAACAAGCACGTACAACGTTCTGGCCGATGAAGTGTCTCCGATAGACATCGTCCATATATATAACGACATTGCTAGGTATGGTCGGAACATATGGGGCTTTATAAATTACATTTGATCCGTTGAACATTTACTAATTATTATCACAGGTAACAAGCACGTACAACTATCTGGCCGAGGAAGTGTCTCCGATAGACATCGTCCATATATATATAACAACATTGCTAGAAGAGGTCGAAACGTATGGGGCTTAATAAATTACATTTTATCCGTTGAACATTTACTAGTATTATTAATTATTATCCAAGGTAACAAGCACGTACAACGTTCTGGCCAAGGAAGTGTCCGATAGACATCGTCCATATATATAACAACATTGCTAGGTATGGTAGAAACATATTGGGCTTAAAAAATTACATTTGATCCGTTGAACATTTACTAATATTACTAATTATTATCACAGGTAAGAAGCACGTAGAAAGTTCTGGCCAAGGAAGTGTCCGATAGACATCGTCCATATATATAACAATATTGCTAGGTATGGTAGAAACATATTGGGCTTAATAAATTACATTTGATCCGTTGAACATTTACTAATATTACTAATTATTATCACAGTTAACAAGCACGTACAAAGTTCTGGCCGATGAAGTGTCTCCGATAGACATCGTCCATATATATAACGACATTGCTAGGTATGGTCGGAACATATGGGGCTTTATAAATTACATTTGATCCGTTGAACATTTACTAATTATTATCACAGGTAACAAGCACGTACAACGTTCTGGCCAAGGAAGTGTCCGATAGACATCGTCCATATATATAACAACATTGCTAGGTATGGTAGAAACAAATTGGGCTTAATAAATTACATTTGATCCGATGAACATTTACTAATATTACTAATTATTATCACAGGTAAGAAGCACGTAGAACGTTCTGGCCAAGGAAGTGTCCGATAGACATCGTCCATATATATAACAATATTGCTAGGTATGGTAGAAACATATTGGGCTTAATAAATTACATTTGATCCGTTGAACATTTACTAATATTACTAATTATTATCACAGGTAACAAGCACGTACAACGTTCTGGCCAAGGAATTGTCCGATAGACATCGTCCATATATATAACAACTTGGCTAGGTATGGTAGAAACATATGGGGCTTAATAAATTACATTTGATCCTTTGAACATTTACTAATATTACTAATTATTATCACAGGTAACAAGCACGTACTACGTTCTGGCCGTGGAAGTGTCTCCGATAGACATCGTCCATATATATAACAACTTGGCTAGGTAATGTAGAAACATATTGGGCTTAATAAATTACATTTGATCCGTTGAACATTTACTAATTATTATCACAGGTAACAAGCACGTACAACGTTCTGGCCGAGGCAGTGTCTCCGATAGACATCGTCCATATATATATATATATATATATATATATATATATATATATATATATATATATATATATATATATTTATAATTATAACAACATTGCTAGAAGAGGTCGAAACGTATGGGGCTTAATAAATTACATTTGATCCGTTGAACATTTACTAATATTACTAATTATTATCACAGGTAACAAGCACGTACAACGTTCTGGCAGAGGAAGTGTCTCCGATAGACATCGTCCATATATATAGCAACTTTGCTAGGTATGGTAGAAACATATTGGGCTTAATAAATTACATTTGATCCGTTGAAGATTTACTAATTATTATCACAGGTAACAAGCACGTACAACGTTCTGGCCGAGGAAGTGTCTCCGATAGACATCGTCCATATATATATAAAAACATTGCTAGAAGAGGTCGAAACGTATGGGGCTTAATAAATTACATTTGATCCGTTGAACATTTACTAGTATTACTAATTATTATCACAGGTAACAAGCACGTACAACGTTCTGGCAGAGGAAGTGTCTCCGATAGACATCGTCCATATACTGTATATAACAACATTGCTAGGTATGGTCGAAACATATGGGGCTTTCTAAATTACATTTGATCCGTTGAACATTTACTAATATTACTAATTATTATCACAGGTAACAAGCACGTAAAAAGTTCTGGCCGATGAAGTGTCTCCCATAGATATCGTCTATATATATAACGACATTGCTAGGTATGGTGGGAACTAATGGGGCTTTATAAATTACATTTGATCCGTTGAAAATTTACTAATATTACTAATTATTATCACAGGTACCATAGCACGTACAACGTTCTGGCCGATGAAGTGTCTCCGATAGACATCGTCCATATACTGTATATAACAACATTGCTAGGTATGGTCGAAACATATGGGGCTTAATAAATTACATTTGATCCGTTGAACATTTACTAATATTACTAATTATTATCACAGGTAACAAGCACGTACAACGTTCTGGCCGATGAAGTGTCTCCGATAGACATCGTCCATATATATAACGACATTGCTAGGTATGGTCGGAACATATGGGGCTTTATAAATTACATTTGATCCGTTGAACATTTACTAATTATTATCACAGGTAACAAGCACGTACAACTATCTGGCCGAGGAAGTGTCTCCGATAGACATCGTCCATATATATATAACAACTTTGCTAGAAGAGGTCGAAACGTATGGGGCTTAATAAATTACATTTTATCCGTTGAACATTTACTAGTATTATTAATTATTATCCAAGGTAACAAGCACGTACAACGTTCTGGCCAAGGAAGTGTCCGATAGACATCGTCCATATATATAACAACATTGCTAGGTATGGTAGAAACATATTGGGCTTAAAAAATTACATTTGATCCGTTGAACATTTACTAATATTACTAATTATTATCACAGGTAAGAAGCACGTAGAAAGTTCTGGCCAAGGAAGTGTCCGATAGACATCGTCCATATATATAACAATATTGCTAGGTATGGTAGAAACATATTGGGCTTAATAAATTACATTTGATCCGTTGAACATTTACTAATATTACTAATTATTATCACAGTT
This sequence comes from Prosapia bicincta, assembly GCA_036971475.1. Classification (NCBI taxonomy): domain Eukaryota; kingdom Metazoa; phylum Arthropoda; class Insecta; order Hemiptera; family Cercopidae; genus Prosapia; species Prosapia bicincta. The sequence goes on along the minus strand of JBAIZL010000010.1, from coordinate 32,725,792 downwards.
AACAAGCACGTACAAAGTTCTGGCCGATGAAGTGTCTCCGATAGACATCGTCCATATATATAACGACATTGCTAGGTATGGTCGGAACATATGGGGCTTTATAAATTACATTTGATCCGTTGAACATTTACTAATTATTATCACAGGTAACAAGCACGTACAACGTTCTGGCCAAGGAAGTGTCCGATAGACATCGTCCATATATATAACAACATTGCTAGGTATGGTAGAAACAAATTGGGCTTAATAAATTACATTTGATCCGATGAACATTTACTAATATTACTAATTATTATCACAGGTAAGAAGCACGTAGAACGTTCTGGCCAAGGAAGTGTCCGATAGACATCGTCCATATATATAACAATATTGCTAGGTATGGTAGAAACATATTGGGCTTAATAAATTACATTTGATCCGTTGAACATTTACTAATATTACTAATTATTATCACAGTTAACAAGCACGTACAACGTTCTGGCCAAGGAAGTGTCCGACAGACATCGTCTATATATATAACAACATTGCTAGGTATGGTAGAAACATATTGGGCTTAATAAATTACATTTGATCCGTTGAACATTTACTAATATTACTAATTATTATCACAGGTAACAAGCACGTACAACGTTCTGGCCAAGGAATTGTCCGTTAGACATCGTCCATATATATAACAACTTGTCTAGGTATGGTAGAAACATATGGGGCTTAATAAATTACATTTGATCCGTTGAACATTTACTAATATTACTAATTATTATCACAGGTAACAAGCACGTACTACGTTCTGGCCGTGGAAGTGTCTCCGATAGACATCGTCCATATATATAACAACTTGGCTAGGTAATGTAGAAACATATTGGGCTTAATAAATTACATTTGATCCGTTGACCATTTACTAATTATTATCACAGGTAACAAGCACGTACAACGTTCTGGCCGAGGCAGTGTCTCCGATAGACATCGTCCATATATATATATATATATATATATATATATATATATATATATATATATATATATATATAAATATATATATATATATATATATATATATATATATATATATATAACAACATTGCTAGAAGAGGTCGAAACGTATGGGGCTTAATAAATTACATTTGATCCGTTGAACATTTACTAATATTACTAATTATTATCACAGATAACAAGCACGTACAACGTTCTGGCAGAGGAAGAGTCTCTGATAGACATCGTCGATATATATAACTACATTGCTAGGTATGGTCGGAACATATGCGGCTTTATAAATTACATTTGATCCGTTGAACATTTACTAATATTACTAATTATTATCACAGGTAACAAGCACGTACAAAGTTCTGGCCGATGAAGTGTCTCCGATAGACATCATCCATATATATAACAACTTTGCTAGGTATGGTAGAAACATATTGGGCTTAATAAATTACATTTGATCCGTTGAAGATTTACTAATTATTATCACAGGTAACAAGCACGTACAACGTTCTGGCCGAGGAAGTGTCTCCGATAGACATCGTCCATATATATATAACAACATTGCTAGGTATGGTAGAAACATATTGGGCTTAATAAATTACATTTGATCCGTTGAACATTTACTAGTATTACTAATTATTATCACAGGTAACAAGAATGTACAACGTTCTGGCAGAGGAAGTGTCTCCGATAGACATCGTCCATATACTGTATATCAACATTGCTAGGTATGGTCGAAACATATGGGGCTTTATAAATTACATTTGATCCGTTGAACATTTACTAATATTACTAATTATTATCACAGGTAACAAGCACGTAAGAAGTTCTGGCCGATGAAGTGTCTCCCATAGACATCGTCTATATATATAACGACATTGCTAGGTATGGTGGGAACATATGGGGCTTTATAAATTACATTTGATCCCTTGAAAATTTACTAATATTACTAATTATTATCACAGGTACCATAGCACGTACAACGTTCTGGCCGATGAAGTGTCTCCGATAGACATCGTCCATATACTGTATATAACAACATTGCTAGGTATGGTCGAAACATTTGGGGCTTAATAAATTACATTTGATCCGTTGAACATTTACTAATATTACTAATTATTATCACAGGTAACAAGCACGTACAAAGTTCTGGCCGATGAAGTGTCTCCGATAGACATCGTCCATATATATAACGACATTGCTAGGTATGGTCGGAACATATGGGGCTTTATAAATTACATTTGATCCGTTGAACATTTACTAATTATTATCACAGGTAACAAGCACGTACAACGTTCTGGCCGAGGAAGTGTCTCCGATAGACATCGTCCATATATATATAACAACATTGCTAGAAGAGGTCGAAACGTATGGGGCTTAATAAATTACATTTGATCCGTTGAACATTTACTAGTATTACTAATTAATATCCAAGGTAACAAGCACGTACAACGTTCTGGCCAAGGAAGTGTCCGATAGACATCGTCCATATATATAACAACATTGCTAGGTATGGTAGAAACATATTGGGCTTAATAAATTACATTTGATCCGTTGAACATTTACTAATATTACTAATTATTATCACAGGTAAGAAGCACGTGGAACGTTCTGGCCAAGGAAGTGTCCGATAGACATCGTCCATATATATAACAATATTGCTAGGTATGGTAGAAACATATTGGGCTTAATAAATTACATTTGATCCGTTGAACATTTACTAATATTACTAATTATTATCACAGTTAACAAGCACGTACAACGTTCTGGCCAAGGAAGTGTCCGATAGACATCGTCCATATATATAACAACATTGCTAGGTATGGTAGAAACATATTGGGCTTAATAAGTTACATTTGATACGTTGAACATTTACTAATATTACTAGTTATTATCACAGGTAACAAGCACGTACAACGTTCTGGCCAAGGAATTGTCCGATAGACATCGTCCATATATATAACAACATTGCTAGGTATGGTAGAAACATATGGGGCTTAATAAATTACATTTGATCCGTTGAACATTTACTAATATTACTAATTATTATCACAGGTAACAAGCACGTACTACGTTCTGGCCGTGGAAGTGTCTCCGATAGACATCGTCCATATATATAACAACTTGGCTAGGTAATGTAGAAACATATTGGGCTTAATAAATTATATTTGATCCGTTGAACATTTACTAATTATTATCACAGGTAACAAGCACGTACAACGTTCTGGCCGAGGCAGTGTCTCCGATAGACATCGTCCATATATATATATATATATATATATATATATATATATATATATATATATATATATATATATATATATATAAATATACATATATATATATATATATATAAAACAACATTGCTAGAAGAGGTCGAAACGTATGGGGCTTAATAAATTACATTTGATCCGTTGAACATTTACTAATATTACTAATTATTATCACAGGTAACAAGCACGTACAACGTTCTGGCAGAGGAAGTGTCTCCGATAGACATCGTCCATATATATAACTACATTGCTAGGTATGGTCGGAACATATGCGGCTTTATAAATTACATTTGATCCGTTGAACATTTACTAATATTACTAATTATTATCACAGGTAACAAGCACGTACAAAGTTCTGGCCGATGAAGTGTCTCCGATAGACATCGTCCATATATATAACAACTTTGCTAGGTATGGTAGAAACATATTGGGCTTAATAAATTACATTTGATCCGTTGAAGATTTACTAATTATTATCACAGGTAACAAGCACGTACAACGTTCTGGCCGAGGAAGTGTCTCCGATAGACATCGTCCATATATATATAACAACATTGCTAGAAGAGGTCGAAACGTATGGGGCTTAATAAATTACATTTGATCCGTTGAACATTTACTAGTATTACTAATTATTATCACAGGTAACAAGCACGTACAACGTTCTGGCAGAGGAAGTGTCTCCGATAGACATCGTCCATATACTGTATATAACAACATTGCTAGGTATGGTCAAAACATATGGGGCTTTATAAATTACATTTGATCCGTTGAACATTTACTAATATTACTAATTATTATCACAGGTAACAAGCACGTAAAAAGTTCTGGCCGATGAAGTGTCTCCCATAGACATCGTCTATATATATAACGACATTGCTAGGTATGGTGGGAACATATGGGGCTTTATAAATTACATTTGATCCGTTGAAAATTTACTAATATTACTAATTATTATCACAGGTACCATAGCACGTACAACGTTCTGGCCGATGAAGTGTCTCCGATAGACATCGTCCATATACTGTATATAACAACATTGCTAGGTATGGTCGAAACATATGGGGCTTAATAAATTACATTTGATCCGTTGAACATTTACTAATATTACTAATTATTATCACAGGTAACAAGCACGTACAATGTTCTGGCCGATGAAGTGTCTCCGATAGACATCGTCCATATATATAACGACATTGCTAGGTATGGTCGGAACATATGGGGCTTTATAAATTACATTTGATCCGTTGAACATTTACTAATATTACTAATTATTATCACAGGTAACAAGCACGTACAAAGTTCTGGCCGATGAAGTGTCTCCGATAGACATCGTCCATATATATAACAACTTTGCTAGGTATGGTAGAAACATATTGGGCTTAATAAATTACATTTGATCCGTTGAAGATTTACTAATTATTATCACAGGTAACAAGCACGTACAACGTTCTGGCCGAGGAAGTGTCTCCGATAGACATCGTCCATATATATATAACAACATTGCTAGAAGAGGTCGAAACGTATGGGGCTTAATAAATTACATTTGATCCGTTGAACATTTACTAGTATTACTAATTATTATCACAGGTAACAAGCACGTACAACGTTCTGGCAGAGGAAGTGTCTCCGATAGACATCGTCCATATACTGTATATAACAACATTGCTAGGTATGGTCGAAACATATGGGGCTTTATAAATTACATTTGATCCGTTGAACATTTACTAATATTACTAATTATTATCACAGGTAACAAGCACGTAAAAAGTTCTGGCCGATGAAGTGTCTCCCATAGACATCGTCTATATATATAACGACATTGCTAGGTATGGTGGGAACATATGGGGCTTTATAAATTACATTTGATCCGTTGAAAATTTACTAATATTACTAATTATTATCACAGGTACCATAGCACGTACAACGTTCTGGCCGATGAAGTGTCTCCGATAGACATCGTCCATATACTGTATATAACAACATTGCTAGGTATGGTCGAAACATATGGGGCTTAATAAATTACATTTGATCCGTTGAACATTTACTAATATTACTAATTATTGTCACAGGTAACAAGCACGTACAATGTTCTGGCCGATGAAGTGTCTCCGATAGACATCGTCCATATATATAACGACATTGCTAGGTATGGTCGGAACATATGGGGCTTTATAAATTACATTTGATCCGTTGAACATTTACTAATATTACTAATTATTATCACAGGTACCATAGCACGTACAACGTTCTGGTCGATGAAGTGTCTCCGATAGACATCGTCCGTATACTGTATATAACAACATTGCTAGGTATGGTTGAAACATATGGGGCTTTATAAATTACATTTGATCCGTTGAACATTTACTAATATTACTAATTATTAACACAGGTAACAAGCACGTACAAAGTTCTGGCCGATGAAGTGTCTCAGATAGACATCGTCCATATATATAACGACATTGCTAGGTATGGTCGGAACATATGCGGCTTTATAAATTACATTTGATCCGTTGAACATTTACTAATATTACTAATTATTATCACAGGTAACAAGCACGTACAACGTTCTGGCCGATGAAGTGTCTCAGATAGACATCGTCCATATATATAACGACATTGCTAGGTATGGTCGGAACATATGCGGCTTTATAAATTACATTTGATCCGTTGAACATTTACTAATATTACTAATTATTATCACAGGTAACAGGCACGTACAACGTTCTGGCCGATGAAGTGTCTCCGATAGACATCGTCCATATATATAACGACATTGCTAGGTATGGTCGAAACATATGGGGCTTTATAAATTACATTTGATCCGTTGAACATTTACTAATATTACTAATTATTATCACAGGTAACAAGCACGTACAAAGTTCTGGCCGATGAAGTGTCTCCGATAGACATCGTCCATATATATAACTACATTGCTAGGTATGGTCGGAACATATGGGGCTTAATAAATTACATTTGATCCGTTGAACATTTACTAATATTACTAATTATTATCACAGGTAACAAGCACGTACAAAATTCTGGCCGATGAAGTGTCTCCGATAGACATCGTCCATATATATAACGACATTGCTAGGAATGGTCGAAACATATTGGGCTTAATAAATTAAATTTGATCCGTTGAACTTTCACTGAGTAGGATACAGAGACGCGGCCTTGTTTGCCTGATCAATGAGTCTTAAACGTCCCGCATTCTTAATATTTAAAATCAAATAACTGGTTCTGACACTTAATTATCAGTATTGAAATCGGAGTTCTACATGAGGTAGATTCAGTTATCTTTTAATCTGAATTATGAAATAAAATTTCAATGTACTTTTATTGTTATCACTTCGCAAGAACAACCACTACTTATTGATATTTTTCAGCAAACGCATTTCGCGCTAGAATAGTGTACTTTTAAATGCTCTGTGACACGAACAAGCCTTCTAGATAGAGTCTTGTCCGTGACTAACAGCATTAAAAGATGCATTGATCGTGTACTGAAAAATATTAGTAAGTAGTAGTTTTTTTGCCTAATTAAATCAATAAAAATAATTTTAAACACCTCATTAGTACAACTCAAAAACTGCAAATTTCAATTTAATCAAAACACCTATATATTTTAATATTTAAAAATATGATATAAAATATTATTAGGATCTCAATTTAGTAGAAAGTGGCGGACTGGTTTAAAGGATAGAGCAATACTAACATCCTGGGTTCGATCTCCAGCAGCGCCAAAAATAACTTTTCAGCCTCCAAATCAACTTAACTTAAAATGAATCTCTAGATTAACTCCGGAACTAGCCTGAGTGCTTGTACCATTATTAAATGCAAGGTTGAAATGTATTAAAGCCCATCTATCCTGCCTCTCCTAAGCCATATTATTTGATGTAGGAGTCATTACTATTTAAGTAACCAAATATTAGTGCATAGACCAGTGATGGCCAGAGTACGGCCGGGGGCCAAATGCGGCTTTCCGGTTATTCAATCCGGCCTTAGATGTGGTTTTAAGTCATCTATACAATACACATAAAACAAAATGTATTTTCTGCATAGATACAATATAATAGCGGTTTCTTCCTCATTGCGTTTTAAGTACAGTATTATGGTATGTATTAACTCAGTTTGCAGGCTACCTTGCAGGGGCGTTGTGCCATAGTAGATGTGTGTAGATCAGTAGCATGGTGATGTGGAGGATAATGCGTATTGTGCGACAAGTTTGGAAAAAATAGGGTGCTACCGGAAACTGCCTTCAAGGTCAGTAGTTCGAACAGTAACAAGGTTGTGTGTGCCAAGTCACCTCTGCGGCTGTGTCTGGCTTATATGTTTATTTCTATAGTGTTGCTTTGTTGATAGTGATTGTTTACATTTTTGTACGTTACAATGGCAAGTAAAAAATAAAGTGGATTCAGAATACCGTGTTCTTAAAGATAAGTGGACTTGGAAATACTTTTTAAAGCCTATTAAGAATAAATCTGTGTGCCTAATTTGTAATGAAGCTGTAGCCGGATTCAAGGAATTCAACCTTTCACGTCACTTCATGACAAAACATAACAGCACCCGTTGTGAAACTATGATCAAAGAACGAAAGCAGAAGGAAAATCTACGTAAAAATCTGTCTAGGTAGGCTAAATGATAAGCAGTTTGTCTTACAACTGAAGTCAAGGGTAAGCGATTTTAAATTCCGTTCTTTTGCGTTGGGGGAAAGTACGGACATAACTGACACAGCTCAGTTATTGATATTTGTAAGAGGTATTGATGACAACTTTGCGTTACTGAATCAGCTTGCGTGTGTTCATTAAAGGAAAAGACAAAAGGATCAGTCATTTTCCAAGAATTTCAACAAACTATCATATCTTTAAAAGAACATTCGGCTATATGTGTAACAATACTACTAATAACGCACCAAATATGACAAGGACGAAATCTGTAACGCACCAAATATGACAAGGACGAAATCTGGTGTTCCAGGCATGTTTAAGGAATCATTTCCTGATTACTATTGATGAAGCACCAAATATGACAGGGTGTCTTATATTACGAAGCTACATAAAAACGGCGTTAAAAACCGATTGACTGACCATTATTTAGCTTCACTACTGCGAATCAGCTCATCCCAGATTATGAACATCTTTTATAAGCTGTCACAGTTTCATTTGTCCCACACGCCTTCATAATTTTCTAGTAATAAAGAATTTTTGTAACTTTTTTTAAAGCTTTGTTAAAAGCATATAAGTTGTGCGTGACGTAAAAATCAAAAATAAAGTTATCACTAATAAAAATTGTTTTTTTCGGCCCGCTTGGATAATTTTCTATTTTATCTGGCCTTCCCCTTAAAATGTTTGCCCATCACTGGCATAGACTTTAATACAAATTTTTAATACTAGCAGTGTTCACAACGGTAGACTCTAAATGTTAAAAAATCTACTCAAAATCTGACCTCACATTAGGTTATTATTACATACTAGTGCCCGCAACGATCAATTGAATGCTAGCCAATCACTGAAAAAGGCAACACCGTAGCCGAAACTAGTATGTATTAATAGACGAATTTGTAATGAAGTTCCGAGTTAACTCTGTTGAAATTTACCGTTGTGAATTGTTCTCACTGAGATGGATATTTTTATGGTAAAAAGGAATCACTATTGTTAACTTAAAAACTGTGACGATTCCATAAGGATTAAAGGTGCAAAGAAAGAAAACTATTCTTACATATTTAGAGATAGGCTAATTTTTTTACTATTATAAATTTATGCATTTTTAAGTTATAATGTAAGTTTTTTATCATATATTGCTGGTCATTGCTATCAACAATATTTTCTTGATAAGTTAAACTCCAAAGTACTCTATTGCGAGGTAATGTCTTTTATGTCATCCAGACTCGGAAGTTTAATAGAGGATACATGCGACCTTCAGTCACATACTAGCCCTTGGCCTACAAAACGAAATTATTTTAAACTGATACATTCAGGTAAATTTTACTGAAGTTTTTAAAAGTGAAAAGGTTTATAGCGACGCCCGCAAAAACCTATTGGATATACATAAAATACAATTTCGCGTCAGTATGATTTCCGTCAGGTTACGCCATGAGTCACTTCAAAGGGAATTAAATAATAACGTATGATTCCATGCATCAGCTGATTTTATGTTATACGTTATGTTGTAAACAATTGTTTCAACACGTAGGTTATACTACATTATTTATTGAACACTCTTACGTGAAAAGGTTTTTATCAAATAGTTTTTACCAGATAATGAATATATTAAATTATTTAAGGTTTGACAAATTTCAAAACAAATAATTCAATATAACGATAATATTAAATTATGTATTTTTTAATCCAATTTTTGAAATTAAAACATTATTAGGTATGAATTTAAAACATAACAAATGTTTAGGAAATATCTCATTACGCAAAATGAGATGTTTTTCTCAATTCCAAATCTCTGTAGGCGTGGCTATAAAAGTTTTGAACTCTGTCGGCATTTCCCCGAACGCCACAACCTACTTCTCATTTTATTATTGTCCTAAATTTTTCCTTAAAAATAGATGCCACACGCGATGAAATTATGTCGATATTTAAATAATATCTAATGTACAGAATAAATGATAAAACGCTTGAATATCGAGTCAAGTTTATAATTAGTGCAACGTTTCGGCAACTAGTTAACGTTGCACTAATTAAATAAACTTGACTCGCTTTTCAACCGTGTTATAATTTATTCTATACTTATCTAGAGTGCTCAAATAAAACTAATTTTAATATTTAACGTAGCTGAATAAATATTGAAAATCTACACTTAATGACTTATCTTTTCTGGCATCTTTAGAAGTTGCATACGGTTAGACAGGTAGGCCGCCAGGGGAGCACGGAGTATGTGAGGGTGGCCTAATTCGCAGGTGCGCTTGAGATCTTAAATGGAATATAAAGGTGATAAAAATAAAGCTGTTATAAGATGGTCCTTGCGTTCAAATAACGTTTTCAGAATATTGGTTTCAGTATTTTCTGGTGAGATTTGACATAACCCAGTTCTTCAAATTATCAAGACTTTTATTAACATTTTTTAAAAGCCATCGTGAAATAAAAAGATTTTATTAACATGTTAATTTGTATAATAGTTAATGTGAGACATGATGTCAAATTTGTTTCAATTTAAAAGTCAAAAATTATAAAATTATGTTCTCTTTACTTCGAGATATATACATAAACAAACTTTGGGGTTACAGTAGTTGACAGTGTTTTGTTGACAATTTACTCTGTATGATATCATGACAAGGAGCTCAGCATATTTATTGTAAAATTAGATATAGTAATTAAGTTGAATTAAAAAAACTAATATAGATAAAAAAATATTTTTCATGTACTTTGTGTATTTTACAGAAAAAAGAATATGGATTATTGGGTTCTAAGAGACTAAAAAGAAACACTTATTAGAAAAACACTTTTAATGTGTGTCATATGGTTGTCATTGTATAAATTACAAGGTTTAAACGACTGATGAGACTAGCAATGATTTCACACTTACAGATAAAACTGATTTTTACTTTGAAATAACTGTAATTTTTAAGCGTGGTTGTGATTCTTAACTGTGATTGTCAATCGGTATTAGTTATTGAGGTTAGGTAATGATATGTGAGTTAACTATTCTAGTATGATTGTTTTAGGTTAATTATTAGTTTTATGTGTGTGCATATGTGCAAAATAGCATTACAAAATGCCATTTGACTTTCCTTATCATATTCGTCCTCAGAAAACAATGTCCAAATTACGCTCCAATTTCGCCTCCTGCTGTTTCTTTTGTTCACTCTAGACATTTCACTCTCAGACACCGACTGTATTTACTAATACTTTGTAGAATATATTGAAAATAACATCTAAAAATAATAGAATTAAATGAAAGAAATTATTTATAAATGAATAACGAACTACTGCAAACAAAATTTTTTCGAAACTTTCTTTAGCGATCACGATCACACTCACAACACCACGGGTCACCGTCACAAGTCACAGTCACAGTGAGTGAGAATGAGAAACTATAAATCACAATCACAGTAAAAAACGGTTTTAATTTCCAGTCATTTCGTTCTTTCCGTTTGCCAAATAAGTGGCTGACAGACAAATTCCGTTCAAAATACACAAAGGACTGTTTAAAACCAACTACTTTAGTTCATCTACCCACCAGCCCACGAGAAGAACCTTAGCCCAAGACAGGTCAAAATGCTAAGGTCATTTTCAAAAAACATTTTCATGTTTCAAAAGCTTAACAAATTAGAAAAACTACCAAAATACATTACTGTCGACCTACTACTACTTACTAAAATATAACTAGTTAAACACTGCCATACCGATAGGTTTATGTTTGTAGGTCAGGAGTACATCGACAGCGCATGCGCAGAACTGAAAACCAAACGTAACTCATTTCTATGCCAGGGGTCTTCTCGTGGGCCGGTGACAAGACCTGGGTGTGTCGATTATGAACGGTTAGGGCTCCTGCGTCACGGTTAGGGGCGGTTTGCCCCTACGACACAGTTTAGATAGACAAGAACCTGCTACTTCATCTCTTTACGTAACAGATCAACTGTGGTTTTCGAATAACAGTAACTAAATCACAGGTTTGCAAATCACTTCCCATCATTGGTTTAAAGTAAAAAAAACTTATTCTTTTTGGTAAAACGTATTCATTTGTGGTAAAAAAACCTTCTAGTTACTTCCAGTGACTATAAAAAAACAAATTTATCATATGCAGTCTTCATTATTATCATTATTACTTAAACAACGGTATTATTTGTGTACTTTAAATCACTCTAATAAAAAGGGTTCTGCATATTTACTGTAAGGTTTGTTGTAACAAAACACTCCTAAGGCTATAAGAAAAATATTTTTAAAACGTGATTATATCTACCTCGACCATCTCAGACGCACTAAAGGGTGCCTAAAAAATAACCAAACATTTACAATATTAAACTTTTATATTAGCAATTTGTCTTCAATTTCTTTTGAATTAAATGCATGTTTTTTTTATTTAATACACTGAATATACAATAAATAAATCTAAATAAATACTATATGCAACTCTAGTATTTCAACTAAAGGAATATGTAAGTTGGTGGTTAAGTAAAAGACTTAAGAAACTGTACATTGTTTTAACAATCAGTAAAAATGTTGGTGTTGCCTTGCTCCATTCCAATGACATACTTTCAAAATTAGGCGCTGAGAATTTTAAACACGATTTCGTCATTTAAGGACGTTTAGAATGTACTTCTCCAGAATAATAATTCTATAACATACGGAACAATTATACCATTGCCCTTACCATTAATATTTATATGGTAAAACACATCACATTCTATTCTCCTACCTCCTAAGCTAAACTAATGAACACTTACAAAATTCTAGACTAATATTTTAGGCCTCTAATAAACATAGAATATTTTAATTTTCAAAATTTTCAAAACTTTAATTGTATTTAATAATTAAGAAAAAGGTTTTTTAAATATTAACCAAAGCAAATAATTATACAAGTTATTTTGACAAGTGTATTTAAAAGTAGTTTCTTGATGTAATACAAATATTTTCTAAAAGAAAAAGCTATTATAGAAAATTAATTTTGGAGAAATTCCGCTTATATTTTATTCTAAACACATAAAATTCATAATTTTCACATTTTACAACAATCAACGTGGTACAAAATTTCTAATTTCATTCAGACTATGCAAGAAAGGCTGCTACAAAGGTTAGCAGAACATAGCAACAAACAGTATCATAAAATCTGTGAAAGTATACACTTCTCTCACCTACTAACCTACTCATCCACTTTTACACGCTCTACCCACTCAACTTCCTTCCAAACATCCTGCACCTACACAACATCCACCCATAAACCCTTCACTCACACATTCTCCAACCACACAATCTCCACCAATAATAAACCCTCCACTCATTCTACACACTACACACACACACACACACACACACACACACACACACACACACACACACACACACACACACACACACACACACACACACACACACACACACACACACACACACACACACACACACACACACACACACACACACACACACACACACACACACACACACACACACACACACACACACACACACACACACACACACACACACACACACACACACATATATATATATATATATATACCACTCACACTCTAGACCTACACATCCTCCACAGATAAACCCTCCACTCACAAAACTACCATTTACACACCCTCCACTCTCACACTTACCACTCACACAACAATCATTCACACACCCTCCACTCACACACTTTCCACTCACACACCTACCCCCTATACACCCTTCATTCACACACCCTCAACTGACACACTTACAACTCACACACCTACCCCCTATACACCCTTCATTCACACACCCTCAACTGACACACTTACCACTCACACACCTACCCCCTACACAGCCTTCATTCACACACCCTCCACTCACACACTTACCACTCACACACCTACCCCCTACACAGCCTTCATTCACACACCCTCCACTCACACACTTACCACTCATACACCTACCAACTACACACCCTTCATTCACACACCCTCTACTCACACACCTACCACCTACACACCTTTCATTCACACACCCTCAAATCGCAAACCTACCCCCTACACACCCTTCATTCACACTCCCTTCACTCACACACTTACCACTCACCCACCTACCGCCTACACGCCCTTCATTCACACTCCCTCCACTCACACACTTACCACTCACACAGCCTCCACTTACAAACCTACCACACACAACCACCACCAGACTAATCATCGACATCTCCACTAACCACACCTGCTTCATCCACAACCCTAACAACCACACACCCATCACCCATCAAGAAGACTTCTTACCACATATCCGCACCAACTACTCATATGCTCAAGTATATACTCGCATTATTAAAACATACTTACCACTCACCCACCTACCGCCTACACGCCCTTCATTCACACTCCCTCCACTCACACACTTACCACTCACACAGCCTCCACTCACAAACCTACCACACTCAACCACCACCTTTACACTAATCACCTACATCTCCACTAACCACACGTGCTTCACCCACAACCCTAACAACCACACACCCATCACCCATCAAGAAGCCTTCCTACCACATATCCGCACCAACTACTCATTTGCTCAAGTATATACTCGCATAATTAAAACATACATACATAAAATAATATTTGTATAAATATTATGAAAATTGTTGAATAAAATGTCTTAAAATACAACTTCTGATTTGCTGCACACCTTGCATACAATATGTTTTTCTACATAGAATGTAAGTGATGTTTAAGATCTATAGAATGTATGTGTAAAACTGTTTTCTGCTTAAGAAAATATTTAACCTTTCGTGAACGGGGTCATGTAGGATGTGATTTCGGGAAAGGAAACTAAAAATCATTTTTCATTTCAATTTTTACATATTTAGGTAACTTTTTTATAATTTTTTGTATTATTACAAATATATATATATATATATATATATATATATATATATCACTTGTTGAAGTACATAGGTGAAAGTGATAAGTGTATACAAGAAAACAGTGTTGCATAACTACAAATATATATATATACACAAATATGTATTTATATATTAGTAAAAAAAAAATTAAATACATCATGGTTTTGAGATACAAGCACTAAGAAATTAGTTACTTTTTATGAAGGTACAAAATTTATTTTTTAACAAATAGCGTCTATATTATATTATAATAATAATATATTTATAGTAAAAAACCTACATTAGATTTTAATATACCTTATAAATTTGGATTCATATTTCTTAAGATTTATTAAAATGTGTGATAACTTTGAGGGGGTTTTAAGTTCCTTCGGCCCCTTCTGTACACGCCACTATATTGTTAAATACATTCCTGTTTTTTTCAAATATATCTATATTTGTCATGATCAACGGGCTCAGACATAAATGAGCCGTAAAAGGGCCAGACCAAATACTCGTTCAATAGCTAAAGAACGTGAGGCTTGTTACTATGAAACTTTATATGAGTATTTAGGAAAAGATATCTGGTGACTCGACTTAACTAATAACTAAAAGCAGAATATGTACATATGAATTACAGATTTAGAGAAAAAAATTTAATTCTGCAATAAAAACACTTTCCTCTTTATATATGTTATATCGTTTTCTTTAAATAACTCATTTTAGTTCATAGGCCTATATATCAACATTGAAAGCTATACGAAGGGAGAGTTCTAGTTACAATTCTATCTGGCTATGAAACAAATCAAAACCAACTGATTTTGAAAAGATTATATCTCTGTTAAAATTCCGGACACTCGCTAGTTGCTCGCGCTTCATTAAAGCTCTGCTTATGCATCATTAACCAATCAGGAACATGATGTCCTCAATACGTTCCCGCCCGGTTGAATACACAAGCTCACCATCCACTGGAAACTAATGACTTATAACATTTATGTGCTATGATTTTTATAGCTGCTTCAGACGTCATTCGCCCTTGTTATGATGCCGATCTAATGTGCTGGAAATTATTTCATTGACATTCTCTGGAACAGCTTTGACTTTAAGTTAGATAAAAGAATTCTTTGCTGGAACCGTTTTATTTTTGGCAGCAGACGTTTTTAAAGAACGTTAAGTCTAGTTTGTAGTCAACCAGAGATAGATACAATAACTTTTAGTACCCTGTAAAAAAGAATTATAAGTGTATTTTTATTTCTATCTAAACATTATTGTACGCTAATAAACGCAGTGTAACTAGTAACTACTGAATATATCTTTATAACAAAGGTAGAAAACTAACCCATGTATACAACTTAAGGGTAAGTTGTTGCAGTGGTGGTGTGATTCACAGTGGAAGTGTAAAGTCACAGTGTACTTGGGGGTCGTTGTGGTGGTGGTAGTGTCTCATTGTTAGTACTCCTGTAGAGGCGTTATTACTGTAATGGTAGGATTCGCGGGGGTTTTAGATTTAACTGGATTTGAAATGAATTATAATATTTTACTACCCGTCTGCTGGAGTTTACAAGTCTGGTATATTCATAAAGAGGTAAAATTTATCAAATCAAATAAATGTTTTTAAAATGTTTATTCATGAAACTATAATTATAGGGCTGATATTGTCATATCAGCAAACTTTATTTTTCTATGGCTTAAAGACCTCATTCAAATTATGGTAAGAGAAAAGAAAATCAGTATAGCTTTCATATCAAAATGTAAGTGCTTCTCTGATTAGCTTGTTACTTTATCTTGACTTTAAAATTCTATTGTTTTCATTAGGACAGCACGCTGCGCGTGCAACGGAGTGTTAAATACTACTTATGGCCATTAACAGTAATATAGTTTTACTTAATAACTTGAAGAAATATATCCTTGATATTGAGTCATATATTATTACCTAATATATTTTGATTCCATCTTCAATTGAGCTACTACTTTTCAACTACAAACACTCGTGCATATGTTAGTATGTTACTTTTGCCTATAATAGCACTTACTTTTATCATTATTGAAGACGGCCGTTTCGGGAGATGTGTCCCATTGTCAACTCAGAGTTATGATATGAAGCGGCCGTCCTCAATAATCAAAAGCGTAAGTGTTACTATAGGAAAGAGTAACATACTAACATATGAGCAAGTGTTTTAGTTACTTTATAACTTTAATCTTGTTTTCAAATTATATACGCACTCAGAGTTGTTATATAGAAAAGTTTAGTTTATTATTTTTTTTAATATTGATCGAACTATTATAAGTGTCTTTTTCTAAAAATGTTCATTATTTATGAATCCAGGTCTGAGTTCAAACCGGGTTCAAAACAGCTCACCATTGCGAGCTACCTACGTCCAGACAAGCGTGCGAGGATTTTATCTAGCACCTGATAAAGAACCGGGAATGTTTTCTAGGTTATTTGATTTGCCGAAAGATTGATGTGCTCAAACACTTACGCTACAGTTATAGACTGTCCAGCATCCGAAGAACAAGAGGGTGTCGACTGCAGTATCCTGAAATAGATTTTGCCACGCAGTTGCAGAAGCGTAAATAGGACGTCGTGAAAATGCGTTGCAGCGTCTTTTTTTTATATATCATCAGCACCGGAGGGCAAAAACTAACCCTAGTCTACGGGAACCATTGGCAACCTCTGACTATTTAGCACCTTCAAAGCTCCCTGCAGCCGAATAATCACAAGCTGCCAATGGTTTACCTCGAAAAACCTTAGCTCATTGTATCTACAATGCAGCTGTCAGTATTAAGAAGAAAATTATTAGTAAGTTATATATATATATATTAAAACAACATAGGTTATTCAAATACAAGAATATTTATTAATTTATATTCAAAGCTTTTCGTTGGTAAACAGTACCAACATCATCTGGAATGAAAATTACAATATATATAAAATATGGTGATATAGTAATATTTGGTGATATAGTAATATGGTGATATTATTTCTTGTAATATAGTTAATAAATTAAAAATATTTCATGAACAAGAATACTTTTAATGCATGTATTATTCTTCATAATCAAGAAATAATAATTACTGTATTATATGAATTATTATTATATTATTAAAAGTATTCTTGTTTTTGAAATATTTTTAATTTAATGATTATATATATATAGTTCTCAAGCCTTTATAGATTTATCTAGATATGTTTAACGATACCAACTTTATATGTTTATATTCCTACTAATTATTATGAAGTAAAAATTATCTGCAATTATTGTAACTTATTTTACTATGACGTAATGAAATGTTCTTATATTTTTTTCAGGTATATTGTGAACTTAAAACTCAAGATGAGGCATGCAATTCCTTCAGATAAGGAGACCTAATCTGATGATAAATCAGATGGCTGGTAAGTCAAACCCCGCATCCACTCAACGCCAAATATCAACGTATCAAACATAACGAAACAGAACATTGGGCAAAAATGACTCCAAAATCAATGAGCCCAAGGTCCCTGCAGAGAACTTCTGTAAAGGATCCAAGGAGGTCAACGTCGATCATTACTAAAAAGAAAGTTTAAGCTTCTCCAAAGCAGCAGAGGAGATGCTGCAAGGGAGTGAGTGCTTTGGAGAACACTTACTCATCTACATACAGCTTCTTATGTTGCGCACACTTACAGGTTGTGAATATATGTAGGTCTATCGACATAATGATATTTAATGTGTTTTAGATTAATGACAGATCACAGACCAATTCATGCTTCTACAAATACACTCTACGCCTCACGTTTTCAATCCAAAAACTTTTCTTTTCCATAGCTAAAAGTGTATCAATCGCATATTAAATCATACGCTACAGTTTGTAACAATCATGAACATAATACAATACTTTCATAAACAATACATTCACAAACAATATTTTTAACATAGTTATTAACAGAAATTAAGTAAAGTTTGAACAATATTTTTTTAGCTAGGTCTTGTTGATGTTTAGTTAAAAATTGTTGTTTTTCATAAAGGCGCTTGAACAGGCGTAGAGATCTATTTCGATAACAAGGGGGGGGGGTGATGTCAGATAGTTCACGATAACCGACAGAAGCTAGTGTTCGGAACTTTCTGCACCATGTACATGGAGCTCATTCTTTTGCCAGGATGAAATGTATGATATCCGTTGGAAATGATATAGTTTATAACGATTTATGGAACATATTTAACGTTTCTCATTTTCCCATTATTGTTATTATAATTTGGGAAAGAGTAAAGTTGACTCTTATCATTGTCGTTGAAGAATGAGTACCAAGGGGATTTGCTCACTGGCCATTTTTTTTCAAATAATGTATAGGTTGATACTGATGTAAATTGGGTTCAAATAGTTCTTCAAACGGTGGTCATTGATGCATTCATGAGTAAAACCAAGTTCCCATTTAGAAGGGCCTTAGTAATAGGCCTAAATGTTCTAAATTAATAAATATCTGAAGGTATATCTGGATCGAACTAATCCGAAGGGTAATCTGGTGATACCGAAAACAGGGCAGTTCCGATAGTTCTACTACTCCCGAATACTTCTGGAAAGTCAGTCGAAATGGTAGGGTCTGGTTGGAGCATTCATTCTGACTAGCTCAGGCATTTGCCTCTTACATGGTGGTTCCACGTATCGGAACAGGCGCGTCATTCTATTCGGAAACCACGACTTTGAGGAAGGATTCGTGGAAGCAGATGTATCTAGGGCCAAGTTGTAGATCATTCACCACTTTCAAGTAGTGTGCTACTAAGGATCAATAAGGAAATTGAATGTCCTACGTACATTTTGTCCAAATTATTACATCTTCTTATACCTTTTCCTTATTTTTCATACACACAACCACAAAGTTTCATTTAATTAGTCCCGTCTAATTCCTGTACTTTTCCCCAACTTTCGTACAAGCAGATGTTGAGATCCTGATATAGTGAGGATCAGCTTTAAAAACGTGTTGCCACCATCCGATAACCCCACTCTACTCACAATCTTGCTTGTCGGATTTGCGGAACCTTATCAGATAAAAATACACTCAATTTTAATACGAATTCAGTAAGAATACGTCTAAACTTACTTGATGATCCTGATATAGAGAGGGTCAGCCTTGGAAACGTGTTACCATTATCCCATAATCCCACTCTATTCAAAATCTCGCCTGTCTTCCACTGATAAGGACAACCCGTTGGAGAAAAATATCACAAAAAAATACACTCAATTATAATACGAATTCAGTAAGAATACGTCTAAACTCACTAAATCCTTAACTCAATAAATTATCTCGAAACCATAATAATAATAAAATAAAGGTCATAATGGTTGATCGTCTCAACCCTATTTATTTTTAAATTGCGAATTTAAGAAACTAAATTACTTGCCAATCGGAAGGTTTACAGTTCTTAAATCCTCTCGGAGAGTCAGGCGAGTATGGCAAATTGAGAGCGACCGATACAGAGCTATTTCCATAAAGCAATAACACTATCGTCATTACCTAGGATGGAATTTATTCATCTGATTGTTTCACATAAGCAGCGAATACATATTCATAGACTCTGATGAAACAATTGTATCCCGCAATAACAATACAGAATCCTCTAGTTTGTTGTTAATGAACTGAAAAGAAAGAGGGCGGTCGCACCCTCGCCTCATTATGTCGATATTTTTCCCTTCTAATTTAATGTATTCATAAAGCATCAATGAAATGGATTCATAAGCATTATTGAACTGGGACGGGGAAGTAATGTGCTGTGACAAGACGCCGAATTTTAAAGCAGACAGATCAGTTTCAACACATTTCATTAGCATTTGTAGCTTAATCGAAGGTAGTAATGCATGATAATCAGCGATCCTTATTAAAGACGTTGCTTAATGTTGTGTAGCCTACTAATGTTAGGAAATATAAATTTTTTTTTGTTCAAAAATATTTAAAGATAATTAACTCTTTTCAACACGTATTTCATTACATTCTAACCGTAATTCAAAATAAAGTAAAGCAAATTAGTTTAATTTTAAAAATACTCAACTAAGTGAATACGTCATTGCTACTTGGTGACGCGTTTCAAAACATTCGTTCCTTTTACGAAAGCTTCGTAAAAGGAATGAATGTTTGGAAACGCGTCATCAAGTAAGCAATTACGTATTCACTTAGTTAAGTATTTTTTAAATTAGTTTAATCAGTGAATTCAAGATGATTACATCAAGCAACTTCAAATTAATTTAGCTCCCACATCGTATAACTAGTCGTCAGCCCAAGAACTTCGCGGTTGAACTGCAGATCATTCGCGATTCCCTAAACGAAACCTACACCATTACATCGCAACATACAAAACTGACTCAGGTAGCGGGTTTACTGTCTCTCTCTCTCTCTCTCTCTCTCCCGCTCTCTCTTTCCCCCTCTCTCTCTACTCTACTTACTCTAGTTGTTAACAGGTCTCCTTCAGGTAAGCAACCCTGCCTACGAAATGATACAATTGTTCCCTATTCCCAATACAGGATATCCTATCCTTAGTGCTGCCTAAGTCATCCTTGCTGATCGCCTTAAAACCAAAAACCATAAAAATAAAAGTTAGCACTCGGGGGAATACCAAAATAATAAAATCAAAAGCCGATCACCAAGGTAATTTATTTGAGTGTACTTAAATTTTAATCGTAGACTATTCCAAACAGATTATAAATATTTTATATTGAGTGCGCGCTCTTCTCTCTCTCTCTCTCTCTCTCTCTCTCTTTCTCTCTCTCTCTCTCTCTCTCTCTATCTCTCTCTCTCTCTCTCTCTCTATATATATATATATATATATATATATATATATATATATATATATATATATATATATGTATATTACACACTCTCTATCTCTTTCTCTCTCTCGCTTTATAAATATATATATATATGTGTGTATGTATATCTATATATATATATATATATATATATATATATATATATATATATATATATATATATATATATATATTAATATTATATAATATATAATAGATATAATAGTAATTATTATTACTTTATTTGTTGTGTGCGATTAGTAAATATTATTATTTATCTATAATATAATATATAATATATTTTCTAATTTATTATAGGAATTAATTTGTTTAATTACTCTATATTCAGCGGAAACTTTGGGACGTAATGCATAAATAAAGCAATATTATTATCCATTTGAAACAAACACAAACGAGCACGCGTACACACACACTTTACACATGACTGACCTATGTCTCTAACGGAAATATTTTCTTCCTACTGTAACAGAACGGTGGTTATGAAATAGCCTCCCTTTTCTTCTCGGTCATACACTGTATTACAAGTAATACCCAGGATAAACCTCACTTTTATAAATTTTTTAAACATAGAAGCCAGTCGTGAATAAAACAAAAGCACTAAAACCCACCAAACGGCGGCATTCGATTCCACCTTGTAAACTGCGATGTAAGATATGGACGCGCAACGACAATTTTATTTCTTAGATTCTCAATTAGATTTCACGACCCTCTCTTAAAACGACTGTTGAATTGAAACACAGTTTTTCTGGATCGTCTATTTTTATGCATTTTAATATAGATACAACTGAGCGGGGCGGGGGTGCGGAGGGGTAGCAGAAATAAAATCATCTCGGCTTGATATGCGCTTTAGGCGATAAATTTCATCTTTACTATACAACCAACGAGTTTCTTCTTGTTTTTAATTTCTCCCCCTCCACCTCTCCCCTTCCTTCCTCATTCTATGATCTTGTTCTTGCTACCAATTTTTTTTCGCAATCAAGTATGAGGAAATATTTTCTCATTCACTCACCCCTCAGAGATCGTCCGTTCCTTTATACTTTCAAGGCAGGCAAAAAAACTGTATTTAAAGCGTCCTGTTCCCAGCGCGTCTCCCACCTTAAACAACACCACGAGGATATAATAAAATTACACACAAAATTAATATTCCGACGTCATAGCGTGGGTCGAATTCCCCCTAACTATGAGACGTTTATTTTTCATTTCGAGTTGGTTATAGCTATATCGCCCCTCCTCACCCTTCTTAAACTTGAACATTGAAAACGATTAGTTTCTTCTTTTTTCTTTTCCGTTCTTTTTCTCTTTTTCTGTAACCTAATACTTCGATAAGAAAAGAATTCTATTAGCCCTCTATCAAGCTGCCCAGTTTTGTAAGGCTATTTAGTTTCCGTTTTTTTTTCAATATGTTGATATTTACCTTTATGGAAAATCCTACTTCACTCCTGAAGGCAACACTTTAACATTTAAAATTCAGACAAAACTGAAATAATCGCAAAATGAATCGCTTTATGTTATTTGTTTCTTACTTAAATAACGTGAGATTTAGAACATACTTGCCTTCAAACAGTTTATTTTCTTGGCTAAAAATGAATAACGTTAAAATTAAGGTGAGGCCTTTTCACCTTCTATACACTGATACTGTCGATACTTGCATTGAATATACATCGATCGATACTTCAGAACAGTGGTTCTGTGGTTTATTATGAATTGTTTAAATAATAACAGCTAGTAAAACATTCACACTAAAAATTAACAGGCACCAATCATTCTATTGCATTGGTTTACTGGAAAACACGATTTTAAGTGTAACTCTTAGTTGTGAAATGTTAGTGTTAACCAAAAGCAACCGTTTTCTCTGAAACAAAAAAGAAGTAGACTTGATCTCGAAATAGTAGTCTGCTAATATTTATTTTTGAACGAAAATTAAACGATAAACAGGTAACCCTCTCCTTTTAATTTTATTTTAGAGCTATATAGTTCATTAAAATGTAAGCCATACTAAGCTCTACAGTAAATTGTAGGGTAACATTTAATGTAGGCTACATTAAAATGTTGTATCATTTAAAATGTATTTAATTGATACTATACATTTCTATTCACGTCCCCGCAGGGGGGTGCGGACTAGCCGCACCTACGAGGGATTTGGCGTCCTTCGCGGTACCCTAGCCTAACACTACACCACTGACAAAGCATACACACACACACACACACGCACGCACGCACATACACTAACATCTTCACTTAGGGAATTTGACTGGTCTGAACCGTTACGCGTTGGGAGTGCTGAAAATTCCAGAGCTTGACAAATTCTGGTCTGAGACGCTGATGTGAGCTTGCTCTGCCGAAGACGTAAGCGCGGTTTCTGGTCTACCAGCCGCTTCGGTCCTTGGTCAGGGAGTGTCCGCTGTGCACAGGTGTCAAAGCTTGTGCACAGTATTACGAGTTCTCGACTGATGCCCATCCAGTCGAGCTAAGGAGAATACTATAGGCTCCAGAGTTCTGGAGGTTGGAAATGATAGCAAGTGATCCAAGGGTGTAAACGTTCATATAGTCTCGCCCGTAACGCCAGACACGATGGTTGGCTAAAAGTATTCTATGGATCCTAAAACTAAGTCAAATTGTTTGAGTTTAAAGAGGACTCGTCAGGATTCACCTGATGAGCCTAAAGTTAATGATTTGCGAAAGAAGTTGATGGTGGCAACGTCACAAGCATTGCCATCGCCCAAAAATTTGATAATTTCTAGTGTCTAAGATGGAAAGGATTTGTCTAGGGTTTCTCCGTTTCTTATAAATAAGGCAATTACTGCCTGTGCTGGAAGTCCTGTCTCATCTATCAAAAAATTAAGAAATGGGACACTGCTTGTTGCTACTAGTGGTGAAAAACAGACTCGATCTCTTTTAAAAACTACTTCCTTCTTTGACCAAGTCAATTTGTTTGTGGCACCCCATAGATGGTTGAATTTCTCTAAGGGGGTCATTACATGTAGGGACTTGATGCACGTCCCAATAAATGAAATCAAAGCCGAACTCTCGTCACAGTCTGTTACGGATGTTGCTGTTATTATGAAATCTGAAAAAGGCGAGAAAATTGCAACAGCCTCTTTCGTAGTTAGATAGATAGATAGATATATATATATAGATTTGTGTGTGGGGGGTGGGTGAAAATAGGTCTCTCTCTCTCTCTCTCTCTCTCTCTCTATATATATATATATATATATATATATTTTTTTTTTTTTTTTTTTTTAAATTTATATATATATATATATATTACCACAAGGAAAGATGTGGAAGCATTAGAGAAAACAATCGTTGACGCAAATACCATCGGAGGGGTTTAACGCAAAATATGAAACAAAAATAAAAGTTGGCAGGAATTGGACTATAATCCTTCAGGTCACTAAAGAACTCAAAAAAAATATGAGTTAAGTTATGAACACACCATTTATACTTTGTGGTTTGCCGATGATCAAGTACTGCTAGTCTAAGAATTCGAGGACCTAGAATATATGACATGGAATCTAATACAGGAATACGCGAAATGAGAACTCGGCATTGATATGGAAAAACCAAAGTATAAATGTGTACTGTATGTGTAATGGAACACAACACCACCTTCGGATGAAAGATAAATGATTAAAACGTACGATAAGTATAAATATCTGGGCATACAAATAACAAATAACGGTAAATTAGAAAATTAGAGAAAAAATATACAGAGAAGAAGAGCCATTAACAAACTAAATGAGATAATATGGGATCAACACACATCGAAAGACAATAATATACGGTACAATTGTAAAACGTATGACAAAATATAGCACCGAAGTATGGCAGTTGTAACAGAATAACGAGAAGACAATGATTGCAACCTAGACGGAGTTCTGAAAGCGGGAAGCTGAAAAGTCGACACTCGAGAGAACTACAAACGACAGAATAAGACAGATAATGAACGTGCCAAATACAATCGTGGAGGACATTAAAATAGATAAAGTGGTATAAACACGTACAAAGGAAACTGGATGGCGGGAGCGCTATGGCCAGAACTACCAGAAGCTCTTTGAAAACCTTATTACATGGCCTGGATTGGCCACCGAATGGAGACTATAGACTAACCAGACACATCTATTCCGCCCGATATTCTAGGACTACTAGGGATAAGCCGGTAGAACTTTCCAAACGGCCAGGTTTTCCGTGCCATTGGAATAGCCCATCTGATTATTTCAATCCTGGTAGTGTAATCGAACTTAACCTCTTTCGGCTGGTCATATCTAAGGCCAAATCCTTCAGAATCTCACTAGCCCTTTAGACCCTATCGTGGTACACGGACATCCTCTTCTGAAATCTCACTTCAAATCAGAATACGGAAACTGAATGCAAATGTACGAACGCTAATAGAAGGTTTTAACTTATAAAAATTTATGTTGGGAAAAGTTTTGAGACGTAGTAAAAATGTAAACTGGAAGTTTAATGCAGAACTAACTCTTTAAGTTCTTGTACCTGTGTAAAGCTGAGGATGACGACATGTGTCTCTATGACTTACTAGTAAAAGATTCATAGTATTTATAAATCGTTATTTTTAAATTTTCTAAATTTCCATGACCCCGATAATAATAATACTAGGTCACATGTTTAGCGCCGTTACAGAAATTTAAAAAAAACAAATGTATACCAGTCATCTCTTCCTGCTTAAAGAAATATTACCATTTTCAAAATGAGTTTCGTCATTACGAAAAGTTAAAGTCGAAAAAAATCTTGGCTTTAATAGCGAGTGATACGTCGTTCCGCGCCAAAGATAAAGTCGAAGCGGCAACGACGACGGAAATCATAATTCAGGCAAACAGAGTACGCACCCACCACTTCCTTACCGATAACACTAATTAAAAATTACGCGGCGATGTTTTTCCGCGTAGAGAGAAGGACGAGAAATTGAGTTAAAACAAACGCGGGCGGAGGAGGAGGGGCGTCGGATGTCGCAAGTTTCTTTAATTAATGTGGGCGCAGATAGCTAATATCATTTTGGCTGATTTTTCTCCGAAGATATCGCGACAGTTCTCGAGGACAGTTGTAAATTATTGCTTGTAAAAACTAGAAAGGCTTTGGGCTGAGTTTTATCGCGTTGCACATGGCTGGACAAACGAAGTAATGAAATGATTGAAGAGCGAGGTGAAAAACTTAAAGGTCAAATTATTTCTTGATTAAACTCCGGACACGGAGCAGCATCAAGGTTTTTTTGTAGCTATGAAGTGCATTAAGAGGTAACTGTTAGGAGATAGAGACATTAATGAGCGAGAATAAATGCACACTCACACACAAATGCAGAAAATTACTTGGTGAAAAAAATCGAAGTTATTATGTTTTAATAGTCATTAAATAACTTGTCATTGTATTGTCTTTTTTTTATTAAAAGCAGGAAAAAATACATGGTGATTTTATGTAACTATTAGGGCGGTTTATTTTTTCCTTAAACTACAATCTATAAAACGTAATAAAACCTAAATACACAATTACAAAATATAATGAAATAAAAAATATATAAATTATTCTTTTTGTACATTTCGTTGGCTGTTATCTTCACAGTATTATATTACAACATAAGAAATACAACCCATTATCGTTAAATATTTCAGGTGCATTTTTGTTGAAGTATTCTTTGGAGATGATGGTAAAAGGGTTTAATTACACATAACTTTATACATTTCGTTGGCTGTTATCTTCACAGGATTATATTACAACACAACAAATACAATCCATTATAGTTAAATATTTAAGGTGCAATTTTGTTGAAGTATTCTCTGGAGATGATGGCAAAAGCGTTTAATTAAACATAGCTTTATACATTTCGTTGGCTGTTATCCTCACAGGATTATATTACAACATAACAAATACAATCCATTATAGTCAAATATTTAAGGTGCAATTTTGTTGAAGTATTCTCTGGAGATGATGGCAAAAGCGTTTAATTAAACATAGCTTTATACATTACGTTGGCTGTTATCCTCACAGGATTATATTACAACACAACAAATACAATCCATTATAGTTAAATATTTAAGGTGCAATTTTGTTGAAGTATTCTCTGGAGATGATGGCAAAAGCGTTTAATTAAACATAGCTTTATACATTTCGTTGGCTGTTATCCTCACAGGATTATATTACAACATAACAAATACAATCCATTATAGTCAAATATTTAAGGTGCAATTTTGTTGAAGTATGCTCTAGAGATGATGTTAAAAAGGGTTTAATTAAACATAGCTTTATACATTTCGTTGGCTGTTATCCTCACAGGATTATATTACAACATAACAAATACAATCCATTATAGTCAAATATTTAAGGTGCAATTTTGTTGAAGTATGCTCTAGAGATGATGTTAAAAAGGGTTTAATTAAACATAGCTTTATACATTACGTTGGCTGTTATCTTCACAGGAATATATTACTACATTACAAATACAACTCACTATCGTTACATATTTTTCAGGTGCAATTTTGTTGAAGTATTCTCTGGAGATGATGGCAAAAGCGTTTAATTAAACATAGCTTTATACAGTTCGTTGGCTGTTATCTTCACAGGATTATATTACAACACAACAAATACAATCCATTATAGTCAAATATTTAAGGTGCAATTTTGTTGAAGTATGCTCTAGAGATGATGTTAAAAAGGGTTTAATTAAACATAGCTTTATACATTACGTTGGCTGTTATCTTCACAGGAATATATTACTACATTACAAATACAACTCACTATCGTTACATATTTTTCAGGTGCAATTTTGTTGAAGTATTCTCTGGAGATGATGGCAAAAGCGTTTAATTAAACATAGCTTTATACAGTTCGTTGGCTGTTATCTTCACAGGATTATATTACAACATAACAAATACAATCCATTATAGTCACAAATTTCAGGTGCATTTTTGTTGAAGTATTCTTTGGAGAAGATGGTAAAAGCGTTTAATTACACATAACTTTATACAGTTCGTTGGCTGTTATCTTCACAGGATTATATTACAACATAACAAATACAATCCATTATAGTCACAAATTTCAGGTGCATTTTTGTTGAATTATTCTTTGGAGAAGATGGTAAAAGGGTTTAATTACACATAACTTTATACATTTCGTTGGCAGTTATCTTCACAGGATTATACTACAACATAACAAATACAACTCACTATCGTTATATATTTCAGGTGCATTTTTTTGTAGTATGCTCTAGAGATGATGGTAAAAGGGTTTAATTAAACATAACTTTATACATTTCGTTGGCTGTTATCTTCACAGGATTATATTACAACATAACATAATACAATCCATTATAGCAAAATATTTAAGGTGCAATTTTGTTGAAGTATTCTCTGGAGATGATGGCAAAAGCGTTTAATTAAACATAGCTTTATACATTTCGTTGGCTGTTATCGTCACATGATTATATTACAACATAACAAATACAATCCATTATAGTTAAATATTTAAGGTGCAATTTTGTTGAAGTATTCTCTGGAGATGATGGCAAAAGCGTTTAATTAAACATAGCTTTATACATTTCGTTGGCTGTTATCTTCACAGGATTATATTACAACATAACAAATACAATCCATTATAGTCAAATATTTAAGGTGCAATTTTGTTGAAGTATGCTCTAGAGATGATGGTAAATGGGTTTAATTAAACATAAGTAGAAATGACCCCACCTCGGGACAAACTACCCCTAACTGGCCTGTACTTCACCTAGGACTATAGGGGTAGTTTTGGATGATGGAGAAGGTCTTGATCCTACCCCTTGGGGGTGGGTTTGACTACGTTTAGAGGGGTAGGGGGTAGTTTTTCGAAAAAATATAATCCAACCCACTATCCTAAGCTAGTCAAAGTGCATCTAACCTAACCTACCCCTAGGTGAAGGGGTGTCCTCAGCTACGTTCAGACCTTCCCCAGGAGTAGCTCCGGGGGTAGATTCGGGGTGGGGGGTAGTTTTCCAAAAAATTTTGGAAAAATGTGTCTTGACTGATAGGGTGAGTATAGAGTGTATTATCGCTACGGTTGTGGGTGGTTTCACCTAGAGGTAGTTTTTAAATAATTTATGAAATTGCCAAAAATCGATCGGTTGGATCAAATGACCGTACGGGATATGTGTAGAGTCCATTATGGACTGTTGCGGGGGTGGTTTCACGTAGGGGTAGTTTTTAAATAATAAATGAAACTGCCAAAATCGATCGGTTGGATCAAATAACCGTACGGGATATGTGTGGAGTCCATTATGGACTGTTGCGGGGGTGGTTTCACCTAGAGGTAGTTTTTAAATAATATATGAAATTGCCAAAAAATGATCGGTTGGATCAAATGACCATACGGGATATGTCTAGAGTCCAGTATGGACTGCTGCGGGGGCGGGTTCACCAGGGGTTGTTTTCAGATTACCAAAAATGATCGGGGTCCTAGGTAAAAGTCACCCAGGAGTCGTGCTCGAGGTAAAGTCACCTAGGAGCCAGGCCTTAGGTAAAGCTACCACTGAGGCAGACCTTAGGTAAAGCCACCCAGGTGTCAGACCTTCGGTAGAGTCACCCTGGAGTCATGCTCGAGGTAAAGCCACCTAGGAGCCGGGCCTCAGCTACAGCCAATCCGAAGCCATGCCCTAGGTAAAGTAACCCTGGAACCAGGCCTTTGGTAAAGTCACCTAGGAGCCAGACCTTAGGTAAAGCTAACACGGAGCAAGGCCTCAGGTAAAAGCCATCCCGAAGCCTGCCCATAGGTAAAGTAACCCTGGAATCAGGCATTAAGTGAGGGGTGGTTATCACATAATAAATGAAATTGCCAAACACTGATCGGTTAGATCAAACGACCAACGTTCCAATTATACGCTCATTTTAACCGACCAAAAATTATACACAGAGTTCAAATTGTCAACAAGCTGAATCGACCAATCACATTGCAGGGGCCCGGTAGGTCTACGCAATACAACGCAAGCGGTCGCTGTAAGACGTGAAGGCTTATATACCGTGTTAAGCCAATATATATGATAGCCCACATAATGTGTTAAACAAATATGCATGTAAGCCTACATACATACTATGCTAAGCCGACATACATGGGCCTACTATGTCTGTGAACCACTGGCCAATGCCCTTATGACCTGAGCTATTTTCACCTCTTCTATCAGGTAGAGCCTCAGGCAGGCAACCGTATAGTTCATATGGGAGGTACTATAGGGTACATCTACCAATGCATAACCTATCAAGCCCACCTAAAGATTTAATATATTTGATGACGTATCCGCGTTCGAGCGACTCTATGCAGGTATTAGGCTAACCCTAACTAGAGTTTTCTACCCCTAAATGATTTGGCTGATGCGTGGCAAGGGGTATATGATTGCCAAACTCAAAATTTGTCTATGCTACTAAATTAATAAACAATGCAACAAAGCCTTATCGTGTGAGGGAATACACGCGACCTACATAACCGGTGACCGTGTGCCAAACATGTGCAAACCTGCAGAGATAACGCACTATCTAAAAACCGCAATGACAGCCGGTGACCGCTATAGCAAGCTTAAAACCCGCACGGCTGTGTCGATGTGAATCTAGGCGCGTGATTATGTTTTGATTACTGTATCAACTTACTATGTACTATCGGCATACCAAGGCCTACATATATAATCAGAAATCAGTGTAAATAATCAAATAGCCTCAATGGATATATCCTGTAGCTGTAAATGTATCTAGATATAAAGGTATATATGGAGAAACATTAATAATGAGGCCTATCACAAAACGTGAATAAATATATGATATAAAACGATCCTAAAACGATGCTAAGCCACCATGCATGCTATCATACATAGGCGTATATTCCATGTTAAGCCAACATACGTGAAAGCACACATAATGTGTTAAACAAATATGCATGTAAACCTGCATACATACTATGCTAAGCCGACTTACATGAATCCCTAAATGTGCCTACTATGTCGGTAAACCACTGGCCAAAGCCTATATGATCAGAGCCTGACACACATTTACACCTCGTCTATCAGGTAGAAACTCAAGCAGGCAACCGTATAATACGGGAAGTACTATATGTTATAGCTACCAAAGCATAACCTATCACACCCACGTAGATGACGGTCAACAAATATTACAATATAATTAAAAAAAAAGTCACGCAACCTATATACATACTGTGCTAAACAATATAGGCAAATATATACTATGTTAAACCAGCATGCAATATACTCTAAATAGCCATATATACGCTGTTAAACAAACATGCGTGTAAACCTACATAAATACTATGGTAAGCCAACATGCATGCTATCATACTATTTTAAGCCTAAATACATAATAGAATACATAATGTGTTAAACATATATGTGTGTAAGCCTGCATAGATATTATGCTAAGAAGACATGGGCCTACAAATTATAACACATTATTTCCAATGCATAGTTTAGCTAATGGTTATCACACACTATCCTACGATAAGCCCTCAAATTACCACATAATACCTGATACATAGCCTGGCTAATCATTAACACATAATATCCGATGCATAGCCTGACGATGGGTTAACATATAGTATCCGATAAGTAGCTTGAGTATGCCCCAACACATAATATCCAGTGCATAGCCTCGCTAATGGTTAACACATCCGATGAGAAGTTTGAATACAAGTTAACACATAATATCTAGTGCATAGCCTGGCTAATGACCAACATATAGTATCCGATGCATAGCTGGGTTAACGGCTAACTAATAGTTAGCTTGACTATGGGTTAACATATAGTAGCCAATAAGTAGCTTGACTATGGCCCAACACATAATCTCCAGCGCATAGCCGGGCTAATGTCCATCATGTAGTACCCAATGCATAGCTAGGCTAATGGTTAACACATAGTAGCCGTTGTGTAGCTTTACTACAAGTTAACAGAAAATATCCAATACATAGCTTGATTATGGTTTAACAATCAGTATCCAAAGCATAGCGTGACTATGGGTTATCACATATTATCCGATGTGTAGCTTGACTAGTGGTTAACACATCCATTGTAAAGGCTGGATATTGACCAACATATATTACCCGATTCATAGCTATGCTAGTGGTTAACTAATAGTTAGCTTGACTAGGGCTAACACATAATATCCGATGTGTAGTTTGACTAGTGGTTAACACAAAATATCCGATGCATAGCTTGAGTATGTTTTAACAAATAGCATCCAATGCATAGCTTGACTAGGGTTTAACACAAAGTATCCGTTGAGTAGGTTGAATACAAACTAACACATAGTATCCATTGTATAGTTTGGCTAATGGTTATCACATAGTATCTGATACATAGCTAGGCTAATGCTTAACATATAGTAGCCGATGCAAATCATGACTAGGGCTAACACATAGTATCCGATGCATAGACTGACTAGGGGTCATCATACAGTATCCGATGACTAGGTTGATTACAAACTAACACATAATATTCATTGCATAGTTTGGCTAACGGTTATCACATAGTATCTCATAAATAGCTAGGCTAATGGTTAACACATAGTAGCCGATGCATAGCCTGACTAGGGCTAGCACATAGTATCCGAGGTATAGATTGACTAAGGATAACACACAGTATCCGATGCATAGCTAGGCAAGTGGATAACTATATATCATATATATATCATATATTTATTCACGTTTTGTAATAGGCCTCATTAATAATGTTTCTCCATATATACCTTTATATCTAGATACATTTACAGCTATAGGATATATCCATTGAGGCTATTTGATTATTTACACTGATTTCTGATTATATATGTAGGCCTTGGTATGCCGATAGTACATAGTAAGTTGATACAGTAATCAAAACATAATCACGCGCCTAGATTCACATCGACACAGCCGTGCGGGTTTTAAGCTTGCTATAGCGGTCACCGGCTGTCATTGCGGTTTTTAGATAGTGCGTTATCTCTGCAGGTTTGCACATGTCTGGCACACGGTCACCGGTTATGTAGGTCGCGTGTATTCCCTCACACGATAAGGCTTTGTTGCATTGTTTATTAATTTAGTAGCATAGACAAATTTTGAGTTTGGCAATCATATACCCCTTGCCCCGCATCAGCCAAATCATTTAGGGGTAGAAAACTCTAGTTAGGGTGAGCCTAATACCTGCATAGAGTCGCTCGAACGCGGATACGTCATCAAATATATTAAATCTTTAGGTGGGCTTGATAGGTTATGCATTGGTAGATGCACCCTATAGTACCTCCCATATGAACTATACGGTTGCCTGCCTGAGGCTCTACCTGATAGAAGAGGTGAAAATAGCTCAGGTCATAAGGGCTTTGGCCAGTGGTTTACAGACATAGTAGGCCCATGTATGTCGGCTTAGCATAGTATGTATGTAGGCTTACATGCATATTTGTTTAACACATTATGTGGGCTATCATATATATTGGTTTAACACGGTATATAAGCCTTCACGTCTTACAGCGACCGCTTGCGTTGTATTGCGTAGACCTACCGGACCCCTGCAATGTGATTGGTCGATTCAACTTGTTGACTATTTGAACTCTGTGTATAATTTTTGGTCGGTTAAAATGAGCGTATAGTTGGAACGTTCGTCGTTTGATCTAACCGATCAGTTTTTGGCAATTTCATTTATTATGTGATAACCACCCCCCACTTAATGCCTGATTCCAGGGTTACTTTACCTACGGGCAGGCTTCGGGATGGCTTTTACCTGAGGCCTTGCTCCGTGTTAGCTTTACCTAAGGTCTGGCTCCTAGGTGACTTTACCTAAGGCCTGGTTCCAGGGTTACTTTACCTAGGGCATGGCTTCGGATTGGCTGTAGCTGAGGCCCGGCTCCTAGGTGGCTTTACCTCGAGCATGACTCCAGGGTGACTCTACCGAAGGTCTGACACCTGGGTGGCTTTACCTAAGGTCTGCCTCAGTGGTAGCTTTACCTAAGGCCTGGCTCCTAGGTGACTTTACCTCGAGCACGACTCCTGGGTGACTTTTACCTAGGACTCCGATCATTTTTGGCAATCTGAAAACAACCCCTGGTAAACCCGCCCCCGCAGCAGTCCATACTGGACTCTAGACATATCCCGTATGGTCATTTGATCCAACCGATCATTTTTTGGCAATTTCATATATTATTTAAAAACTACCCCTAGGTGAAACCACCCCCGCAACAGTCCATAATGGACTCCACACATATCCCGTACGGTCATTTGATCCAACCGATCGATTTTGGCAGTTTCATATATTATTTAAAAACTACCCCTACGTGAAACCACCCCCGCAACAGTCCATAATGGACTCTACACATATCCCGTACGGTCATTTGATCCAACCGATCGATTTTTGGCAATTTCATAAATTATTTAAAAACTACCTCTAGGTGAAACCACCCACAACCGTAGCGATAATACACTCTATACTCACCCTATCAGTCAAGACACATTTTTCCAAAATTTTTTCGAAAACTACCCTCCACCCCGAAACTAACACCGGAGCTACCCCCGGGGAAGGTCCTGAACGTAGCTGAGGACACCCCTTCACCTAGGGGTAGGTTAGGTTAGATGCACTTTGACTAGCTTAGGATAGTGAGTTGGATTATACTTTTTCGAAAAACTACCCCCTACCCCTCTAAACGTAGTCAAACCCACCCCCAAGGGGTAGGATCAAGGCCGCATCGACCTTCTCCATCATCCAAAACTACACCTATAGTCCTAGGTGAAGTACAGGCCAGTTAGGGGTAGTTTGTCCCAAGGTGGGGTCATTTCTACTAACATAGCTTTATACATTTCGTTGGCTGTTATCTTCACAGGATTATATTACAACATAACAAATACAATCCATTATAGATAAATATTTAAGGTGCAATTTTGTTGAAGTATTCTCTGGAGATGATGGCAAAAGCCTTTAATTAAACATAGCTTTATACATTTCGTTGGCTGTTATCTTCACAGGAATATATTACTACATAACAAATACAACTCACTATCGTTACATATTTCAGGTGCATTTTTTTTGTAGTATGCTCTAGAGATGATGGTAAAAGGGTTAAATTAAACATAACTTTATACATTTCGTTGGCTGTTATCTTCACAGGATTATATAACAGCATAACAAATACAACTCACTATCGTTACATATTTTTCAGGTGCATTTTTTGTTTTGTTTTGAAGTATGCTCTAGAGATGATGGTAAAAGGGTTTAATTAAACATAAGTTTATACATTTCGTTGGCTGTTATCTTAACAAGATTATATAACAACATAAGAATACAACTCATTATTGTTTCATATTTAAAGTGTATTTTTGTATGCTCTGGAGATGATGGCATAAGCGTCTAATTAAACATAACTTTATAAATTTCTTTGGCTGTTATCTTCACAGGATTATATTACATCATAACACATACAACCCATTATCGTTAAATATTTCAGGTGCATCTTTGTTGAAGATCTGGAGATGATGACAAAAGCGTTTAATTAAACTTTATACGCCATTGTATTGTTTCTTATTGTGATTTTATGTTTTATTGTCAATTTTACACTGTTACGTGTACTCATTGAATTTTACTTCTAATTACAATCTCTGCAATTATTAAAATCCATAACAAATCATCGATAAGACCAAATAACAGATAAAACTAAATATGATAAACATTATTCAGAAATAGATTGAAATAAAAGTTAAAGTAGTGTTACAGTACAAATGAAAACTAAACAATATGATTCAGGAAGATGGAGATATATTCATATTGATATTGAACTTCCTAATGAAGCGAACTATAAGTAAACTTTTTTGCTCAACTTAAACAGAAAATTTCCTTCGAGGAATCGCTTTTATACATTTATATGTCCTTATATTTATAACCATTTCTAAAGGTTAAATCTTAGTCATGGTAACGCTGTTGCTAATTCCAAAATTCGTAAATTTAAACTTCTTCTGGAATGTGTGTAGATTAAATCCCATTAAAACAGACTTTTAAAATGTAGTATCTATTATGTGGCAATTTGATATTCAGCTACAAAATGTTTGTTGGGCGTTATGTCACTAAACACATAAAATCACTTTTCTCTCTTATCTACTGTTGAAGTAATGCTTAAATGAGGCAATACAACAGGTGTAATTGTGGACAGTTGTAGTTATTATTGTAGCCTTAATTGTCTTTCCTTAGACAGGACACAAAACTTTACCCGTATCTATGTTCGTTCTTCGTAAAGGCTTTGCCCTTTATATCACGTCTAATTTATCCAGGTTTTCTAGGTCTTTGGCTTCTTGAGGTTCAGGACTGACCAGTTCTAATACTGAGTGTATGGCAGCAGGTTCACCTGTCTCCTATTGAAGGAGCAATCTCATGTCTATTGTTCGCACAGTTTCTTCTAAATAGAGTCAGTGAAATTTACCTGAGGAACTGCATTGTCCTACGCGCTACTTTCTGCATTGTTTCCTGTACTTATTGCTACACACACACACACACACACACACACACACACACACACACACACACACACACATACACACACACACACACATATATATATATATATATATATATATTAAATATGGTGATATGTTTTCTTGTAATATAGTTAATACAATATAGTTAAAATTTTCAATAGACCAACTTGCAAAACTAAATACAACTCACTTTTAAACATATTGGAATATCTTCAGTATTAAAAAATAAAATTCTATTTTCAACTTGTATTTTTTAGTCGGAACGATACTTGGATCTTACCTCAATGATTTCATCAATAAATATCATTTACCATGATGAAAATCTGTTTTTTCCCTGAACATGCTGGTACTGTTTTATCTGCGAAAATATATGTATTAAAAATGTCCTTGTTTTTGAAATATTTTAAATTTATTATATATGTATATAATGGCAATCAAACTTTTTCAAATTCTCTGGTTACCACAGTTTCAAAATATGTTGTTTAACATCATAAAGAAATCTGGATGTTATCGTAGCTGTGGCGAGTGGTAACAAGATAGCAATTATTTCTTTGCTTCCATTTTTATTACTTCCATGAGTCTAACTATAACTACATCCACTTTAAAATGGTAACTTGTGAAATTACCATTGATTGACCAAAGTACTTGCTTCCAAAAAAATTTTAGCAACATTTAGCAAATATTGGAAATAATTATACAAGATTTACAGACTTACTTTTTTAATGTAATATTTGTTTTTGTAATGAAAGTATTAATATGGCTTAAATGTTTATAGTATTTTTTTACTACAAACATTGCATTGTAGTATCCTTGCATATTGGTTGTACTTGATATTGTATTTGGATTATTAAAACACGAATTTCTCAATAGTTATATGTGAAGATTCATGTACAAAATACTTCATACTATGTACTTCTATACATACTACATTGTACACGTATATATATATATATATATATTACATACTTCAGGTATTATATACTTCACACAATAAAATAAATTCCAAAATACTACTGAACACTGTTAATATTTTGACTTTGCAAAACATGAAGAATTGTGGTTGTAGTTACAATAATTAATGATGAAAATATATATAATTGATTTTGAGTTGAAGATCGTTATTATTTAATTAGATTAGTATTAGTTATTAGAAATGAAAAAGTACACAAGTTAACTAAAAGTAAAATCATTATGAAACCTTTATTGATTTGTATGACAATTATTAATTCAAAATCAAATTTAAAATGGCGAATCGCATTTATTGATAAAATTATTGAGTTGAGATCTAAGAATTGTTCCCACAAAAGAATACAAGTTGAAAATGGCATTTTTTTTTTTAATATTGAAGAAATTCTAATATTTTTAAAAGTGAGTTTTATTAATTTTTGCAAATTGGTCTATTGAAAACTAAAAAAAAATCAAGTTTAATCATATGGTTTTAAATATCTCAGACATGTATTTGAGCTGGTTATTCATTTACAAGGCAAAAATTAATAACATAAGCTAGTTGTCAAAATGAAGGTGGAACACCCAGCAGGGGAGCTTCAGAATAATTGCCTCTATTAAGAAAGGGTTGGCTTTCCTACGGTTACCTCAGTCTCTTACAGTGCGTACATTGAACGCTACTACGCTATCCGTACTCATTGCAACTACTCTCACACCGAAATCTCCAGTAGATGTCAGCAGCCAGCAGGGGAGCTTCAGAATAATTGCCTCTATTAAGAAAGGGTTGGCTTTCCTACGGTTACCTCAGTCTCTTACAGTGCGTACATTGAATGCTATTACGCTATCCGTGCTAATTACAACTACTCTCACACCGAAATCTCTAGTAGATGTCAGCAGCCAGCAGGGGAGCTTCAGAATAATTGCCTCTATTAAGAAAGGGTTGGCTTTCCTACGGTTACCTCAGTCTCTTACAGTGCGTACATTGAATGCTATTACGCTATCCGTGCTCATTACAACTACTCTCACACCGAAATATCCATTAGATGTCAGCAGTCAGCAAGCAATGTTAATCACTAAGCATATGCTGCTAATTCAAACTGAAATATAAGTAAGCAATATGACTCGATTATTTTAATATAATGTAAATATAACCTGTGAATGAGAGGGTAAACATATGATTGTAGATGAACGAATTGAGAAAATCAGATGAAAGGTCTAATAGTTTATACTGAGCGCGTGTTACAATTTAACAAATGTCTTCATACAAAGGTGTACAGAACGACGAGAAACGTTTCATTACAAAAATTTGTTTAGTAAAATGTTTATATAAGGAAATTAATTTTAAAGATTTGTGTAATACCTTAGCGAAATTGTTTTGATTGTTAATAAAATATTTTTATAAATAAATTATTTTAAAATTTATGTCGTAGGTAAGCCTTATTTGAAAAGTTAGTTCTATAGCCAGAAACGAATCTTCCAGTAGTTGAAAGTCATTTCAATGTTTTCAAATACATTTAAAGATTAGGAATAGTTACCAGACTGGGTTAATCGCTATGCCACCATAACCCTCAGTGAAGTCACGGATACGATGAAGAAATCATATGTTGAAAAAGTAGGTATATGCCCTAGCTTAGTCGGCGGTTACATTAAATCGGAATTCGTAAGAAGCAGATGTGCGTATTCGTACGAATTCGTACAAAATGGTCAGAAGTAAACAATCGCCATGATGTTATGATGTGGTTAGTTTGCTTCCAATGTGTTTGTACGTACGCCTTGTTGTATCAGAGCAATATATTTGTTTTTTCGTCAGTTTTCTTACGAAAGAATAGCTGTCTTCGTTTTAATTTACCATGGATTGTGAGTATCTAATAACCCTTGTTGAGGAAAGGCGTTCACTTTGGGATCAAAAATGTATAAATATACTTTGGGAAAAAATAATTAAAAGTAAAAGATGAAATATGCTTTTGTTCACATTAGTTTCTCCTTGACATTATTCAAAATGTAGTCGAATGTAGAAAGTGTCATGCGGGTATGCTCGAATAACTTTTGGTCATCTCATCTTAGCTCATCATATGATCTTGCAAAATCCCCATTCTCAGCTCTTAATGAATAAAATTCTTGAACCCACTCACGTCTGTTGAATTTTTCCATCAAATCATATCTTAGTGCAAGAGAGTTCCACTTATAGTTATCACGTTCAGCATGCGTCATCTTTCACAAGTGATCGTACGATTTCGCAAATGTTGAATTCCACGCCATTCGTACGAAGTCTTACAACTCTATATTTACGAATTCCTACGACTACTTTTCCATAAGAATTCTGATGCAATGTAACCTGAACCTTATGCAGTCGTATAGTGCGGACCACGTAGCCGTGTCCTGGAAATGCAAACGTGTCCTTGGAAAGGATAATGTTTGTTATTTCATACCGAAGCTAATTTATCATCTTATATATCTAATATCTACCGTCGCATACAAGTCAGTGTTTTTACAGACCTTATCATGTTTGTTGGAAAGTATCCAAACTAACCCTCTAACTTCCGTCTCGCCTACTGCGATCTCTCAAAGCCAAGTGAAAGGTCATGTCCGCACTATATGTAAGATAACGACTTCACATAGAGTGAGTGTACGATAAAAATGAAAGACTAAAGAAGGAGAGAGCACTAATGTGACATACCCTTCACCACTGCAGTGACCACTTTCAATACCATAATTCTTTTTTTTTAGAAGAGCGTTATACTTGTTAGTAAATTGTGTATACAATGACTGTAAAATACTTTATGTAACTTAGTTTGTCGATGTCCGTAAGTAGGAAATGAAACATCTGATCCGAGCCTAAATAGCTAGTTATGGCTAAATAGACTAGCTATGACTATCAATGTCATAATCTTTGTAACAGATTATAAGGTTTCTAACGAATTTTCACAAGTCTCGTAGATTCAATATATTGTTGTAGTATCGTAGTTTACAAAACTGAAAAATTTGCTTTTAAGACGCTATGTCTTGCACACCTATAGTCCGATATACTAAACCTATATTAGGTTACATGTAATCAGTAACGGATTTTCGCTAATTTAAATTCAGTTTACAGCTTGCATGATATAATTCGATTCTAGCAAATGCTAAAATATAAATCATACTTTATAAAAGTAGTAGAATGAAATTGGTTTTACTTACCAGGTAGTGAAAGTGTCGATTATTTTATAAACTGTAGGCTTGAATATTGACTATAGCCTATATGGTAATTTGTTTTGTTTGTAGAGCAGTTGCTATTACTAAATAAATCGATAAGTCTTATTATTAAAGTTTGTCATTTTTGGCATTAGTCTATACATCCTTATGAATAGAACTAATTTCACTTGGCCCTTAATTATTCCTTTAGCGTACTAAATGTCTTTGAGTATTTACAACTAATTGAAGAACTTTATATGTTTTGGAAAACCAATATTCAGATGACAAATATGTTCAACAAAAAAAGGGAAACTTCAAAGCTCATTCAAAGAAACCATACACTCAACCGTCTCATTTTGATGAACTACGTTAACTTATTGTGTCGTAAGTAGGCCTAAGTTATTACAACAACTTATTTACTAAAATAACCGGCGGAAGTTTATTTTAAGCAGGAACGAATCATCCAGTAGTTAAAAGTCATATCAATGCTTTCAAATAAGTTTTGTAATTCTGAAAAGTTACAAGACAGATTTAATCACACTGGTGCGTCAGTAAAGTTACTGGCACGATGAAGAATTCGGATGTAATAAAGATCCTATACGCCCTAGCTTAAGCAACCCTTCGTTAGACAGCGCTGCTTTCCATTGAACGAGTGTACGATAAAAATGAAAGACCAAAGAAGGAGAGAGAACTGAAGTGACACTTTTCGCCCCTGTAATGGCCACTTTCGATACCAAAAGTTTTTGTTGAGAAGAACCTTATACGTATTTTGATGACAAGAACTTAGTATTTCGGAAAACCCATATTGAGAGAAATATTCAACAACAACAAAAATTGAAGAGCTCGCTCAAAGAAACCATACACACTAAAAGTCTCATTCCGATAAACTACAGTTAGCTCCTACAACTATTCTCTGAGCTTAGCTTATGAGGTTATGTTAAAACAAATAAAAGACATACAAAAAACTCAAAAATTAATCATTTATTGACTCATACACGTTTCAGTGATAAATTCATCATCAGTGAGTGTTACTAATACAACAACTCCACAACTAATAATAAAATTAGGGCTAAAGAACATTTTTACCACGTTAAATATAATAAATCAGAAAAATCTGCGATGGTGAAACATTGTTTAGAAGAAAAGCACGAATTTGAAGCAGACGATACAACCCTGTTAAAAAACGTTGTCAAGTGTAGTGAATTGGATGCGTGGGAAACTTTGTATATTAATAGGAATAAAAATAATATTGTAAATAATGAGTCAGGCCCTATTCAAAATTTTATATTAATGTAATTAGTGTGACATAAGAAAATTTCATTGTAACCTTTTTGGTTAAAATCTTGAAATAATAGTGAAATATTAATTATCTCTTTTGTTTATGTATTTATTTTGTATGGTTGAGAATTTTATTGTAATTAATGAGTTAGATATACAATTTCTATTTGATGTATCATGTTTAATGTATTGTTAATAACTGTTGTACACATATGAACATTTAGTCAATGTAAGAATTTCTTATAATATATTTTTATTTAATGCTTATAAAATACAACTGTTCTTTGAGCTTAGCTTGTGAGGTTATGTTAATACAAAAAAAAAGACGTAGATTACACAAAACTCACAAAAATAATCTTTTATTAACTTAGACGCGTTTCAATGACAAAGTCATCATCAGTGAGTGTTGATAATACAAACTCTAACTTACAACTAAGGTCTAGTTACAAATTGACCTTAGTTGTAAGTTAGGGTTTGTAGTAGTAACACTCTGTGATAATGATGACTTTGTCATTGAAACGCGTATGAGTCAATAATTGATTAATTTGTGAGTTGTGTATGTCTTTTATTTGTTTTTACAGTTGGTTCATTAATCAACTTTTCTTTGGAAACAAATCTGTTGTAATTTGAAGAATTATCGTGACAGGAAATATTTCTCATTGCGAAGGAAACATATTCGGGTCAGCGTTTGAAACACTGAGAACCATTTCAGCGTTTTGAAATCTACCTTGGTTTATACACAGTAATATCAGAAACGAATTTTGCAGGAACACAACTCCGCTCACACTATTTGTTTGAGAGGGGGGCACTTATTTTCACTAGCTGTAGTAGTTTGATATTCTTAGAGTTTTTCTTGTTTGAATGCATATGGCACTAATAAAGCCATTAGCATTCAGCTTTTGAATGGTGTTGTAAAAAATATCGACGTGTTTCATTACATCAAAGAAAAAGTTTCTAAAAAAGTTTCTTTTGCTGTATAATCCTAACTCGTCTCATGTTCTACTGTTTCAATGCATATAACATTTTTAAATCCTTGTCGCTGATAAAAGTTAATGACTGGACGTGCCATTGTATTTGAGAACAATTCTGTAATCTTTTATAACAAGTTGAACATAGTACATCGCTTAGTTTTAGGGATGAAAAAAACAAACCGACTACTATTGGCACTAAACAACCTAACCGATTTTATGTTTTTCGAGAAAGTATTTTTAATAACTAAACTCAACTGATTAGCATACTTAAGTTAATATCCATCCAAATCTAAAAATATACCACTCATTACAGTCCAAGTCCTTGATGACCACTCATTACAGTTGCAGCATCCCACGCATGAGCAATAAGTTTCTATCGAGTTTAAAAAATTCAAAACAGCTTTAATAATTTTAAAAAGTACATTAGC
The DNA here is from genome assembly GCA_036971475.1 of Prosapia bicincta. Lineage (NCBI taxonomy): Eukaryota > Metazoa > Arthropoda > Insecta > Hemiptera > Cercopidae > Prosapia > Prosapia bicincta. Next base: position 32,681,980 of record JBAIZL010000010.1, on the reverse strand, counting down.
TGTTCGATCGTGGACATCTCCAAAAGTAACCAATTTGTCTACTAGTTTACAATATTTGATAAAACGCAAAATATTTACGAATTAGCTCACACAGAATATAATCTAAGCTCACTGAGCTGGCTTGTGAGTCAAGGTTATAAACAAATAAATAACTGCACACGAACTCACAAAACAATATACTTTGTTGTTATTACGTTTAAACGACTTATGTCATCAGTGAAACTACTAAAACATTCACCACTGTAACTTAATTACAGTAAATTTGTAGTATTGTCACTGATGATGATGGCATACGTCATTGAAACGCTTATGACTATTAACTATATTGTTTTGTGAGTTGGTGTGCAGTTATTTATTTATTTATAGTTCACATAGGATTTATCAGTGGTTTCACCACCTTGAACGTAAACAAATCTGCATCAATACCACTGAGGCGTACTTTTTATTAAATAATTAAAACGTAACCACAAATAAACGTTTTTATTTGTTAAATGCTGATTATATTTCTATTGTAAAGCAATAAAACAGTGAAATCTGTCATAACAGTTCCTCCCTGAAAGAGCCTTCACAAACACACCTTACAGTTTGTTTGTTGGAAATAGTTAGACTCATATGATTTACCTTTTTTGTTGTAACTATTTATACTTTGTTGTTATTACGTTTCAATGACTTATGTCATCAGTGAAACTACTAAAACATTCACCACTGTAACTTAATTACAGTAAATTTGTAGTATTGTCACTGATGATGATGGCATACGTCATTGAAACGCTTATGACTATTAACTATATTGTTTTGTGAGTTGGTGTGCAGTTATTTATTTATTTATAGTTCACATAGGATTTATCAGTGGTTTCACCACCTTGAACGTAAACAAATCTGCATCAATACCACTGAGGCGTACTTTTTATTAAATAATTAAAACGTAACCACAAATAAACGTTTTTATTTGTTAAATGCTGATTATATTTCTATTGTAAAGCAATAAAACAGTGAAATCTGTCATAACAGTTCCTCCCTGAAAGAGCCTTCACAAACACACCTTACAGTTTGTTTGTTGGAGATCGTTAGACTCATATGATTTACCTTTTTTGTTGTAACTATAACGTTCGTCTTTATATCTTTCTAAGGAATAGTTTCAGACCGTGATTATATATGACTATTTACTTCCAAACGTGTCGTCAGTATAACGTAGATTACTTTATTAGTAATTTCTCCTTTGAATAGTTCGAGCCGCCTGATCCAGTAATACCCCATCGCATGCTACTCGTATATACAGAAGTGTAGAGAAAACAAAACCTTGGCGATAAATCTTAAATTCTTCAGTTAATTCATTGTCTTTGCTGTTTGACTGGGATACAATTTGATATTTATTTCATTCTTTCGTTTGTCAATGTTTTTGTTCCTGAGTATTTTATAGAACCTTTCTCTTCCTGTTTCATCAAACACTCTTTAAAACACTATGAAACATATATAAAGATAAGGTTGACGTCTAGACACCTCAGGAGCAATACACTTACAACAAAGCTCCCTTTGTTCCCAATCCGCTTCTAAATCTCAAATGTGTGGAGCTCATATCTTCCTCAAGTCTTTCTTCTAAATCATTGTATGGATTATCTTCAAAAATACTTTCAATATATGAGTTATTAATGCTACATACTTAAGTAGAGGGAGTTATAAAAGTTAATGAAAGCCGCATTTTGGGTTGGTAAATGTTGTATATTGTGTTCAGTACACTTACTATGTTATATGCGTCATTGTCTATAAGCATATTTTACCAAATGTGCTGTAGTGAAAAGTTTGTATGAAGAAAGTAAGATGGTAAAAAGAAGAAGAGTTTGGACTTGGAATATCTGTTTCCCAACTCTTACATCTAAATAGATGCACAATGAAGAGAATGTATTATCAAGCATTTTGAATCCACACCCCCACGAATCCAACATCAAACTTGTGATTTCCGCCCAGCTGACTAGCGTCAGGCCCGAGAGGAGGATCTTGGGGCCAACCCGTGGTACCAGTCTGCAAGACCTGGACTGGTGATAACCCGATTCTGGGACGAGTGTTTATAAGTGGCGAAAACCACATTGGAATGTTCTCCTACAAGGTTTGCCTTTTAAGTGCTTATATTTTATTTCACATTATAAAATTTCCCGCCACGTTCCGTCCCTTATGGTGTCAATTTCAATTTCTAGACTTCATTGTAAAAATTTCTCCAATCATGTGGTACACCTTTTTAGTTTATCGTTAGTGTTAAAATTATTTTACGTTTTTACACTATTAATGTGGACGTTTATTTTGACCGTTTGATACCTGTTATTTATTTGATCTTTTTATTCATATTCAAGTTGGTATAATTTTTTTTTTATTCCATTGCAGTTTTCTTGCCGTTTTCTCTTTGGCTTCTTTGACTTGCTATAAATATCTCGCTTTATATTTCTGAATGTATAAATTATCCAATTATGTAGCCAAATCTCTTTCCCGCCACACTCAGTATTTCACCTGTCGTTCATTTATTCATTATGAAATAGTAACAGAAGAAAACTCAAATCTTTTTTAAATTTTGTAATTTTTACTTCAAAAGTATCAGCACTATTTACATGCAGTATTTTTCATCATTACAGTAAGAATTATTTTAAACATTTATTGTCACTCCTGCGGCTGAAATGTACTTAACTCCATCCTGAAAAGACATACATTTACTTGTTAATTAACAGTATGGAACGTATTTGAATTATATTTCGTTCATAGACTTTAAAGCAAACTCTGGAGCAGAAACATTTCTCACTGTTTTTCGTCTTCGCACGTCTCAGTATGGGGTGCACTCTAACGAATCGGTATTTCCATTTCTATACACCCGTTCAGAAACAGTCCATTCGTCAACAATGTCTCAGGAAATGAAAAAAGCTAGGAGGTTATTAACCCATTTTTACTAATTTATTTACTACTTATATAAGTCTTACCTTGTAACAGAAGAGATTTTCACCTCATATGTTCTTCTTTCAGAAGATTCATTCTTTTATCTTTTGCAATTTGCTTATAGTGTTCGCTTCAGTAAAGTTATTTTCATTCAATAAATAAAGCTTTACGATAATTCAACTATACTTACAGCCAACATCTGATTCTGTCAAGTGACGATTTTTTATAGTTTTATCTAAATACTTTTTCATTTTAAAAATTTATTTTTATACATAAAGTATCCCTTTTTGGACTATATGCCCCCATCATGATCAAAGTACTAAAAAAGAGCTTCAAAACTATATATATATAATTCCACAATTGATACCGTCACGTCTACGTGTTAGTTTTAGTGTTATTAGGCGATAAAACTTTTGTGCTTTTACGCGTCTCCAATACTTTTGTCAAGTTTAAAATAGGTTTAAGCCCATAACTTTAACATTAAACCAACGTAATTTTAAATTCGTTTGATATTGATGGTTCGCGTGATAGTTCTAATTTTAAACTAATTAGAATTTAGAACTAGATGTAAGTACTAATAAAATCTTCGGTCGATATTCCAATTCGTGAAATATTTCAAAGTTGTTTTTCAAGCCACGAGGCTTCATATATTAGCTGAAGTGACATTTTAGAGCAAAGATCAAAGCAGATTTTTCTTTATTCTCCTTCAACAATATAGTGTAGACAGTATATATACAGAACTAGTGTGCGTTCATGCAGTATTTGTGTAATGCAGGCGTTAGTCAGAAACGGTATATATTGTTTTGGATGATCAGGGTTTACGCAAATAGATACCTGTTAGTTTTATTAAATTTCAATTCCTGGACTATATCAAGGACAAGGCATCCTATATTAGCTAAAATGAACCTTTTGCAGCAAAGGTCAATGCAGATATTTCTTATACTCCTTCAAAGATTTATTACATGCAATATATATATATATATATATATATATATATATATATATATATATATATATATATATATGCTGATACGTATTCCTTCACGGATGGAAAAATATGATGAATTGTTACTATCTGGAGTACATCCGTTCATTCTGCAGTCCATAAATTCGCAGTTCCGACTTTTCGCTAGAATCTCATCCAGCATTGACGAGGTGAACCCAACAACAGTAGAAGAGCGAGTGAAGAGCGCATAAAACTCGGCTCCTATAAATAGAGGCTCTATTTCAGTATTTGTTTAAAGCAGGCGTTAGTCAGCAACGGTATACTGTTTAGGATGACCAGGGTTTACACAAATAGATACCTGTTAGTTTTATTAAATTCCAATTCCTGGACTATATCAAGGACAAGGCTGCATATTTCAACTAAAGTGAACTTTTACAGCAAAGATCAATGTAGATAATTCTTTATACTCTTTATCTCCAAAATTATTAGTCTACTGATATTCTATAATAATACGAAGCAAGTTATTTTGCTTCATGGTTCTAATATTGAACTAGTTAGAATTTAGAACTAGATGTGAGTTATTTAAAAAATCTTCGGTTGATATTCCAATTCGTGAAATATTTCAAAGTTGTTTCAAGCCTTGAGGCTTCATATATTAGCTGGCGTGACATTTTAGAGCAAAGATCAAAGCAGACATTTCTTTATTCTCCTTCAACGCTATAATGAAGGCAATATATATACACAAGCAGTGTGCGTTTATGCAGTATTTGTTTATTGCAGGCGTTAGTCAGCAATGTCCAATTCTGTTTTGGTTACCAATGCACCTACAAATAGATACCTGTTAAATAATTCCAATTCCTGAACTATATCAAGGATATAGCCTCAAAATATTAGCAAAAATGAACTTCTGCAGTAAAGATCAATACAAATATTTCTTTATACCCCTTCAAGTGGTGTAGAGCAGGCAATCGTGAATACACGATCAGTATGTAACTGTATGAAGCAACTGTGGCGTAATGTTTATTTTTAAATAAATAAAACCTCTAAACCACAAATAACTTTTATTTAAACCTTATGTACATTTCAATTGCACAGCAATCATCTTCAGAGGTATTTAAAAAATACAACTCAGAAATGTACATAAGGTTTAAATGAAAGTTGTTTGTGGTTTAGAGGTTTTATTTATTTTAAAACGATCAGTATATGTTCATTGTTTAAAGCAGGGGTTAGTTAGCAACAGTGCATATTGTTTTGGATACCAGTATTCCTAGAAATATATTCCTGGTTTATTTACCAATAGTTAATAGTTACAAGAATTGTTTTTAACTTCAATATAAACAGATTTATTTTCCCGGAAAATCGTTTATTGATTTTATAACTTTAGAGGGTACGATAAAATCAATTATGCAATTTAAGTTGGAAAGCTTCTTTTTTAATAATTATTTTTATCCTAACTAGGCTGAAATTTAGGTAACACTTAATTAACCTTAAAAGGCATAATGTTCTTATTCGTGTGGAAATATACCAAAATGCAATTTTAATGGTTATTGTCCCTATTTTCACTTTGTATTGATAACTTATTCTTTTATTTTAAATAATAAAACGTATTGTAACGACGTCATTGGAGTTGTAACAGGCGTCGTAACAAAATCGGATGAAGGTAATTTCAGGAGATGTTTTAATCTCAGTAAGGCTGCTTTTACGCTGTGTTTGCATAAAAGACGATATTTGTTAATACATAAAACACGATATTTGTTAATATATATTTGTATCTTTTCTAATGTACTCAAGAAGGAATCTACATAGCAATATTACCTTCAATCAAATAAGAAATGTTACTGTAAGATATGGTAATGCAGGAACAGTTTCAGTCGTTACGATTATGCCCCGCTCCTTTGGATAAGAAGATAACCGACTTGCAACCGTTTTATTCTATGTGATTGTTTTCTAAGTAAGATTTTGTCGACGATATTTTTAGTAACAAACTGATTCGATATTTGTTAGGGAAGTTTATTTATCTTTACAGCTAAACTGTAAATTATCTAACTTTACAGCTATAACCTTCATCTCTGAAAGTTTAATACTCGTCATTGTGTTTGTAACGATTAAATACTCGTTCAAGCATTGATTCATGTCCTGTACCCAACGAATGCTTCATTGAAAGTAATAAGATATTGTGGGGATTATGTTGAGATAACTTCCAACCAGGCTGACTGACGTGACGGCTCGACAAGACATACGTCAACAAAGATATCCCCATCCCACTCTTCTAGAACTTTGTGCCAAGTGGTTGTTATTTTCTTACATGTTTTAGCAGGTCGTTGCTAATTAAATTTAATTAAACATTCTGTCTACGAGAGATGGGATATGTGAGGAAGGGTCGAGGGGTGCACGGTTTCTCCTTCGCGTTTGGATATGTGATGCAAGTCGTGTATAAGGTACGTTATCAAAAGAGATCCAATAGAGATTTGTAAACTTATGGAGACTGCTTATATTTCAAACTGAACTGACACTCAAGACAATCTGTTAGAGGTGTTTTCCGTTATTAAAATACAAGCGAGCGAAGATACAAGATACTTGCGACGTATCAAGTGAGTTGTAGAGCATCGTGCAGAGTTTTGTGGCGTGCCTTATTCCTTCACTTTCCCCCGAGAACTCGCGTCACTAAAGAACTTCTATATATACCGTAAACTTTATATAACTATGTTTAAATAACCATAATGATAAATTCACATTATTTAAATAAATCATCTAATTCTTTTATACAATGAAGCTAAAGAAAATGTTCTGATTCTATAGCTATTTGATATTTGGTTTTAATTGTTTAATAAATTGTAATGATTTTTATAACGTAGACAGTTAGAATTCCTGTTATCAGTATATTTAATATTCTATATTCAGTAATTCTTATTCAATATTTGGAAGTATTGAGAATTCCAAACTCAATATTTTTTACTAATGATTTGGCATTTAATATACAACACTTAAAAATAACAAGTCACTAATCTAATCAAATGTATTTCTAATTTTAAAACGAAATAACTACGTTAACAATAAGAAAATATATCTGCAAAATAGCGTTTAACAAATTGATACAATAGATCTGCGAATGTTGAAAAAAAATAATAAAATATTATCTTACTGAACAAAATCCATTATTAAGTTGATATATACACAGAAAATAACATACATGTAATACTTAATGCAAAAAAATACTCACTACAAATATACTGTAGTTATATTATTTATTGATTTTTGTGTAGTTTTAACTACACCAGCAAGTGTATATGGAATGCTAATAACTTTGGTCGTCTTTTTATTCCAAAATGTTACGTTTTATGTCCAGATATAAGTTCTTTGCCAGACTAAAAACGCTGTTTATCAACACTCTCCTATTTTCATATGTCCACTTTAGTTTCTTATTTTCTTTATTCGTCCCTAACCTCTTGACGTTTTTTTAACTTAAATTTTAGTTTCGATTCATAGTGGTAGTAGGTATCTTTATTCAACTCCAGTTGAGAGATATTCTACCCCAAACAAGCGCTCTTACGTACGCAAGCGATAAGTTCCCTACCCTCAGGAGGAAGGCATTATTATAGTATCTTCCTCGATCTTACTTTTAATCCACTTATTTTTCACTAAACAGCTCTCGGTGATTTAGAATCGGCCTACCTGCGCTATAAGCCTACTCCTTGGATCTTCCTTAGACAATATTCATATCCTATACCAGATTCTGTTTACTATTCACAAACCTTCCATGTTGTTCAAAAGCTATAATGATTATACCGAGTAATTAGGTTAAAAACAAACCTAATCAATCTGAAAATATATTATGTATTTTGTCTACAGTAAAGAATAATTTAAAGTTATAGAATGTACTACAAAATTAACGACGTGACGGGCCAAAGTTAAAAATTAAATTATGGAAACCATAATGAGGTAAAATATTTTCGATCGCTCTACAATCTT